>OX578151.1:86122401-86827401 GCA_951213105.1 Amaurobius ferox | reverse complement strand
TTGTCAGGAGTTCCCAAAATGGCAGAAATGGCACTTCAGCATGGCTAAGTATGGCTATGTTTTGAGTATTGAGATATAATTTCTTAATAAAAGGAACAATTTCAAAACAATTAAGTAAGGGGTGGTTAAGTAAGGAGATGCACTCCGACTACCCGAATTTGATCCCATCTCTACCCAAACTTCCCCGTCTTCAGGCTGAGCATGGGCAGAATAAGTCCGTAAGTCCTTCCGAGAAGTTGGTGGTGGGGAAAATATGTTATGGCCCATATGGATGCCATCCGCACTGGGTTCCGGTTTAAAATGGATGGCACATGTCGGTACCTTATACCTTCAGGCAGGTCGGATGGTCTGGGCCGAAGAAAAATACAATAATTAAGTAGCAGATGAAGTTGTTCTCTCCTGCAACGTAGTAGTAATATAATCTTGAGTTTTGCTGCAGAGAGCATTTAACATCGAGATTGCTTGTTTAAAATTTAAATTATACGGTTTACGCTACTATTTGTTCTATACTTGGACCAGAACGATTCATCATATAAACTGTTAGCACTGAGCAACAAACGAATTTGTACATTTTGCAGAAAATCCAACTGAGACAGACATATGTCCGATAAGTTTCTTGTTGTTGTTGTCGTTGAGACCCAGACCGTCCGACCTACCAGAAAGGTGTAAGGTAACTGTATGGACGGCCGGGAAGTGCCACCCAATTTAGACCGGAACCCAGTGGGGGAGCGATAAGTTTCTTGTGAATTTTCTAATCTGCGATGTTTGTCATTTTGAATGCGATACTGAAAGAGGGATACCAGAATTTTTTCTTCCTATTCTTGGTAGATACTTTTCTAGCTACTATCGAAGAGATTAAAGTCATAACTGTTACACGAACTAATTACATAAAACTGTTTAATATTAACCTTTAAGTCAAAATGCGTTTAACCGTTCAATTTTGTGTTTTTCTCAGAAGAATTTTCAGTTGGGCATCTCTTCATGTCAGTAATTGATCCACAGAGAAATTGCCTTTATTATTTTCCTTATATGCATAGTATAATGTATAAGAAAATTATTATAACAGGGTCGAAAATTTGAATACGAGTTTTCGACGGGAGAGCATGTTTCAAGCATCTCTGAACACAAATCAAACGTTTTTGAGGTGATGTGTGTGTGTGTGTGTGTGTTTGTGGTTGTGTGTGTGTTTGAGGTTGTGTGTGTGTGTCTGTGTGTGTATGTGTGTGTTCATGTGCCAGTGAGTCTGTGGAGACGATATCTCACGAACGACTGGAGCAATTCGAACGGAATTTGGTACAAAAATTACGATTCGTGAAAACTGGAAACCTGTTGTTTTTATACGCAATCGAATGTTTCATTCATATAAGTACTTGTGGACTTACCAGAAAAAAAATACTTTATGCATTTTACCAAAAGAGGATCAATGGCACTTAATAGGGAAATTTATGAAACAGGCCTCATAGAAGCTATTGTGTACACATCATATTCAACCGCACTTTCATGCATTTTTATATTCTTTTGCACTCTTAATTTCATATCTCCTTCAATGTATCCGGCTTAAAAATTCTTCTACATTAAATGTAATTCAATAAAAAATGATTGTAGGTTTTTCTAATTAAAAAGGAAACATAAGTTAATGTCTAAAATTAAAAGTTATTTTATATACCACAAAATTTCACGAAATGTAATATACATAATATAAGCTTTCGTTCCATCTGAATGAAACCATGTCATTAAATTTCATTATCAAGAAAGCTGCTTTCTGGACGCAGCAAATTTTTAAAGCAAAAAAAATGTGTTCATGTTCACCAGCCGTGTGACGCTTCACTGGATCCCGAACACTCTTCAGCTATATTATTTACTTTTCTAATAAATTGCGTAAGAAAATACTTAAAAGTGGATCTTTAACACTAATCCTACTACGACGGGTCAAATTCCCCTTTTTAAACTTTCTGAAAAAATTTCTTACATGCAACGTTGTCACATCGCCATTTGACTTTACGATTTTTATTATAATTTACATACAATGTATTTTTCCATATTTATTTTTCTCTTGTTTATTTTTTTACCGAAAAATATATGCAACTGGACCTACCTACCGCGACGGGTCATTTGACCTGTGTGATGAAATTAGTTTTGCTATTACATCAGAATTTTGCTGTTTTGCATCATACTTGTTGATACCTATTGAGTGTTACATTTCAGTTTTAGTTTGACAATTTTAAGTTATAGTGCTATTTTGTGAGTCAATAATTCTTATTTCATTATTGTGCTGACAATTCTTATTCCAAGAATGTCGAGACGTTCAAGATATTACAATTTATTAAAAAAAGTAAATAATATAGCTGAAGAGTGTTCGGGATCTGAAGAGGGACTATCTGAAAGTGAAGTGGATAACATAGAACAACTAGATGATTTATTTGACACTACGGACGGATGCGAATCCTCAGATATAGGTGATGAAGAGAATATTTTGAATTTACGTAGAGGACAAAAGTAAACGCTATATTTATTGAGTTCCGAAAATGAAAGTTATATAGAGGATCGCTGTATCGAAATTCGTATTTTCAAGATGCACAACAGAAAGAACAAGAAGATATACAGGAAACGTCAACAAAATCCAGGTTCAGTTTCATGTGAGAGACAAAAGTGCCAAATAAGATATTGCAAAAACAAACAAACAAAAAAAAACTACAATATGTTTTAAATGCAAAATATATGTGTGTGGCAAATGTGCGTTCCAGGACCCATTTGCAAAATATGCGCTGAACATGAGTAAGGTTTGCAAATTGTTTATTTCTAAATTCAGGAACAAATAGGGATTTTGTTCTCTTATTTTAATTAATTTTTAATTAAATAAATAAACAAATTAAAACCGTTATTTGGACAAAATTGTTTTATTCACCCACCAAATTGTAGTAAATGGTATATTTTTGTTATTCATATATCGTAAAATATATGACTTTTTAAAGACGAGTCATTTGGACCGCTGTTGTAGAAATAGGTATACATTAATTATGGGTAGATTTCGTGTTAAAAGTAAAATATGAAATTTATGAACATGCTTCATAGCAACTGATGTGCACACTTTAATTCGACGGTAATGCTATGTATTTTTTTATTAACACTTTACAACATAGTTGAAAAGTGTTTATGACTTTGTTCATTCTGTCTGACTGTCTGTCTGTCTGTCTTTCTGTCTGTCCGTCTGTCCGTTAGCACGATAACTGCCGTAAAAATTACTTTATCAAAATGAAATTTTAGTATGCTTTTCAGACGGTCTGTGGGACCTATGGGAATATAAATAAATCATATCAACCAATTAGTTTTTTATTGAACCCGGGTTGAAAAAATGAAATACATTTAATCCTATGGTGGAACCCTATGGAACCCTATGGAACTTTACGTGGAAAATTGTTTTAAAGTTTATGACTAATAAGTTTGTTTCATTATACTTATTAAAATTTCAACATACTATAATAAAAATATTTTTTTATTTGTTGTGTTCTTCAAAATATATCGTGAACAGATATGTTTTTGCGTTTTAAACATTTAGTTATTGTATCTACGTTTCGAGAAATAAATGATCCATTTTAGTACGCCAAGAGTGTTATTTTGTCCCTTCCTGTACGCCAAACACCTAAACTTGCATACATATCCTACGGCAATACTTGTAGTCGGTGATTTAGGTAAGGCGATCAATAACGAGTTATATCGTAGCTGGTAAATAAACTCAGTTTGCCAACTACGAATATTCTCGTGGTTCGCTGCGAACGTGTTAATTATTAGCATTTTATGTGGAAGATTCTATCTTATCTCATCTTGCTCAGCAACGCAATTAAATGTTATTGTGCACCGCAACACTAATCGCAAAATGTATGCATGGCCGTCTGTCTGACAATCTGTAGACAATAGTATGGAGTTGCAATTTGAAATCGGGAATAATTGTTTGATAAATCCCTTTGGGAAAATCGAAATTTTTTAAAATGTTTAGTAGAGAGCGTGCTCGACATCAAACGTTCGAAAAATGCACGCCTAGAAAATCACTTTGCGATGAGATAGAAACTTTGAATTTAGTGTAAAGGTAGCTTGATCGAAAAGAAGAAAGTGTTATAATTTCAGTTTTCCTTTATTTGCAATTTTAAGGGTGTTGCACATCAATATATTTTATTTTCCGAATGAGAAATGCCTTCTTTTAAGTGACACAGAGGCTTGACATTTGTCACACTGGTATAATATTTGATAAAAATCCTCGAAAAAAATCGAATTTTTCGTACATATTTAACAGAAGATGTGCTTCACACCCAAACGTTCGAAAGGTAAAATAATAAACAAACATACTTCGCGATAAGACATAGATATGTGGAACCATTATATGATACATTTTGTATCATTGTAGATAATTCTGAAGGACGGTAGTGTACAATTTAAGATTTTTAATGCTTGCTACTTTAAGGATTCCGCACATGTTTGATTTGCCGAATAAATGAAAAACGCCTTCTTTAAGGGAGACAGAGTCTGCAACTATAGGTGGAGCTTAGATAATGACTGATATGGATTCAGCATTATATTTCGAAGGAGAAAGGATCAGTCTCTAAGTATTTCCATCGCTGGTTTTGAAGATAACACATTTATATAGAAATATGTATTTTGTAAAGAACCTTGCTGCCCCAACCGGGAGTCGAACCCTGTATCTCCGAAAGGGCCAGTCGACGCTCTACCGTTCACATGCTGGGACAAAATCGCAAGTTCTTATCTTTGAAGTGAGCTCTTCAATTTTTCTTAGAATATTAAATTAAAAAAAATGAACTTATATCACAATTAATACAGATTTAGCATCAAATTTCGAAGAGAATTAGAGTTCACTTAGAACTTTTGTATTCAATTTTTCCTATATCCGATTTGAATTTTTTTAAATATTTATTACTCAGGATCGGCTATAGATAACGCTTAGATCATGACTGATATGGATTTAGCATCAAATTAAGGTATGGGGTTTACTTGGTATTTTTACTTCCATTTCAAGAGATTTCAGTTTCAATTGAAAATTTGCTCTTTCCTTGAAACAGCTATATAATCAGGATTGGCTATAGCTAGAGCATAGATGATGACTAATATAGTTTTAGAATCGAATTTCAGAGGAGATAGGAGGTTAACTATAGATTTCCACTTCTAATTCTTGGAAATGCTACTTCCGATGTTTCCTAAAATTAGTATGATACTGCGAAATAAGTGTTCAAAAGTGTATCAAGTTCTCAATATTTCTGTCGAAAGCAAAGTGTACATATCACTGGCCACTATATGAAGACACATTTATAAATTTCTTGTTTAATTTACTTTTACACAAATAATAATAATTTTTGTAGACCCCCTCTTCAAGTAGTATTTTGAGTTTAATTTATATATTTTATCTAAATTATATACCTTATAAAATATATACCTTATATACCTTATTAAAACCCTTCTATATCTTATTGAAAACCTTATATACTTTATTAATAGCCTTACATACGCTATTTGTACATCTTATTAAAAGCTTTATATAACTTATATCTTATTAAAAGCTTTATATACCGTATGAAAGGCCTCATGTACCCCATATATCTTATATACTTTATTAAAAGTTTTATATACCTTATTAAAGGCATTCATATACCCCATATATCTTATATACTTTATTAAAAGCATTATATACCTTATTTAAAACCTTATATACCTTATTAAAAGCCTTATATACATTATATACCTTATTAAAATCCTTGTATACCTTATAAAAAAGACAGTATATACTCTTTAAGAGTTAACATAGTTTCAGTTTCAAACTTATTGACAGTATAAAAGCTTCCATTCTATTCTTTAGTTAAAATATAGGATACAGTAAAAATTATGGACAACATACTCTGGCACATTGATGTTTTATCCTTGTACATAATTTCAATGTAGTATACAGTCTTGAGAAAGCTTTTAAGAAGAAAAATATTGCGAGAATAGCTTTGAGTTCTCACGCAAATTTAGCCATGTCGGGGTATTTTAGGTGTACGGTCGATAGCAGAGTTTGAAAGTATTTGTCTATAAATATTTGTGTTTGACTTTACCCGATTAAAATATTGCAGACTGCTAAAATGTCTTTAAGATTTCTTCAGAACCAAAGACAAGTTTGGCAAAGTGAGCTGCTTTCTTTTAGTGAAAACAAATATTTCTTATATAGGAACTGTAACAGAATGAAAATTGACAAAAAGTAATTCCCAATTGTAACCGACGCCAAGCTAGTCTATACCATCACGAAATTGGCATTACATTCATACACGGGAGAATATCAATATCATTTGCCGAAGAATATCAATATCTAGTCCTTTAGCCGTCTGTTTTTCAAGACTGACTGAAGACATATCTCAGATGATGGCTTAAGGTCAGATTCCTCATGGGGTTTGGCAGTCAAAGGATTTCCATTTCCGAATCAAATACTTATATTTTCTTTACAACGCCTAAGTCTCAGGTTTGGCTCTAAATAGGGAAAGATGATGACTTATATGGATTCTGCATCGAATTTCAGAGGAGTTCGCGGGGTTCACTAAGGATTTCCACTTTCAGGTTTGAAGATGTCACTTCCGTTTCTCACAAAAATCTGTATCACTGTACGCAGTAAGTGTGCAAAAGAGTTAAAACGGCTTAATAGTTTTGTTGTCAATAGAGTACACACAGCTTTTCATCAAATGGGGGATCCTTCATAAACACAAATTTCTGATTTAAGTTACATTTACTTAAATAATAAAATTTCGTAAATTTTTCTCAAGTATGTTTACTTACATACTTTATTAAAAGCTGTCTCTGTACTCTTTAATATAGATTCAGTTCTAAATTTAGTGATGTAATAAAAGTTTCTATCCTATTCTTTATGGGTTAAAAGATGTGATACGGTGGAAATTATGGACAACATAGTCTGACACATCGCTGTTTTATCCTTGTAAATACTTTCAACGCAATATAAATTCTTAAGAAAGTTCTTAAGAAGCGAAAACTATGAGAATAGCTTAAACTTTTCACGCATATTGAGCTCTGTCAGAATATTTAAGAGGGAGGATCAATAGAAATGACCCGTATAGAAAAATTGTATCCATAAATATGTATATGTGGATTGATCAACTTGAAACATTGTATACTGTTTAAATGTCGTTAATATTTCTCCACTACAAAAGAAAAAATCTGATGTGGGCAACACATGACTTTCCTTATACAATGCAATGAATATACTACTTTTACAGTAAAAAAATAGGTTTTCTTATAGTAGATACTTAAATTCCTTCAAAGATTTTGAATTTTCTTCAATTAATCGTCATTTTCATTGATTTAGCGTCATTCTTATCCATTTGGCTATATTTCCGTGAATTTGGCAACATATGAAAAAGTCGCCAAGTTAGCGACATTCCACCAAATTCGGCGTCAAAATTTCGCCAAGCGTTATGGACGAAGAAATAAGTTATTCATACAGCAGATAAATGATAATTGCTTTCAAATACAAAAGTATTACTCAAAGTATCTGTTTTCATGAATGCAACGACCTAGATTCACGAAAATGGTGTCACAAAATGTATCGCATGGTATTACATATGAAAAGTGAACATGTTTCGCAATAGAAAATATATTTTTTAAATTTTGTATGACTTTTGATTACTTTTTGAAAAATGTGCAATATCTCGAGAACGGTTCATGTTAGCGTTCTAAAATTTATGTCAATCGTTTTCTAATGAAAAATTGCAAAAGAAATGTCTACTTGCGTAACTTTATTAGAGATTTTCATTTTCTGATGATTTTTTCAATATTTCACTCGAAAATTTAAGGGGGTTCTGAACACTCGATTGTGTATAAAAACAATAGGCTTCCAGTGTTTACGGATTGTGATTTTTGTACTAAATTTCGTTCGAATCGGTCCATTCGTTCGTCAGTTATCTTCTCTACAGACTCACTAACACACACACACATACTTTCACACACACACACACACAGACATCACTTCAATTATTCGTGATCAGGGATTCTTGAAACGTGCGAAACCTCGAAATCGAATTTCCACCCCGTCACAATACTTTCCTTATACGTTATGTATATAAGGAAAGTAAAAATTTGATGTGGGCAACACATGACTTTCCTTACATAATGCAATTAAAATTTCCTTTCATAATTTACTATTTTTACAATAAAAAATAGGTTTTTCTTATAGTATCTATTTACATCATTTCCAAGAAATTAAATTTTCGTCAATTAGTCGTCATTTCCACTGATTTAGTGAAATTTTTATCCATTTAGCGCGATTTCCGTTAATTTGGCAACATTTAAAAAAGTCGTCAAGTTGGCGATATTCCACCAAATTCGGCGCCAAAATCTCGCAAAGCGTTATGGAGGGAGAAATAAGTTATTCTTATAGCAGATAAATTACTATTGACGTTCAAATACAAAAGTATTACTCAAAGTATCTTTTCTCGTGAATGGAACGAGTTAGATCCACGAGAATGATGTCACCCAATTTATTGCATGATATTACATATGGAAAGTGAACATGTTTCTTAACAGTTAATATATATATTTTTTTAATTTATGGGATTTTTTGATAAATTTATTTAAAAAATGTGCTATATCTCGAGAACGGTTCATGCTAGCGTTCTAAATTTTATGTCAATCGTTTTCGAAGTAAGCATTACATCAGAAATGTTTATTTTCGTAACTTTACTGAAGGTTTTGATTTTTTGATGATTTTTTCAAAATTTCACTCGACAATTTAGGGGGGTTCTGAACATTCGTTTACGTTTAAAAACAATAGGCTTCTAGTATACACGGATTGTGATTTTTATACCAAATTTCGTTTGAATCGGTCCATTTGTTCGTCAGATATCGTCTCCACAGGCTCCCTGACACACACACACACACATCCAAGCAAAGTCAGGTATTTTTTTTTTTTGTATATTCAAAGACAAAAATTGCAGCAAAAAGGAAATTGGCGAATGATCGATTTGCAAGACCCATGAGAACAATAACGAAGCGAATCTAGTTCATCATATCACGCAGTTGGTATTATAGGTATGCACATTTCTTTTCTTTTCATTTTATACAGCCGCCATAATTAGACCTCATTGAGGTTTACTAACTAAAGTCGCAGGCTGTACGTCTACCCCATCCAGCCAACCGAGAACTTTGAACAACAGGAAAGGCAAAAAGATACCGTTGAGTCAGAAATATATTGGGCAGATCACAGGGACAAAATGATATAATTTGTTTGCAAAAACACTCATCTTGCGTGTAACAAGATTCATCATATTCATGAACACTAGAATGACAGCTTTATTTGATGAGGTTTATGGCTTTAAACGTATGCGAATTGAAAATAATTTTATCCGCAGTCCAGAATGTCTCAATAGAGTATGAAATAGAGTTAAAATCTCCTAAAGTTGGGGATACATACTTTAATTATTGTTTATCACTTTCCTTATATACAATAATGTATAAGGAAAGTATTGTGACGGGGTCGAAAATTCGAATTCGAGTTTTCAACGGGAGAGCACGTTTAAAGCATCCCTGAGCACGAATCTGACGTTTTTGAGGTGATGTCTGTGTGTGTGTGTGTGTGAAAATATGTGTGTGTGTGAAAGTATGTGTGTGTATGTGTGTGTGTGTGTGTGTGTGTGTCAGTGAGCCTGTGGAGACGATATCTCACGAACGAATGGAACGACTTGGATGAAATTTGGTACAAAATTCACAATCCGGGAATACTGGACGCTTGTTGTTTTTAAACGCAATCGAGTATTCAGAACCCCCCTAAATTTTCGAGCGGAATTTTGAAAAAAATATCAAAAAATCAAAACCTTTAATAAAGTTTCGCAAATAGACATTGATTATGTAATTTTTCCTTAGAAAACGATTGACATAAATTTTAGAACGCTAGCATGAACCGTTGTCGAGATATTGCACATTTTTCAAATAAATTTATACAAAAATCCCATAAATTAAAAAAAAAATATATTAACTGTAAAAAAATATAGAAACATGTTCACTTTTCATATGCAATATATACGATAAATTGGGTGACATTATTCTCGTAGATCTAGCCCGTTCCATTCATAAGAAAAGATACTTTGGGTAGTACATTTGTAATTGAACGCCAATTAGTCATTTATCTGCTATAAGAATAATTTATTTCTCCATCCATAACGCTTGGCGAGATTTTGGCCACGAATTTGGCGAAATGTCGCCAATTTGACGACTTTTTAAATGTTGCCAAATTAACGGAAATCTCGCCAAATGGATAAAAATGACGCTAAATCGATGAAAATGACGACTAATGAACGAAAATTCAATATCTAGGAAATAATATAAGTATCTAGTATAAAGATAACTAATTTTTTTTGCTGTAAATGTAGTAAATTCATTGCATTATATAAGGAAAGTCATGTGCTGCCCACATCAGAATTTTTTTTAATATGGTAATACTTTTGTTTGAAAATGATTCCTAAATAATTGATTTGTGACTTCAAAAACCCTGCAAATTCTTCTTTTCCTGAGAGATAACTATTTACCGTTACTGTACAGTAAAATACAATAAGTCTGGTCATTAATGACTCTTTAAGAATATTCACAATCTATTATATATTTTAATTATTTTGACAGCCCAAGTTATTATTTACAGATATGATCTTATTACTTACAATATCATTTTATTAATTTTAGCATTGTGAGACCAAAGTATTATTATTTTTAATCAGATTACTATTTGAGACCAGAGCGGTGATCAGCTTTATTAAATCGAAATCACATTATTTAAATATTACTTGCAAGAACCCCGTCTACTCCAAATTGCAAGAATAACGTCTCGTGATTGGATGTTACGATGATGTTTTGTGTAACTTTTATGTAATGTCCGCAAAATCCATACAGAAATACTGAGTACTTCTTAGCAAAAAAATGTAATTGCATATAATTATGCAAAGTATTTTTATCTAACATTTGCAAGTCTCTTTGTGTAGAATAGTAGTTACATACTTTATAAAAAGCTGTCTTGAAACATTTTAAGATTTTCAGTTTAAAGTGATATGAACGCATAAAAGTTTGAAGTCTCTTTCTTATGGTTGTAGTCGCTTTCTTACAGGGAGAGTTATGAACTACATACCTCATCACATTGATAATTTATCATAGTGCACCATTTTAACACAACATAAATTCTTGAAAAATCTTCTATAAATTCTTGAGGAAGGAGAAAACTGTGAGAATATTTTTAAGTGTTCACGCATAGTGAACAGTGTCAGAATTTGAAGAACGATTTCTTAAAGAACGATTTTTTAAAGAACGGTTGTTAAAACCGATGAAGACAATATTTTGTCAGGATATATATTCGTACCTGGTTTGGATTATAATGTAGCAAAGTAGTGAGTTCTTTGTAAATGCATTTAATATATAATAATGAAGAAATATGTATATATGCGTCATTGTCTGTCGCGTAGAGGAAAATCGAAATGACCCACAGCGATGAAATTTGATACGGGGGAAAACAATTTTGTCGAGATTTTTTTTTTAAATTCATATATTTATATTAGTTTTTACTTTCCTTATATACTATAATGTATAACGAAAGTATTGTGACGGCGTCGAAAATTCGAATTCGAGTTTTCGACGGGAGAGCACGTTTCAAGCATCCCTGATCACGAATCGAACATTTTTAATGTGATATCTGTGTGTGTGTGTCAGTGAGTCTGTGGAGACGGTAACTGACTAACGAATGGACCGATTCGGAGAAAATTTGGTACACAAATTACAATCCGTGAATACTGAAGCCTACTGTTTTTATACGCTTATCGAATGTTCAGAATCCCCCTAAATTTTGGAGTGAAATTTTGAAAAAATCGTCAAACAATCAAAATCTCTAATTACGCAAATAGACATTTTTTATGTAATTTTTCATTAGAAAACGATTGACATAAATTTTAGAACGCCAATAGTCATTTATCTGCTGTAAGAATAACTTATTTCTCCAACCATAACGCTTGATGAGATTTTGGCGACGAATTTGGCGGAATGTCACCAACTTGGCGACATTTTTAAATGTTGCTAAATTAACGAAAATCTCGCCAAATGGATGAAAATGACGCTAAATCAATGAAAATGACGACTAATTGAAGAAAATTTCTTGGAAAGAATATTAGTTTCTACTATAAGAATATTTTTTTTTTAACTGTGAAAGTAAAAAATTCATTGCATTATATAAGGAAAGTTATGTGCTGCCCACATCAGATTTTATAGTATGTTGAAACTCGATTTTGCTATGTATTTGCACCCATCGTTCTTTAGCGATCTTATTACATAGTTTCCAATTTCATGTCATACAAAACACCAAGAAATTATATTTCAAACGTATTTTGATCAAAAACCATACTATCAATAGAGAATTTCTATACACAATACACGTGTGTTCGCGCGGCTGTCCCTTGCCTCACCTTTATCAAAATCAAATGAATGAATTCAAGAAATTCCTTCCTTAAAGCAAAATAACTCTGGGTACATTGTTTGCGTGTTCAACATATATTGCAGGAAAGATATTGCAGTCAAGAGTTTTCAAAAAAAGCGCAGAGGTCATGGCGTAGCCATGACCTCTGCGTTTTGACCTCTGATCATGTCGCATGACCTCTGATCATGTCGCAGTCTCAATTCGTTGCAATGAAAATTCGTCTCAAAATGATGTTCTTTAAATTCGTGAAAATGCGGCAATGACACTTGCGTTAGACAGCAAAAACTCATTTCCCATCCACCTTTTGCAACCGGGTTTTGAACCGGCAATGGCGGAGTTAAAAATGATTTTTGCTGGCAAAGTTTGACTTCGTCTTTTTTTATTTATAAGTTTTTATAATTTTTTGTATTTCTTAATTTTTTCTTCTGGAGAATTTGTCCATTGTTTGAGAGTTGTAGCTAAGAAAAGGTTAAGCCCTTAGACTTGCAATTGAAAATTTTTCGCTATAGCTCTGAGATAATTAATTACAGGTCGGGTGGAAAACTAGCTGACAATATTCTTAAACCTTTTAAATCGCAATAACGTTTCTTTAATATAGAGCCCACAACCCCACAATCAAGCTTCCTTATTCGATGTCATGTTAGAATTTCGTCTTTCTTCAGCGCGTCTATAAATTTGTATATACCGTGGAGCGATGTGCTCCTATAAGTGTGTATGCTAGCCTAAATATATGCTAGCTCCTATAAGTGTGTATGCTAGCCTAAATATATGCTAGCTCCTATAAGTGTGTATGCTAGCTCCTATAAGTGTGTATGCTAGCTCTTATAAGTGTGTGTGCTCCTATGTATGCTAGCTCCTATAAGTGTGTATGCTAGCCTATGCTAGACTAAATGATGTATGCTAGCCTTCAACAGTGTTATTTGTTTTTGCTAATTCGTCAATTAAAGACTCGAAGTAATTCCACATCACATGAACGAATAGTTGCAGTTTTTGGTTACTGTCTGTCTTCTGTCTTCTGTCCACGACAAAACGAGTTCGCGACGAATTGAGACGGCTACGAATTTGTCCAGCGGTGAATTATGCGCGATTAATTATCCCGCGACGAATCATGCACGACGAATTGTCGCGGAATCCATAGCCATGTATGCGCTCGCTCGGTGTTTTAGTTTTATTGGTGTTATAAATGGGCCCTAGAATACTGGAGAAGTACTAGAGAGCTAGCTATCTAATGGCCTAGCGTCCAAACGACCGGCATTTATCAACAACATAAACTGGCGCATAGTTAAAGCGATTTGTAGTTTTCGAGAATTCGCTGTGATTTCCTGCGTAATTTTAAATTGAGGCTTGTATACTAAATCCCGGATAACGCCCACTGCATCCTTTAGCAAGAATATAATGCACATCGTTGTTTAGTAGCTATGACGATCCTTTCTTATATTGGAAAAGTTTATGTTCTATCTGCATGAAATCTCGAAACTATTATGTAATTCACATGGTATTTGGTAGGCTTAGTTTAATTGGAAGCAGCATAAACTCTATTGATTCTCAGCGATACCAACTTCTAAGAAATCTGTAATTTGCCTTGTTATTTTCCCACAATATGGAAATTTATTACTTTATAGAGAAAACCATGTGTTGGACACAACATATATTTTAGTTTTACAGCGGATTTAAATTACATATTACTGGATTATTTTTATGTATGATTTAAAATAGAATCTTTATATTTAAAATTTAGACAAGTGTAAGTTAATCTACTTCATAAAACAAAGAATAATTATTAATGGATATACCTTATAAACAATTAACTTCCTTTTCAAGATGAGGGACGGCGTTAATATTCCAATTTAAATGTAAATAAGGATTTGAGGAGATCTTAGTATTCACTAAGCAGCTAAAGCCAGCTGGTTTTAGCATCTATTTAGAGAAAGATTTACTGTTAAATTCACGGAATATTGTTACAGATTACAAAGCGGTTTGTGGATTACAATGAAGATCTTTACAGTAAAGTGCATTACTAATTCAGTGTAATATTATGAAAAAAAAAAACTGATGTGGGCAGCATATGACTTTTTTATATAGTGCAATGAATTTACTGCTTTTACTATAAAAAAATAGATTATTTTTATAGTAGATATTTATATTCTTTCCAAGATATTGAATTTTCGTCAATGAGTCGTCATTTTCATTGATTTAGCGTCATTTTTATCCATTTGGCGAGTTTTTCGTTAATTTAGCAACATTTAAAAAGTCGCCAAGTTGACGACATTCTACCAAATCCGTCCCCAAAATCTCGCTAAGCGTTATGGACGGGGAAATACATTATTCTTACAGTAGATACAGGACTATTGCCGTTCAAATACAAATATATTACTCAAAGTATCTTTTTTCATGAATGGGACTAGCTAGATCCAGAAGAATGATACCACCAAATTTATCGCATGGTATTACATATGAAAAGTGAACATGTTTCTCAATAGAAAATATTTTCTTTTTATTTTATATGACTTTCTGAGATTTTTTTAAAAAAAATGTGCAATATCTCGAGAACGGTTCATGTTAGCGTTCTAAAATTTATGTCAATCGTGTTCTAATGACAAATTGCTTAAGAAATGTCTATTTGCGCAGCTTTATTAGATGTTTTGATTTCTGACGATTTTTTCAAAATTTCACATGAAAATTTTGGGGGATTCAGAACATTCGATTGCGTATAAAAACAATAGGCTTCCAGTGTTTACGGATTGTAATTTTTGTACCAAATTTCGTTCGCATCAGTCCATTCGTTCGTCAGTTATCGTCTCCACAGACTCACTGACACACACACACACAGCCATCACTTCAAAAATGCTCGATTCGTGATCAGGGATACTTGAAACATGCTCTCCCGTTGAAAACTCGAATTCGAATTTTCGACCCGTCACAATACTTTCTTTATACATTACTGCAAATAAGGAAAGTAAAAATAAAGAAGAATATTTTTCTCTGATGATATTTGGAAACAGGTTTGGTAATCAATCTTGTTACATAAATCGAAATGTGAGGAATGGATGGAAATGGATTAAATGGATCGAAATGGATTAAATATACTTTAAAATAATTGTTGTAGACTTTATCCAGTACTAGATCTGACTGCTATACATTACTAACCGATGTTTATATTACATATTTTGCAAATAAAAAATTAAAAAAAGGAATTAAGAAACAGGGCATCTAGGTTTATTGAAGCGTAACTTCTTAAACACCGATTAAAATCTGGAAAGTTTCGTTGACACTGTAAAGCTCAACTTATTCGAATAAAATTTCTATATAATTTTATTTCATGACAAATCCCGGGATTTAAACTTTAACTCTAGCGAGACGTATACATGGTCAAATAGCAAAAAATGTCAAGTCTATGGGGAAAATTTAATTTCAAATAATTAACATGAATTTTCTATTTGTGTGTTATCACTTATATATTTGTGCAAATTATGGCGATAATTCATTAATTACTTCTTGTGTCAAAGACCATAATGTGGAAAACTCATTAAGAATAATTTATTTATATTTGTGTATAGTAGGCTCTCCAATTTACCTTCAGTGATAGACTACCTCCTACCTTTGGTGCAAAATGAAATATAATTAGTCTAGTCATTGAAGACTCATTAGTACTTTTAAAAATCCGTTATTTATTAATTTATATAAAAATTACATTATTATTTACAAAATTATTATATCGTATCAAATACACAATTATTATCTTATCTACGAATGAAGAAATAATGCTTTGTAATACCTATTTGAGAAACCGTAGTGGTGCCAGTCTAGTTAAGCTGAATATCATATTGTTCCAATACTCGAACTGTGAGCATATAGAAATCAGTGCATACCTCAATATTGCATGGGATTCGCCGACATAATTGTCGCGCATCCATGGCATTGGCTGGATTCCTAAGTGATACAATATTCAACCATTTTAACACACCTTAAAACTCAACTTTGAGTATAATACCAAAAACATCATTGTTATATAGATTAATACGCCACGATGTGCGACATTCTGAATAAAAGTCCATTAAAATAGGCACCAGATCTGACATTAATGTATGAAAATATTTATGACCCATTAATTCACTAATTTACGACAAAGCAAGAAGGCAAAGAAGTCAGAGAGTTTGGAATGGGCTCAGCCCAAAACAAGGGTCCAACCCGAAACAGAGACGCTAAGAAGAAAGGGAGAGCATCACCTAATTACAGACTTAAAGAGGTCAATGGTAGGGGTTATCTTAGGTCATATCTATAAAGATGCCGCCAACGAAAATGAGTCTATCCAGCAGTTTCAGTGAGAGTCGCTATTTGAATGTGCAAATGATAAGTGAACCAGAGCCATCAACGGCAATCCTTGATTGAGTTTTCAGGATATGAAATACGACAGGCCCTCATGTTCAAGTACTCAATTCAGCAGTCAGACAGTGTGTGATAATTTTATTATTTATTATCATTTTATTCTAATTTTTTTTTTTACTCATTTTAATTTACGACCTAAACTTCCCAACTTTCATTCCAAAGAATCCCATACTCATGACTGGCCAGATCTACTATAAGGAGGGCAGACTTTAGAATTACGGATCTGTCATTCTGCTGAGTTCGCACGTGTGTGTGTTCTGATAGTCACGAAAGGTAGCATCTAGAAAATGGCCTACGATATTATGAGTATATATAGTGTCGAAAGCCCAGGCCACCCGACTCATCCGAGGGCATAGAGTAGCAGTATGGATGGCCGGGAGTATATATAGTGTGGTGTGAAAGCCCCAGGCCGTCCGGCTCGTCCAGAGGACTTGGAGCAACAAAATGGACGACCGGACATATATAGTGTGGTGTGTCGTAGTTTAATCATCATAGGTACAGATTGAAGATCAGTTTAGTAAATAGATTTGAATTTCAATGTAGAGTAGTATGACTCGGGTATAATCTGTAATTCTAGAGATGTAAGGAATTTGCATATAGCTTTGTAATTTATATATACACTCTATAAAAAAAATCGACGCAACAAGAATGAGTTGTCCGATTGTGATAAAAATTGGTGGATGTGAAGAACATACATAGAAAAATAAACGATTAAAATTTTAGAACAATTACATGATTTGGAGTTTGACTGTATACAAAGGGAGGAAGTCAATAAGAAGTTGGTCCACCTTTGGCAAAGATGCAAATTGTCACTCGGCATGGCATACACTGAAAGAGTTCACGGATGGTGTCCTGCGGAATATCTTGCCAAATTGTCTCCAACTGTCGGTCTAAATCGTCAACATTCCTGGATGGTTACAATCGCCTTCCCATAACGTACCAAATGCGCTCTATGGGAGAGAGATCAGGAGACCT
Source organism: Amaurobius ferox (assembly GCA_951213105.1). Taxonomy (NCBI): domain Eukaryota; kingdom Metazoa; phylum Arthropoda; class Arachnida; order Araneae; family Amaurobiidae; genus Amaurobius; species Amaurobius ferox. The sequence continues at coordinate 86,809,553 of OX578151.1, read as the reverse complement.
AGCTGGCCAAGAAAGTGCTGGGCAAGCTATAAGACAACTCATAGAAACACTGGCCGTGTGCAGCCAGGCATTATCTTGCTGAAAATTCCTGAGTCCGGGGTCAATTCCTGAGTCCGGGTAAAATTCCTGAGTCCGAGGTCCTTGCTGAGTCCGGGGTGTCGCAAAAGAAACGGTAACACAACCAGTCGTAGAATGTTGTCTACGTACCGTTGTACTGTCAGTGTGGCAGAAATGACTACCAAAGACGTCAGATATCCGCAGTCGAAATGCAACAGAAATTTTGACCACAGATTCAGAATCACTCCTTATATACACCTGCTGAATGCGCAGTTCCGATACGCTGGAGCTCCCACCATTGATTCATTGGACACCAAATTTTATTCATTTGCATGTTCGCTCAAAATGTCTTTGCATACGAAATTTCATTACAATCGGACAATTCCTTCTTGGTGCGTCGATTTTTTTGTTATAGAGTATATATATATATATATATATATATATATACGTTTTGAGTTCTGAGCAAATTCAGCTGCAAATAAATTATGTGTTGAATGCCTTGATTTCTTCGTCAAACTCTAGTCATTAGATTATCGGATGTTTAATTTAGAGTGGCGAAAATTGTAATGGTTGATACAAAAGTCATGATCTTGAGTTGAAGTGGAAATACGCACTTTATAAGTTTGCTTGGCGATGCAGTAACATGTGCACAAGGTAAATACCTGCTAAATATATTTGACCTAATGGATCGAAAGATACGAAATATAAAAAAATCATAGCATGGTCTCACATCAACTCCTTCATATGTCTCTCATACAAAGAAACCTTAATACTTTCCTTATATACAATTATGTATAAGGAAAGTATTGTGACGGGATCGAAAATTCGAATTCCAATTTTCGACGGGAGAGCACGTTTCAAGCATCCCTGATCAGGAATCGAACATTTTTGAGATGATGTCTGTGTGTGTGTGTGTGTGTGTGTGTGTCAGTGAGTCTGTGAAGTCGATAACTGATGAATGAATGGACCGATTTGAACGAAATTTGGTACAAAAATCACAATTTGTGAATACTGGAAACCTATTGTATTTATACTCAATCGAATGTTCAGAACCCCCCTCAATTTTCGAATGAAATTTTGAAAAAATCGTCAAAAAATCATCGAATGATTCTTTGAAGATCTTTAAACTGAAGAGTGACACGCTATAGTTGTACGGCCGTCCAAATAGTTGCTCTTAGTCCTTTGGACGAGTCGGACGGTCTGGGTTTTCAACGCTATAGTTGTAATCATTTGGACCCACGATACTGATTTTCAATTTTTTTCAGTAATTTCTTAAATTGTAATTTAAAAAAAATTTCAAATTGATATTTCATAATAATTCAAAAATTGTCTTTTACAGATTTGGGAACAAAATGGACTCTGGCATGAAAAAGTCGAGTTCAGCCACACTTCAGTGAATTATTTACATATTTTTATGTACAACAGTGGCCAAAATTGTGGAACCTTTTTGGAAAAGTGTATTTTTGAGGTTTGATGGTTCATAATACCACTATTTTTTGTACCAATAGACATTTCTTATGTAATTTTTCCTTAGAAAATGATTTACATAAACTTTAGAACGCTAGCTTGAACCGTTCTCGAGATATTGTACTTTTTCAATCCCATAAATAAAAAAAAAATATTAACAGTTGAGAAACATGTTTACTTTTCATATGTAATATCATGCGATGAATCTGGTAACACGATTCTCGTGGATCTAACTCGTTCCTTTCATGAGAAAATATACTTTAAGTAATACTTTTGTATTTGAACGCCGATAGTCATTTATCTGCTATAAGAATAATTTATTTCTCAGTCCATAACGCTTGGCGAGATTTTTGCGACGAATTTAGAGGAATTTCGCCAACTTGGACTTTTTGAAATGTAGCCAAGTTAACGAAAATCTCGCCAAATGGATAAAAATGGCGCTAAATCAATGAAAATGACGACTAACTGTCGAAAATTCAATATCTTGGAAAGAATATAAGTATCTACTATAAGAAAAACTTATTTTTTTTTACTGTAAAAGTAGTAAATTCTTTGCATTATATAAGGAAAGTCATGTATTGCCCCCATCATATTTTTTGTAAAAATGTTTGTTTGTTAGTTTTATTGTACTACGATAGAACTCGCTTGAAATATAAAATTCTTCACGACAATATGCTAAATCCCACTATACGACATTATAAATAATTTATTCATACTGAATTTTCTCACATTGTGGTCTTTAACCAAAATAAGAAAAATGAATTATCACCACACAAGTTACTGGGTTGTATTGTACGTTAATTATTTAATATTTTATATGTGGGTCTTTTACTACTTTTATGAACTAAATGTCTTAGTTGTTAAACATGTAGATATGAGTAGATAACCCGCTTAACCTCAGTGCAAGAGATAGTTTAGTCCCCAGTACAATACAGTGCCAAGATACATTTCCTTGCATAAATCGTTCGTTAAAAACAAAGCAAAATTCAAAATGATTTTTGCCCATTGGTTTTCATCCACTTATGACAATTTGTTAGGCAAACAGAGTTGTTAGGCAAACAGTGGTTTTCTTTTTTAGTTTTACGCGAATATGCTTAGTACATATTATCTTAACCAAGGTTGTCATAATGAATTAAATAATAGCTCTAGAAAAGTTTTCATGGTAGCGCTTTCAGTTGATACACAAAGTAAAATTTGGCAGAATTTTCACGTATGTAAGTACTAAGTATTTTTCGAATTGCCTAAGTTTAATATTTGTCACGTTATGAAATGTGTTGCAAAATAAACATTCAACAATCATAACAATTAAGTATTATAAAAGTTGTGTTATAGGTATTCAAGCTGTAGACTCGTCCCCTTTGAAACAGTTTTTCACGTAAGTGTTTATGGATGGGAGTTATTGGTATACGACTGGATCTTGAAGATATTTTCTATTTAATGCTAATTTCCTATAAGTGAACTAATTGAGAATATTTTCACAATTTGTTTAATTTATTATAGAAGGCCTTCTTACCAAAGTACAAGACCCTCTTTAAACTTATTAAAAGATATATAAAACAATGTGTTTATGAATTTATTACTAATATTACAGAATAATACCGAAAAACTCAAAACAGTCTTCTTCACTCACTTTTTCGTGATTTTCTATCAGCGTGTATATGACAATAGAAAACTTTTTTTACTTTCTTTTACTATAACGTTTTTTATGCATAGGAAATTAAATATCAGACAATTAAATATTTTTCCAGTTTGTCAGAATAATATTTAATTATGCTGCACAAATTTTTGAGACTAACCACAGAATTTTAACTATGCAAATAGCATTAAAAATAACCCTAAATTTTAAATGAATAAGGATATATGGAAAAATGTGAATTTTAAATGTGTAATATTCGTAAATAAATTTGAAGTCAAGTCAATTCCGAGAGTAGCTTCTTTTATACCGACTTAAATCCGATTGCGTGCTAAATTTTGGTTGATATGGAAAATAAGGCGGGCGAAATTTTTTTTTGAAATCAAATGTATCACAGGACCAAAACGCTGTGATCTATAATCAATATTTCTCACCAAACATTTCGAAGAATTATCTCTAAATTTTTCATAAGCCTTTTGACCTACAAAATTTGCCAAAATGTCTAAATTGCTCATATTTGTACAGCAATACATAGCCGACGTTCTTTCCTTCATAAATTAAAACATCATTTTGTTTAATTTTCATGCTAATTGCGAATTTGCAAACATATTATATCTATCTCCTAATTTTTTTTTTTTAATTTTAAAAAATGGCTAAAAACCTCATTTTCCATAATTCTTATGGAAAATATGATTTGTTTTTATGTAATGTGGAGCACAAGTTTCTACAAGTTTTCAATGCTGGTTTTTATGATGGATTTAACTAACCCGAAACGTTTTGAATTTACGTTTTAAGATCCTCTGAATACGTGTCGAACATTTTAGGAAATATATCTGTCTGTATGGGTTTTTGTATGCGGACAGTGTATGTGAGGTTGGGATACAATACCTCAAAAACAAATGTATGTATTGCTATCACATTTTAATTGTAGCTACATTATGCAAAAACTAGAATTAAAATTTTTTTTATATATTTCGTGCGAGTATAACATGAGTTATTCGAAAGTAAACATTTTTATGAGCATCATTTCCTACAGACCGGTAATGATAATTTCCAAAAGTAGTATACTGAATTCTTGAAAATAACTGTGTTGTTGTTGAAACCCAGACCGTCCGACCTACCAGAAAGGTGTAAGGTAACTGTTTGGACGGTCGGGAAGTGCCACCCAATTTAGACCGGAACCCAGTGGGGGAGGCATCCACAGGGACCGTACCCTCCTTCCACTACAACCAACCTCTCGGAAGGACTTTCGGACCCACATGTTTAACGTTATCGTACTCCGCATGAACACGGCGGCAGTTTTGGCAGTGGCTGGAATCGAACCCTGGCCTACCGAGTGCAACTCCAGCGCGCTAACCAATGGGCTACGGCGCCCTGAAAATAACTGTGTGTATTATGTTATAAAATTAAATAGTATTAAATCACTATGCATTAACTAAAGCCAGCTTAATTCAAGAAGTACATAATCGTGACTGACCTCTTCGCCTTGGAAAACAAAGAAACGAAAAAAAAAATGTAGTATTTTTCTGATGCTTGATTGAATATTGTGGGACGCATATAAAAGAGAGTTAAATAAAGTTACACTTTTTAATCTTAAATTCTTTAAGTAATTATTATTTTAAATATTAAATTCATTTAGTAATTTATTTTAATATTAAATTTTAACAATTTGACATGGCCGTTATTCTCATATAGTGGAATTATATTTAATTGCTATGTTGTGCCGCTATTAACCCTCTAATTATTTTACCTTTCGTGTGAGTCCCGTAAAGGAATATTATTAATTATTAAAAAGATTAGACCAATTTAAACTTAACAATAACATTTATTAAAGACACAAAATACCTATTCAATTCCAATACATTAACTACTCTTCCTATTAATTATTTATTAAGATAGAATGTGAGAGGGAGCACCTGAGACCCTGAACCATATACCTAACGTATTTATTAACCTGTAGATGATTGATGAACACATACCTTCAATCTGGGCCTTGTTAGCAGCACTTGGTCAATCTCGTCTGTAGTTACCGCATCAACTCGAAGTGTAATGCCCACTCGTAACTTCATTGAATACTGCTAACTGACATACTCCACTTATTTCATGCTATTAATCGGTTCTATCCACAAGTCATATAACATATCTGCACCAGTCAACTCTGAACAACTGTTCACCAGCGTCTTCCTTAAGTCATTTTAGTACATTGCATTTTTAAGTCACAAAGTCATGATTGTCTTATTTCTGGTCTGCTCTTGTCTCTTAAGTCAAAATCCAACTGTCTTCTCCAATGTCTGAAAATCCATTCTTTCTTCGTCAATGTCTGATCTCGTTCTCTTGTCACAGGCTGTGGTTTTCGGTGGGGGGAGGGGGGGTAGCTCCGCCTTTACTTCTTTTTGGCTCTCATTGGTTCTTCTTTACTCAATGGCATTATTCCACATTTAGCAAGGCCCAGTTCAGCCCCTCTGGTATGACACCCCTAAATTTATAGTCTTCTGACCTTCCGGTTCAAGTCGTAAAACACCTTGGTGCCAGCCAGACTACCGCTTTGTTTGCCGTTCTGGCCACCATAAATACTCACATAAAATTGTCGCATCAAATGTGAGAACACTTTCTGGTCTGACAAATATTGTGTGAATTTAGTTGGTGAAGTTAGCTCATATACCATCCAAAACTGTTTTTATTTTTCATAATTTCTTTTATTTCTCTTAACTATGCAGCCTTTCATTCAATCGCATTTTTAAAGTAATTTGATCGAATTTTATTTAAATTTAATTGATGAAGTTAGCTCATACAGCTTTCGAAACCAGTAACTTCTCAGTTTATTGTTCTGTCCTTCTTAATTTCGCACCTTTTTATCCATAGGTATTTTAAAAATAGTTTGATCAAAAGTTATTTGAATTTAATTGATGAAGTAGTTCATGTAGTTTTGCGAAACCGGTTGTTCACCGTTTCTTTATTTTCTTTATTTTCTAAATTTTGTTAGCCTTGGTCGTCTGGGATTTTTTACAGAAATTCATTTTTAGCACTTTACAACAAAGTTGAAAAGTGTTTATGACTTTGTTAATTCTGTCTGTCTGTCTGTCTGTCTGTCTGTCCGTTAACACGATAACTGCCGTAAAAATGACTTAATCAAAATGAAATTTTAGTATGTTGTTCAGACGGTTTGTGGGACCTATGGGAATATAAATGAATAATATCCCCCAATTAGTTTTGGATTGAACCCGGTTTGAAAAAATGAAATACATTGAGAACTATGGGACATACTTTTTCAAACATTTTTTAAGCGGATTTAAATTTCACAAATTGCTTTTGAAAATTTTAGGTAAAATTCAAATTGTTCCACAAAATATATAAAAAAAAATCAGCGAAACATATTCAATAGTTTTTAAATAAATATTAAAATAATAATAACACCTCTTATATGAAGCGATCACGTGACCATGATATGAAACGATCACGTGACCTACTTCAAAATGATATATGGCATCCATCTTGTCTCAAAATCGTAATTTTTAAAGTTCTTTTTAATTCATATTGAGTGTTGAATCCGTCCTAAAACTACTTTCTTTTACTTAAATTCTGTACATCTACATACTGAAACAACGCAATTATAATATATTTGAGATTAAATGCTCATCCAAATTTGATTATTTCTACAACGAAGCCTATGTAAAATGTAAACAGCAAAATATGTAGAATGAGTTATATTAGAATTGCTGTATTTCTTTATCACAAAATCATTTAGTTCATGGAGTCTGCATAGCTGATATGAATGAAATATTCATTGTTTTTATAAGGAGAAGGACGATTTTTTTCGATGAAGTTTTACGCATAGAGTTTAATTACTTGTAGTTCCATGGTCTCAATTTTCATATAAAATAAATTATTATAGTATTGTGATGAATAACATGAATAGGAAATTATTTATGAATGAAATGCTGCTTTTATAGAGAGAGCCAGGCGTGTTATTTTTTCTATGACGTCATGTGAATGAATTTCAGTTGTTTTCGATGAAGTTTTCAAATATAATAAATTATCGTAGTATTATCATAATTCCAAAATTATTACAGAGGAATGTATTACATTTTAGAGATGTTTAAACCAGGCAATTTATATTTCAATGCTGTCATTTAAATGAAGTTCATTTTTTTCGATGAAGGTTTAAGTTTTCAAACATAATAAATTAATGTAGCATTGTGAAAAGTTTTAAAATATTACTTAGAAATGTATTGCATTTTAGAGATGTTTAAATAAAATTGCATTGGAGTTGGAAAGTGTTTCATAATCAATTCTTTAAGCATGGTTGAACTTTTTTTTTCTTTTTTTTAGTTTTTGCTGAAGTCATTTTATGTAGCTCTCGAAACAGCTTGTTAATATTTTTTTTCGTTTTTGTTATATTTATGTCATGATCTTATTCACAGGTATTTTTCAGAATAATTTTGTACTCTTCCTTAAAATTAATACATTAATAATTTAACTCATGTTGCTTCAAAAATCAATTGTTTCTTACTGTGTGCTAGAAATTCATTTAAGAACCGTCGAACACTTAAAATAAATAAATTTCTTTAAATTATTTTATTTAAAGCGGTGCTGTTTTTGTGGCTTATAAAATCATTTCACGGGCCGTAGCTAGAAGCAAGGCTTCGAAGTTCAAAATCATAACTATCGCAGCCATATCTGTCTGTATTGATCGCCATGTCAGCCACGGAAATATAAATATTGGCGAGATTTTAAGCAATAGTTCATTTTTTAATAACAAGTCGCGCAGCACATTATCCTACAGCCATCCAAAGCTGCCTGGAGACGCTAGTGTCCGCCGCTGGCCTTGGACCTCCACGAGATTCATTACGAAAGACGCCATTGCATTATGTAGCGAAAGTCATGTGCTGCACACATCAGAATTTTTTGCTTCGTAACTGTCAATGAAACGCCTTCTGCTTTCGTTTCTTTCATGCCACATGAATGACCTTTGTATCTAATCGTAACGCCGTGTGCTCAAGGTTATAATGGAGTGGTCACGTGTGTAGCTTATAGATACGAAAAATAAGGAAGTGGAATGAATTTGCCTTGAGATGACTCTCACTTGGCAAATTGCCGTGTACTGGAAAAGATATACGAGGTAAGTCATGTTGTGTTTACTTTTATTTCAACGCAAAGTGATTAAAATTACCGCTATTGCCACGATGTTGTGCGGGTATAGGGGTATATTCAATTGTCACTGCTTCTCCAGGTTTAAAGGGCACTAAAATTTTTCGCCGATATTAACAATAAACATTCGAATACTTGCGATTGCATTTTTACTTTCCCTGCAATACATGGTAATGTATAGGGAAAGTATTGGAAGCATGTCGAAAATCGCAACTCGAGTTTTCGACGGATCTACACTTTTCGAGACCTCTAGAATACGAAAAAACCATTTTTAGCGTGACGTCTGTGTGTGTGTGTGTGTCTGTGCAGATTTTGTATCCACTCTAACTAAAAAACTAATTGACCGAATTTCATAAAATTTGGTAGGTAAGTCACTTGCGGCCGAATCTGGTGATGATTAGTTTTGGGTAGGATTCGGGATAAAAGAACCCGCCTTTTTTTTGCGAAATGGCCCGCAAAAGCTTGTTTCCACTCTAGCTGAAAATCTAATGGACCGAATTTCACAAAATTTGGCAGATAAGTCGCTTGTGGGTCACCCTGGTGCTGATTAGATTTTGGTACGATTCGAAAAAAAAATAACATGCCTTTTTTTGCAAAATGGGCCGGAAAAATCGTCAAAATTTAAAATAAAAAAATACGTATACTGAAATATATCCATTAAATGCTTATTTTATACGTAATTTTTAACGAAAAAATAATAAGACCAACTCCATTACACTAGGACTAGACATTCTCGAGATATTTTAGTTTATTCGTTTTTTCTCTACGCCACTTTTGAAAATGAGTCCAGTTACCAAATGAGAACGAAAATTGAATTAATAGTGAATTAAATTTAATTAAAATAAAGAGAATATGTACATAAGTCTGCAGGGAAAGTCATGTGCTGCCCACATCAGATTTTTACTTTCCCTGCAATACATGGTAATGTATAGGGAAAGTATTGGAATCATGCCGAAAATCACAACTCGAGTTTTCGACGGATCTACACGTTTCGAGACCTCTAGAATACGAAAAAACTATTTTTAGCGTGACGTCTGTGTGTGTGTCGGTGTGTCTGTCTGTCTGTGCAATGTATGTATAAACTCTAACTGAAAAACTAATGTACCGAATTTCATAAAATTTGGTATGTAAGTCACTTGTATGTGGCCCTGGTGCTGATTAGTTTTTGGTACTATTCGGAATAAACCAACCCGCCTTTTTTTAAAAAATGGCCCTCACTAATTGCCAGTATCCACTGTAACGGAAAAACTAATTGATCAAATTTTACAAAATTTAGTACATAGGTCGCTTATAGGTCACCCTGGTGCTGATTACATTTTGATATCATTCGAGAAAAAAGAACCTGCATTTTTTTACGAAATGGCCCGCAAAAATATATATTTCATCTCGAACTCAACTAATCGACTAATTTTCATAAAATTTAGTACATAAGTCACTTGCGGTAGACACTAGTGCTGATTCGATTTTGGCACGATTCGGCAAATAACAACCTGCCTTTTTTAAGGAAATGGCCCGCAAAAATTTCATGTTTCCTCACTAGCCAAAATACTAATTGATCAAATTTCACAAAATTTGGTAGATAAGTTACTTGTGATACACTCAGGTGCTGATTAGATTTTGGTATGATTCAGAAAATAACAACCTGCCTTTTTTTACGAAATGGCCCGCAAAAATCCCCAAAATCTAAAAAAAAAAAAAAAAAAAGACTACGTATGCTGAGATTTATCAATTAAATTCTTGTTTTATACTCAATTTTGACGAGGAAAAAAATATAACACACTCCGTTATACTTTAGGACTAACCGTTCTCAAGATATTTGAGATTTCTTGCATTTTTGTTACACCGCTATCGGAAAAATGTCCACTTACCAAATAAAAACAAAAATTGAATTAAAAATGCATATTAGTGTTATTTGGTGCAATTAAACTCAATCTAATGAATTATTAAAGAAATAAAGAAATAAGAATTTAAGTCTGCAGGGAAAGTCATGTGTTGCCCACATCAGATTTTTACTTTCCTTACAGTAAATGATATATATAAATATAAACGTCACTGTATTGCCTTCCTTAACGCTACGTCAGGGAAAACAAAATAAACAGTGTATACCCAAATAAAGTACGACCCAGAAGATTTTATTTATTGTATATTTGAACAATATAAGTGAATGGAATAAATGAAAAGTAAAAGGTTTTCTGTGTAAACAGACGATGAAAGATTTCAAACATTTTTGCATTGGGAACGGAACTAAGAGAAATCTCTTGCTCTATTCTGTTATGTAACTGCCGAGTAGGTCCGGGTAGACATGTCTAGGCAGCGAGATTTTTTGAAAAAGTAACGATTCCCATTGAAACTTCATGATAGAGGTAGGACAGCCCTGTAGTTGCCGAAGCTGTCCTTATGTCCAAGCGGATTCTGTTAGTCCTTTCGAGAGGTTGGTGGCAGGAGAATGAGGGTACTTTTCTTGTGGTTGCTACCCCACTGGGTTCCGGCCTAAATTGGGTGGCACTTTCCCGCCATCCAAACAGATGCCATACATCTTCGAATAGGTCAAACGATCTGGATGAAAGAAAAATATGAATCTGCAGGATGCTAGATTTCCTTTTTTTAACACTTTACAACATAGTTGAAAAGTGTTTATTCATTATGTCTGTCTGTCGGTCCGCACGATAGCTGCCTTAAAAATGACTTTACCAAAATGGAAATTCAGTATGTTATTCAGACGGTCTGTGAGACGTATGGGAATATAAATGAATAATATCAACCAATTAGTTTTAGACTGAACCCTGGTTGAAAAAATGCAGTACATTGAAGCCTGTAGAACGAAATTTTTAAAACATATTTTAAGAGAATTTAACATTCACAAATTGCTTAGAGGATTTTAGGAAATATTCAAATTATTCCATAAAAAATATGAAAAAAATTTCAGCAAAATATATTCGGTAGTTTTTAAAGTAAAAATTAAAATAATAATCACACCCATATAATATGAAGAGGTCATGTGGCGCACTTCAAAATGAAATATCACATACATCTTGTGTCTAAATAGTGATTCTTAGAGTTCTTTTTAATTTATATTTAGTGCAGTGTCTGTCTTACAACCTCTTCATTTTTGCATAATTTCTGTTCATCTATATTTTAAAACAGCGCAATTACAATATATTTCAGTTTAAATGATTAATGCTATACATCTTGTGCCAATATCGTAATTTTTAAAGCTCTTTTTAATATATATTTAGTGTTATATCCATCCTAAAACTGCTTTATTTTTGCTTAAATTCTGTGCATCTACATTCTGAAACAACGCAATTATAATATATTTGAGTTTACATGATCATCAGACTTTGATTATTTCTACAACGAAGCCTAATTTTTAGTTATGCAGAATTTAAACACATAAAGATGAAGGATGAGTTATATAAGAGTTGCTGAATTTCTTTAACACAAAATTATTTAGCTCTCGAGTCTGCAATATAGCTGATATGAATGGAACATTCATTGATTTTACATAAAGATGAAGCAGACGATTTTTTCGATGAAGTTTTAAGCATAGAGTTAAATTACTTGAATCTCCATGGTTTAAATTTTTTAAATAAAATAAATTGTTGTAGTATTATGATGAATGAAAGGAATGGAAAAAGTGGATGAATGAAATATTTACAGCTTTTACACAAAAAAACCAGCCGATTTATATTTCAATGACCTCATTGTAATAAAGTTCATTTTTTTCGAAAAAGTTTTAAATTTTCAAATATAATAAATTATTGTAGTATTGTGATAATTTGAAAAATATTACCGCTGAATATGTATCGAATTTTAGAGATGTTTAAACCAGGCGATTTATATTTCAATGACGTCACCTGAATAAAGTTCATTTTTTTCGATCAAATTAAGTTTTCAAATATAATAAATTGATATTGTATTATAAATGTAGTAGTTTAAAAATTATTACCGTTGGATTTATCGCATTTTAGAGATAGTGCTTCTTAATCAATGTTTTATGCATGATTGATCTTTCTTGTTCACACTTTACAATATAGTTGAAAAGTGTTTATAACTTTGTTCATTCTGCCTGTCTATATGTCTGTCCGTTCGCACGATAACTGGCGTAAAAATAAATTTATCAAACTGGAATTTTATTATGTTGTTTAGACGGTCTGTTGGACCTATGGGAATGAAAATTAATAATAGCACGCAATTAGATTTGGATTGAACCAGGGTTGAAGAAATGAAATGCATTAAATCCTATGAGACCTAATTCTTTAAACATTTTTTAAGTGAAGTTGAAATACACCAATTGATTTAAAAATTTGCATGTGGGCAGCACATGACTTTCCTTATATAATGCAATGAAGTTACTACTTTTACAGTTAAAAAAAATGTTTTTCTTATAGTAGATACTTATATTCTTTCCAAGATATTGAATTTTCCTGAATTATTCGTCATTGTCAATGATTTAGTGTCACTTTTATCCATTTGGCGAGAGTTTCGATAATTTGGCAACATTTTCAAATGTCGCCAAGTTGGCGACATTTCGCTAAATTCGTCGCCAAAATCTCGCCAAGTGTTATGGATGGAGAAATAAGTTATTCTTACAGCTGATAAATGACTATAGGCGTTCAAATACAAAAGTATTACTCAAAGTACCTTTTCTCGTGAATGGAACGAGTTAGATCCATGAAAATGATGTCATCAAATTTATCGCATGATATTACATATGAAAAGTAAACATGTTTCTCAACTGCTAATATATATTTTTTTAATTTATGGGATTTTTTGATAGATTTATTTGAAATATGTGCAATATCTCGAGCACGGTCCATGCTAGCGTTTTAAAGTTTATGTCAATAGTTTTCTAAGAAAAAATTACATAAGAAATGTCTATTTGCGTAAGTTTAATAAAGATTTTGATTTTTTGATGATTTTTTAAAAATTTCACTCACAGATTTAGAGGGGGTTGAACATTCGATTGTGTTTTAAAACAATAGGCTTCCAGTATTAATGGACTGTGATTTTTGTACCAAATTTCATTCGAATCGCTCCTTCCGTTCGTGAGATATCGTCTTCACAGACTCACTGACACACACACATACTTTCACACAAACACACGCGTGCGTCACACAGACACACACACACACATGCACGCAGACATCACCTCAAAAATGTTCGATTCGTGATCAGGGTTGCTTGAAACGTGCTCTCCTTCCAAAACTCGAATTCGAATTTTCGATCCCGTCATAATACTTTTCTTATACATTATGTATATAAGGAAAGTAATAACCTATTTCTCCGACCATAACTCTTGGCGAAAATTGGCGACAAATTTGGCTGAATATCGAAAACTTGCTGATTTTTTATGTTGCCAAATTGCTGATAATGTCGCAAAATTGATAATAATTGATATTAAAATAATAATTACGCCCATATCATATGAAGAGATCACGTGACTAACTTCAAAATAACATATGGCATCCATCGTTTTTTTACCAGTGTCCGTCCGTTCACAAGATAACTGCCGTAAAAATGACTTCATCAAAATGAAATTTTAGTATGTTGTTGAGACGTTCTGTGAGACATACGGGAATATAAATGAATAACTTCAACCAATTAGTTTTGGGTTAACCTGGGTTAAAAAAGTGAAACACATTGAACCTTATGGGAAGTTTTAAAAACATTTTTAAAGCGAAGTTAAATTTCACAAAGTGCTTCGAAAATGTAAGAAATATTTCAATTATCCCATAAAATATATAAAATATGCTCGGTCAACCAATATAAATGTATTTTGTCCGATCGTCAAAAAATGATCCTATCTCTCACAAAATTTATAATTATTTTAGATCGATCAATCATAGCCAGGGGAATATACAAACAATCATGCTTAAAGCATTTGATTATGAAACACTTTCCAACTTCAAGGCAATTTTATTTAAACAAGTCTAAAATGCAATACATTCCACGGTAATATTTTGAAACTTATCACACTGCATTAATTTATTATATTTGAAAACTTAAACCTTCATCGAAAAAAATGAACTTCATTCAAATGACGGCATTGAAATATAAATTGCCTGGTTTAAACATCTCTAAAATGTTATACATTCCTCGGTAATAGTTTTAGAATTATCATAATACTACGATAATTTATTATATTTGAAAACTTCATCGAAAACAACTGAAATTAATTCAAATGACGTCATAGAAAAAATAACACGCCTGGATCTCTCTATAAAAACAGGATTTCATTCATAACTTTCTCCCATTCATTTCATTCATCACAATACTATAATTATTTATTTTATTTAAACATTTTGTTTAAGACCATGGAGCTACAAAAAATTAAACTCTATGCTTGAAACTTCATCGAAAAAAATCGTCCTTCTCTTTATGAAATCAATTAATATTTCATTCATATCAGCCATGCAGACTCCATGGACTAAATTATTTTGTGTTAAAAAAATACAGGAATTCTAATACAACTCATTCTATATATTTTGCTGTTTACATTTTACATAGGTGAAAAATAGGCTTAGTTGTAGAAATAATCAAATTTGGATGAGCATTTAAACTCAAATATATTCTCATTGCGTTGTTTCAGTATGTAGATGCACAGAATTTAAGCAAAAATAAAGTAGTTTTAGGACGGATACAACACTCAATATGAATTAAAAAGAACTTAAAAAAATCACGATTTTGAAATAAGATGGTTGCCATATATCATTTTGAAGTGGGTCATGTGATCGTGTCATATCATGTTCACGTGATCGTTTCATATAAGAGGTGTAATTATTATTTCAATTTTTATTTAAAAAACTACTGAATATATTTCGCTGATTTTTTTTTATATATTTTATTACCCAAAATTTTCGAAGCAATTTGTGAATTTTACATCCGCTTAAAAAATATTTGAAAAATTAGGTCCCATAGGGCCCAATGTATTTCATTTTTTCGACCCGGATTCAATCCAAAACTAATTGGGTGATATTATTCATTTATATTCCCATAGCTTCTGCAGACCGTCTGAACAACATACTAAAATTTCATTTTGATTAAGTCATTTTTACGGCAGTTATCGTGCTAACGGACAGACAGACAGACAGACAGACAGACAGACAGACAGACAGACAGACAGACAGACAGAATGAACAAAGTCATAAACACTTTGCAACTTTGTTGTAAAGTGAATCGTAGACAATCGTAGTTAAAAAAATAACAATCGTAGTTAAAAAAATAACAATTCAAAGTATTGTAAAGGGTTGGAAACTTGTGATAATATGCGTAGAGGAACACTGAAATGTTACAAGAAAATGTCTGAATTTGAATATAGACGCTGCAATTCTAGACGATGTAAATTATGTGCAGAGGTTAACCCTGAACAAATATCAGGTGTATATACACACAAGATTTTTTGCAAAATATACAATTGCATATATGTCATTACATGTACTATATGCAATTTGACTTATATTGGTCAGACAAAAATAGTCTAAACATTCATAATAACCTCCACCGAAGTCAAATATATAAATTATTGGATAACTGTTTTGTATATGCACAATGATTTACTTTCGTCCGACGATTCTCCACAACTGATTGTGAACCATTGTATCCATATTAACTCCGAATTTTTAGCATTTTACGAATTATACTTAACTTTTGGACATGAGTGTATATATATATATATATATATAGCAATCAGTATTTATATAAATATGTATATATATATATATATATATATATATATATATATATATAAATATGTATATATATATAAATATATATATGTAAATATATACATATATATATAAATATATATATATATATATATATATATATATATATATACATATTTATATATATATATATATATATATATATATATATATATATATATACATATATATATATAATATATATATAAAAATTATCAACAAAATGGATTTAACACTATAAAAATATATGCAACTATGATAAAAGATAAAAATATAAATATAAATACTGATTGCTAAATAGATTAAAATTAAGTAGAAAAGGAAAACTAGGAACTGCATGAAGGGAATTAAATAATAGAGTAGACGAACAATAAGGAAAGCCTATTACATAGCTAGACCTAAACACGCACATTAAATATGCAGATAATGAAAGTTTAAGAATCCCAAAGATTACATTATAAAATCACTGTATAAAATGATTAAAATAAGTTGTAGAATTGGATAGAGTTTCCATAAACGTCCCTTATCACGGATCTTTACACTGTGGATATACTTTCATAACGCGTTTCGCAGTGTAATGCAACGTACGTGGTGGAAACATTGTACAAAGATCCAACACATTATAAAACCAAAAAATAAAATGATAAGTAGAAATGGCAAAAAGGAAGTAATAAAAGTCCTTATCAAATGTATTGCCAAATTAAACATAAATGCAAAGAATAAAATGCGAGAAATTATATTAATTCAGACTTACCGTTCTGCATTGATCACGTAAAGAACTGACAAGAAAGATCAATCATGCTTAAAGCATTGATTATGAAACACTTTCCAACTCCAATGCAATTTTATTTAAACATCTCTAAAATGCAATACATTCCTAAATAATATTTTAAAACTTATCACAATACTACATTAATTCATTATATTTGAAAACTTAAACCTTCATCAGAAAAAAAGAACTTCATTCAAATGATGGCATTAAAATATAAATTGCCTGGTTTAAACATCTCTAAAATGCAATGCATTCCTCGGTAATATTTTTAAAACTATCATAATACTACGATAATTTATTATATTTGAAAACTTCATCGAAAACAACTGAAATTCATTCAAATGACGTCATAGAAAAAATAACACGCCTGGATCTCTCTATAAAAACAGCATTTCATTCATAACATTTTCCCATTCATTTAATTCATCACAATACTATAATAATTTATTTTATTTAAAAATTATGACCATGGAACTACAAGTAATTGAACTCTATGCTTAAAACTTCTTCCAAAAAATAATCGTCCTTCTCTGTATAAAATCAATGAATATTTTATTCATATCAGCTATGCAGACTCCATGATCTAAATACTTTTGCGTTAAAAAAATACAGCAATTCTAATACAACTCATCCTACATATTTTGCTTTTTACATTTCACATAAGTGAAAAATAGGCTTCGTTATAGAAATAATCAAAATTGGATGATCATTTAACTCAAATATATTGTCATTGCGTTGTTTCAGTATGTAGATGCACAGAATTTAAGCGAAAATAAAGAGGTTTTACGACGAATACAACACTCAATATGAATTAAAAAGAACTTTAAAAATGACGATTTTGAGACAAGATGGATGCCGTATTATATTTTGAAGTTGGTCACGTGATCGTTTCATATCATGGTCACGTGATCGCTTCATATAAGAGGTGTAATTATTATTTTAATTTTTATTTAAAAAACTACTGAATATATTTTACTGAATTTTTTTTTATATATTTTATGGAATAATTTGAATATTACCAAACATTTTCGAAGCAATTTGGGAATTTTAAATCCGCTTAAAAAATGTTTGAAAAATTAGGTCCCATAGGGTTCAATGTATTTCATTTTTTCAACCCGGGTTCAATCCAAAACTAATTGGGTGATATTATTTATTTATATTACCATAGGTCCTACAGACCGTCTGAACGACATACTAAAATTTCATTTTGAGTAAATAATTTTTACGGCAGTTATCGTGCTAACGGACAGACAGGCAGACAGACAGACAGAATGAACAAAGTCATGAACAATTTTCAACTTTGTTGTAAAGTGTTAAAAAAGGTGCCTGTAGAAAAATAGATGCGATAGTTAAGTGAAAAGTGCCATATGTTGAGAGTAATATAAGATAACAGGACATGGTATACTGGTGTGAATTATTGATCCATCTAGACTTTAAATTAAAAGATAATTATAAATACATAAATTAGTGGGAGTTGAGAAATAAATATTATGTATTATACTAATCATACTTTAACATGGTCACTATTCAAATACAGCAAGAATGATATCTAGCTATGTAGAAATACAATCCTAAAACAAAATGAAAATTTTTTCAAAATGAAGTTTCCAATGTGATAATTAACAAACTTAGAAGGAAAAGATTTAGATTTATAATTTTGTAATAAATCGGTGAAATGCCTATCAATGTGTGATTTGTCACAAAGTATTAAAATCATATGTAATTGACTATTTAAGATGCTTTTATGCACACGATCACTCACACAAGAGTTAAAGTTGATAATTTTATGAATTTTAAATGAAAACTAGTTTTTTTATCATAAATATTTGACAAAAATGATAATTCATTATCAAGAGTGAGTGTTAAGTGCAAAAAGTTAACGTTAGATGATGCATCGCTTTCTCTAAGACGAAGAGATATATTTAAGGGATATAAGTTAAAAACAATTACATTGGATGGGTGAGTTGTCTTAATCAGAAGAATATCATCAATATATCTGTAAAAAGCATATTTAGACTCATAGTGATTTAGATAAAGATTGGCAAGAGCAGAAGTAGCAGTTCTACTCTGAGGAACACACACACACATATATATAATATATATATATATACTCGTATACATATATATATATATATTATATATACATGTGTGTGTGTGTGTTTATGTTTGCAGTTTGCAATGTGTTCCCTACAAACAAAAGCAGTAAGTTGTAAAAAGCAATATATAGAAGAACTAAGCTAAATTTAATGTTACTTAAAATACTAATTTATTTTACATATTATTGAAAATGTTCTGTATTATTTATATATTATTTGTTATATATTTTAAGTACTGAAATGATAATATTTTGCTTAGTAATTTTCACAGCAATTTAAAATTTTGTTGCTTACGAATCAAATAAATGTTGCATTTTCATCAACAGAATTAATAATCGAACAATATGGCCAGCCTACCGAAGACGTTCAAGAAGCTCGTGGTTCGGAAGCAAACAACAAATTTCCGCGCGGCTGTAAATATTGAAACAGTTGATATGTGTGAACCAAAGGAAGGAGAAATTTGTGTAAAAAATAGGTAAATTTTCTTGAGTTTGTTTTTATATTTACGTATAATATTATTAATTAGTACATTTGAATTTATTGTCCGTTTGTTTTCATCGATTATATTGAATACAAACTTGCATAAAAGTAAGAAAGAGATAATTGCATAAAAGTGTGTTCTCAACAAAACTGGGTATGTTGCACTATTGTAACTAGTTTTTACATTGTAAGTCTCATTAAAAATTGTAACATACAGTTACATTATTAAAAATTGTAATATACAGTTACATTAATAAAAATTGTAACATGCATTAATAAAAATTGTAGCATACAGATACATTAATAAAAATTGTAACATGCAGTTACATTAATAAAATTGTAACATATAGTTACATTAATAAAAATTGTATCATGCAGTTACATTAATAAAAGTTTTAACATACAGTTACATTAATAAAAATCTGATGTGGGCAACACATGACTTTCCTTATACAATGCAATGAATTTACTAATTTTACAGTTAAAAAAAATGTTATTCTTATAGTAGATATTTATATTCTTTCCAAGATATAGAATTTTCTTCAATTAGACGTCATTTTCCTTGATTTAGCGTCATTTTTATCAATTTGGCGAGATTTTTGTTAATTCGGCAACAATTAAAAATGTCGCGAAATTGGCGACATTGCGCCGAATTCGTCGCCAATATCTCGCCAAGCGTTATGGACGGAAAAATAAGTTATTCTTACAGCAGATATATGACTATTGGCGTTCAAATACAAAAGTATTACTCAAAGTATACTTTTTCATGAATGGAACGAGCTAGATCCACGAGAATGATGTCACCCAATTTATCGCATGGTATTACATATGAAAAGTGAACATGTTTCTCTATAGGAAATATTGTTTTTTATTTTATATAACTTTTTGATATTTTTTTTAAATCTGCAATATCTCGAGAACGGTTTATGTTAGCGTTCTAAAATTTATATCAATCGTTTTCTAATGAAAAATTACATAAGAAATGTCTATTTGCGTAACATTATTAGCGGTTTTGATTTTTTGACGATTTTTTCAAAATTTTACTCGAAAATTTAGGGTGGTTCTGAACATTTGATTGCGTATAAAAACAATAGGCTTCCAGTGTTTACGGATTGTGATTTTTGTACCTTATTTCGTTTGAATCGGTCCATTCGTTCGTCACTTATCGTCTCCACAGTCACTCTGACACACACACACACACATACTTTAACACACACACTCAGACATCACTTCAAAAATGTTTGATTCTTGATCAGGGAAGTTTGAAACATGCTCTCCCGTCGAAAACTCGAATTCGAGTTTTCGACCCCATCACAATACTTTCCTTATACATTATGTATATAAGGAAAGTAAAAATCGTAACATACAATTACAAATTATCTTTCGGTTAGTTACAATTACATGAGAAAATACTATTGCTAAAGTCACGGCAGGAAAAACTTGGTTGTGTACGCGATAACACAGTTTTGTGTTCATACGCCTATTATGAGTACGTTGATTAGTCATTTTCCACTGCAAACACATTTCTATTGTTCTCTATCCGGATGAGAAAATATTATTTTGCCTTTAAAACCAGTTGTTACTTTTATAAACATTTTATGCCTCTATTAACAAATTAATTGCCTTGTAGAATATTTATTTAGTTAATTTATATGATACTGATCACATTCGGTATCGAAACGGCTAATTATTCCGCTGAAAACAGATGTTTTATGTCATTAGACTCTGAGCAACCATCGCTTGGTGGAAATGTAATGTATTTGTTATATTATGTGTTGTTGAGACCCAGGCCGTCCGACCTACCAGAAAAGTGTAAGGTAACTATTTGGACGGCCGGGAAGTGCCACTCAATTTAGACCGGAACCCAGTGGGGAAGGCATCCACAGGGACCGTACCCTCCTTCCCCTACCACCAACCTCCCGGAAGGACTTACGGACCCACATGTTTAACGTGATCGTACTCCGCATGACACGGCGGCAGTTGTGGCAGCGTGCAAATCCAGCCCGCAAACCACCGAGCTACCGCGCCCGAAATGTGCCAACAGCACGCGGTGTTCCCAGGTGGTCACCCACCCAAGTACTAACCGCGCCCGATGCTGCCTGGCTTCGGTGATCTAACGAGAACCGGTGTTTTCAGCATGGTACGGCCGTTGGCGTTATATAATGTATGATGAATTAAATAACTTCATTTAGAAAAATTTATTTATCATTTTGGTAGCAGGAAATTAGGATCGCAGTAACAATTGTCTTTGTAGACACTAACACGTACGCACACACGCACTAACACACACACTAACACGCACACACTAGCACGTACACACACACTAAGATACACACAACCCCGCACGCACACACACACACACACTCTAACTCTAACACGCTCAACACTAATATACATACATATACACACAGGCATATCAAAAACGCTTAATTCGAGTTCAGGGATGCTTTAAACTTGCTCTTACGCCAAAATTTCGGATTATAGTTTTCGACACCCTCAGAATATTTCCTTTATACATTATACTATGTAGGGAATGTGACATCAGCATGGAAAGTTCAGAATTGCAGTATTGTCACAGCAACAACTCATTGCATCCAGAATAAGCAGAAATAACTACAAAGAAAAATATATTAATTTCTAAAAGATGACATTTAATTGTCAACACTATTATAAAAAGTGTAAACGCGTTATAAATACCAGTAACTAGAAATAAGAGGCTGTCATTGATTAGCTGTTATCTTTACCTTTTCTCCAGCTATTCTATAATGTGCTTTTCCAGACATAAAGCGATATCTCTCTGAACATACTGATCATCTATGAGAAAATTTTTTACTATTATTCCAATAGTGACAATAATAAATTAAGATTTTAGGGAAGCTATAAATAGAGGGAACCTTCAATTTTTCGATCATTTTTCTTTTTTTTTTACGAAATTAGAAAAAATGTATAAATAATTAAGTCTGTTAAATTTTTCTGAAAAAAATAGCTATTTTGTTTCATATGTGATTTAATTTAAAGTGATATCATATACGCTAACAATCGCAAATCTCAAAACGCTATACGTATTTCATTCTAAAGTGGGGGAAAATCACAAAATATTAAATATGTTTATTATTTTAAAACAAGAAAATGTAATCGATGTCGCACGGGAATTGAAGTAGGGAATAATGAAATTTTTCATTCAAGCTTTCAAAATGCGACTAAATAGGAAATAAATTAGTTTTAGTTTTAGCAGTATGCGATAATAGATGGCGCTGTTAGTCCAATCAACCAAATTTCAACGATATCTGTAGAAATATGACACCTCCTGGCCTTTTTTCCCCGACCATTCAAATGGTTGCTCTTAGTCCTCGGACGAGTCGGATGGTCTGGGTTTTCGACCTCCTGCCTTTTCCTCTCCCGGCCGTCCAAATAGCTGCTCAAGTCCTCAGGATGAGTCGGACGGTCTGGGTCTTCAGCCTCCTGGCCTTTTCGTTGTTTCTTAGTTTGAAGTAGGTAAATAAATAGAAGTTGATTTTGTTTATCAATAAAATACTCGGAAATATTGTTTTAACAATCCGAAAATATATTCCAGTTTCGGCAACGTACAATGGATAACGCCATCAACCCAATCAGATGAATTTCAACTTTTAAATTCATGATTTTTGAACTGATTTGAATTTAAAAAATCTGATGTGGGCAGCACATGACTTTCCCTGCAGACTAATATTAACGTTCTCTTTATTTTAATTAAATTTATTTCACTTTTAATTCAATTTTCGTTCTCATTCGGAAACGGGGCTTATTTTCAAAGGTGGAGTAAAGAAAGTACGAAAAACTAAAATATCTCGAGAACGGCTAGTCCTAGTGTAATGGGGTTGGTCTTATTCTTTTTGTCGTTAAAAATTACGTATTAAACGAGCATTTAATGGATATATTGAGTACACCTAGTTCTTTAGTTTAGATTTTTGCGGGCCATTTTGCAAAAAAGGGCAGGTTATTTTTTTCCGAATCGTACCAAAATCAAATCAGCACCAGGGTAACCCACAAGTGACCCATCAACCGAAATTTGTGAAATTCGGTCCAGTAGTTTTTCAGTTAGAGTAGATACAAGCTTTTGCGGGCCATTTCGCAAAAAAAGGCGAGTTCTTTAATTCCGAATCGGACCCAAAACTAATCAGTACCAGACTCGCCCACAAGTGACTTACCTACCAAATTTTGTGAAATTCGGTCCATTAGTTTTTTACTTAGAGTGGATATAAAATCTGCACAGACAGACAGACACACACACAGACGTCACGCTAAAAATGGTTTTTTTGTATTCTAGTGGTCTCGAAACCTGTAGATCCATCGAAAACTCGAGTTGTGATTTTCGGCATGATTCCAATACTTTCCCTATACATTACCATGTATTGCAGGGAAAGTAAAAATCTGATGTGGGCAGCACATGACTTTCACTGAAGACTTATATCCACGTTCTCTTTATTTCAATTAAATTTATTTCACTTTTAATACAATTTTCCTTCTCATTCGGTAACCGGACTTATTTTCAATGGTGGCGTAGAGAAAATAAGAAAAACTAAAATAATTCGAGAACGGCTAGTCCTAATGTAATGGAGTTGGTCTTATTCTTTTCGTCGTTAAAAATTACGTATTAAATGGATATATTTCAGAATACGTAGTTTTTTAGTTTTGATTTGGACGATTTTTGCGGGCCATTTTGCAAAAAAAGGCAGGTTATTTTTTTTCGAATCATACCAAAATCTAATCAGCACCAGGGCGACCCACAAGTGACTCATCTACCGAATTTTGTGAAATTCGGTCTATTAGTTTTTCAGTTAGAGTGGATACAAATTTTGCGGGCCATTTCGCAGAAAAGGCGGGTTCTTTTATCTCGAATCGTACCCAAAACTAATCAGCACCAGACTCGCCGACAAGTGTACGTACCAAATTTTGTGTAATTCGGTCCATTAGTTTTTTAGTTAGAGTGGATACAAAATCTGCACAGACAGACACACAGGCAGACAAACAGACACACACACAGACGTCACGCTAAGAATAGCTTTTTCGTATTCTAGAGGTTTTGAAACGTGTAGATCCGTCGAAAACTCGAGTTGTGATTTTCGGCATGATTCCAATACTTTCCCTATACATTACCATGTATTGCAGGGAAATTAAAAATCTGATGTGGGCAGCACATGACTTTTCCTGCAGACGTTTATATTCACGTTCTCTTTATTTATTTTTAAATTTATTTCACTTTTAATTCAATTTTCGTTCTCATTCGGTAATCGGACTTAAATCGGACTTAAAGTATCTTATTAAAAGTGGCATAGAGAAAATATGAAAAACTAAAATATCTCGAGAAGGGCTAGTCCTAGTGTAATGGGTTTGATCTTTTTCTTTTCGTCGTTAAAAATTACGTACTAAACGAGCATTTAATGGATATATTTGAGTATAGCTAGTTCATTAGTTTAGATTTTGACGATTTTTGCGGGCCATTTTGCAAAAAAAAAGGCAGGCTATTTTTTTTCGAATCGTACCAAAATCTAATCAGCACCAGGGTAACCCACAAGTGACTCATCTACCAAATTTTGTGAAATTCGGTTCATTAGTTTTTCAGTTACAGTGGATACAAGCTTTTGCGGGCCTTTTCGCAAAAAAGGCGAGCTCTTTTATCCCGAATCATACCCAAAACTAATCAGCACCAGAGTCGCCCACAAGTGACTTACCTACCAAATTTTATGAAATTCGGTCGATTACTTTTTTAGTTAGAGTGGATACAAAATCTGTACAGACAGACACACAGACGTTACGCTAAAATGGTTTTTTCGTATTCTACAGGTCTCGAAACGTGTAGATCCGTCGAAAACTCGAGTTGTGATTTTCGGCATGATTCCAATACTTTCCCTATTCATTACCATATATTGCTGGAAAAGTAAAAATCTGATGTGGACAGCACATGACTTTCCCTGCAGACTTATATTCACGTTCTATTTATTTAAATTAAATTTAATCCATTTTTAATTCAATTTTCGTTCTCATTTGAAAACTGGACTTATTTTCAAAAATGGTGTAGGAAAAATACGAAAAACTAAAATATCTCGAGAACGGCTAGTCCTAATGTAATGGGGTTGGTCTTATTCTTTTCTTCGCTAAAAATTACGTATTAAACAAGCATTTAATGGCTATATTTGAGCATACGTAGTTCTTAAGTTTAGATTTTGATGATTTTTGCGGGCCATTTTGCAAAAAAAGGCAGGTTATTTTTTTTTCGAATTATACGAAAATCTAATCAGCACCCGAGTGGCCTACAAGCGACTTATCTACCAAATTTTGTGAAATTCGTCTATTAGTTTCTCACTTAGAGTGGATACAAGCTTTTGCGGGCCATTTCGCAAAAAAAGGCGGGTTCTTTTAACCCGAGTCATACCCAAAACTAATCAGCACCAGATTCGTGCACAAGTGACTTACCTACCAAATTTTATGAAATTCGGTCAATTAGTTTTTTAGTTAGAGTGGATACAAAATCTGCACAGACAGACAGACACACACACAGACAGACAGACACACACACAGACGTCACGCTAAAAATAGTTTTTTCTTATTCCAGAGGTTTCGAAACGTGTAAATCCGTCGAAAACTCGAGTTGCGATTTTCGACATGATTCCAATACTTTCCCTATACATTACCATTTATTGCAGGGAAAGTAAAAATCTGATGTGGGCAGCACATGACTTTCCCTGCAAACTTATATCCACGTTCTATTTATTTCAATTAAATGTAATTCACTTTTAATTCAAATTTCGTTCTCAATCGGTAACCGGGCTTATTTTCAAAGGTGGCGTAGGGAAAGTAGGAAAAACTAAAATATCTCGAGAACGGCTAGTCCTAGTGTAATGGGGTTGGTCTTATTCTTTTCGTCGTTAAACATTACGTATTAAACGGGCATTTAATGGATATATCTAAGTATACCAAGTTCTTTAGTTTAGATTTTGAAGATTTTTGCGGGCCGTTTTGCAAAAAAAAGCCAGGTTATTTTTTTCCGAATCGTACCAAAATCTAATCAGCACCAGAGTGACCTATACGTGACTCATCTACCGAATTTTGTGAAATTCGGTTCATTAGTTTTTCAGCTAGAGTGGATACAAGCTTTTGCGGGCCATTTCGCAAAAAAAGGCGGGTTCTTTTATTCCGAATCGTACCCAAAACTAATCAGCACTAGCCCCGCCCACAAGTGACTTACCTACCAAATTTTGTGAAATTCGGTCGATTAGTTTTTTAGTTACAGTGGATACAAAATCTGCACAGACAGACAGACAGACACACAGACAGACACACAGACAGACAGACAGACAGACAGACAGACAGACAGACACACAGACACACGCACAGACGTCACGCTAAAAATGGTTTTTTCGTATTCTAGGGGTCTCGAAACGTGTAGATCCGTCGAAAACTCGAGTTGTGATTTTCGGCATGATTCCAATACTTTCCCTATACATTACCATGTATTGCAGGGAAAGTAATATACATTACCATGTATTGCAGGGAAAGTAAAAATCTGATGTGGGCAGCACATGACTTTCCCTGCAGACTTATATCCAGGTTCTCTTTATTTTAATTAAATTTATTTCACTTTTATTCAATTTTCGTTCTCATTCGGTAACCGGGCTTATTTTCAAAGGTGGCGTAGGGAAAGTACGAAAAACTAAAATATCTCGAGAACGGCTAGTCCTAATGTAATGGGATTCGACTTATTCTTTTTGTCGTTAAACATTACGTATTAATCGGGCATTTAATGGATATATCTGAGTATACCTAGTTTTTTAGTTTAGATTTTGAAGATTTTTGCGGGCCGTTTTGCAAAAAAAGGCAGGTTATTTTTTTCCGAATCGTACCAAAATCTAATCAGCACCAGGGTGACCTATACGTGACTCATCTACCGAATTTTGTGAAATTCGGTCTATTAGTTTTTCAGCTAGAGTGGATACAAGCTTTTGCGGGCCATTTCGCAAAAAAAGGCGGGTTCTTTTATTCCGAATCGTAACCAAAACTAATCAGCACCAGCCCCGCCCACAAGTGACTTACCTACAAAATTTTGTGAAATTCGGTCCATTAGTTTTTTAGTTAGAGTGGATACAAAATCTGCACAGACAGACAGACAGACACACAGACAGACACACAGACAGACAGACAGACACACACACAGACGTCACGCTAAAAATGGTTTTTTCGTATTCTAGAGGTCTCGAAACGTGTAGATCCGTCGAAAACTCGAGTTGCGATTTTCGACATGATTCCAATACTTTCCCTATACATTACCATTTATTGCAGGGAAAGTAAAAATCTGATGTGGGCAGCACATGACTTTCCCTGCAAACTTATATCCACGTTCTATTTATTTCAATTAAATGTAATTCACTTTTAATTCAAATTTCGTTCTCAATCGGTAACCGGGCTTATTTTCAAAGGTGGCGTAGGGAAAGTAGGAAAAACTAAAATATCTCGAGAACGGCTAGTCCTAGTGTAATGGGGTTGGTCTTATTCTTTTCGTCGTTAAACATTACGTATTAAACGGGCATTTAATGGATATATCTAAGTATACCAAGTTCTTTAGTTTAGATTTTGAAGATTTTTGCGGGCCGTTTTGCAAAAAAAAGCCAGGTTATTTTTTTCCGAATCGTACCAAAATCTAATCAGCACCAGAGTGACCTATACGTGACTCATCTACCGAATTTTGTGAAATTCGGTTCATTAGTTTTTCAGCTAGAGTGGATACAAGCTTTTGCGGGCCATTTCGCAAAAAAAGGCGGGTTCTTTTATTCCGAATCGTACCCAAAACTAATCAGCACTAGCCCCGCCCACAAGTGACTTACCTACCAAATTTTGTGAAATTCGGTCGATTAGTTTTTTAGTTACAGTGGATACAAAATCTGCACAGACAGACAGACAGACACACAGACAGACACACAGACAGACAGACAGACAGACAGACAGACAGACAGACACACAGACACACGCACAGACGTCACGCTAAAAATGGTTTTTTCGTATTCTAGGGGTCTCGAAACGTGTAGATCCGTCGAAAACTCGAGTTGTGATTTTCGGCATGATTCCAATACTTTCCCTATACATTACCATGTATTGCAGGGAAAGTAATATACATTACCATGTATTGCAGGGAAAGTAAAAATCTGATGTGGGCAGCACATGACTTTCCCTGCAGACTTATATCCAGGTTCTCTTTATTTTAATTAAATTTATTTCACTTTTATTCAATTTTCGTTCTCATTCGGTAACCGGGCTTATTTTCAAAGGTGGCGTAGGGAAAGTACGAAAAACTAAAATATCTCGAGAACGGCTAGTCCTAATGTAATGGGATTCGACTTATTCTTTTTGTCGTTAAACATTACGTATTAATCGGGCATTTAATGGATATATCTGAGTATACCTAGTTTTTTAGTTTAGATTTTGAAGATTTTTGCGGGCCGTTTTGCAAAAAAAGGCAGGTTATTTTTTTCCGAATCGTACCAAAATCTAATCAGCACCAGGGTGACCTATACGTGACTCATCTACCGAATTTTGTGAAATTCGGTCTATTAGTTTTTCAGCTAGAGTGGATACAAGCTTTTGCGGGCCATTTCGCAAAAAAAGGCGGGTTCTTTTATTCCGAATCGTAACCAAAACTAATCAGCACCAGCCCCGCCCACAAGTGACTTACCTACAAAATTTTGTGAAATTCGGTCCATTAGTTTTTTAGTTAGAGTGGATACAAAATCTGCACAGACAGACAGACAGACACACAGACAGACACACAGACAGACAGACAGACACACACACAGACGTCACGCTAAAAATGGTTTTTTCGTATTCTAGAGGTCTCGAAACGTGTAGATCCGTCGAAAACTCGAGTTGTGATTTTTGGTATGATTCCAATACTTTCCCTAGTACGAAAAACTAAAATATCTCGAGAACGGCTAGTCCTAGTGTAATGGGGTTGGTCTTATTCTTTTCGTCGTTAAACATTACGTATTAAACGGGCATTTAATGGATATATCTAAGTATACCAAGTTGTTTAGTTTAGATTTTGAAGATTTTTGCGGGCCGTTTTGCAAAAAAAGGCAGGTTATTTTTTTCCGAATCGTACCAAAATCTAATCAGCACCAGAGTGACCTATACGTGACTCATCTACCGAATTTTGTGAAATTCGGTTCATTAGTTTTTCAGTTAGAGTGGATACAAGCTTTTGCGGGCCATTTCGCAAAAAAAGGCGGGTTATTTTATTCCGAATCGTACCCAAAAGTAATCAGCACTAGCCCCGGCCACAAGTGACTTACCTACCAAATTTTGTGAAATTCGGTCGATTAGTTTTTTAGTTACAGTGGATACAAAATCTGCACAGACAGACAGACAGACACACAGACAGACACACAGACAGACAGACAGACAGACAGTCAGACAGACAGACACACAGACACACGCACAGACGTCACGCTAAAAATGGTTTTTTCGTATTCTACAGGTCTCGAAACGTGTAGATCCGTCGAAAACTCGAGTTGTGATTTTCGGCATGATTCCAATACTTTCCCTATACATTACCATGTATTGCAGGGAAAGTAAAAAGTAAACGAGGTGTGTCTTTTGAAAGCCGAGGTTACGTCTATTTCTAAATTTCATGGTTGCAGGTCACTTAGATAAACATCTAAGTGACGTCCTACCTTGCTACAGACGACACAAACAGACCAACATACATACGTCTTATTTTCTTATTATTGATAGATTATTGAAAGCTTGTCTTGTTCCATTAATCTGATATAAATGTTCAATATTGTTAAAGTTAAGGAATTAATTATCAAGAGTATTTCATGAGATATTTTTATTCGTGTTTCTATCAGTAACTAAATACAGTATTAATTTTTAGCCCGATCTAGTTGACAGTAAACTTGTTTTGTGTTAATTTTCCAAAGAATATCCAAATTTATTTATCTGTTGTTGCACACATTATTTTCAATTTATTTCGTTTATGTCTAATTAACGGATTTTTGCGATAAACCTGGTCGTTTTTGAAACATTAATAGGTTTCTTGCAGTAGCCGTGAATCGTTTAGGCTAGCTAAGGCCACACTGCCAGCACCATGCACCATCTGTTCCAGTGAAGCAACAGTTTGTAGAACGCATGATGTGTAGCAGCATTTGTAGGGTATGTTGCTGCATTTGTGGGCTATGCGGCAGCATGTGTAAGCTTCAGCTGACTGCGTCACCTCGGCCTATTACACGGGTGCATGTAGTAACTCTAAAAGCTTAGTCAATCTGTCTAGACAAGAACAGTGTGCGCAACATAGACAAGTTATTAAAATGTTAGAGGCTGGGACATGGCCAACCACTCTGTGTACAGGTGAGACTCATGCCACTGGTTACAATATTTTAAACTGAACCAGGATAAAATAGCATGTACGAAAACAAGAATATAAACTATACGATACGATATTTGAAACTGTACAAGCTTAAAGAATCATGTATGATAACGAAAATAATTCTTTCATTTTAGATATGTTGGAGCAAATGCAACGGATGTCAATATTGCCAAAGGACGTCTCTTCGCTGATGGCGGCTTGCCCTATGATATTGGATTTGAAGTAAGATTTAACCCCTATTCTCAAATAATGGATTTCTCTAAACTTCTATTTAAGCCATATATATATATATATATATATATATATATATATCATATAAAAACCAGTAATCAAATCTCATCGATTGGAAAACAAATCTTACCAAGAATAATTTCAGAAATATCATACTCGGACACTTTAAGAGAAACTAAATTTACAATACGTTTAAAAAGGATTGCAATAATAGCAACATTAAAATCATAACTGAGGCTTTATGTAAACATTATCCTTTATATTTCTTAAAGTATTGTTATAAATCGATTTTCAGGGATCATGTGGATTTTGACAGTTTACTTCACCAAACTGCAAGTAAATAAAGTTTATGCGTACCTGCTAGGATTGCACGCATGCGTAAGATGAACATATATGAGATAGCGAGTTGGGCAGGATTCACTTTTGGTCCAGTTTCCTTCTGTTGGTTGGTCTTGTTCTTCCGTATCCGGGTGCCTTCGTATTAGCACGCATTGGGGACCAACCTTTGCTTTGTATTGGTACCGTGAGCGTTTGCCTAGGCTAGAAAAGCAGCTTTAAACGGGAGGGGGAGTCGCAATCCTCTCCAACCATTAAATGCAAAGCATTTGGTTATCCCATATTCCTTTAAATCTTCTTTTTCTTGGATTATTACTGCTTCGGAGTATAGAACGGCTTGGCGCCTTTTCCTGAGTAGTGTATTTGCTTTTTGTGGATATGCATAGGAATTCTATTTGAATTTGATTACTGGTTTTTATATGATATTTCGGATGTTATTGGTCCTGCTGCAGTGCGCGGATTTAATAGCTATCCTTCGTCATATTTTACGGGTTACATTTCGGACCGAGCGGGCGAAGCTTTGGTCTTCCGTGTGTTGTGGGTATTGAGGCATATGTTTGCGGACGTGTAGGATATGGCCGGGAGTGTGGATACATGGAATATGGGTGAGACTTTTAAGCTATTATGTTATCGTCCTTTGACATATTTAAGTAAGTTGCATCATATAGTATATATGTCTGTATAGAAGTTATTAAGTAGTGTGTGATATAGTAATTTATGCATTATGTCGTTTAGGTTTTAGTGTTTTAATGTTTTAATATTTTGGAATTAACAGGACTCGTTAATTTACTTGCCCTTATGACGCAATTCTTGTATATTGGTATAATTATATATGTTATAGTGTTTTAAATGTTTTAATGTATTGGAACTAACAAGACTCGTTAATTAACTTGAACTTTTGACGCATTTCTTGCAAAATAAGATTAAAACATCACTCCAAAAAAAGTTTAAAATATTTGAAAATGTCACTTATTCCATTATTGGACTGTATGGTTACACGAAATAATACGGAACACATGTGGACGTATTGAATTGAAAGAGTATGTTATTGCTACCTTGATGAGTATTTTCTGTTCTACTTGTAAGGCTTAAAGCAATGAAACCTCATATTTATGAGGCGTATAGTACAAGACTGCTAACGTATTACTTATATACTCCTCAATATGAGTCATAAAATGTTGAATCTAAACATGAATGAATACATCTTATTATATAAAGTGACTGGCAAAAATATTCTTTCTGAATATATGCTCGGTGGCACAATAGATAAGGGTATTTGTGACATCGATAACCAATTACCCTTTGCTCTCTACATTGATGAAGTCTATTAAAAGCTATTTCCAACCTCTTTATACAGTTCAGGAGAAACAAGCGACAATAAGAAAAAATGTCCGTAATAGTGATGATATATATAATGACACGATATTCATACAGAATCATAATTTTTTAAAAATTATTTTATTAATCACAGTCATATAAGATATTGTGGATTTCAAAAATGCCTTTCTAAAAGATGCAAACTGTGTCCTGTGGCCAACCCGCTTCAAATTAAGAAACATGCTAATCAGAACAGAATATTTTGTAAATCTTACAATACAATATACTGTATTGCTTGTCTTACATGTCAAGCTAAATATATTGGACAGACTCAGAATCCACTAAATATAAGAATCAATTTACACAGGAGTCAAGTCTGTAAGAAAAGACAACTCGATCGACAATTAAGGAGTTTGGAAATTAGGCATTTCAGACAACATGATTTTTCTAGAACCATCATCACCATTCTTGATATAGTACCTCAATTGATGGAAAGATTGTGGTGGGAGGCCACACATATTAAACAGTACTCAGCGACATTCCCTTATGGATTGAATTCCCTCAACTTTAAAGAAAGCTACAATTTAGATTATTGTAGAAATATTGACAATTATCCATTAGCAAGTTCATTGATACAAAGGAAGTCACAGCGATGGCATAGAGGAAGAGGAAAATACCATTATAGCTATAACAACTCAGAAGAAAAAATCTCCAAATTTATAGAATCATTTAAATCCAAAGACGGAATCAAGTACAGTTGGATTAAGGATGCATTTACAGTATAAAAATCAAATATTTACCTCGAATATGTACTTTCATACAGCAATATACGTTGGAAGAACCTATTAACTTTCAAATAGAAGAAACACATAAAAATATAGCCATTATGCTTGACTTAATTAAATTAAGGGCCGGAAAATTTCAAATTACATTAAAACCCAGAATACAGGACAAGCAAAGTAAGGAATATTTTATAACCACATTCCGAAATAAGAAATTTGATCGAATTCCCTTTAAATCGATACTCTACAATATTAAAACTTTCTTACCTATTCAGGACCTTAAGGTAAAAATGACTTACCGCTTTGTACGCACAAACGGTAGAAGATTCTTCAACTACAACAATATCTGTAAAGAATTAGATACTAAAACAACAGAATGCAAATGCCTTGATAGCAAACATAAAGATCCTTATCATAATCACATCATTACAGGAGATCTGGATATTATCTCAGAAAAACTCTAAAAAATATTTTCAAACTCGGAACTAAATACAGATCACAAGAATATAACCAAGTAGTCGAAAATTTCAATCAAGATCTAGCAGAATTAATTTATAAAATATCAGTAAAACACAGTTTACCTATCCTAGCCTTTCAAGAATGGAAATATAATTTTTCAAAAGAATTTCAGTTTTATTACAAACAAGATAACAAAATAAAGAATATTTCAATACCTGCAGCTATACAAACTATAAAAGAAAATTTTGTTATAACTTATACTGACAAGATGGTATCACATTTTGCATTTACATGCAAAAAGTTTTACATAGATACACTTCTCCACTGCTACCAAGACAGTACTATGTACACCCCAGTGTACAATAATGGAAATGTTCTATCCAAAAGGATTAAAGCTATGTACAAACAAATCGGTAATGAAATCAAATCTGTTGAATTTCCATATTTAATCCTCATTCCAAAGATGCATAAAGAGCCTGTAAAATTCCGTACAGTTACAGTTGGCTGTGGATCATATCTGACAATAGCTGATAAACGACTATTGAACATCCTCAAGTTTGTGAGGGAAAACATCAAAAAACAGAATCATGTCATGATCAAGAATGGAATAGAAGTTATCGATCGTTTAAAACATTGTAATAAAAATATATGTTTTAAAAGCTTTGATTTCCGCGACCTTTTTAACAACATTGATTTATCTAATTTATACTCAATCTTGGAAAAATTACATGAAGAATTTGATTTGAAGGATTTTATTACTTATCGAAGATACCTTGACCTTATTGAACTAGTATTAAAGGAAAATATTCTATATAACGGAAAAAATTATTACCGACAAATAAAGGGAATTCCAATGGGAGGAGCCTGCTCATCAATCTTGGCTGATATTTACCTCTCAACATATGAAAAAAGAACCCATATTTTGTCAGAGATACCATATTTCCGGTTTGTTGACGGTGTGCTATTGGGGTGTTATGAAGACACCACCAATTTCGATTTTACTTTTTACCCACCGGAATTGGAATTAATAGAAAATTGTCAAGAAGAAAATGAAGCGGTAAATTTTCTGGACATCTCAATAAAAAAACATGGATTATATGGTCATTATACAACGTTATATGACAAAAGAGAATTATATAGAATTAAGATCAATCATCTCATCGAATGGAAAACAAATCTTACCAAGAATAATTTCAGAAATATCATACTCGGACACTTTAAGAGAAACCGAATTTACAATACGTTTAAAAAGGATTGCAATAATAGCAACATTAAAATCATAACTGAGGCTTTATGTAAACATTATCCTTTATATTTCTTAAGGGATCGTTATAAATCGATTTTCAGGGATCATGTCGATTTTGACAGTTTACTTCACCAAACTGCAAGTAAATAAAGTTTATGCGTACCTGCTAGGATTGCACGCATGCGTAAGATGAACATATATAAGATAGCGAGTTGGGCAGGATTCACTTTTGGTCCAGTTTCCTTCTGTTGGTTGGTCTTGTTCTTCCGTATCCGGGTGCCTTCGTATTAGCACGCATTGGGGACCAACCTTTGCTTTGTATTGGTACCGTGAGCGCTTGCCTAGGCTAGAAAAGCAGCTTTAAACGGGAGGGGGAGTCGCAATCCTCCCCAACCATTAAATGCAAAGCATTTGGTTATCCCATATTAATTTAAATCTTCTTTTTCTTGGATTATATATATATATATATATAATATATTATATAAGATGGAAAATGGAAGTTATTAAAGATATTGAAGTGTTATAGCATATATGCGCAAAGCAGCTACAAATACTATACACGATATAAATATAAAAAGTATAAAAAATTTTTAGAATTGAATAAAGAAGGAGGGTTTAGCGAGAAGCTTACTTAATGGCGGTAAGGGGTTGTGACCTTACACCCCAGTTGTCAACAAGCTAGTCATAAATGCCGCGGCATTGCACTCCTGGACGCCAGGCCTGGCTGAAGCCAACCCCCGGAGTGACAATAACAATTATTTTTTTAACACAAAATAATTTAGTCCATGGAGTCTGCATGACTGATATGAATGGAATATTAATTGATTTCTTAAAGAGAAGGACGATTTTTTTCGATGAAGTTTCAAGCATAGAGTTTAATTTTTTGTCGCTCCATGGTCTTAAACAAAATGTTTAAATAAAATAAATTATTATAGTATTGTGATGAATGAAATGAATGAGAATAAGTTATGAATGAAATCCTGTTTTTATAGAGAGATCCAGGCGTGTTATTTTTTC
This sequence comes from Amaurobius ferox, assembly GCA_951213105.1. NCBI lineage: Eukaryota > Metazoa > Arthropoda > Arachnida > Araneae > Amaurobiidae > Amaurobius > Amaurobius ferox. The sequence goes on along the minus strand of OX578151.1, from coordinate 86,773,411 downwards.
TATGACGTCATTTGAATTAATTTCAGTTGTTTTCGATAAAGTTTTCGAATGTAATAAATTATTGTAGTATTATGATAATTCTAAAACTATTACCGAGGAATGTATAACATTTTAGAGATGTTTAAACCAGGCAATTTATATTTCAATGCCGTCATTTGAATGAAGTAATTTTTTTTCGATGAAGGTTTAAGTTTTCAAATATAATAAATTCATGCAGTATTGTGATAAGTTTCAAAATATTACCGAGGAATGTATTGCATTTTAGACTTGTTTAAATAAAATTGCATTGAAATCGGAAAGTGTTTTATAATCAATGCTTTAAGCATGATTGATCTTTCTTGTTGGAACTATTTTTGCGTCATTCGTTTCAACGTGTTCTGAAATGCACGTCGTGCAGATTTGTCGTTCTTATGACCACTGGATTTTTCTCTACAGTGCTCTGCACAGGGATTCAGTAATTCTAACTACCCTGTTTATTACGGTTGAGATTCTAAGGAATCTGGATTTTTTATTTACCTCCTGGTGCAGAAATACTGTAGATTCGAAAGGGATAAAAAAGTGTTTTAGATCCTCCAGATTTGCCTCTGCTGACGTAGAAGGCTATAGCTTTGAAAACTTTAATATTGGCCACCGCCAGAACTAAAGCTGGATTTTCGATTTAGCTGCATTTAAAACACATTTAAAACACTGACACACACATTTGCACATTTAAAACATTGGCCGCAGAACAGCATCTAGCGAAGTTGGATTTTTGAACCACTTCCTCGGACGAAGTTTATGGTTGCTTTAACCCATATTTTATGGATTTTTCTTTCCAAACCCTGTAGCAGCCGTTCAGTGGTTTAATAGGCTTTATCCTTGCACAGATAGGATTTTGACCACTGGACCGAACATAACGAAACCGGATATTCGATATTTCTATCGGATTGAAAAGTTGGGGGAGGGGGGTAAAGTGTCTCAAAAACTACCAGAAGCCTCCACCGGGATCATTAAATGCTAAATTTTGATCACCGTGCAGAACCTAACTGGGCCAATTTTAAATTGATACAACATGTTTTCACACTAAGAACCTTACTTTTTTAAGCAAAATAAAAATAATTTTAAAAATCTGGCGTAAGCAGCATATGGCTTATTCTACAAACTGAAATTATGTTTTCTTACATCCCTTTCATATTCCATGAAGTTTTATTTAAGTGCACGAAATAAAACGGATATTTATTTGAAAATAGTTTTAATGTACAGTTTTAAAATATTTTTTTATCATCTCTCTGCCGACTTTTCCTATCATAAAAATTAACTAACATGGAAAAATTACAAATGAAAAAGAAAAAGACTTTAACTGTTTAGCCTAAAAAAATGAGGTTGGTCTTATTCTTTTCCTCGTCAAAAATTGCTTATGAATGAAGCATCTAATCAATACTTTTGGATTTATTTAGTTTTTTATTTCCGATTTTGACGATTTCTGCAAGCTCTTTTGCAAAAGATCCAGGTTCTATTCTCTGAAATCCAAAATTGATCAACACCTGAGTATCCTACAAGTGATTCACCGACCAAATTTTGTTAAATTTCGACAATTAGTTTTTGAGATACTGATTGGTCGAAATACTGAAAGACCGCAAGCATCATTGTATACTTACGCTTCACTATTCCCTTTATTGACGACACTTGCAAACGAGCGCCATCTGGAAGAGCCCGTTTCAAAATCTTTTTTTTCGCCAAATTTAGCGAAATCAAAATTTCCCAGCATGATGAATATTTGGAAATATATATATATATTAGTTTAAAATCTATAAAAGTTCTTCAAATATCAATTTTTTCTTTCAAGCGAGTTACAAGGATCCCGAAAAAAAATTGGAAAAATATATCTACGAATAGAACTGACGGGATAAAATACATAAGTCAAAAACAATAATTTTGAAATATCGAGGAAAGAAAATGTTGATCCGTTCAGGAGAACCTTTTTTTAATTTTATTATTTTGTCTTCAGAATACAAATATAATTCTTATGGAGTTTGTTATGCATTTATGAGCCAAATAAATAATAACTTTTCTTAATTTATTTATTTTACCCCACAAAATTTAAAGTGTTTAAAGTTTTTCTTTTTTCAACATCTCAGAAGCCTGACTGACTTTTGTGCTTTGCCCACAACAAAGATCATACATTTCTTAAATCAAATATGTTATTAAAAAAAATTGGAATTTTTGACTTATGTGTTTTTTCTTTCCGCAACTTCTAGATATATATTAGTTCAAAATCTATAACAGCTAGCTCCTCAACTAAATGTCAAAGTTTTTATGTGTTCACGTGAGTTATAAGCAGCCGAAAAAAATTTCATTAGCGTCAATGGGGCGAAAAATTTCAAAGTATCCTCAAAATATCCGCGATTGATATTTTGAAATCGGACGCTATCTCATCATACCATCTTTGATTCTGTTACTTTTATTTTTCCAAGCAAACTTTTGCAAAATCGGTGTCTTGGGTCCAAATGACTGCAATTATAGTATGTTACCCTTCACATTCAAAGGGCTAAAAAAAACCTTTCGACTTATATCATACTTGACAATATGATCCCCGATGAGGATTAATGACGTTACGAATAAAAAATTACATCGCGACTCTTGTTCTATAGACCTTACATTGTCTTACGCCGTTGGAAAACATTTTGACAACTTTGATGGCGAAATAGCCGCCATTTCTTTAGCCTTAGGCAAAATGGAGCATGGTGAAAAGGAAAATATGGTCTTTTTTGTTGATTCCAGAGCGGAAATTATGACCTTAACATCGTCCAATCTCTGGGAATGTGAGATTTCCAAGAACTGTATGGAAAAATAAATAAGCTTCTGAACATCAAGAACCGCATAGCCCTGCAGTGGATTCCAAGCCACTGCGGGATACATGGAAATGAGTGGGCAGATTTATTGGCCAAGAATGGATCTCAAATGATGCAACCGGATCCTCCCTTGGCTGTGCGGCATATAAAGCGATATATATCCCACTCTATTAAAGCTAAACGTTTCAGTCTCTGTGGGGAGATAGCTTCCGGAAAAAAAGTGGAACTCCCTGTTAAATAAGTCGGTAAGAATACCCAGTTCCTTGTATAGAGCAGTTAACGTGACTTGCTCTAGACTTGGCACAGATCTTGATTACTTACAGAGTCACCTGTATAGCATGGGACTGACAGATACAGATGTCTGCTTCTTTGCGACCATGGCGTTCCCATGACTAGAGAGCACCTCAACATTTGCCCTGTTGTTCTTGACTGTTTTCCTTTAAGTATTACTGACAAGGATATTAGTGGCTATTTTTATCGTTCTTCTTTGTATTGGGCTGCTCGTCGTCTTATTACCCAGAGATCGGAGACGGGCATAGGATTAAAAAAAATCACAACAATAATTGAAACTATTAAGAACCGTGATCAATGAGCAACAAATAAACACTTTTATGCATGATTATGTCAAATGTTGTCCTATGCTATGTTAAAAAATATATATAATTTCGAATAAATTTCGAAGTTTTCGCTCGAATTAAAAAAAATATATCTAGTTCTACATTTTATGATAACAAAGTCGGACATAAAGCTTCATTAATAATTATTAATACTTGTGGCCGCTATCGTCTACACAAGGAATCGACCGCAACCATACAGACAGAAGACAGACGGACATAACTCCAAAAATACTCAGAGCGTGTTCATGAGACCTCAACACATATATTGGCATCAAAATCTCGAATTCGAAAAATTTCGCGAAAAAAATACCTTCGTTATTACATAGTAGGTGGCAGTAAAAATATAAGAATCACAATTGACCGTATATTCAACACAATCCTCATGAAAACGGAAAAGGAAGTTAACGCCTCTGATCATCCCGCTTATACTGGGCACAGCTCCGTAAGGTGTGGCTTCAGTGGTAGAACAGCTGGAAAAAAGAGCACGATACCGCGGCATCTAAGGAATGGCTTCAATTGATAGAACAGCTTCGGCTGTAGGGTTCGAGATACGTTCGGTTCATTAAAAATATCTATGACATGGCTGGGTTAAAAAACTTATAGTTAAACAACGGAAGGGTTTATAAAATTATGTTTCTTTCTGGAGTAGTCAGTGATATATTTAGAGGCTGCTGTTAAGTCAGAACATTCTTTGGGACGTCAATTGCAGTTTATCTTAATATAGAAACATTATAGAAATATATAATTATAATATATAATATAGAAATATATAATTATAATAAATAATATGGAAATATATAATATAGAAATTTTAGTTTATCGTAACATAGACAGGTTTAAAACGTACGAAAAGTATATATATTTTTAAAAATTCTTTAAAATTTGTCTATTTATCGTATAGACTGTGTTCTAAATTAGTTTGAAAAATAATTTTTTGATCTTTTCGATGGTGTCAGGATGGAAACTATGTGATAATATTTTTGGTCGCTAGGGAAACAATTTGCATAAATATCGGCCTAAATCGGGGTAAAACGTATAACTGAAAAACCAATTCGAAATGCACCTGTGCGAGATGCACCTGTGTATGTCGAAAAGTACTTGCGTACAAAATTTCATGGTCGTACGACGCTTAGATTACACGTTACACACTGCACATACACACACAAACAGCTTCTTTTATTAAGATTAATAGAAATTATTATTAACTCTACCAATATAAACTGTAAAACAATTAAAATATGAAAAATTAGTATTATTTGTTGTAAAATGTAATTAAAAAATGTAAGAAATTCCACAGATGTAATAGCAGGTATCACGAGTTATCTGTTTGTCAGGTCTATGTCCTTGTATTTTCTTATTTTGCTCAGTTACAAAATAATATGTTTCTATTTACTTTCATATTATGCTAGACGTGATACAAAATAAAAATTCCTTGTTATCAAACATGTGCACTTCTTTTACATAAGATTTGAACAACTGCCTACGATTTAACAACACACGGTGCTTACAGCTGAACTACTTACTGTCCATCAAAACATTGTAAATTATGTATTTGACTTTATAGTGCCATTTATACAGATGCGTGCATATTCTTTGAAAGTTGTAAAATAAACTTATCAATGTTTCTTTTGTTTCACCAGGGAATGGGAGAAATAGTGAAGTTAGGCAGTGGAGTGACAAACTTAAAAGTTGGAGATGCAGTGGTATATCTATCTTTAACTCACAATGCTTATGCAGAATACGCTGTAAGTATATTTCATGTGGACGTTTCACTATGAAAATTAGTCAACATATGTATGGATATAGATATTTACGATACAGCAATTTTAAGCTTCCCAAATTAACTTGCCCTTTTCTTTCATAATTATTATTCCAAATTCCTATCTCATGTCACGCGTTTATTGCAACCATATTTTCATACTTATTATTCCAAATTCCTATCTTATGTTACGCGCTTATTGTAACCATATTAAATTATATTCAACGCTATTATTATCAGAGAATGCACTTTTTTTTTGCTTCCTTTCCTCTACAACAGCATATTTGGCCACTAATCCAAACCACAAAGTAAAATTTCTCATTGGAAGTCCTTTTATCTCTCAGCCTTGAATAGCCTATAATCATAACTATGCACCTAAAATATGTCTCTAAGGTAAACTTTCTCATCTGTAACTGCATCCCCATCACATATTTGTAGTATAGAAACCATAAGGAAGGCATATTTTCCGTGCTCTCAGCGATGATGTCCTCTCTCCGATAACGAGTGTAACATACATGTAAATGGCAGGTTGCACTGATATTTCATACGAGATGGAGGCCGAAGAAAAGTTCGGTCAATGTAAAAAGTTACACTCTAATATAATAAAAATAATAAATTGGATTTTAATACTATTAAAGAGCCTCTTCTCTGGATAAATGCTACTACCATAACATGTATACTTTGCTAATATCTGACCCAAAATCTAATTTTGGTATTATAACAGGAGTAGGCGCAAATCTATAAATTACCAGGTATTTTTCAAAAATTAAAACACGACTTCCAAAATTTTACCATAAGGGTAAATTATAGGTTGGTATATCAGACAATTTATTGTAATTTCCCGTTATAGACACATTAATACAATATTTTAGAATTACGTGGATTCGACTTTCTTTCGATCCAGACCGTCCGACCTACTCAAAGTTGTATTATATAGGTTTATACGCCCAGGACATGGCCATCCAATTTAAAACAGAACCCAGGGAGGACTACATCCACAGGGACCGTACCCTCTTTCCGCTGCCACCAACCTCTCGGAAGGACCTCACCGATTTAACGTGCTCCTTCTCGGCGTAAACCCGGGTATAGTTTGGGCGGAGCCGGGAATCGAACTCGGATCCTCTCAGTGCGGATCAGCCCTAGTTTTAACCATTGGGCTATTCTGGCCACCCTCTAAAGAGACAGAAAATCACGAAAATACAGGAAAGATTACTGGGAATTTTCAGCTAAAAGAAACAAGTAGAATTCTGTTGAGCCGAACTTCAAATGGAACGGGAAATCGCTGTGTATATAGGGAAGGAAGCGTATTCGGAATATTCTTCTAAAGGGAACAAATTATATAATTGCAAAATATATATAATTTATTTATCAAGACATTTATTTTATTCAACGACGAATATTTTTTTTCAGATGTTTAGGGGGGATGTTCCACAGAATTTTCAGATTTTCAAAATAAAACTAAAAGGGGATGATTTCCCCTCAAAGGGTGAATCAACCAATTCAACCGTACTTGGCAATAGGCAAATTAATCAAGTCTGATACATCTGCCTTCTCGGGCGCGGTAGCCCATTGGTTAGCGCGTTGGAGTTGCACTCGGTAGGCCCGGGTTCGATTCCAGCCACTGCCAAAACTGCCGCCGTGTTCGTGCGGAGTACGATCACGTTAAACATGTGGGTCCGTAAGTCCTTCCGAGAGGTTGGTGGTAGGGGAAGGAGGGTACGGTTCCTGTGGATGCCTCCCCCACTGGGTTCCGGTCTAAATTGGGTGGCACTTCCCGGCCGTCCAAACAGTTACCTTACACCTTTCTGGTAGGTCGGACGGTCTGGGTTTCAACAACAACAACAACATCTGCCTTCTCAAAAGCAGGGAAAGAATGCTAAGGTGGTCGTGAAGAACATGGTATGTGGAGATAAGTTTAAAATTCCGGGATTCAATGTGCAGAATGCAAATACTTATTTCAGAAATCGTATTTTTTCGGTTCCATTGATGAGTTTCAAAGTGATTTATTGATCGGCTTTAAGTGCTGAATTATTCGTACTGAATTATTGAGCCTTAATGTAGTGAGCTAAATACCTAATTTGCCGTGCATTTAGTGATAGTTTTTTTTTTTGAAAAAATAATAGTATTTAAGTCAATACTATAACGCAGAAAATAACTTTTATAACTGCAACTGGTTATCCCAAGTAGTGTGGGCCCCTAAGCTGAATAATCGTTGCTCGGCTATGCAGCTAAAAATTGATAACTACTACAGTAATTTTGATTATTCGGCTAATATGATTTATTTAGCTAGAAAAAGCCTCAGCTAGTGCTGTAGTTATAAGTTACTCAGATGACGCATCTAAAATTATTGCTACAGCAGCCTTAATTATTTATGGTAGCATAGACCGAGGTTGGCGGATAGTTGAAGACTTGGATAATGCTGTTATTTAAGACTAATATTCCTATATTTATAATTTACTCGAACACTCAAGCTTTTATTTTAAAGCTATAGAAATCTGGATAATTTGATATATTATAGAAATAGGAGGCTAATTTGGAAAATCGAAAACTCGGGTTATCCACATCAACAATGTATGATACTAAATAAAGCTAATTCAAATTAAAATCCAATATTTCATAACAAAATTACCTCAATGCTTATACATAAAGCAAAGAAATTCATTTATATTTAACCTTTCTATATCTTGTTTTTACATCATTGAGAAAAATTATCTGAGATAACATAGGTCTTTGGAAAAATATAGACTTGGTTATTTCAAACTCTACAGTTAAAATCTTAAGAAAGGATCATATCAAGAAAAGTTTATGCACATTCTAAAAAAGTTCAATACATGTCTAACGAATCTAGTTGAGTTGCCTCAATTAAATGAATTTATTTGCAGTGCATTTTAGCAACAGGAGCAATCCCCATTCCGGAAGCCAAGCCGGAGTACATGGTTCTTGTAATTAGTGGATTGACCGCAACATTAGGTCTGGATAAGGTAAGACAGTATAATCTGTCATTACGCTTACTAATATTTTAAATTTGATTAGCTTCTTTAGAAATATCGGTTCGACTGAAATTCTGATGAGTACTAAGTGATGAGTACTATCAAACACGTTAAGATTAAAATCTGTTGCAATGATTAATTTAATGATCTTGATAATAAGATAGTGAAATATGTACTCACTTTCAAATGTTTGCAATAAATCAGCAGGTTATAAAAATATATAATCTTCTAGTGCAGTGTTTTTTATACATTTATGGTAGCGGAACACTTTTGAAATTTAATTTAATGACAGAACCGCAAAATGAGAGAAAATCCATTGTGGTTCATATTATGCGCTCAAAATTTAAGCAAACACTTTTGTTAAAATTTAGGAACATTTATACCAAACTATGATGTCGAGGAATCCTTGTAGCACTTCTGAAGAATCCCAAGGGTTCCGTGGATCAGACTTTGAAAAATAATGTCGCAGTGAACATAAAACTAGAACGCAAAGAAACGAAAATCGTGAGACAAAATAGATAATAGAAAAAAAAAATAAAATTATATTTATTTATTTAATGGGGCTATAATCGCAGTGTAAATTGAATTCTATAATTCAAGTTTTTTAAAGTTGCTATGTTTATATTGATATTTAAACTTGTTGGAAATATGAACTATAAAATAAATTATGAGTTCGACTCAAATTACTTTTATTAAGATATTTAAAAACTTTTATTGAATTATTGATGCAAAATAATAATCTTATAAAATTACTTCAATTATTCACAAAAAGGTTGCAAAATGATTCAAAACTTTTTTTTTTGTTGAAAATATATAAATGTGTATATGTGTATGTGCGAATTATGGACCTCGAATTAGAAAAAAAATAAAAATTCGAGCCAGAAATATATTTTTAGTCGATAACCTGACACCAGATGGAGTAAATGCTTCATTTTTTCAAGTACTCAAAATTCGATATTGAATATATTGCGTATTGTTCAATGCTGTCATGTGCTACTCAAAAAAAATTAGTAAATAAATTGCCTTTTCTTACAACTTTAACTTTCAAAAGCATGCGTATATTTATGAAATAAGAATTTAAAGAAGTTTTAATTTTTTATTTTCCAGACTGCTCGAATTATGAATGGGGAGACTGTTCTTATAACCGCAGCAGCGGGAGGTACTGGACACATAGCGGTATGGAACTAAATAAATAATGTATACATATTTAACTGCATTGTAGATATAACAGATTACCTATTAGTTGATGAATTCATATTGTTAGATGATGTAGATAATAATTTTGAATTTATAACAGACCATATTTCTTTCTTAAAAATAAATTATAAATTATCTATACCCTACCCTTTTGTTAACAAATACTCTACAATGATCTATAGCTTACATTATAATAGCCACTAATTTGGCTAGTAAAAAAATTCAAATTAATTTAGTAGTTAATTTCATTCAAATGTGGCTAGTAAAATTTTGTCTTCTACTAACCATTGTGGGTAATAACTTGCATGGGTGGATTAGATTTTTTGTGTAATTTCAATGATGATAAAGAACAGACATAAAAATGTCCATTCCCAGTACATTAAGTGTAGTCCTTTAAAAATGGCTAAAAGTGAATGCATAGTAATTTTTTTATGAAAATATTCTACAATGATTTATAGCTTAAATAAAAGTAGCCACTATAATTTGGCTTGCAAAATAATTCAAATTCACTTGGAATTTAGTTTCATTCAAATGTGGCTAGTAAAAGTGTGTTTTCTCTTAACCATTGTGGCATAGGTGGATTAGATTTTCTGTGTACTTTCAGTGAAAATAAAGAGCAGACATAAAAATGTCCATTCCTAGTACATCAAGTGTAGTCCTTCAAAAATTGCTAAAAGTGAATACATAGTAATTTTTACGCATATTATCCTAATTATAGGTTTGTTTATGTGTGTTTGCCAGTGTTCATGAAGTACATTTAAATATTCAAAAATTTACGTACAAAATTTCATCACCGTTATGTGTTTGTGGACCTGCAAACGGGTGCATTATGTCTTAACCCTTAAAAAAATCATTTCATTTCAAGATATTCATAAGGTTGGGGAACAAAACCTATACATACAGATGTACAGTAGCCAATAAATGTGTGAAATTAGGACTTAAAATATGATGTTCCTGCTCATGGAACATGACCAAAGCATGTCCAGATAACTTCTGCAGTGGACCCTTTTGCATTTCGATGACCTCTGCTACCTCTTACTCCTGCAATCATTTCTTAAAATAATCATTTATTCATTTGCCTAAATAATTACCATTGCCTAAATAATTATTTCTTCATTTCGTTTCATTGTTTTTAATAATGCTAATTTTATAATTAATATTAAATTGTTAATCTTAATTGGTCCTCATTGCTACAATAATTTTATTATTTTACTTCTACTTTTTATGTGTTTCATAACTGGATTTAATTAAATGCAGTTGGAATTCTTTTGAATTTTTAGTTTACTTTTATTTTACATTTATGTAAATTTATATTATTTGTATTGCTATTGTAATTATTGTATTGTTATCGTATTTTGTTTTTGTCATTTTATGTATAAGCATTGTAAATTTATAAAATTTATTTTAGAATGTTATTGCAGTTTACAATATTTTATTTGAAATATTTTCGTATTAACGTTCTATTATTCTATTTCAATTGTTTTGTTCATACATTCTTAGTTATTCGCTATTTGCCCCTTGTATTGTGTATTATTATATTTTTACTATATACACGTACTTTTTACTATATTTACTATTTCTATATACAAAATACTATATACACCAACATAATGTAATACCGCCCATTTGACAGATTAAAACAACTAGCAATCCGTTACAATACAACGCAATTTGGTAGCGGATGTATATTTGAAGTAAAGAAACCAAACTATTGTAATAAATCAATCATAACATAAGCAATAAACAAAAGTAAAAGAGTATGATTAATTAAGATATCAGTGTAATAATTATAAAAAAATAATCAATCAAAAACAATTCAAAGATAACAATCTTACTTCTGGATACCAGGGTACAAAACAAATACTAACACCTTAAAATTACGGTGGCATGGATCATTAAATAACACAACAGCCCAAAAATAATACTAATAAGCAGATTAATAAAATATAAATTAACATTAAAAAAAAAACCTCCAATGTGACGTCAAGTACCGCTACTGCAATCATAGAAAACTACAAATTACCTTGAAGTAAATAAGCTGGACTAAATAGAGAAAAAACCCCAAGTTCTTATTATTTTTCCCTCTCCTTTGTCTTTTTTTTCCCACTCACACTGATCAATGTCCACTCACGGAAAACTATCCGAAACTCCCTTGGCAACCAAGACACAATTACGGATTCTCCCTATGGAGGAGGGGCAACTCCAAACCCTATCAAGCAAATTCCATCTGTATTGTATATATGCATTATTTCCTGTTTCATTCTCTTCACTGACACACACAGTGCGTTATTAACATTTCTCAAACAATTGGGTTTTTCCCCATAAAACCATTGGACGCTGCCCATCTAGTGGCCATTCATTCGTTTTAAAAATAAGTCACAAACGAACGTGTAGAAATGAGTGATCAACATCTGATGTAGTTAGCACCTAGAGACTCAAAGTAATTCCTTTACTTTATTTATATCAATTAAAATTTATTTTTGCTTCTTAAAATAATTCATGAAATAAATGCATATGTCAAAGTACATCAGAATGAAAAAGAAATGTATTTCTTTTTGACCTGTTCTACTGTCTTCATTCTTTACAAAATATATTATATATATATTTTCAAAATTTTTTCAAAAGTTTATTTATGTTAGTAACACCTAACTGACGTCAGTGGATTGTCTCAACTTATCTGCGTTAAAATAAACTATTTTCATGCCATAACATTCATAGCACAAGTCAGCAACAATGCATGTTTTCCCATGTTTAATAATAAAATGTCTCCGTTTGTTTTCCATTGCCTCTATGCTCATTCTGTTATATGCAGAATAATAAAGTTGTCACTTTTAAAATCGTTATTTAGAAAGTTGTTTTACAATTTTAGCTGCGGTACAAAAATAAGTAGTACTACATTTGCAACAGTCTACAACATTGTAATTGACTTCCCCTTATCTCTAAAAAGATGCTGGGTTTCTCCTAGTAATAGCCTGGAAAATGGGGTCAGCCCATTTTAAGGAGACTACGGTTATCATATCCATACACACACGTTATCAACGTTATTCTCTCTCTCTCTCACACACACACAGAGAGAGAGGGAGAGAGAGATAGAGAGCAAAAGATATATTTCATAAAGTATTTGAAATGGTTCCAGGAACTCGTAAAATATGTTTATATTTCAGAATTTTGAATTTGAAAATTTTCGTGAAAAATAATACTCTTTTCTCCATTAGTAAGGAAATGAAAAATGGCCAATTTTGTTTTTCGATGTTTTCAAATCTGATCCTCAGCAACCACATTTCATAAAAATCAGAGAGTTTATTTTATTTATATTGGATGCACACTATTATATAGATTAAGTTACGCACACAAACACTATGCTAAAGTTAGTTGACTCATATTGAGAAGGTATCACTGTCCCAGCAGGGAATCGAACCGCTGTTCTTCAAACTGCCCAGCCGATGCTTTAACCATTGAGTTGCTGGAACAAGATTCCAATTTTTACTCGTTAAAGTGGACCCTATAAGCTCCGCCCTCTGAAGTCACATCGGCGTGCAACTGACGATCTTAATAATCAACTTTATTATCAGTTTTTCTTTTATCCAGGCTGGCATCATGCTTGCTCGTGTTGTTAAAACTGATGCCTAAATTCATAGGATTTACTGAAAATTCATAACTGAACCTCACCATCGAATCTGCATCGAACCTGCAGAACCTTTCATTATTTGAACGACATTGTAAGGAGGATATTTGAACTGTCCAACCGATGCTCTAACCAGCGAGTTAACTGGCACACGATTGTAGCTAACTGGTACACGATTGTGGCTAACTGGGGCACGATTGTAGCTAACTGGGGCACGATTGTAGCTAACTGGGGCACGATTGAAGCTAACTGGGAGACGATTGTGGCTAACTGGGGCACGATTGTAGCTAACTGGGGCACGATTGTAGCTAACTGGGGCACGATTGTAGCTAACTGGTACACGATTGTGGCTAACTGGGGCACGATTGTAGCTTACTGGGGCACGATTGTAGCTAACTGGGGCACGATTGTAGCTAACTGGGGCACGATTGCAGCTAACTGGGACACGATTGAAGCTAACTGGAACACGATTGTAGCTAACTGGAACACGAAGTTCTTATCATCGAAGTGAACCCTATGATAATCTTGGAAACCCAAAGAGTATAGATCTTAAAAAATTTAACACAATTACTATAATTTATACATATATCATGCAAGAAAAGTTCAAACCAATGAAAAATTTTAAAACTAAAATAAATACAGGGAATATTTCCTTAATTTTATATATCTACATTATATTTAACCATATTGTATCATGTTACATTCAGAGCACAGAGAAATGATCTAGAAAATGCTTTTACGTAGGCATTTAAATGTTATTTTCGGTAACATTACGTGCTTGAGATATCCGCAGAAATCTGTTGTTACACGCCTTGATTTTTCCATTGTTTCAGGTTCAGTGGGCAAAAGCTGCAGATTGTCATGTTATCGGGACATGCTCGTCGGAGGATAAAGTAAAAGTGCTCAAAGTAAGTATCCAACTACAATGCACAATAGAGTTTTTGGTTATATATTACATTCTCTATATACATAGTATAATGCATAGACAGCGAAAGTACTGTGAAGGTGTAGAAAATTCGAATTCGTGTTTGCGATGGAAGAGAACGTTTCAAGCATCACTGAACTCGAATCGATCGTTTTTGAGGTGACGTGTGTATGTGTGTGAGTGAGCGAGTGTGTGTGTGAGTGAGCGTGTGTGTGTGAGTGAGCGTGTGCGCGTGTGTGAGTGAAAGTGTGTGCGTGTGTGCATGTGTATGTGTTTGTGTGGGATTGAGTGTGTGAGTGAGTCTGTGGCGGAGAATTCCCACGAAATGATGCAGCATTTCGACCGAACAAAACTATAATTCGTGAATACTAGAAGTCTATTGATTTTAAGCGTGTATCGAATATTTGAAAGACTCCCAAATTTTCGAATGAAGTACCGAAAAAATCACCCAGAAATAAAAAATTGCAATAATAATTAGTTGTTATGTAATTTCTCCTTAGAAAATGAGTGAAGCAAATTTTAGAACTCTAGCACTCACCGTTCACGAGATATTGCCTTTTTTTCAAATACATTTTTCAAAAAGCACATAAAGATTAAAATATATTAACTATTGTAAAATACGTTCACTTTTCATATGTAATATCATGCAGTAATTTCATTAACATCATTCTTGTGAATATAGTTCATTGCATTCACGAAAACCGATGCTTTGTGTAACTTTTTATTTTTTTATTTTGACGCCTAGTAATTCGCCAACTGTCATTCATATATAAAAGATGCTTATCTCTACGTTTCTCTGCATCGTTTGGCGATAAATTTGGCAAAACATGCCAGATTTACGAAAATATCATTAAAAATTGTACAAAATGACGCTAAGTTACGAAAAATGACGCCAAATTGTTAAATACATTAATAAATATTTTAATATATAAACTTCATTGCTCACTGTGTATGCTATCATTATTGATAATTGTCAATTTAACGATTGATAAATTGATATTCATATCATTGATAATCTATCAATGTTGATATTTGCCAATTTAAAGATTGATAAATTGATAATCATATCATTGATAATCTATCAGTATTGATATTTGCCAATTTAAAGATTGATAAATTGATAATCATATCATTGATAATATATCAATATTGATACTTGTCAATTTTAATTACAAAATTATAATTATTTGATGTATTATTTAAAGATTTTAGATGGAAAAATATCTTCTAGTTATAAGTACTCAAAAATGATTCTTAAATTTTGTTGGTATTCATATTTATTGTATCTTAACATTTGCTTCTTATTTTCAGGATCTAGGTTGTGATCGAGTGATAAATTACAAAACAGAAGATATATCAGAAGTTCTAACGAAGGAATATCCGGTAATTTTTGTCAATTTGTATATAAGTTATTATATATATAGATAGATACATACATATATCTATATATATATATATAGATAGATATAGATACATACATATATATATATATAATATATATATATATGTATTTTTAGAATGAAAAGTTCTACATATGAAAAGTGAACATGGTTTACAATAGGAAATATTTTTATTTTATATGACTTTTTGATAATTTTTTGAATAATGTGCAATATCTCGAGAATGGTTCATGTTAGCATTCTAAACTTTATGTCAATCGTTTTCTAATGAAAAATTACATAAGAAATGTCTATTTGCGTAAATTTATTAGCGGTTTTGAGTTTTTGACGATTTTTTCCAAATTTCACTCGAAAATTTAGGGGTATTCTGAGCATTCGATTGCGTACAAAAACAATAGGCTTCCACTGTTTATGGATAGGGATTTTTGCATCAAATTTCGCTCGAATTGGTTAATTCGTTCATCAGTTATCGTCTCCACACACTCACTGACACACACACACACTTTCACGCACACACACATACTTTCACACACACACACATGCTTTCACACACACACACACACACACGCACACACACTGTCATCACTTCAAAAAATTTTGATTCGTCATCAGGGATGCTTGAAACGTGCTCTTCCGTCGAAAACTCGAATTCGAATTTTCGACCCCGTCACAATACTTTCCTTATACATTATGTATATAAGGAAAGTAAAAAGATATAATTTATATATGCATATTGTATATTTAATCTTCATTTTCTACCAGTGAATTATCAGCCATGAAAACATAAATCTGTCCAGATTCCACTTCGACGGTAAGAGCTTGCAATTTCGTCCCAGGAGCTCAACGGTAGAATGTCGACTGACCAGTTCGGCGATCCAGGGTTCGATTCCCGGTTGGGGTAGCACGACTGTTTACATCTGTAGTAAATTGAATTCTGTATTATTCAGGAACATTAGCAAGAACAACTGTGCTATGGTGTTATTTAGAATTATTTGAATTATATTTTTAATTTCTGATACTATGTAATATGGTACAGGAAGCGTACTGTTTTCCCCAAAATTAAATATATATTGCAAATAATTGATGATAATATATATATATATATATTTAGACCTCCTGAATACGTTTTGTCTATTTTTGGAGTGATAACCGTCTGTCTGTACACATGTCTGAGGTCCATTTCTTGCGCACACACAAATGTTAATGGCAGCCACAAATGTTAATGGATTTTTACGAAACTTACTCGGCTTTGTTATACAAAAATCTAGAACTAGATAGAATATTTTTAAATTCGAGTGACATTAATTCGGGATTTTATATTTTTCTAACATGGCAGCTTTGGACAAAATTTGGCATACCATGCATGAAAGTGCTTAACGATATACTTTATAGCTTTAATCATTGATGTGAAAAATAACCTTGATACAATTCAGTTATACGTGACGTCATTAAACACTCTCCGAGGGCAAGATTCCTCGCAGTGGTACATTGTCATGCATGGTATTAATCGAACACTGTTTTCAAGCCATTTAAAGTAAAGTGTAACACGATATAATTGCAATCATTTAGACCTATGACACCAATTTTTAAAAAAAAAAATCTTATATAATTAAAAAAAAGCTACAAAAATGGATTCTGATACTAGGAAGTCGATCTCCACACTCTATTTAATTCTTAAGGTTTTAATCCTTAGAAGGTAATCTTCAGTATTGATAAATGTTCAATCTATTTTCAACAAAAATTTCAGTATTTGCATTCAATTGTATATACTTTGAAATTAAGAAAATCGTTTGAAATTGTTCATCAATTTTACGTAATATAAGCACTAAAACCTTTTACCCCAAGGTGTGTAAGTGCCCCCTTAATCTAACTTCGTTTGCACTGCAAATAATTCACCGCATTTAGATTTTCTGATACTTGACTACACCATTTCAGTGACCTTGAGTTGCCACTAAAATGGCTTTCAAGTGTTTTTCCAGTTCCTTTGCGCATCTCTTTTGTAATTAGCGTGTTTTTATTCCTTAACATCACTTATAACCTTGAGTTGTCACTAACGGACTTTAAGTAACACTAGTTGAATGTAATTGTTCGGCCAATAGGAAGTATGATTCATTTCCAACTCTACTAAATAAAAAAATCTGATGTGGGCAACACTTCACTTTCCTTATATAATGCAATGAATTTACTAATTTTACAGTTAAAAAATGTTATTCTTATAGTAGATACTCATATTCTTTCCAAGATATTGAATTTTCTTCAATTAGTCGTCATTTTCATTGATTTAGCGTCATTTTTTTCCATTTGGCGAGATTTTCGTTAATTTGGCAACATTTAAAAATGTCGCTAAGCTGGCGCCATTCCGCTAAATTCGTTGCCAAAATCTCGCCAAGCGTTATGGACGGAGAAATAAGTTATTCTTACAACAGATAAATGGCGTTCAAATACAAAAGTATTACTCAAAGTATATTTTTTCGTGAATGGAACAAGTTAGATCCACGAGAATGATGTACCAAATTTATTGCATGATATTACATATGAAAAGTGAACATGTTTCTTAACAGTTAATATATTTTTTTAATTTTGGGGGATAAGATTATTGGGGAATAATAATGGGATTTTTTGACAAATTTATTTGAAAAATGTGCAATATCTCGAGAACGGGTCATGCTAGCGTTCTAAAATTTATGTCAATCGTTTTCTAAGGAAAAATTACATAAAAAATGTTTATTTGCGTAAATTTATTAAAGGTTTTGATTTTTTGATGATTTTTTCAATATTTCACTCGAAAATTTAGGGGGTTCTGAACATTCGATTATTGCGTTAAAACAATTGGCTTCCAATATTCACTGATTGTAATTTTTGTGCCAAATTTCATTCGAATCGCTCCATTCGTTCGTGAGATATCGTCTCCACAGACTCACTGCCACACACACACAGACATCACTTCAAAAATGTTCGATTTGTGATTAGATATGCTTGAAAAGGGTTCTCCCGTCGAAAACTCGAATTCGAATTTTCGACCCCGTCACAATACTTTCCTTATACATTATGTATATAAGGAAAGTAATAAAAACTATCAGAAAACTAAATATAAATTATTAAAGCTTCATTATCTTTCTGTAAAATATTAATTAAATAAATTTTATAATAAAAGTTGTTACTACGTGTTGCGCTAGAAAAAAAGTATAAAGACCGTGATTGAGACTTGTACCCCTTTTCTTGATAGATATAATATTTTTTATGCTTTTAGCTGCACTTAGACTAAGCAAATAATCTCTTTACCCGATTTAGCCTAATAACTATACTAAGGCTAATAAGTAGATTTAATAACAAGTCAAGTTTTCACAATACGTACAACGGTAGCTAGATCCCATAAATAGCATTTTTCGATCTGTGGATGGATGTCAAATTATTGTACCTGCTTAATCTCGAAAAGCACTGAAGCAGTTTTGAATAAGATTAAGAAGATTTTGTAAAATCCATTCGTCCACTGTTATTTCGAAAACCGATAAGGCGATTTGAACCAAATTTTGGTGGTATAATATATATTATGTACACTTGAATGCCGGAAATAGTATTTAAACAATGTACATAATTTGACTCAGAGGCCGAATGGCTTCTTGTTTCTGGCGGAAAATCTCGGAAATTCTTCGATCTTCTAATCATCTTTGTAAATACACTAAGAGCATAACACATGTTATTTAAGAAAATTCAATTTCAATTTACTTTATCGTGAAAAAAAATTATGCTTCTCTAGAAATATTTTCAAAGAATTGGATTATATATCAAGGGCTGGGCATCATCATAGTCAAAACATCGGATATAAAGACCTTTTCAGACCCTTATTATGTATAAATGTCCAAAGCGGATGCAGTTCAATAGAAGATAATTCGCCGAGTGGCTAACATTTTCTTTAATTGTGCTACAACCATTTATTAAGTAAATTCATTTTTCCATAAAATATGCAGCAATAGGTATAATAACTTAAAAGCGTCCATTGATATTCATGTAGACTCTGTACAATGAACGTGGAAACATACAGATTTCGAGGTAGTAAATTGAATTTAAATTTTGAAAACGAGCGACATAGAAACATAAATAACACAATAAGGGCAGCAATCAGCAGTTTCGAGGATACTCTGGATTCCCTTCGTCAGTGTTATAGAACCAACAAATCCGAAGTCCAAATGTTTCGCCTTGTTCGGTCTTATTTATTTTTGTTCGGACTTGATTTGTGTTGTCGAAATATTCCTGTTGTGTTTTGGTATACGCCAATCTTACATACTACGTCTCGTTTCGAATTGGCTAGACTGGTCTTCACTCTACTTTGTGATTGGCTCACTCCAGCGAGATCTTAATCCTGGTCTTGGGTATAAAATCCCGCGTGTTTCTTCTATTTGTGCTCATTCCTCCGTTGGACATCAGATTTATTGGTTATCTTGCACTAACGAAGGAGATTCTTGGTATATCTGAAACAGTTGTATGCTGCTTTATTGTATTTTGTGCATATATACATTGCTCAAGTTCCTTACCCTTTGCACAAAGTTTATTTTACTTGATGACCTATGTAATACTAATGTAATATTTCGGATATTTAATTTATTTATCATTATTTATGCTTTTTTTTGCAGAAAGGTATTGACGTCATTTGGGAGACTATAGGAGGGAAAGTGTTTGATACTCTGCTTGATCATTTGGCTATTAAAGGTCGACTCGTCATTGTAGGAGGCATTTCCGGATACAAAGAAGAGAACAAGGAAATGCTTCCCAACTTAGAGCTCTCCAAATTGCCTCAACTGGTATAGTTCAAAATTTGTATTTTTTTTAATTGCAGAGGCTTGTTTTATTAAGTGCTGGTGTTCCATCACATGACATATAGGGGAGTCATCTTTGACGGTGAAAATAAAAAGGGATGCTTGAGTGCCTGCAGCGATGTTGTGATTTTTTATTAAAAATAATTCCCTCTAGAATCGAAATCATAAATAAAAAATATCAGATGTGGGCAACATATGACTTTCCTTATATAATGTAATGAATTTACTACTTTTACAGTTAAAAAAAATGTTATTCTTATAGTAGATACTTATATTCTTTCCAAGATATTGAATTTTCGTCAATGAGTCATCATTTCCATTGATTTAGCGTTATTTTTATCCATTTGGCGAGTTTTTCGTTAATTTGGCAACAATTAAAAATGTCGCCAAGTTGGCGATATTCAGCCAAATTCGTCGCCGAAATCTTGCCAAGCGTTATGGATGAAGAATAAGTTACTCTTACAGCAGATAAATGACTATTAGCGTTCAAATACAAAAGTATTACTCAAAGTTTCTTTTTTCATGAATGGAACGAGCTAGATCCACGAGAAGGATGTCACCAAATTTATCGCATAGTATTGCATATGAAAAGTGAACATGTGTCTTAATAGGAAATATATATTTTGATATTTTATGACTTTCTGATAATTTTTTTGAAAAATGTGCAATATTTCGAGAACCGTTCATGTTACAGTTCTAAAATTTATGCCAATCGTTTCTAATGAAAATGACATAAGAAACGTCTACTTGCGTAACTTTATTAGAGGTTCTGATTTTTGACGATTTTTTCAAAATTTCACTCGAAAATTTAGGGGTGTTTTGAACGTTATATTCCGTATAAAAACAATAGGCTTCCAGTGCTTACGGATTGTGATTTTTGTACCAAATTTGGTTCGAATCGGTCTATTTCGTCAGTTATCGTCTCCACAGACTCACTGACACACACACACACATACTTTCACACACACACACACAGACATCACTTCAAAAATGTTTGATTCGTGATCAGGGATGCTTGAAACGTGCTCTCCCGTCGAAAACACGAATTCGAATTTTCGACCCCGTCACAATACTTTCCTTATACATTATGTATATAAAGAAAGTAATAATGCGCCCAAAATCAAATTAAAATAACAAATATATTAATTTATTAAAATGGTTTATATTGCTATACCTATTTCAACCAGTGATAAACAAGTACTCTAAATCGTTTATTTAATATGTGTAGAAAGATTTTAACTTGACAGACAGTATATTTACAGTTTCAAAACTGACATTTTGTAGGTTATAGCAGCGAAATATTGATGTAAAATATAAAATACCTTGAATTATTCCAAAGCAAAATATTGTAAAATCAAATAAATAAAATTGGCATCACGTCTGATTTTAACCAGCAGAAACAACAAGCACACAACTATAATAGAAGGTCTTTATTTCACTTCTTTAAGACGTACAAAACTTTAAAAGGCCAGAGCGCTTTCGAGCGTAAATACGCTCTTCATCAGTGGTTACATGGAAATCGGAATGATCGTTCATATATAGACCAGAAAAAGTGACAAATTTGCATAAATACAATTATCAATAAACTTACGTTTATCTAAGGAGAATCCAAAAATACAAAACATTTTGCACATATTCAGAAAATCGAGCGTAAATCACGAAAAGAAGAGTAAAGATTTACAATTTTATTACAGAATTTTCAAATTAAAAAAAAAATTAAAAAATGGAGGCAATCAGGTCCAATCCCCGAGAGGATGACGTCAAAGATAACTATGAAGTGACTTGAATTGCATGAAGTCAAGAATGAGTCGCCAAGCATAACTTAAAATCTGAATGGGGTCAAAATTACAAATCGACTCGCGGTAAAAATAATTAAAATTTACAATTTTATTACAAAATTTTCAAATTCAAAAGATTTAGAAAAAAATCTATTGTAAAATCGATTAAATAAAAATAGTAAAATAGAAGTATTAGTACACCTTATAATAATAGATTAAATATATATTGCAAAATATAAATACTATTGTATAATAGATTAAATAAAATTGCGAAATAGATTAAATATAATTGCAAAATAGATTAAATATATATTGTAAAATACACATACTATTGTATAATAGATTAAATATAATTTCAAAATAGATTAAAAATAAATTATAAAATAGAAGATCTCATGAATCTTATTGGAAGATATCAACAAGTCAGAGTCACTCAATCTCCTTGTACTTACCCCCCCCCCCTCCCTTTCCATATCGGTTTCAGCTGCATCCCCTTCTAAAAATCCTGTTAAAAAGAGCCATTAAAAGCGATATAATAGGTGCTTCACAGGTTAGCACATTCCCTCTGCCTCCCCTTCAGATATTTAGCACCCCTTTAGTCGCGCCCGAAGATTGAGAACCCTTGAACTAAGTACTATTTCCATTCATTAAATAACATTCATATACATAAATTATCAAACTCTTTAACATAAATTTTAGCACTTTGGTAGCTAGACCATAACATGCATATAATAAAGAGAGAACTGAGCAAATTATCAGCTCAATTGACTAAACAATCACATTAACGCTATTAGACTACTCTGTTGTTTTCCTGGGTTAGCGTCAAACGGGTTCTATATGAAGAAAGACGGAAAATACCGAACTGGATATTTTTTAGAACTGTTGAAAAAATAACGCAAGTTATCATCTAAATTGAAGACAAACATGTAATGCAGTTAAATAATCCGCAAAATGAAAGCACCAGGTTGTTCAGATCGGCAAGAAATGAAATTGTACATGTTATACAATATCCGTAAACCAGGGTCCAACTTGGAAGAGAAATCCAGTCGAAAATATAGAAATCATCAAGATATTTTGTTCAGCCATACATCTCGACATATCTGCATTTAATTAAGCACGTCATCGCTTTAATTAAATTATATTTTAGACGAACTAAATATAACTGCGTTTGTTTTTCTTATTTAATTTTAAACGAATGCGTGTAAAGTTAAAGGACACGTTTCGCGTCTGTCGAGAATCATTTCTCACATCTTAAAGTCTTTTAATTGATCTTGATTCAACTGGCAAAAGATTGCAGAATTATATTTTAGATGAACTAAGTATAACTGCGTTTGTTTTTCTTATTTGATTTTTAGATGAATGCGTGGAAAGCCAAAGTACACATGCCGCGTCTCTCGAGAATCATTTCTCAAGTCTTTTAATTGATCATGATTCAACTGCCAAAAGATTGCAGAATTATATTTTAGATGAACTAAGTATAACTGCGTTTGTTTTTCTTATTTGATTTTTAGATGAATGCGTGTAAAGCCAAAGTACACATGCCGCGTCTCTCGAGAATCATTTCTCAAGTCTTTTAATTGATCATGATTCAACTGCCAAAAGATTGCAGAATTATATTTTAGATGAACTAAGTATAACTGCGTTTGTTTTTCTTATTTGATTTTTAGATGAATGCGTGGAAAGCCAAAGTACACATGCCGCGTCTCTCGAGAATCATTTCTCAAGTCTTTTAATTGATCATGATTCAACTGCCAAAAGATTGCAGAATTATATTTTAGATGAACTAAGTATAACTGCGTTTGTTTTTCTTATGTGATTTTTATATGAATGCGTGTAAAGCCAAAGTACACATGCCGCGTCTCTCGAGAATCATTTCTCAAGTCTTTTAATTGATCATGATTCAACTGCCAAAAGATTGCAGAATTATATTTTAGATGAACTAAGTATAACTGCGTTTGTTTTTCTTATTTGATTTTTAGATGAATGCGTGTAAAGCCAAAGTACACATGCCGCGTCTCTCGAGAATCATTTCTCAAGTCTTTTAATTGATCATGATTCAACTGCCAAAAGATTGCAGAATTATATTTTAGATGAACTAAGTATAACTGCGTTTGTTTTTCTTATGTGATTTTTAGATGAATGCGTGTAAAGCCAAAGTACACATGCCGCGTCTCTCGAGAATCATTTCTCAAGTCTTTTAATTGATCATGATTCAACTGCCAAAAGATTGCAGAATTATATTTTAGATGAACTAAGTATAACTGCGTTTGTTTTTCTTATTTGATTTTTAGATGAATGCGTGTAAAGCCAAAGTACACATGCCGCGTCTCTCGAGAATCATTTCTCAAGTCTTTTAATTGATCATGATTCAACTGCCAAAAGATTGCAGAATTATATTTTAGATGAACTAAGTATAACTGCGTTTGTTTTTCTTATTTGATTTTTAGACGAATGCGTGTAAAGCCAAAGTACACTTGTCGCGTCTGTCGAGAATCATTTCTCACATCTTAAAGTCTTTTAATTGATCATGATTAAACTGCCAAAAGATTGCAGAACTGGTTGAATGTTGTTGTAAAAAAGTTCGAACAACTTTCCGTTATTCCACATACAAATTACATTAAAACATTATCTTCTTGATCAACGAATTTCGATGACTAAAGATATTGGATGCGCGAATATACGCAGTAAGGTCGAGGGAAGATCTAATGATACGTCTTTACATGTCTGGCTGGATTACTTTTAATGGGTTGGTGTTATGAAATCTTAATCTAAAGGAGATTTATCTAAATTGACAAAGAAGATATGAAAACGCCAATGGAATTATTCTCACATTATTGCTCTATTTGATAAAAAATTAACTTATCTCAGAATAATATTTTTCAAAATATCTCGCTTTGCGTTCCAAAGGCCGAATATAATATTCAAAAAATTCAGAGCTTCATTCTGACGGTGTAAGGATACCGTTCTCAGTCCAGTGATCAAAGGAATTACATCGAAATTTAATTTTAAGGGGTGGGGCAGCTCAATGGCTAGCGCGCGAGGATTGCACTCGGAAGAACCGAGTTCGATTCTTGGCTCTACCCAAACTGTCCCCTTGTTCACGCAGTAAGGACACTTTAAATGTGTGGGTCCGTAAGTTCTTCTGAGAGTGGTGGGGGAAGGAGGGTAACGCCCCTGCTTATGCTACCCCTATTGGGTTCCGGTCTAAATTGTGTGGCACTTACCGGCCGTACAAACATGAAACTTAAACCTTCGGGTAAGGTTGGACGGTCTGGGTCGAAGGACAAAAAAATAATATTTTAATTAACCGAAATCTATCTTTTGATTATTTACTTTTTGTTCATACGTGCAAATGAGAGTATGTCAATCGCATACGCTGATTTCCTGATGAATTTTTACTAGTTAAATATTCACAAATAAAATTAATGTAATGAGTACTGGCACATTGGTTTCGAATTCTTTCTTCATTGCAATATGTGTAGGGAAAACTAACACATCACGAATTTATTTAACACATCTTCATGTAGGCTGAAGAATATTTGCAATTTTGTCAACGTTCTGGAGCCTTCTTTACAGAATCACCGGAAAATCTTAATGAGAACTAAAGCCTTAACGATAGTTCCAGAATAGAGCATTTGAGCTTAAAAATCAGGGCGATATTGTATGATTTCCGTTATACCAAAAAAAGAAAGTTCATATAATGTTCGTGAAATATCTTTTGATTTCCAATCTAATATTTTAATTCTCTGTGGCATCAGCAATTATATTATTTAGGGCACGATATATTAAGATTTATTGATGCCCAGCAACAACCAGTAATTTTTATTTTGTTATAGGAATGGCATTGGGAATAAAATTACCTCTTACAGCCTCCTAAAAAACGATTAAAGTTGTATTTCGTTTAGTGTAAAGCTATATCGCTTTTATACACTTTGCATTGGACGCTTCAAATTAGTTTTATTTTCTGAATAAACGGAAAGATGAGTTAAATCCTCAAATCTACGTGGTCAGAACAATAATACCAAAATTATTTAAATGTTTTAATTATCATAAAGGGGATGTGTAACGTCTAATAACTATGTGTTTGTAAACTTGTAACACACCGCAGGTCAAAATATGATGCATTTCAAAAGCAAACGGTATTGCAAATCAAATCATATAATCAATTCTGCCAATTGTAGAATAGAAAATGTATACAAAATAAACTTTCAACTAAGACGCCCTCATATTGGACGTACTGAAGATATTTTAGCTTAAGGGGCGTCGCACCATAATTGCATCGCAGCCCGGATGAGAAGAAAACCTGCGCTGACAACGCTATGTTGAAGTTGCATTTCAAATTTATTTATCTGTGTAAAATCTTGTGAATGTGTTTGGACTTAATTTTTTTTTTTTGTAGCTTCTATTTCGATCAGCCGCCGTTCAAGGATTCCTATTGTCGCATTATGTAGAATGTTTCCCAACATATTTCAAATATCTTCTGGAGAACGTAGAATCTGGCAAAATGACAGCTCTGTGTGACTTTGGTAAAGGGAAAGGATTTACTGGAATGGAAGGAATCATTGATGGAGTTGAGGTGAGAAATTTGTTTACTTAAATTTGAAGACCGTAATTGATATAATACAGTCAAAAATGCAAATTCCGTTACTAAACAGCTTGATACACTTTTTTCCAGTAAATTTGAGGAATATATATTTTCTGCATAATGCTATTTCTATTGAAGGTTTAATTATAAGTTTTTTATTAATATCTTGACAACCCCTGGTCCTAGAAACTTAAAACATAGATTACATTTTAAGTGTGACTATTCCAAAGTCACCTACAAAATTTCATGAAATTTAGTGCAGCCGTTCTGTGAAAATGAGACAAACACAAACATACATGCAGGCAGATTTTATATTTTATCTATATATATTAGGTTCAAACAACAATGTAATAGCGAACTAATAACTTTATCAAGGGTTGTTAGATGTACAAGAGTTAGATGTACCTATTAAATCTCATATAATTTTTTTAAAAAAACTGTTTGATAATATAATTGTGTATGTTAGACATTGATATAAGCATTTTATTTACAATTGTTTTATGCTGGTTTTGAGACATAATAATATTTAAATTCTAAAAGTTTTCATGATAAAAAGGACAATATCTCATTTTGAAACCGTTTAAAACTGGAAATTAATAACGATATTTCTAGAGCAAAATGTAAACTGTAAAAACGCCAGGAAAAGAATATCAAAATTACTGTAATAACGCCATAAAATAAATATCAAAATCACTGTAAAACAAAATAAGAGGATATAATGTGTTTTGTTGAGTATGCAAAATTCTAAAAGCAACATATATTATTCAGAAAAATAATCAAGAGCAAACTCTACATAGCTTTAAAGCAGACAGTATGTAGACGGAATTGATAAAAATGTTCCAACTTACTGGAAATAACCTGCTCTAAAAACGTCTAAAAGGATATTTTTTGCAGAATGCTTATTGTCAAGTGTTACGGGGGAACCGTGTCTTCTTAAATTTAGAATTTAGAATGCAAACAAGCACCAGCACCATAACAAACCAGTGATCGAATAGGCCGCAAATAACCCACTTGGGTTCAACCTCCTGTCCAAAGGAGTAAATCTCCAAGATGACCTACCCGGAAACACAGAAGAACCAAAACATTTAAAACTTAAACCCCTACCTTGCAGGAACGTCTTCTTCTTCAGCAAAATATTAAATAAAATAACATCAATAAAGCAAATAAACACGCCAAAATTTGTGAAGTTAAATAAACATAATTTATTATGTGTAATTATGTAGGGAGTTAATCAAACAACTGCTGAATCCTTATCAGCAACACCACTGAACCTTAGCAACAGGCCACAAGCTTTTCAAAGCTTAAAACAGTTGTAATCAAATATTATAAATCAGTGGCAAACATAATTATAAATTTCATGAATTATGGTATGGCAAAAAAAAACAGGGCGAGCACTCGAAGAATTAAATTAGAATTTTTGATTTTTAATTATAAATCTTTGTAAATAATCAAATTCTCATTTTTCTTAAATAATTAATTAAACAAATGTATGTCAATTTGCCGGCATTTGTTGTATTTGAAGTTAGGCTAGGGTCACCATTCAACTGAGTCAACATCTGGAAGTAGAATACAGTCTGAGAAAGCCGGGGAACAAGATATAATTTAATGGCTTACCTCGAACCAATTAGAAATCATGTCCTCCGGAGGTGAAAAATCAATAGAAATTAAGAACATCAGCAGTGTATCCAAAAGGGATTATTTCCCGGTTTTCGTGAAGAAAGGGACGGCACACCGCCTGCCTAAGTTGCGCTAGACATGGGCCTGGTCTGGGCACATCGCGTCATATGGGTTCCCTCTCAGCGCTCCGTCAGGCACGAAGTCGGACCCGGCATTGCCTCGGGTCAATCCCACAGGACCATTGGAAGCGTCGTTGTCATTCGATCCGGCGGACCTCGGATCATCCAGGACGTCAGAAGAACCACATTTCACCAGACGGCAATTGCTCACAAACCCCAAGGAACCGGCACATAGGCCTAATTCCGGAGACCCGTAGTGAGCATCGAAACACCGGGGTCGAAGTCAGGACCGTCGCAGAGTAGTCAGGCAGTCAAAGGCGGAAATGTGTGTTGAAAATTGGTTCACCAAGTATTTATGTACACCTCGCGGACGTTTTGAAAGCTACCAATCCAAATCTCAACCGACGTTACCACGATCAACAGCTGCCACCAAGTCGCGCCACATAAACGGGGAAACACCTTCGAAGATGCGCCTTTACATTATATTCCAGCAGATACACATATTAAACTTGAACTTCCTGTTTTGCCATCCAGCGGTGACATCGAATTCAACGGAATGAAAATCCTTCGAATGCTTACACGAAATAATACTTTAAAATCGGTTTCAGATTGTGATTTAAGGAGTAGAAGTATTCTAAAATATAAATTATATATACGAATGACAAGAGGGGGTTTAAAACAGAATTAAATAATTTAAATGGCTTTAAACAAATTCGATGACTTTAAATAGATAAAATGACCAGAAATACATTAGAGTTTATATATTTTACACAGAAGTAATGCGGGTTCGAATCCCGACATTACACAAGTAGTTATTTTTCAGTAAAATAAATGCATTATGAATCAGAAAATGCATGTGAAGATTAGTAGTACATTGCTCTTTTAAAATATATATGCTTCATTTCTGTTCGTTTTTTCCTCTTTTAAAAAATCTTACTAAAAGCGAAAAATTCAAAACAATGAGTTAAGGCTTTATTGTAACCTGTAGCTCTATCACTGATAAGTTTCAAACCATGCATTTTTACGCCTTATGTTATGTAATCTATTATAGAGAAAATATTGTTTTCACGAAAACTTTCGAATTCGGGAATTTAAACTCCTGAACACATTTTGACTAATTTTAGAGTATGTTCAACTGTCTGTCTGTATGCATGTCTGTAGTGGAATTGTCTGTAGTCTTGTGCACACTACAGTTGCCACAAATTCTAATGGATTTTCATGAAACTTTATATCCGGCTTTGTTATCAAAAACTCAAGAACTCGATAGATTTTGTTTTCAAATTCGAACGAAAAGTTCGAAATTTATTCTAAATTTTATATTTTTTTAACATGGCAGATTAGGGCAGCATTTGATATAATCATGCATAAAAGGGTTTATGCATGGCTCAATGATTAAGAGACTTTATAGTTTCAATCATTGTTGTTAATAATTGTTGTGCTGTAATTTTTTGTTCTTGGTGTCATTAACCCCCCACGTGTCCAAGTTACTCGCTCCCCGCGGGATACATCATCAAATATGGTATCAATCAAAATAATTTTCAATCCCTTTAAAGTAAAGGATATCACGCTATAATTGTAATCATTTGGACCCCTAATACTGATTTTCCATACTTTTTCTTGTAAAATTTGAAAAAGAAAAACAGCTACTAAAAATGAATTCTGGTATGAGAAATTCTAGTTCAGCCACATTCCCATTAATTGGTTTCTGATATGTGCCATATGTCACCCAAACTTACCTAACATTTTGTGATATCATAGTCACAGATATAGTTAAAGAAGTCATCTAATTAGTTTTTCTCAATTGTACGAACTCAACATCACGTAGCTCTGTACCTACTTGGCTTAGGCCACTGACATTTTGCTTAATCACCTCTACTTAAGAAATAGTTGTATTTTTTTAATTTTGGTTAAATTTATATGGAATGACCCAAAAGTCATTTTCAATATCTTTCAAGCATGAAAAAAAAATCTGATGTGAGAAGCACATGACTTTCCCTGCAGACTTATATCCACATTATCTTTCTTTTAATTAAATTCATTTCATTTTAATTCCATTTTCGTTCTCGTTTGGTTACTGGACTAATTTTCAAAGATGCGTAGAGAAAATACGAAAAACCTAAAATGTCTCGAGAACGGCTAGTCCAAGTGTAATGGGGTTGGTCTTATTATTTTCTTCATTAAAAATTACGTATAAAACAAGTATTCAATGGATATATTTAAGAATACGTAGTTTTTACTTTGGCGATTTTTTTCGGCCATTTCACAAAAAAAGGCAGGTTATTTTTTTCCGAAGCATACCAAAATCTAATCAGCACCAGAGTAACCCACAAGTGACTGATCTACCGAATTTTGTGAAATTCGGCCCATTAGTTTTTCAGCTGGAGTGGGTACAGGCTTTTGCGGGCCATTTCACAAAAAAATGCGGGTTCTTTTATCCCAAATCGTACCCAAAACTAATCAGCACCAGATTCGCCCACAAGTGACTTGCCTAACAAATTTTATGAAATTCGTTCAATTGTTTAGTTAGAGTGGATACAAAATCTGCACACACAGACATACATACAGACGTCACGCCAAAAATGGTTTTCTTGTATTATAGAGGTCCTGAAAGGTGTAGATCCGTCGAAAACTCGAGTTGCGATTTTCGACATGATTCAAATACTTTCCCTATTCATTACCATGCATTGCAGAGAAAGTAAAATTACTGATGCCATAACACTAACTAATTACTGATCATTTAATTACAAATAATATCCACAGTTTGCTGTTCAATACTTTCCGTTATGAGAAAAATAGCAAATTGACACCATTATAGCTTTTTCATATGCATGCTAGGGGGGGTTGGACGATTTCAAGTGTCATATAAGAAAATTTGATTTTTATTTTTCGAAAGGCCAGAAGAATCCGCATTAAGGAAAGTTAAGTAAAATATAAAAGTTAGTATTATACAAAATGTATTCATTAGGTACACAGTATTATAAAGGACATGAAATCACTTTTCTGTGACATATCATAAGTGTAGTTTTCTGCAATCAAAAGTTTTTAATTTGTAAACGTTTGCTACACGTTTTTAAAATTATCAGTGGACGCCTTCCGCTGAAAAATGTTTCAACCAGTTAATAATAACTAGATCGATATTGCTGATCTCTTAACGCCTGTAATCACTTTAAACTATATATTTAATACATACTGTACTATTTCTGCATATTCCTTCTTATTTGCCTACCAGTGGGTACTCATGGTAAATCATGGAAAATATTTTATGTATTGTATCCCAAAGAGTTTAATATACTGAAATCATACTTCAGAAAACATCCAGGAGTGATTAGATTATTATAGTAACTGGTTGATAATTGGACCTGAATGGTTTCTCCCTCTCTGAGAAAGAGAAAAACCATTGAGAAGTATAATTAGAGGTTAGACACACGAAGTGGGGAGTTTCTTTGCTAGTTCCCACCTCAAGGAAACTAATCCTACAGGCCTCTGGAGATCCAACTAACACTCGAAATTATATTACTTGATAGGTTTCAATATATACGAGGGTCACACTGAAATTTTTTAGATACGGCTAAGTGGTACAAGTTAAACTTACCAACTCTTAGAAGTGTACTAAGTACTACCCTCAAACGTCAATGCACTTTTTAGAATTTTCCATAGATTAAATGCTTTAAGCCATCCATTTCTTGGAATTGATGAAAAATATGCCTTTATAGCATCATCAATCTCATCTTCGGAATGAAAACGACGCCCAGGTTTTTTTCTTCTAGACTAAAAATAGCCAAGGCTCACACATAGCAAGATCAGGAGATTAGGGTGGATTGTCTATCAATTTGATATCTTTTTGTTCAAGAAATTCGACTGTCATTCTTGCTGAATGAAAAGATGCAGTGCCATGGTGAAGAATGAGTCCCCTAACATTTATTTTCTGAAGAATTTCGGGAATACACTTAGTGGTGCACCAGTTAGCTGTAACTATGTATCTTTTGTCCTTCTAGCTTTATGGCTTTGATTAGACCTGTACTTCTGAAGAACACAGTATATATTACTGTTGTATACACAGTATACATTGCTTGTTGTCTTTTCACCATTGTTGGTTTGGGGTCATCTTCAAAGACCCATACTTTACTTTTTTGACGTGTTGGAACGTCAGAAAACGACATATACATTTCATCACCAGTTATTATTTTAGAAATAATACGGTGTTCACCATCATTAAGTAATTTTTGGGTTTCTTTACTTATTCTGACACGCTCCACTTTTTGGTGTTCTCTTAAATTATGGGGGGACCCAACGACGAACTAATTTTTTCATATGCAGTTCTTCATGAATAATTTTATGTATAGTTGCGGACCCAAAGTTAAGTTCCTTCTGTATCATTTGGTAGGTGCAGCTATTATCATCGATTAGCATTTTTCGAATGGCAGACACATTTTGTGGGACTACAGCTGACACTGTCTTCCTGTGTCTATTTCATCCCGGAGAAAATTTCGACCTCTTCTGAGCTCTGTAAATCATCTGAATACAGTGCCACGGGATGGGACATCATTCCCATATGCTAATTGTAAACGTTGAAGATATTCTTCTTGATTTAGACACCTTTTAAAATCATAGCTCGATAATGCTCTTGCGTCAACTCCATTTTCTTTTCTTACAAATTTTATTCTACGATAGCTAAATAGTAATTGTTGCCATAAATTATCGTCTGCGGGCATAAAATTGTTCAAATTTAAATATCCGACCAACAATTTTCTGTCTCACAAATTTCAGTTTGACACTCGTATACACACACTATCCAGAAGAAGACTAAAAGTCGACTCCATAATAGTTGTGTTAATACCTTATTTAAAGAATAATAAAACGATTACAGACTGCAAAAATATTTCACAAGTTTGCACAGGATGGTTTTATCTAAATCCATTTTATATAAGATTGATGTGGTTATAATTATTAACTGTGAAACTAATAAAAGCGTGACCAACTTTCATTCCAATTTCCAATTAGTGATATGCGCTTTCAGCGCTTCTAAATGTATAATTCAAATTAAGTCTATCTTATTCTATTTCATTGACCTTTTGGTTGGTAGATGGGGACTCGTCAAAACTATTTATTGCGCCTTATCTCGCAGTTCATTGCCACACTGTTATGCACACACTTTTAAGTTTGTAAGTGTATTTATTGTGTAACAAAATAAAGATTATTATTATTATTATTGTCATGATCCTTTACATAGCTGTATCGTTTTACATAACTATATCTCTTTTGTAGTATTTGCACAGTGGAAAAAGCATCGGAAAAGTCATGGTGCAAATATCTTAGAAATCAAGATTTTCAATGATTTGGAGGAGTTTTGTTACTATCAAGATGATTTCATACTCTATTGTTTAATAATTCTATGTCACAAATACCTCAATGAAATGTACAAATACAATTTGTTTTAATCATTATATTTTGGTTTTTATCGCATGTTCACTGTCTTTATTCATTATTTAGTGTTCATTAAAAAATGAAATTTCAGCGTTATCAATTATATGATAAAATTTTCACGCACCACACTGATTTATCAACAATAATATTTTATTGACTTAAAATATATGTTTTACATACGCACAGACTTAAAAAATTATTTAGTGGCACCATGTTGTTCCCGTTATATTGTTGACATTTTAACGTCTGTATTAGGGAGGCCACACATTGAGAATTCACCAGGGCCGTAGCCAGGCATGGGCCAGAGAGGGCTAAGCCTCCTCAAGAGGTATACATACCCTAACTGCTAAAAATATTAAATTTTTAGTGGTAATATGAAATTTCATATGAAATGTCATTCAAACTTTACATAAAAAAAAATCTTTGAGATTTTTTTTATAAATTACTTTGTTTTAAAGACTTTTTAATTTAGCTGAATTTGTGGTTATACTAATGATCAATTTATTTACATATTTAATGTAAAACTATTTAAAAATTATGACAATATTTTGAATACGTTTGTATTATCGCGGGGGTTTTCTGTTATACATTATAGAGTCAAAATCAACTGATAAGTAAAGAGTTATTATAAAGCATTAATTTATATTAA
This sequence comes from Amaurobius ferox, assembly GCA_951213105.1. Taxonomy (NCBI): domain Eukaryota; kingdom Metazoa; phylum Arthropoda; class Arachnida; order Araneae; family Amaurobiidae; genus Amaurobius; species Amaurobius ferox. The sequence continues at coordinate 86,739,081 of OX578151.1, read as the reverse complement.
CTTTCAAAAATGTTCTACGAATTATTAACCGCTTCATTACTAGTTAATGCTTACATCAAAACCAATTGTAATTATTACATATTAATATTGATATGTAGTAGCTATATAAATTTCATATAAAATGTCATTCAAACTTTGCATAAAACAAATTCTTTGAGATTTTTTTTATAAATTACTTTGTTTTAAATACTTTTTAATTTAGCTGAATTTGTGGTTATACTAATGATCAATTTATAAACATATTTAATGTAAAACTACTTAAAAATTATGACAATAATATTTTGAAGACTTTTGTATTATTGCGGGGTTCACTGTTATATATTATAGAATCAAAATCAACTGATAAGTAGATAAGAGTTATTATAAAGCATTAATTTATATTAACTTTCAAAAATTTTCGACGAATTATTAAGCGCTTTATTACTAGTCAATGCTTACATCAAAATCAATTGTAATTATTATATATTAATATTGATATATAGTAGCTACATAAATTTTAGTAACCGACCCTTAGCTTGTAAATATACATATCCAATTATTTGTTAATAATTTATATTGATTGAAATACATTATAACAACTATTATGGTTTATACATCCTAATGATTAATTGTGTTTTTGGTAAGACCCTCTTTCACGTCTGTAACCCCTGCCCCCCATGAATTTCCCTCCAGTCCTTCTTGAATTTCATCTCTGGTTACGGCCTTGAATCGCACACTGCATCGGGCAAAGTGCGGCTTGGTTTGAACAATGATCTCTGCTTACTGTCCATATATGAAGGACACATAGCTACACCCTGCACTAGAGACGAAAGACACTAAAGACGAAAGACACTAAAGACTAAAGACACATAGCTACAACCTGCACTAGAGACGAAAGACATATAGCTGCACCTTGCACTACAGACAAAAGACACTAAGGACACATAGCTACACCCTGCACTAGAGACGAAAGACACATAACTACATCCTGCACTAGAGATGAAAGACTCTAAAGACACATAGCTACACCCTGTTACCTTACACCTTTCTGGTAGGTCGGACGGTCTGGGTCTCAACAACAACAACAACATAGCTACACCCTGTACTAGAGACGAAAAATGCTAAAGACACATAGCTTCACCCCGCACTACAGACGAAAGACACTAAGGACACATAGCTACATCCTGCACTAGAGACGAAAAAAATTAGGAGAAAAACCGGTTTCTAGTGTCTATTTGAGCAACAACTGCGAGTCGCCGTGAACGGCGTATATAGCGTCCTGCATTTTCAATGTTCGATCTTCCTTAAACGTTTATGTGCTTATACATTAAGACGTGTATACTATATGACAACAATTTGATTTTTCTGTATTATACCAATTTTTTTTTTATAAATACGACAAATATTTGAAATTTGTCAACTGATTGTGCACCAGTGTTAGCCACTTGACTTAAAATATTTCTTCATTTTCCAATCTTACATCCTTTTAATTTAATGTGCAAAATGGGATGTATTTTAGATAATAATTTAAATTCTTTAAAATGTGCACGCTCAATTTACGTATAATACAAACACCATATCGATGAGTACAATACTCTTCGTACGGAGGAGAATGAAAACTTGACCAACGTATAAAAGCTCAACTTTTCTTTAGCAAGGATCATACGAAAATGCACGTTGAAGTATGATCTTGACTTCTTTGAAGCTTTCTACATCCGCAAAAATTTTAGTAATTCAGTTAATTACTTGTCCAGTACTCAATTTTTGTTTGCTGTCTGACAGAACGCCATATAACACTCTCGCATATTTTCCTCTTTCTATTCCCTTGGGGTCTTTATCAGTGTTTCTTTCAGGACTTTTTGTCCGAGGCCAAAATGAAATTTCAGGGGGGGGGGGGGGGGAGCAAGTTTCCTATTTGCCCTATAATATTTCTAAATACTGTATTACATAAACAGAGACTAGGTCATCATAATTCGTTTACGGAGAGGGGGGGGGGAGATGAACGCTGTTCAATTCTTAATCATTAATTGTTAGAACGTGAACTCTCTCTCTCTCTCTCTCTCTCCCAAAGTAAGACATCACGAAATTCATGTCATGTTTCAAATGGAACTATCAGAATCCTATTTTTTAGCAGTCATCATCACAATTCGAAGTCGGATTCTTTTATCTAATAGTAATAGTACTTCCGTCACACTGGCAAACTTGGATGAAACAATTAAATTAATTACTCTGGTTTAACTCCCGGGTAGCGCCTGTTTATTTTGGGGTATACAAAATGCAAGCTGTTTCGATTTTGCTCAGGACTAACCACCAGACTCAAAGAATGCAAGAACTTGTGTATTTCGTAATAACACCTTTGACAAATTTAGGTTTGCAATTTGCTTGAAACGTGTTAGCGTCACGAACATAATAGGTGGTTTCCATTTGCATCAAGAGTGCCAGATATATTGAAAGGTTCTCTAATTAATATAATGAATTTCTGAAATTTTGTATTTGTGACATTCTATATCTGTCTGAAATTCTACATTTGTGACATTCTATATCAGTCTGAAATTCTATATCTGTGACTTTGGTTTCTATCGGTGTAGTACTTTCCGAGATAAATCGGTTACATGGATCTTACACAGGCCTAACCATCGGACTGAGAGAATGCAAAAACATGTGTTTTTCGTATATAGCGCCTTTGAAAAATCAAAGTTTTCAATTTGGTTGAAAAGTGTTAGCGTCACAAACATATTAGTTGGTTTCCATCTACATCAAGAGCGTCAGACATATTGAAAGGTTATCTAATAAATGTAATGGTTGTAAAGATAATCACATGTTTAACCTTTGACGGTAAAATGGCTAAAAGCATAATCACATACTTTGTCATTGACCTTTCTTCTATTTATTAGTATAATCACTGCATCAGTCATGACGTCACATAAACTTCTATTTATGTTCTCTTTTAGCGGGGAGGATTAAAAAAAGGATCTTATCTTTATATCCAACGGACATTAAATATTGTTTATTCATTTCAAGTAAATTACCTTAAATCGCATACACAAATTATTAATACGTTTTAAATGTAACTTTCCTTATATCAAACATATCTTGTTAATTTCTTTTTGCATCAAGAATCTTTGAAACTAAAAGGCAAGATGCTTCAATGATTCACATTAATTATAAGTTTAAATTGGAAAAATGTCTATAAATTCAAAACTATTTTAAGCGTCTCTAATTATACCAAGAGCGTTTGTAACTATACGATTTTCCAAGTGCATCTAATAATTTTATCTTGATTTCTATTCTCCCAGATTTTAGAAAGAGTTGTTTGAGTAAAAAAAAAACGATGTTTTCACATATTTTAATGTCCTGAATTGATTTTTGCTGTGACACTTTTTTGATGCTTTGATATCAATTGCATATTTAGAAAATATTACACTTATAAATAAAGTTTATGGACATTGAGGGTTCCCAAGAAATACCTTAATTACACCCCAAAAAACTTCGTGTGGAAAAGTCCATGAGTCTTAGTTATGTTAGGTTAGGTCTGTATATAATACTAGCAGCGATTACCCGGCATTGCTCGGGATTTACGACGCGAAACTCTGATAAAAATTACACCGGAACATGGCTGTGAATCTTATACATTGTTTTTTCACTGTGAAAGAAGTAAATTCATTGCATTATGTAAGAAAAAAAAAACATTGCATTATATAATTCATAGCTGCTTCCGGCACACCCTTCGCAACTAAACCCTCCGGGCGGCGCGGCGTCTCGGAATGTGATTATTAGGTGTTCACAACTGATGTACAGACGATATGTACAGTTTGAAATATGTACAGTTTGAAAGGAAAACAAAAATGACTCTTAATCGCCAGGCAACAATGCAAATGTAAACAAATTAAATGACATTATCCTAATTTGTTATGTTTTACCGCAATGCTTGCTTGTAAACCACATTTTTTTATTTTCCTCCCGGAACTAAAACATACAAATTTTGTGAAGTTCCTACTCTTGAGCATGCCACATACAATTGGCCATGAGAGAAGCAAGAACTTTCTAAATTCACACCTGCAAACTTAAAGATTTGTCCTTGAGCTTTGTTGATGGTCATGGCGAATGTCAGCCTAACTGGGAACTGAACTCGTTTGAAGCTAAATGGTAGGTCGGTTGGTATCGACGGTATGCGAGTATGAATACGTCCTCTCCTTTTGCCTTTTCCGTTAATACCGTGGCTTCTATGACATTTGGTAAACTATTATTAACACAGAGCCATTTCCATTGCATAGTTTTGGTTTATCCAGATTCCGCAGAAGCATTATTGTGATCCTTTCTTTAACTTCAAGGTATGAGAAAGCATTCTAGGTGGCTCAAAGTAGTTCAGAAATTCCAGGGGGTAATTAACGTCATCATCTGTGTCCACTGCAGAGTCAAATGACTTGTCATGATATAAAATGCTGATAATTAAATAGCCATTAATCCTCACAAAATGCTGACAATTAAATAACCATTTTGATTTCTTAACACTTTTCGTTGTTGGATAAGCCTGTGAAAAATAAACCATGGTTTACATAAGTTTCCATTAAAATTCATATTTCAAACCTGCGATTTTTAAAAGTGACTAATACGTTTAATGAACTCCCACAAAACTCAGAGATTTAATTGACTTTCACGTTCTAAACCAACGGTGTCGAACCTTTATCGTTGGGAATCAAGGAGTTAGAGAGTAGAACTCCTAGGAAAAAGTTCCGTTTTCCATTAATATCTCAACAACCCGGGTCTTAGAAACTCGAAACTTGGACTAAATTTATGAAGATATATTTCAAAGCTACTGACAAAGTTTTATTAAATTTGGTGCAGCTATTCTTCCGTAATGATGAGACAGATGAAAGTTTCGTTTTTCTCTAATATCCTGAGAACGGCTGATTGTAGAAACTTTAAACTTAGACTAAATTTTAAGTGATGCTTTTTAAAAACTTCCCACCAAATTTCATCAAATTTAGTTTAGCCGTTCTCCCGTGATGTTGGATCATACATACATACATACATATATACATACTTACTTACTTTTCTTCTTTATATATATAGACTAGCAGCATACCCGTTCTTCGTACGGAGAAAAAATATAAAGAAACTTGAAATTCATAATCATGCCCAAATTCTTATAGTATACTAAATGACATCTTTAATCAAAATATTCTGTTAAAATATTTAATATAATGCTCCTAAAAAGAAGTTTAAGAATCTCTGTTCTCGCTATATAAAATTATCTTCATGGACATATCTGAAGAATAAAACATCTTGGACCCCTTATGTAAGCAAATATAAAAAAAAATATGGAATTGAATCAATATATGCAAAATAAAAGCGTTAAAATTGTATGGGACCCGTACTAATTATATACGCGAATATTAGAAAATATAACCTGTATTAGTAGATTACATGTATAAATTGAAAATACCAATAAACCCGTAATCTTTAAATCTGAAGGCAGTCATTTATTCCAATATATGTCAAAATTAAAGTGCTAAAATTATATGGGAAGATATACACGTACTACTTATAATGTCCGATTATTAGTAGAAGATTACCCGTTTTGCAATATGAGTCACAAATGTTTTTTGGTAAAATACAACAGACGACGTAATAAATTGAATATATAATTAATCCCCTTAATCTTCATACCAGAAGACTGTACTTGATTCCAATATATATGCCAATATCCCTGTACTACTTATATTCTCGTAGGTTAGAAGATATACCCGTGCATTCCTAGAAGATTACTCGTACAACGTAAAATATGCGTGTGTCAGCAATTTTTGCCGCAATAAAACAATGGCGTAATAACTTAAAAATATCAATAATCCCTGAATCAATAATTCCGGAAAATATCAATAATAATAATGTTTAAACCTGAAGAGTATAATTGATATTATCCAGTCCAAATTGAAATGGCAATGAAATTTATTTTATATACATATCTTCATTATTCAAATCGGAAAGGATTTAATAAAAATCGTCTGCCGCATAAACACATTGGATTTAAACCCGTTGCTAAGCGACATGATATCATTTGCTTCAAATAAATTGGTAGAAAAAATATCGTCTAAATAGTTATATTTCTATGGAACATTTGGCGACAGTTTCGTCAAATTAGCGATATTTTAAAAAATCGCCAAATTTATCGCCAAGTGGGACTGTAGAACTGACAGTTCCACTTTGCGACAAATTGACGAAATATCATCACAATACTATCCCCTAACAAAAACAATTAATATCATTTATGTAGCGCAATTTTATCAATTTCAAGATATTTTTATAGATTTGAAAACATTTTTATCAATTTGGTGACATTTTAAAAATTCGCTAAATGTATTACTAAGTAGGATGGTTGGTCTGACAAATAAATGCTAACCAAACATCATTTCAGTACTCTCTTCTAACAAAACAAAAAAAAAATTCATTGATATGTAGAAGACCCAAGCCACACGACCAACCCGAAGGTTTATGGCAGCTGTTTGTGTGTCGTTTATATCAATTTGGCGACATTTCCGTCAATTTGGCAAAGTTTAAGAAAAGTTGTCAAATTAGCGATATCCCTCCAAATTCGTAGCTTTGAATTTGCAGATCTGAATGAAACATTCTTATCACGTTTCAATATACTAAATGAAAACACTACAATTGCATTAGAAGATATACCCGCTCTACTCTTTTTCTGTTTCAACAATCGGCTATATGAATTTATTGGCTAAACACAATATATGAGTTTAGTAGCTAAATACGATATAAGCTTGGAAACTCTTTGCCAAAATAAATGCAATTGATGTACGCAGTCAGCAATTAATATAATTAAAAGAAAAATCAAACTTTCCATAAGATATACTTTTATATCCATTTATCCATTTATTTATTATTTAAATCGAAAAAAAATAATAAAAACATTAACAAACACATTTAATTTAATTGCGATGCCGAGCAACATGATATATCCTCCTAAAATGTTAAAATTTATTAACCACTAACAGCACACCCGTTATTCGTACGGAGTGTATAATTTAAAGAAACTTAAAGTTCGCAATCATGTGCAAATTCTGTTAAAATATTAAATTTATTGCTCCTAAAGAGAAGTTTAAGAATATATGTTCTCACTATGCAAAATTATCTTCACGATCAGATCTGAAGAATAAAACATCCTGCCCCCTTTTGTAAGCAAATTTACAGAAGAAAAAATAGGAATTGAATGAATATATGCAACCCCGTACTAATTATATTGTCGCAGATCAGAAAATATGCCAATGTGTTAGTAGAAGATTACCCGTATATTATACCCGTATATGCGTCTCAAAAATATTTGCCAAAATAAAAGAGATGACGTAATAAATTGAAAACATCAATAATATCCGTACTCTTTATACCAGAAGGTCGTAATTGATCCGAATATATGCCAATATATATCAAAACATATGTCAATATACCTGTACTACTTATATTCTCGTAGATTAAAAGTGTATTTGTAGAAGATTCGTACAACATACAATATATGAGTTTAAACAATTTTTGTCATAATAAAATAATTGCATAATGACTTGAAAATATCAATAATCCTTGAATCAATAATCCCCGAAAATATAAATAATAATAATTTTTAAACCTGAAGACCGTAATTGATATTATCCAGTCAAAAATGCTATAAGAAAAATCAAATCGTTCTTTTCTAAAATATATTTTTATATCCATTTATTTATTATTCAAATCGAAAAAATAATTATTAAAATTAACAGACAGATTTAATTTAATTGCGTTTCTGAGTAACATGATATAAGATAGAATCTTATAACATGTTAAATATGTCATGTCTTATAACATAAACTGCGAAATTAAATATCGATTTTGATTTCTCTATACTTCTCATTGTTCCGTCGTAAAAGCGTGTTTTAAATAAACCATGAACCATGGAGATAGATTTCCCCTTTAAATCATGTTTCAAACAATTCATGTTTTCAGAAAGTGACTAATTAACGCAAAAAATCTCCCATCAAACTCAGAGATTAAATTTTAATTCACTTTCAAACGATTTTCAAGCTTTTCGTTTGGATAAACCACGGAGTTAGGGAGTAGAACTCCTAGGAAAAAGTTCCGTTTTTCATTAATATCTCGACAACCCCAGGTCTTAGAAACTCGAAACTTGGACAAAATTTATGGGGGGATATTTCAAGGCTATTCACAAAATTTCATTAAATTCGGTTCAGCCGTTTTTCCTTGATGATGAGACAAACGAAAATTTCGTTTTTTACTAATATCTCGAGAACCACTGGTCGTAGAAACTCAAAACACGGATATAATTTTAAGTGGGGCTATTTCTGGGCTACCCACAAAATTTCATCAAATTCGGTTCAGCCGTTCTCCCGTGATGGTGTGACAAACAGACAGACAGACAGATTTTCATTTTTATTTATATAGATAGTAACCATGTCCGGTGATTACAGCGCGCCTCGAATGGAGAAATAAAAACGTTAAGACACGAACGCGGCAACAAAGCGATATATATGAAAATCCAATTACAAAGTTGTACAGCCTTGTTTGTCTAATTAGTAGGAAACGGCACAATGCACAAAAGAAACAAAATATAGCAATGAATACCAATCATACTTAATCGGTTGGTTGAGGTTCAGCCCTGACGCAATACTGTTTAACGTTACCAAACAATTCGCGAGGGTTTCAATGAATGCCAGTCATACAGTACCCATTTGTGAGATAAAAGGGACGCTTTATTATTGTACATTTTAGTATTGTTTATTGTATTATTTCTAAATACAACAGTAATTCGGTAATAGCGCTATTGTGACAAATAAATATCTTCTGTAGCACCTGAATTGTCAATTTAGATATTGCTCTACAATCCTGTGATTAATTTTTCTCATCTATTTCGCTTTGTTTCTGTGTTTGTTTCCCTAAATTTTTAAACTATCCACTAGGGGCGCTGCAATCACTTCCATTCGATCAGACGCGATCATTTCACTATAGATGGACCAAATACGTACACTCATTGACCGTTCCTTACAAAGTTATATGTCTGATTAAGGACTTTAAGAACCTTGTATATCTCAAGCAGGATAACACGTAGAGTCATAGAATTTTATGTGTGCATACATTATGAAAAAAATTAGAATCAATTAAATGCCAATCAATTAGATGTGGGCTTAGATGTGTGTATGTATGTATGGGTACGATGTAAGTATGATGCGGCAATTCATGGATGAAAATAAAATTCTGAAATTTTATGTGTAGATATATTATGTAAAAACTAAAACTAGATTAACATTTTTGCACTAACCATGATTAGATCTCCATGTATTCTAAATTTGAGATTTTCGGAACAATGTTACCCATGGAGTAATAGGATAATTCACTGAACAATAATGGATATATATACAGTGGAATTCTCTTGATCATAATTGTCCTCAAACGAGATGGTTAATCGCAGAGAATGTAGGGGTGAAGTGGGGAGGGGTGCTTGCTTGGAATATTCCACTAAAAGTAACAACTATAATTCCGACAATACGCCTGACCAAATGCGATGGGAAGTCAGAGTATGTGGAGTCGGGGAGGCTTAATCGGAATTGTTTGCTAAATATAACAGGGATATTTTCAAAAAGAATGTTTTTTGTATAAATTTTATGAGTCAAAACTATCTCATTAAATCGTTTTTGATATTCGCTTCCTCAAATGACCGGAGAATAATGACGAATGCGCAAAGTGTCTATTAGGCCCTATTGCACTCTTATGGGGAATCTTTGGTGAACATGTATGGACCATTAATCTGGTTTAACATTTAATTAATCAGCTGGAATTTATAGCATAAAACAAAAGTATTGTGCATAAGGTGTTATTATTGCAGAAAGGTATTTTTTAAATAAAGTAATTTTTTACTTATTAAAAGATAATGACATAAACAAACTCAAATCGTCGAACATATGCATGTGCTTGTTGCCATTTTCCAACCGATAACAACGTGCGTAAATTACTCGCACTCGGAATTATGCTGTTGATACAGCCATCATAAAAATAAATTGTTGATTTGATTGTTGATTCGTATTAAAAGGTGCATATCCATCAAATCCAAGAATTGAACCTTTTGACTCAATCAAAATACTCAACCTTTACACAGAGTTCCTAGGAAAGTGCTCAAGCACCACAATAATTTTGTAAGTAAACGCCCATTAATGTTCACGTCAGATATATTAAAGTGAACATACCCGATAGAATAAAAATGATTGCAGATTCTCTAGCGGAGAATTGAAAACGTTAGGATTCAGAACATGTTAACAAAAGCCAGATACAAAGTTGCAGAGTAGGAACCTAATGAGTACTAATCGGCAATGACAACGAATTTCCTAATGAGTACGAATCGACAATGACACCGAATTGCCTAATGAGTACCAATCGACAATGACAACGAATTGCCTAATGAGTACCAATCGACAATGACAACGAATTGCCTAATGAGTACAAATCGACAATGACAACGAATTGCCTAATGAGTACCAATCGACAATGAGAACGAACTGCTTAATGAGCATGAATCGACAATGACAACGAATTGCCTAATGAGTACGAATCGACAATGTCAACGATTTGCTTAATGAGTAAGAATCGACAATGACAACGCATTACCTAATGAGCACGAATTAACAATGACAACGAATTGCCTCATGAGTACTAATTGGCAATGACAACGAATTGCTAATGAGTACGAATCGACAATAGCAACGATTTGCCTAGTGAGCACGAATCGACAATGACAACGAATAGACAATGACAACGAATTGCTAATGAGTAGTAATCGACAATGGCAACGATTTGCCTAATGAGTACGAATCGACAATGACAACGAATTGACTAATGAGCATGAATCGACAATGATAACGAATTGCCTAATGAGTACGAATCGACAATGACAACGAATTGCCTAATAAGCATGAATCGACAATGACAACTAATTGCTAATGAGTATGAATCGACAAAAGCAACGATTTACCTAATGGGCACGAATCGACAGTGACAACGATTCGACAATGACAACAAATTGCTAATGAGTACGAATCGACAATGGCAACGATTTGCCTTATGAGTACGAATCGACAATGACAACGAATTGCCTAATGAGCATGAATCGACAATGATAACGAATTGCCTAATGAGTACGAATCGACAATGACAACGAATTGCCTAATAAGCGTGAATCGACAACGACAACGAATTGATAATGAGTATAAATCGACAATAGCAACGATTTGCCTAATGAGTGTGAATTGACAATGACAGCGAATTGCCTAATGAGTACAAATGGACAATGACAACGAATTGCCTAATGAGCACGAATCGACAATGACAACGAATTGTCTAATGAGTACGAATCGACAATGAAACTGGTATAGAAAGTATTTATTTCACACATTGTTGCTGAATTTCTGGCCTATTTAGGAATGAATAATATAAACATCTTTATTTATTTGTCTGTTTATCTATCTATCTCTGGTAACACTGCTACAAAATGTTGCCAAACGTGTTTCAACCATAGATAAACATTTCAATTTTTATGATATAACCATGGAGCTTTAAGTAGTATATGATATCATATACTGAAAGTGAGACCCTGATCTTATTTTATTTCTCATCATTTTATATATATTTTTTAGATACCACGCAACTCAGAATATCCAGCTCATTTCGTTAACATGTTTAACCAAGATTTAACTGTATCCCGCGTCTCGTGCTAGCTTATCAACGGAACGCGGGATACAGTTAAACCTTGGTTTAACATTCAAAATAGATCAAGTTTCTTCCAACAAAAGTAGGAAATGTTATTCTTGTGTGTTTTTAGTTTATTACTTTTAGGGCAGAATGCTCGCGATTCTTACTAGTGTTAAAATAAACAACACTCACATTCATAGGAATCTAACGTACATCTTACGTATCTGCTTCAAAATGTCTTCCGTCAGCAACAATGTACTTTCCAATTCGAGAAAGAATATTACAGTGTACGTTGACAAGCATTTCTGGTATCACCGTGCTACATTCCCTGACGATACTATTTTTGATAGGTATTTATTGCTATCCATTTAAGCGTTTTGTGCGGTCCTGGTGTTGATTCAAAATAATTAGATAATACTCTACATTTCTGTATTTGACTTTTTCTTCTATGTCGCTTTGTTGCCTATTACATTGTCCTAATTTTTTAAATTCTCAGCTAGGGAATTCGATAGGGAATAGCCTTTTTACTATAGACAGACCTATCGTGTAAAGTCATGGACCTTTCCTTACAAAATTATTGGAGGGGGACCATCCTCGGAATCCTCTATAATGTTGTCAAGTAAATTACTTTTTGAAGTATGCTTGCTGCATGAAATAGCTTTTTATTTTCCCTGCAATACATGGTAATATATAGGGAAAGTATTGGAATCATGCCGAAAATCGCAGTTCGAGTTTTCGACGGATCTACACGTTTCGAGACTTCTAGAATACGAAAAACTATTTTTAACTTGACGTCTGTGTGTGTGTCTGTGTGTGTGTCTGTGTGTGTGTCTGTCTGTCTGGCTGTGCATATTTTTATCCACTCTAACTAAAAAACTAATGGACCGAATTTCATAAAATTTGGTAGGTAAGTCACTTGTGGGCGAATCTGGTGCTGATTACGATTCGGGATAAAAGAACCCGCTTTTTTTTTGCGAAATGGCCCGCAAAAGCTTGTATCCACTTTAGCTGAAAAACTAATGGACCGGAATTCACAAAATTCGGTAGATGAGTCACTCTGGTGCTGATTAGATTTTGGTACGATTCAGAAAAAAATAACCTGCCTTTTTTTGCAAAATGGCCTGCAAAAATTGTCAAAATCTAAACTGAAAAGCTGCGTATGCTCAAATATATCCATTAAATGCTTGTTTAATACGTAATTTTTAACGAAGAAAATAATAAGACCAACCCCATTACACTAGGACTAACCGTTCTCGAAATATATTAGTTTTTTTTCGTATTTTCTCCACGCCGCCTTTGAAAATAAGTCCAGTTATCGAATGACAACGAAAATTGAATTAAAAGTGATTTAAATTTAATTGAAATAAAGAGAACGTGGATATAAGTCTGCAGGGAAAGTCATGTGCTGCCCACATCAGATTTTTTTATTTTCCCTGCCATACATGGTTAATATATAGGGGAAGTATTGGAATCATGCCGAAAATCGCAACTCGAGTTTTCGACGGATCTAAACGTTTAGAGACCTCTAGAATACGAAAAAATTATTTTTAGCCTGACGTCTGTGTGTGTGTCTGTGTGTGTGTCTGTGTGTGTGTGTCTGTGTGTGTGTCTGTGTGTGTGTGTCTGTGTGTGTGTCTGTCTGTCTGTGCATATTTTGTATCCACTCTAACTAAAATACTAATGGACCGAATTTCATAAAATTTGGTAGGTAAGTCACTTCTGGGCGAATCTGGGGCTGATTATGATTCGGGATAACCCGCCTTTTTTTTGCGAAATGGCCTGCAAAAGCTTGTATCCACTCTAGCTGAAAAACTAATAGACCGAATTTCACAAAATTCAGTAGATAAGTCACTTGTGGGTCACCCTGGTGCTGATTAGATTTTGGTACGATTCGGAAAAAAATATCCTGCCTTTCTTTTGCAAAATGGCCAGCAAAAATCACCAAAATCTAAAATAAAAAAATGCGTATGCTCAAATATATCTATTAAATGCTTGTTTAAAACGTAATTTTTAACGAAGAAAAGTATAAGACCAACCCCATTACCAAGACCAGCCATTTTCGAGACATTTTAGCTTTTCGTATTTTCTCTACGCCACCTTTGAAAATAAGTCCAGTTATCAAATGAGAACGAAAATTGGATTAAAACGGAATTAAATTTAATTAAAATAAAGAGAACGTGAATATAAGTCTGCAGGGAAAGTCATGTGCTGCCCACATCAGATTTTTTAACTTTTACGGTTACTTTCACAAAAATTGAAATCAACGTTTTCAAGAATGATTTGAGAACACAATGTACCAAAACACAGCATTCATTGAAAAGGATATATTTCAAAATAAAAATTTATATTGCACTTAAGATCATGTAAAGATTAGTTAAACACATATCTCGAGTGATTTTTATCGGATATTTTTATGCTTTTGATTTGGAGTTTAGACATTTTCTTTTTGCGGTATAATCTTTTAAGTGCTGAGAAATATTTAACAGCCGGTCTTATGAATACATCATTGAGTAATCATTAAAATCTTCTTTATAGAAGTTCATGTTTATATCGATTTCGGTTTTACAGTGTAATTGGTAGTTACAATAAATTTCAATGACATTTGTATGAGGTGAAAGGAAAATAGTTTTATATTCGCAGATGTAAAAATTCATTTAACTATTTTCTTTTTAGAAAATGTTCAGAAAAAGTATCTTTATCAATATTTTTTGTCAAAAGTAATGCAGATGTAAATGGAGAGTGTGGAAAATATTTGTGCAGACAGAATATTAGGTTCAGGTTTGTATCATGGTTTGTATCGTGTCTGTAGTTATTTGCCTCTATTACTTTTCTTATATACATATAATGTATAAGGAAAGTACTGTGACGGGGCGAAAATTCGAATTCGAGTTTCCGACGAGAGAGCACGTATCAAGCATCCCTGAACATGAATCAGACGTTTTTGAGATGATGTCTGTGTGTATATGTGTGTGTGAAAGTATGTGTGTGTGTGTGCATGTGTGTGTGTCTGTATGTGTGTGTGTGTGTGTGAAAGTATGTGTGTATGTGTGTGTGTGTGTGTGCGCGTTTGTGTCAGAGAGTCTGATGAGACGATATCTCACGAACGAATGGAGCGATTCGAATGAAATTTAGAACAAAAATCACAATCAGCGAATACTGGAAGCTTATTGTTTTTAAACGCAATCGAATGACAGAACCCCCCTAAATTTTTGAGTGAAATTTGGAAAAAATCATTAAAAAATCAAAATCTCTAATAAAGTTACGCAAATAGACATTTCTTATGTAATTATTCATTAGAAAAATATTGACATACATTTTAGTACGCTAACATGAACTGTTCTCGAGATATTGCACATTTTTCAAATAAATTTATCAAAAAAAATCCCATAAATTAAAAAAAATATATTAACTGTTGAGAAATATGTTCACTTTTGGACATGGATTTAACTCGTTCCATTCGCGAGAAAAGATACTTTGAGTAACACTTTTGTATTTGAACGCCAATAGTCATTTATCTGCTGTAAGAATAACTTATTTCTCCGTCTATAACGATTTTTTCGACGAATTCAGCGGAATGTCGCCAACTTGGAGACATTTTTCAATGTTGCCAAATTAACGAAAATCTCGCCAAACGGAGAAAACTGACGCTAAATCAATGAAAATGACGACAATATCTTGGAAAGAATATAAGTATCTGCTATAAGAACTTTTTTTAGCTGTAAAAGTAGTAAATTCATTGCATAATATAAGGAAAGTCATGTGCTGCCCACATTAGTTTTTTTAGCATGTTTAAACTCGATTTTGCTAGATATTTGCACACATCGTTCCTTATCGATCAAAAATATTATCGCATAGTTTCCAATTTCATATCATACGAAACACCAAGAAATTATATTTCAAACAAATGATGTTCAAAAACCGTACTATCAATAGACGCATACACAATGCACGTGTGTTTTTGCTCTGGTGTCTCTTGCTGCACCTTTATCAAAATTAAATGAATGAATTCAAGTAAGTCCTTCCTTAAATCAGAGAAACGCTGGGTACATTATCCGCGTGTTCGACAGATATTGCAGTCAAGAGTTTTTAAGAAAGCGCAGAGATCATGGAGTAGCCATGTATGCGCCCGCTCAGTGTTTTAATTTTATTGGTGTTATAAACGGGCGCAGAATACTGGAGAAGTACTAGAGAGCTAGCTGTCTAATGGCCAAGCGTCCAAACGACCGGCATTTATCAACAACATAAACTGGCACATAGTTAAAGCTTTCTGTAGTTTTTGTGAATTCGCTGTCATTTCCTGCGTAATTTTAATCTGAGGCTTGTATACTAAATCCTGGAAAACGGCCGTTCCATCCTTTAGAAGGAATATAATGCACATCGTTGTTTAGTAGCTATGTCGATCCATTCTCATATTGGAAATGTTTATGTTCTATCTGCATGAAATCTCGAAGCAATTATGTAATTTGCATGGGATTTGGTAGGCTTAATTTAATTGGAACCAGCAAAAACTCTATTGATTCTCAACGATAAGAAATCTGTAATTTGACTTATTATTTTCCCACAATATGGAAATTTATTACTTTGTAGAGGAAACCATGTGTTGGACACGGCATATATTTTAGTTTTACAGCGGATTTAAATTAAATATTACTGGATTATTGTTATGTATGATGTAAAACAGAATGTTTATATATTTAAAATCCAGACAAGTGTAAGTTAATCTACTTCTTCATAAAACAAAGAATAATTATTAATGGTTATACCTTATAAACAATTAACTTCCTTTTCAAGATGAGGGACGGCGTTAATATTCCAATTTAAATGTAAATAAGGATTTGAGGAGATCTTAGCAATCACTAAGCAGCTAAAGCCAGCTGGTTTTAGCATCTATTTAGAGAAAGATTTACTCTAAAATTCACGGAGTATTGTTACAGATTACAAAGCGGTTTGTGGATTACAAGGAAAACCTTTACAGTAAAGTTCATTACTCATTCAGTGTAATATTATGAAAAGAATCTGATGTGGCCAACACATGACTTTCCTTATATAATGCAATGAATTTACTGCATTTACAGTTTAAAAAATGTTATTCTTATAGTAGATACTTATATTCTTTCCAAGACATTGAATTTTCTTCAATTAGTCGTCCTTTTCAATGATTTAGCGTCATTTTTATCCATTTGGCGAGATTCTTGTAAATTTGGCAACAATTAAAAATGTCGCTAAGTTGACGACATTCTGCCACATTCGCCGCCAAAATCTCGCCAAGCTTTATGGACGGAGAAATAAGTTATTCTTACAACATATAAATGACTATTGGTAATCAAATACAAAAGTATTACTCAAAGTAAGTATACTAAAACTAAGTATATTTTTTCATGAATGGAACGAGCTAGTTCGACAAGAATAATGTCACCAAATTTATCGCATGGTATTACATATGAAACGTGAACATGTTGCTAAAATAGAAAATATGTTTATTTTATCAAATATAACTTTGTGATAATTTTTTGAAAAATGTACAATATCTCTAGAACGGATCATGTTAGCGTTCTGAAAATTTATGTCAATCATTTTCTAATGAAAAATTACATTAGAAATATCTATTTGCGTAACTTGATTAGGCGTTTTGATTTTTTGACGATTTTCTCAAAATTTCACCAGAAAATTTAGGGGGATTCTGAGCATTCGATTGCGTATAAAAACAATAGGCTTCCAGTGTTTACGGATTGTAATTTTTGTACCAAATTTCGTTCTAATCGGTCCATTCGTTCGTCAGTTATCGTCTCCACAGACTCACTTACACACACACACACACAGGCATCACTTCAAAAATGCTGGATTTGTGATCAGGGATGCTTGAAACATGCTCTTCCGTCGAAAACTCGAATGCGAATTTTCGACCCCGTCACAATATTTTCCTTATACATTACTGTATATAAGGAAAGTAAAAATTAAACAGAAACTTTTTCTCCGATGATATTTGGAAACAAGTTTGCTAATCAATCTTGTTACAGAAATCGAAATGTAAAGAATGGATGGAAATGGATTAAAAATACCTTAAAATAATTTTTGTAGACTTTATCCAGTAATAGGTTTGAGTGCTATATATTACTAACCGATTTTTATATTACATATTTTGCCAAAAAAAAAAATAACTTTCCTTATACATTATGTTGTATATAAGGAAAGTAAAATTAATAAAGAATATTTTTCTCCGATGATATTTGGAAAGAGGTTTGCTAATCAATCTTGTTACAGAAATCGAAATGTAAGGAATGGATGGAAATGGATTAAATATACTTTCAAATAGTTGTAGACTTTACACAATACTAGATCTGAGTGCTATACATTACTAACCGATGTTTATATTACATACTAGCAGCATACCCGTTCTTCGTACGGAATACATAATATAAAGAAACTTATAATTCGCAATCATGTGCAAATTCTGTTAGAATATTAAATTTATTGCTCCTAAAGAGACGTTCAAGAATATCTGTTCTCACTATGCAAAATTATCTTCACGGGCAGATTTGAAGAATAAAACATACTGGCCCCTTTTGTAAGTAAATTTACAAAAAAAGGGATTGAATCAATATATGCAACCCCGTACTACTTAAATTGTCGCAGATTAGAAAATATGCCAGTGTGTTAGTAGAAGATTACCCATATTACAATATGAGTCTCAACAATACTTGCCAAAATAAAAGAGATGACGTAATAAATTGAAAATATCATAATCCCCGAAATCTTTAAACCAGAAGGTCGTAATTGATTCCAATATATGTCAATATATATCAAAATATATGCCAATATACCTGTACTACTTATATTCTCGTAGATTAAAATATATATCCGTGCATTTGTAGAAGATTACTCGTACAACGTACTATATATGAGTTTCAACAATTTTCGTCATAAATAAACAATGGCATAATAACTTGAAAATATCAATAATCCCTAAATCAACAGTCCCCGAAAATATAAATGATAATAATGTTTAAACCTGAAGACAGTAATTGATATCATCTAGTCAAAAATGCAATGTCAATGAAATTTATTTTATATACATATCTTTATTATTTAAATCGGAAAAGATTTAATAAAAATCGTAGGGCACATAACACGTTGGATCCGTTGCTAAGCGACATGATATCATTTGCTTCAAATAAATTGATGGAAATCATATCGCCTGAATAATGCTGTCTCCATGGAAGTTTTGGCGACATTTTCGTCAATTTAACGATAACTTAAAAAATCGCCAAATTTATCACCAAGTGGGACTGTAGAACTAACTCATAGTCCCATTTTGCGACAAATTGATGAAGCATCATCACAATACTATCACCTAGCAAAACACAATTAATTTCATTTATTAAGCGCAATTTTGTCAATTCCATGATATTTTTATGAATTTACAAATATTTTTATCAATTTGGTGATATTAAAAAAATTTGTTAAATGTGTTACTAAGTAAGGTGGATGGACTGACCGACAAATGCTACCGAAACACCATTTCAGTATTCTATTCTAAAAAAACATTTTAATTTCATTGATTTGCGTCATTTTTATCAATTTAGAGACATTTCCGCTAATTTGGTAAAGTTTAAGAAAAGTTACCAAGTTAGCGATATTCCGCCAAATTCGTAGCTCTGAATTTGCAGATCTGAGGAATAAAATATCCTGATCCCGTTTGTATATACTAAATGAAAACACGAAAATTGTATGAGATACACCCGTTCTACTCTTTTTCTGTTTCAACAATCGGCTAAATGAATTTATTGGGTAAACACAATATATGAGTTTATTAGCTAAACCCAATATATGAGCTTGAAATATTTCTGCTAAAATAAATGAAAGTTATATGCGCTGTCCGCTATTTATATAATTAAAAGAACAATCAAACCGTTCATTTATAAAATATATTTTTACATCCATTTATGTATTATTCAAATAGAAAAAAATAATAATATATATTAACAACACATTTAATTTCATTTCGTTGCCGAGCAACATGATATAAGATAGAATCTTCCTCATAAAATGCGAAATTTGATTTCTTTATACTTTTCATCGTTGAGTGAAAGCTTGTGAAAGATAACATGTGGAGGTAGATTTTTCCATTTAAATTCATGTTTTAAACAAAACATGTTTTCCGATCGTGACCAATTAAAGCAAAAATCCTGCATTAAACTTGGAAATAAAGTTTTATTTCATTTTGACGTTTTAAACAAACGATTTTCATCCTTTCCGTTTGGATAAACCACGGAGTTGGAGAGTAGAATTCTTAGGAAAAAGTTCCGTTTTTCATCAATATCTCGACAACCCTTGGTCTTAGAAACTCGAAACTTGGACTACATTTATGGGGGGCTATTTCAAGGCTATCCGCAAAATTTCATTAAATTTGGTTCAACAGTTTTCCCGTGATGATGAGACAAACGAAAATTTCGTTTTTTACTAATATCTCGAGAACCACTGCTCGTAGAAACTTAAAACACAGGCTAAATTTTAAGTGGGGCTATTTCTAGGCTACCCACAAAATTTCATCAAATTCGGTTCAGCCGTTCTCCCGTGATGATTGGACAAACAGACAGACAGACAGACAGACAAATTTGCAATTTTATATATATATAGATTTTGCAAAAAAGAAAAAAAAAAGAATTAAGAAACAGGGCATCTAGATTTTTTGAAGCTTAACTTCCTTAACACCGATTAAAATCTGGAAAATGTCATTGACACGGTAAAACTCAACTGATTCGAATAAATTTTCGATATAATTTAAAATAACTATTAATAAACCATATATAATTTTATTTCATGACAAAGCCCGGGATTTAAACTGTAGCGAAATGTACTAACATATACATGGTCAAATAGCAAAATATGTTCAGTCTATGGAGAAAATTTAACTTCAAATAATTAACAGAAATTTTCTATTTGTTTGTTATCGCTTGTAATTTGTACAAATTGTGGCGATAATTCATTAAATACTTCTTGCGTCAGAGACCATAATGTAGAATAACTCATTAAGAATAAGTTATTTATATTTTTGTATAGTAGGCTATCACACATTGTCATAGAGAACAGCAAAACCCTCCAATTTACTTTCAGTGATAAACTACTTCCTACCTTTGGTGTAAAATGAAATATAATTAGTCTAGTCATTGAATACTCATTAGTACTTTAAAAATTCCATTATTTATTTAATTATATAAAAATTACATTATTATTTACAAAATTATTATATCGTATCAAATACATAATTATTCTTTTATCTTCGAAGGAAATACTAAACTTTGTAATACCTACTTGAGAAACCATAGTGGTGACCAGTCCAGTTAAGCCGAATATCAAGTTGTTCCAATACTCGAACTGTGAGCATATAGAAATCAGTGCATACCTCGATATTGCATGGGATTCGCTGACATAATTGTTGCACATTCATGGCATTGGCTGGGATCCTAAGTCATACAGCATTCAAACTTTTTAACACACCTTGAAACTCCACTTTGAGTATAATACCAAAAACATCATTGTTATATAGATTAATACGCCACGATGTGCGATATTCTGAATAAAAGTCCATTCAAATAGGCACCAGATCTGACATTAATGTATGAAAATATTTATGATCCATAAATTCACTAATTTACGACAAAGCAAGAAGGCAAAGAAGACAGAGAGATTGGAATGGGCTCAGCCCAAAACAAGGGTCCAACCCGAAACAGAGACGCTAAGAAGAAAGGGAGAGCATCACCTAATCACAGACTTAAAGATATCAATAGTTGGGTTTATCTTAGGTCATATCTATAAAGATGCCACCAACGAAAATGAGTCTATCCAGCAGTTTCAGTGAAAGTCGCTATTTGAATGTACAAATGATAAGTGAACCAGAGCCATCAACGACAGTCCTTGATTAAGTTTTAAGGATATGAATTACGACAGGCCCTCATGTTCAAGTACCCAATTCAGCAGTCAGGCAGTGTGTTGAAGACTCAGACCGTCCGACTCATCCGAAGACTTGAGCAACTATTTGGACGGCTGTGTCAGACAGTGTGTGATGATTCTATTATTTATTATCATTTTATTTTAATTCTACTTTTTACTCATTTTAATTTATGACTTAAACTTCTTAACTTTCATTCCAAAGAATCCCATACCCATAATTGGCCAGATCTATAAGGCGGGAAGGCTTTAGAATTAAGGATCTGTCATTCTGCCCAGTTCGCGCGTGTGTGTGTTCTGATAGCCACGAAAAGTAGTATCTAGTCTAGAGTTTGGCCTATGATATTATGAGTATATATAGTGTGGAAACCCCAGGCCGTCCGACTCGTCCAGAGGACTTGAGTGACAATTTGGACGACCGGGAGTATATATAGTGTGTCGTAGTTTAATCATCATAGGTTCAGATTGAAGATCAGTTTAGTAAATATATTTGAATTTCAATGTAGATTAGTATGTCTCGGGTACAATTTGTAATGCTAGGGTTGTAAATAATTTGCATATAGCTTTGTAATTTATATATATATATATATATATATATATATATATATATATATATATATATATATATATATATATATATATATATATATATATATATATATATATATATATATATATACATTTTGAGTTCTCAGCGAAGTTAGCCGCAAATAAAGTATGTGTTAAATGTCGTGATTTCTTCGTCAAACTCTAGTTATTAGATTATTGGATGTTTAATTAGAGTGACGAAAAGTAGTGTGGGAATGAGAGAGCTGGACCACAGCCATAACCCCCCCATAAAAACCACACCCACTTTTAGAATGTAATGGCTCTATTTTATCCACACAAATGTGATTACACAATGGTGTGAAACCCCCCATTAAAACCACACCCACTTTTAGAATGTAATGGCTCTATATCACCCATAAAAAAACCCACCCACTTTTAAAAACAATGGTGTGAAACCTCCCATTAAATCCACACCCACTTTTAGAACGTAATGGTCCTATTTCACACCATTAAAATTTCCACCCACTTTTAAAAACAATGGCTCGTAAAACCCCCATAAAAACCGGACCCACTTTTAGAACGTAATGGCCCAATATCACCCACACAAATTAGACTATACAATGGCTCTCAGACCTCCATTGAATCCCACCCACTTTTAGAAATGTAATGGCTGTATTTTACCATTAAAATTACCACCCAATCTTAAAAATAATGGCTCGCAAAACCCCATAAAAACCGAACCCACTTTAGAAAGTAATGACTCTATTTCAGCCATACAAATCCGATTAAACAATGGGGTAAACCTCCTCATAAAAACGGGACCCACTTTTAGAAAGTGATGGCTCTATTTCGACCAAACGAATTAAACAAAGCTATGGTATCAAAATCATCCATTAGCAAGGTTCTAGCGCAAGCACCCCCCGAGAAAAGTGATGGCTCTATTTCGACCACACCAATTTTCCGGAGCGAGCAAGCGAAAAGTCGTTGGGAGCGAAGGTACCCCCTTCGGCGAGCACCCCCGCGGACGGAAGCTGCCACCCCCTTTTAAATGAAATAGGGCCTCAGAAGAGGAGGAGGACGGTTACATGGAGTACTTTAGATGTGATATAGACACTATTAAAGAGGCATTCAGAACAGAAGAATGTGTCCTTCGAACTGAGGACCATTAATTATCTTTTAATAGTTCGAAAACTGTTAAAAGATTATGATTGCCTACTCCTTTATCGCATAGTGACCGTGAGCCAAGGTATGGACACCATCTTCCAATATATGACGTTTGTCATCTTTTCCTGATAGGGCAATCTTATTGACTTGTATGGAATGAATCTCATGCTTTGTGCTCCTGATGAGATTCATGGTTCTATGCTGTACTTCTTGCTTGAATAGGCAGTTCTTGTAGTCCTCGAAGGATATCCTGTTTTTCACGACACATTTCTTTACTCCTTTCGACTTTTTCACCAGGTCAACCTCAGTTTTACAGGCATACATCTTAGATCTTAAGCCAACGAACTCTTCTAAGATCTTCCCTGCATTTTCATCCTTCATCTTCCCCAAGACCTTTTTATTTACTCGGGGCATACCATACCTATTGTTTTCTGGATAATCTGATGTGTCAAAGTAGTCAATCAATCCTTTCATATCCTCATAAAAGTCCTCGGTCTGTATGTCATAGATGTAACTGTCAGTGTCCATGTACAATAGCTTGATATCGCCCCCGTATTTAGGCTTCATAAGATTATAATGGAAGTCATACATCAGATGCTTCGATAGATCTAATATACTCATGCCGACGTATATTGGCTTATTAAAAATCACTTTCGTCTTGTTCATATGCACGGCGGCTAATCTTTCGTCAAAAATGGTCCTTCCCTTGAAGTTGGGCTTAGCAACTAGCTTCTCCGCTTTCTGGGGATCGCATACTAGCCTAATATCGAGTCGCTTCCTGATATTTTCCATCGTCTTGCCAAAGACCGAGTTGTTCATAAGTTTGAAGAAGTCTTTCTCAAAGTCGTTGGTTGCCTTGGTCCTCATATCAGTGTTCAGGTCTATGTACCTCTTCAACCAGGGAGACTGCTGAAACTCCAACACTTTGTGCACCTTTTTGAGCTTCACCCCCAACTGCAACAGTTGCTTCAAAACCCTGTAATGAACCACATAATGCTCTTTGTCATAGAGGGTCGTCAGTAGTTTTGGCTGTTTTGAGCCATCGGGCATCCTGCTCTCAGGTGCTAGAGGTATGTCTGAATGGAGGTTGTGCAGATGGGTCGGGTACTGTAGGTCGCAATCTACGATGTATCCTTTGTCTGAGTCATCCTCTACTTGGGTCACATCTGACACAGTGCTCCACTCGAAGCCACCATGCGGTAGGTATTGACTCATGGCCCATCCGTAGAGGTTGTTGGCGTCAAGGTACATCAGGTAGTTAGACTTCTTGTTCTCGTCATAGTCCCTCATGTACTTGTTGTTCGCCCTCCCATATCGGTTACAGCACTGAGAGATGCCTCCTCTGGTCCCCTTTTCTAGCATGAGTATCATGTCATAGTCTGTCAACAGCTCTAGCTCAACCTCTGTGGTTTTGAGCATGGCGTCCCACGAGAGTCCGGGTGCAGTGAAGTACCATGCAGGATCCAACTTATAGGTCTTTAGACAGACATCTCTAAAGTGTTCCATGATGTCGGCTAGGATGAGTACATCAGTCTTCACATACAAATCGGAATATTCACCCAATGTCTTAATGTTGAAGGCCTTCCATACCCTTTTAGCGTGCTCGTAGTCCTCATCCTTTATGTGTGACTCATTCAATTGGTTGTAAAAGTCTTCTTTTGGGGTCAGCTTGGTTTCTTCGCATTTGTCCCACGAGTCCATGTAATCGTATGGATAGACGCCTTTTCGGGTGACGAGGTCCAGTTTGTCCTTGGGGAAGTACTTGGCTGTCTCCCTGAACTCCTTTACGTTCTTCGCAAGACTGTCGAGGCTAGCGGCCATGAACTTGAATGAGTCGACAAACCTCAACTTTATACCAGGTACCTTTACTTTCTTCCCATCGCCTACTTCTACAGTTTTTGCCCCGACCTCCTTACTGAAGGAAATGTACCTCTCCTCGTTGTTCGGGATGACGTCGATATCACCTTGGTCTCTACCGAGCTCCTTTATGAAGAGATGGGCGTCGTAGCCAGATAAGTTGTGGATAAACACTGGAATGAACGAAGGCTCTTGGTACTTTAGGTTGCAAAGGTTGTGAGCAGGTCCTCTGTAGTTCGATTCACATTTCGCCGGATTGAGAAGATGGTCATGATCTCTAACTTTTCGGAAGTCTGGTTCATCCTTGGGTGAATAGGGTGAAGGTTTCTTCCTGATATCTTCATCACAGATGTGGCAAACATGGGTCCTTTGGAAATGCTCTTCATCTTCGGTGGTCATTTTGATGGGTTGCTTCTTATCATAAATGTTCTTTATCGCTAGCGCCTCAGTCTTCACTGTATCAAAGAACAGCTTGGTGGCATTGGGTCCTCTGTATGTGATTGGTGCCTTATAGTCTGCGTGTTTATATTTGATGTAGACAGTGAAGCTCATAGGTTCATGCTTTTGATATTTATGTAAGAATGAGCTGTCTTTTGTAGGGCAGCAGGTGTTTATCTTGTTTGTCAAGCACTCAAAGTCTCCATACATCACAAAGGGTAATCGTAAAGACCTTTGATAGTTTTTGAACCGCAGAGATTCGTTCTCCTCGGGCATTACAATCTTTACTGGTGTATTCTTCCTACAATCCGTTTCATGAGCTTGGAGGTCCTCTTCGGAGTAATAATACAGCAGGCATCTCTCACAGGTGAATATCTTTCCGTTGTGTTTAGTCACTTGTCCGCTTATCAATTTGGAGAGGTCTTTTATCCAACAGTAATGACTGTTTCCTTCCTTATTCTTTATGTACAGCAAATTGATGTGTTTGTCTTCCTTATTTTTAGTGATTCTCAATGGGTAAATATCATTACCTTCGTATGAATATATGTTCACCGATATGTTATTCAACTTTTCGAACCTGTTAAATACTCTATCTTCCATCTTCACTGGAAACTCGATACCTTCGAAATTTAGCTCATTATCATATGGCTTATATTTAGAGACTCTATCTACGTGATTATCAGCTGGATAAATAGCGGACAGTATCGCCCACTTAAAGCACTCGTTATCATTTTCATTTTTCACGTTAATGACTGCCTTTTTATCTTTAATTCTTTTCGGTAAATCAATGTAGGATGATCCTCTCAGTGGGTTGTATTTATTGATCCTCACCTCAAGGTTTTTAATTCTAACAAGCGTCCATCCCGAACCCTTTGCAACAAACTCCTCCATTTCTGTCAATAATTTTTGGATAACCGATCTGTAATAAGCTACCAAATCAGTTGATTCTAAGATGACTGCGTTTTCTGTTTTGAAGTTTTTCTCCATTTCTATAATAGCATCGTCTTTACCATTTTGATAGTCACAGAGAAATTCGAAATTAACCTTCAAACCATGCAGCCTCTTTATGTGTTTAGTGATGAGTCCCCGGACTAGTGATGCCACATCGTTCAAAAAGTCTTCGGGAAGCATCAGGTTGTGTTCATTTTGGATGTCGTACGTCTTCAAGCGAGATTCAAAGGCTGTATTAACTTTGTGGAGGGTGTAGAGCCTTCTCTCTCGCGTATCTAAAAACAGGTCTGAATCAAACCCGAAGTGGCGGTTGATCAATACGCTTTCTATGTATGCTATGATGTCTGCCCTCCTTCCTAACCTGGAATAGCCTCTAATGCCATGCGTTCGACAAAATTCCCGTAGTTGGGGGAGAGTCATGTGATGTAGTCGATGCTCCACCCTTCCACACTCTGGGAGAGCGGTTGCCTTCTTTGGTTTATAGTTTAGGTGCCCTTTAGATTGTAGGTGCTTATTCATGCTTGATCCCTTAAATAACTTACCGCAACACCTGATCTTACGCACTCTGTTCTTCTTTGGCTTGCTAAACAAGTCATTGTGGAAACTGGAAAAGCCGTTATGATATTGAATAAGGTCGACCAGCTCCAACTTTTTAAGTTTCGAGTAACCTCGAATATTATTTTCACGACAGTAGCCTTGCAACTGTCGAACGGTTTTAGATTGAAAATCCATTTTGTCTTTCTTTAGAACTACAAATCGTTTCTTTAAATGCTTTTATTATTGAAGGGATTCAATTTTTAATGAGTATTTCAATCATTAAAAATAAAGTCATATCTACATCTATTAAATTATGGAAGGGCATGTCATCGATGTCGGTCGATCGCTATCACTATCGCTATCACTGTCAACCTGATATATTGAAAAGGTTTCGTAGAGGTTTCGAAAAGGTGGTTTTTTTACCACGAAACCCTCTAATGGTGTACAATAATATAAAACCCTGAAGCCAACATATAATCTTAATAATCTTATTTCATCCCTGGTCAAAATCATACCAACCCTGGATATATCATTTTTTAAAAATATAATTGAGTTATTCGACAAACGTATTAGGATAGATTTCCCGTGCTCAGTAATGTCAGAAACCAAATATAAGCCATCCACTGACTCAAAGTTATCAGTACTCAAATCGTTTAATTTTTTAACAATACGATCCATATTCTTTATTTAAAGGATAAATATATTCAAACTTGAGGAAGGTAACAAAGGGTATCTAAACATTTAATGGTTGATCAACCATTAAATATTATTATGAATATAAAAATTTATGGTTCATTTTTGTCCAACTCGGGTTGTATGTCGACAGGTTCATTTTTGTCCAACTCGGGTTGTTTGTCGATAGGATCATTTTTACCCAACTCGGGAGGTATGTCGACAGGTTCATATTGTATCACAAATCTATTACATATGTTTGTCAGAAGGATGCAAACCAGCTTTTTAAAATGGAGTTCGTAAAAGGTATCTGAGAGCAAATGGGCTTTATAAGTCATGAGGTGACAAAGATCTATACGATCCAGATTTTTCATAATAAAATCTTCGTTAAAGGTTTGCCATTGAACAATTCTACCCCATTCAAGGTAATCTGCAAATTCCGTCATAAAATCTTCAGTGAGCTTTTGTTTGACGCAAATGAGTTCCATATCGATTTTGTCTATATGCCGACGAATAAATTCTTCTGAGAGTACTTGGAATTGAGAAACCATTCTCCAATCTAATTTGGAAGCATGTTTATCCAGGAAGGGTTCTGACATTATCTGATATCTGGAAACTACTTCCCAATCTAAATATTCAGTATTTCTGTCCATGAAATCCTCTGATAGAACTTGATATTTGGATGTATAGTACCAGTTTAATAGACCTTTGTGTTTTTCTACAAAAGGCTCCGAAAGTTTCTGATACTGAGAGATGACCATCCAGTTTACCAAACCTTCGAATTCTTCGATAAACTCTTCCGATAAAGTTGTATATTGACTTATGAGCGACCAGTTAACATAATTTTTACTAACTCTGATTTGTTCTTCCGACAAACCGCTTTTAGATATTTCGTTCCACGCCATTTATTCTATGTATAATTTTTTTTACGGCAGCTGGAGTGTCCACTTGATTTCTTCAATTTTTAGAAATGGTTGAACTGTGAACTCAGCATCACATCGTAAGAAAATTTTTAATTGGTCATCTTTTTTAACCTCTCCGAGAATTAACACGAATTCAGTGGCTACTTTTATCTTGTGAACGTACTGCTTGTTATTAATGTATAACTTAACAACGATTAATTCATCGATTATCTTTTGAGGATCAAGGTACAATCCCAGTCTAAAAAAACCGTCCCGAGAGAATTTACAATCTGAGTTCAAAGCATCACCGGAAAACTTCGTAAAAATAACGGCATTCGCATTGGTACTAGGTCTAATAGTAATGTACCCTGATGTGGTGGTTGCATAACATACTTTATTGTCAACATATTTTTCCAAGTACTTTTTATTAACCGCATTCATGTCTTCAATAGGGTCAGCGACATTGCCTATCCTTTTACCTTTAGCGTCAATGGGTCTTCTGTCAACTAAACTCAGGTACTTCTGATCTAAACCTTCCAGAATTTTTGCTATCTCTTCTCGGAGTTCAACCCTCAGCGTGTGAGTGACGGTAGTGGAGTTACGAATTAACTCAGCTTCCAGATAACTTTTAGTAGTTACATCCCGACTCTCAATCGGTGTCTGACAGTTTTTCAAGATCTTATTTTCCATATCGTAGTTACCGTCGTGTGTGAGTTTAAACCCTATGCCTGGAATACCAGGAGGTCCTTGTTCTAATTCTTCATCGAAAAGCGGGTAGTAGGCAGCCATTTATTTAAATATAAAATAATTTTTATAGTCATGGACTATAAAAATTAAAAATGGACTATAAAAATGGCTTATAATTTCAAAGTCTTGATCATGGTAATATTTTGATTGTTAATATTTAAGAAGCATTTCTTGTGCTCTTTTAAGATGAAGTAAAAAACATAATCTTTGGGGGCAGCGTTCCTTAACCTCCAGTTAAACTCAATCATTAAGTTATTCGTATCGGTATAGTTTTGATGATGAGAGAGATTAAAGCAGATGATTGGATACAACTTACCAAAATTCGAATAATTGACCATACAACCTGTTTCAGACGTGATGGTGTTGAGTCCAGATTCCAAAAAGGCTGTGTATAATCGATTATAATCACTTTTCTCAAAATCCATCATGTAACTGACAGTTGGCACTTTTACATTGTTGATCATTAACCAACATTCCGTCATATCTAAGTTATCAAACAGCATGTTATTGCGCTTCGAATTTTCGTATCTTTCAGTGTACTGAGGAATTACGTACAAAGATAAGACTTCATCAGAAGTAGCTTTTATGGTATAAGAGCCGCTAGCGTTTTTATAGAAAATATTAGACTTTACAATGCTGTGTTGGTTCCAGTTTATTTCTACATCCTTATTCGATAACTTTAATTCGTTAAATATTGAAGCCGCCGCATTTTTAAATCGTACGTAAGGTAGCCAGAGTGATAAATCTTCTACAACGACTTTATAGATCTTATGTTGCTCGTTGGTGTACAGCATATTTAGACTGTGATTTCTCTGGAACTCAAATTTGACTTGGAACCCCGTGATTACTTTTTTATATTCACGGAAGAAATCAAACACGTACTTTAGTGGGATCCATATAGTTACAACCTTGCTATTTTTAGTGAATTCGCTTCTTTCTGTATATCCCTGGTTATGGTTCTCATTAATTCCGAATTTTTCGAAAAACTCAGTAATCTTTGTGGTATCTACTAACGTGCCATCATATTTCAAGCGTTCTCTATCAGCTGTGTCCGACGTATCAGTGTAGAACAGCATATTAGTAGCTTCGGCAGAAGAATAGTCAGGCGTAAAATGTATTAAGCCCAACACTTGTCGCATAAGAGCGGAATAATTTATGTTGGATTCTATTTCAGTGGTTCCTAATGTAAACCTGTTAGCATTGATCAAACCACCTCCATTCACGAGAGCTACATTATCATTCACTATGGCAGTACCATCGTTGTTAACAATTTTCAATTTTTGCTGTAAATAACCGTTAGAGTATAAAATGTTGGCGTTGGTGTCTTGAATAAAGAAATGGTAAGAGGCATTTTCCATAGAATTATCACTATTTTCATGCCTTACCTCTCTATATTCGAAACTTTCGATGTCATCATCGTAATAATAATTGGTGCTGTTTAATTCAAATATTTTATTCATTTATTATAATATAATTTTTTTTTCTTCTCCTCAATTTAATAGCTATATGGCTATTAAATCGAATTTAGAAAAACTTTAGTCCAGCTCCATGTTTTTTCTGCTTTGATAATATCTCCTTTATTTTATCCTGCACATACTTACCTTCTAATTCGGCCTCCTGCAGGACTGGTACGTCGGAAAAGAAGCCTCTTCCTTGTATCTTCTTACTCTTTCTTTGAAGTCTGTGTTTATTCATTTCTTTATTATAGGGCGATAAAATTGTATTGTACTTCTTGTTTATTGAGCGGTATTAAATCACCTCTATGATTGGTTACTTGCATTCTGATTCGGTAAACACTATCCATTCGAACAGGGTAAAACAGAGGTTTGTCAAATGATTTTATAATCTGACTACCTGGACGATTACTGTTTGTAAATGAATAGATGACGTTTGTAGAGTTGAAACCGTTGATATACGCCCCCTCTGCGACATCGCAATGTATATAAATGTTATCGTTTCCCCCAGATAAGTCAGCAATGTACTTTCCTACTTGTTCAAGCTCTTCGTGGATTTTAGGCTCGAAACCTAAAAGTTTATGCAGGTTTTTGGTTTTCGTTAAATCGATCTTATACCCGTCTTTTAACTTAATGGCTATTCGTTGTCGTTCCTCCACTATACCGAATTGTATCGGCGGATCGCTTCCAAAAAAATTAATCATGTAACGATTCAGCCCCTTGATAGTGTAATTTCCATCTGGTATCGTCAAATTTAACCACTGCTGACCATCAAAGTATGATAATTCCTCATCTTTGATATTGTCCCATGAAACGTACATCGAAAAGGACTGAAGGGCAATCTGTTTAAAGGTGAAAGGTCTAGTGTATTCAATCGTAAAATCTTCTGATTTTTCCGCGTTTTTAGAATCTAATATCAATAGAACCATTTTATTTATAGAGAACATTTTTTTCATTGAAGTCGCTGGGTTCTTGGGTAAAAGAATATAGCACATCTACAACTGGCTTACCCTTGTTTCTTTCACGAATGTACTTCATACAAAAGTAGCCGCATTTGACGGAAGCAGGGTGCTGTAGAAAGCTCGAGTTACACCCGATTTTTTTCTTTCCAGAAGTCAGTAGATACTTCTTAATGTTAGGATGAATTTTGTATACGTGTTCTCCAAAAGGATCAAAATACTCAACAAAGTTATTTTTAGGATCGTTATAGTAGCAGACCCAGTGCGTACCAGGTCCTGTGACAATGTCCAGATTAATAATACCATTTTCAAACCTACTCATCTTTTTAGGCAACAGATCGGAAGTAAAGACGCCCCTAAACCCCTGTTCATGTTTCATATTTTGTTCAATTACTTCGTCTGATATTCCCAGTTTTGATAGACGCCCTTCCCAGTGGGTCTTTTTTTTACACATCCAGATCCTGAAATTTTTTCCAAAGCTTTCTTTGCTCCATATCCAGCCGCCCCACTTGCAGCACCTAGTGCTAAAGCCTTGGCCCCAGCAATTAACGCAGGTAATAGAAAAGGTAGAAAACCACCCGTTTTCTGGAGCTGCGTCTTACTGATAGTGATACGCTTCCCCTTCCCAATTTGAGCTATCTGTGTTCGAGTTAAATGTATATCTTTGTTGGGGGCTTTTGTCTTATCTATTTGTAGAGATACTTCTTCTCCTTTCTGGTATGCAGATTTTAGCTTAGCAATCTGATGATCGCTTAAATGTATTTTAGTTTTTATGTAATTACTCATTTATTTAATGAAAAATTTTTGTAGTATTGTTTTACTTGCTCGTTGGTCATAGTTCCTTCTCTCAACAATGCATCCAATAAATCAACGACTTGATTGTGTAACTTTTTACTTTTGGACCCTTTACATATCTTATCAGTAAATCGGGCTAAAATTTCCATTTTGTCTTCTACTCCTTTACCGATATAAATTCCTTTTCTTTGCAAGTCTCTGAGTCGATCCCGATAATCTCCTAACGTAGTCATATGATCTCTCAAATAATCAGCCTTAGCTAATAAGCGATCTTCTCTTTCTTCATACTTTTTAGTCATTCGAGACATCTGACTCATAATGTTTCCTTTTTGACGAGACATTTTTAGGTAAGTATCATTTACTTTACTCATAATTTCTTGCAAAGTTTCCTTGGTCTCATGGTACAATTTTGAGGGTCTTGGAAAGTTATTTTTCTCTAAAAACTCTACATCCAATTTTTTATCAAAATCATAGACTTCTAAAGGCGATTCAATAGCTAGAGGAATGTGATCAACAGCATCTTTTATAGCCTGAATATTCTCCTTTCGATTAATTTCTTGTTCTTGTAGCTTTTCAGTTACAGGCTTGTGAAAGTCCGATAGTGCTTTCTGGATACCTAATTTTTGCTCTAGTTGTTGTTCGTTGTTTTTTCTAATTTCAGCCTGAAGCTTATAAACTTTAAGTTCATATTCAACTTCCTTTCTTAATTTCTTATTTCGTTCTTTTTGTATAGCATTCATCTTTATTATTATGCAAAAAAATTTTTACTTAAGCAAATTATATTTTTACTGAAGCAAATTTTTAACATTAAATAAAGATGATTCAAATTAAAAATTATACAGAAGCAGAAGAACTTGTCGATGCAAATCAACATTATTTATTACCTAAACACCCTTTCAGACTTCTAATCGCTGGAGCTTCAGGTACTGGTAAAACGAACTTATTGTTGAATTTTATATACGACTATCTCGAATTTGATAATTTGTTCGTTTGTGCAAAAGATATGTACGAACCCAAGTATGGTAAACTGAAAGAAAAGTACACAATGTTTGAGGGCGTGGATATTGACTCGATAAAGTACCCCAAAAAGAAGAAGAAAATTATCCTAGAGTTATATGAAAGATTCGGCAAGAAAGGAACTTTATTCTCCTCTGATACAAAAGAATTTATAAAAGTGGATGACCTGGACCCATCTTGTAAAAATGTTGTTGTCTTTGATGACTGCATGACTGACAAGGACCAGAGGAGCATAGAAGATTTTTTCATCAGAGGTCGGAAGAAAAACGCCTCAATCATTTATCTTTCTCAATCTTATTATAGAACACCCATTGTTATCAGACGAAACTGTAATTACTTGATATTTTTTAATATTCAACCGAGGGAGATTCAACAGATCATAAGAGAGATAGATGGTAGTTTGACAAAAGAAGAATTCAGTAGATTATATAAAAAGTGCATGCAACAGCCGTATGATTTCTTTATGCTTGATTTAGTTAATCCGGCTCTGAGATATCGGAAGAAATATTTCACCCCTATAAATAAAGATGGAAGAATACTTGCAAAAGAAAATTTACGTATATAGAAAGAGCTACCACCACTACCATAAAATTAGTGTCACTATGACCGTTAGCAAGTTCGTTTTAAGTTCATTGGGTTTATCAGCTTTTGTACTTGTTCCCTTAGCTGCTCTGAGCTTAAGCGTCGGTATTGTTGAAGTTATTGATAAAGCTTTGAATATCGCGGAAAGGAAAGAAGAGTACAAACAGTCTTACAAGTTTTACAAACAGCTGCTCAATTCATACAAATCGAATACCCTATCAGAAGAGGAAGTGTATAAGCGAGAGGAGGATTTCATCAATAATTTAGTCTACTTACCCAGAGAAAAATATATGAAACAAACCCTGCTGAATGGATATCAATATGTGAGTAAATAATTTTTTATATATAAATAAATGTGTAGTAAAAAGACTTGCAATAAAGGAAAAGGTGTTGTTAACGCAGCAATTAATAATTTACCGTTTGAAATGCATCTGCCAGGGCATCAATTTACAGGACCAGGAACTCAACTGCTCAGAGGAAAAACTAGACTGAACCCCGATTTAACATACAAAGAATGGAGTAAGCCTATTAATAGGGTTGATGATAGTGCCTATAAACATGACGTGTGCTACATTAAAAACAAAGATACCGAAACCAGAAACAAAGTGTGTGACTCAAACATGATAAAAGAATTGGACGACATTCCCAATCCAAGTTTTCGTGAAAGGCTAGATAGAGCTGTTGTGAAGCCTATTATCAAAGCAAAGAAGACATTTGGAATGGGCTCAAAAATATATTGTCTCAAATGTAAAACACACACCGACACTAAAGATGAACAGCATGTCACCTCTAAAAACGCTAGACCTATGTTGAAAGGAATTTGTGTGGGTTGTGGTTCTAAGAAGTGCCGTTTTTTACCGCTGAAGGGGTAACTGAGAAGGGTTGCCCCGAAAAGGTTTATTACGATCCCGAAACAGGATTTTGTGGCATAAATGTACTGAGCAGAAAAACTGGTTTAAGTCGAAAAGAAGTCTCGGATTTTTTACACCGACAGGATGTATACACAAAGCATAAACCACTTATCCGTAAGTTCAAAAGAAGGAGAATTTACGTGTCACATATCGACGACCAATGGCAAGCTGATTTACTGTTTGTCTATAAATTTGCGAGAAGTAAGTTTAATGATGGTATCAAGTACATATTAACAGCTGTTGACTGTTTCAGTAAATATGCATGGGCTGTTCCTCTAAAGGATAAATCAGCAGAAGAAGTAACTCAAGCATTTAAAAAGATCTTCAAAGAAAGAATACCTGAAAGGGTTCAAACAGATAAGGGTTTAGAGTTCGTCGGAAAAACAACTCAAAAATTATTCAAAGAAAATAATATCCAATGGTTCACAACAGAAAATGTTGAAATAAAAGCTGCTATGGTTGAAAGATTTAATCTCACTCTTGGTAATAAAATAAAGCTCTACTTGTGTGCAAATAACACTGAAAGATACGTAGATGTATTGGGTCAATTAGTGAAGAATTACAACAACTCATACCACAGAAGTATAAAAATGACTCCTGTTGAAGCCAGTCTAGAAGAAAACAGTAGTGAAGTCTACCGCAATTTGTTTAAAGAAAAGGTCATACGTAAACATAAATACCAGGTAGGCGATAAAGTAAGAATATCTATATATAAGTCTACCTTCAGAAGGGGTTATCAAGCAACTTTTACAGATGAAATATTTGTCATTTCTGAAGTATTAGAAACCGACCCAATCACTTATAGAGTTCAGGATTTAAATAATGATGAGGTTAAAGGCACTTTTTATGAATATGAATTAGTAAAATATGATAAGAAAGACAATGTGTATAAGATTGAAAAAATCATCAAAAAGAAAGGGGACAAATATCTAGTTAAATGGTTAGGTTATCCTGAGACTAGCTGGATTGATAAAAAAGATTTAGTTGATTAATTTTTAATAGCTTATTCGGCTATTAAAAATTATAATCACTTATCGGGGTCATACCTCAGCTCTTCGTGACATGTTGTTCAGACGTATCAGCCGTTTTTTTAATTTATAGGGTAAAAACTCCAATTTAATGCTTCGAAGATGGTTCTGCAGATTTCTTCATTCTGAATAAGCGTCTTTTTGAGTTTAGGTAACTTAACTAGAAGGCGTGAAATATAGATGTCGTAACCTCTTTTCCGTAACATATGGTATAAGATATAGTCTTTGCTGATTATGTTTTTTCGCTCTGGGTACATCTCCTCATATTTATGGATATAAGAAGAAAAGTCGTTCAAAAGCTCTTCTTCTTCAAAGGGTAGGTTATGCAAACCTAACCATTTAGCCAGATTTTTCATTCGATGTTTTCGCCTCTGTTGTTTCTGCATGTTTAAATACATATCGAGATTATTGATAGGGGGTATATTTGGATTATACCTCAGCTCTTCGTGACATGCTTGGCAAATGTACCAGCCATCATCATTTTGAATTACATATTTGTGTTCACATTCATGAGTTTTCAAGTCTCCGTCTGAGGTAACTTTATTGTCCAGACCTAACATTCTTATTAGTTCCAACATTTCCTTCGAGTCTTCGATCATTATATTCTTTTATAAGTTTGACAATTTTTTCAAACTGATCATGCAACTTTTTTAAAGATTTTTTCACTTCTGAAATGTCATCGCTATAAACATCTAATTGAACATACTGATAAAGAATTCTATAGCGAAATATCTCAGACTCAATTTCATTCATTTATATATATCTTTGTTTTCTTTAACTCAGATAAAATACGAAGCAGTATTATTTTCCGCTTGGAGAGTTTCGACCTTGTTTTCTACTTCCTGCTTTCATAACGTCTGTAGCGAGCGCTGACCTTGCCTAACATCTCTTCCTCTTTAAAGAAGAGTTCTCTCAGAGGTAGCGGTAGAAAAAAAGCGTAGATTACGAGAATCAAAGGGAGATGGCAGCACTATATGGGGAGGAAGCACTATATGGATAGGAGTAGAATTTATTTTTCGCGATTGCTTTTAAGTGTTTTATTCTATATTTTTTAATCAGATAAACTATAGTGATAGATATTTTGAAGAATTCTTACATTATAAGAGGGAAATAACTTGTTTAAAGTGCTATTTTTGAAGATTTTCGTCTGTGGTGTAATGGTTAAATTAAAGGCATGTGTATATTTAGATGGGTACCCATGGCAAACGGTTAGCGCGCAGACCTATTAACATCTAGGTCCCAGGTTCAAATCCCGACCTCTCCCAGGTTGTTAATCAATCCGGGTTGATGGTTTATTGAACTATACCGAGCCAAAAATGACATGTCGGCTTGCTTTAGTCGTTGATCCAATAAAGCAGCACTCATCGATCATAAGTGGTGGGCGGGCCCGACGCTAGGCGTCAAAGTCTTACAGTGTTGTCCTTATATGTTGTTTGTAAGCCTCAGTGGCGGTAGGCTCAGAGTGTATTTGGTCTTGAATTCGGCTCATCAAGAAGGGCCCCTTGGTGGGTCGAATTTGAGATTGAATATACTCTGAGCCTACCGGGGGGCATTTTGCAAAAATTTTTAGGAGTTATGGTGGAGTCATTAAAGTAAGTTCTCGATCTTGGCCTAGGCGAGGGGTCAACAAGACATGGAGTTAGTGATCCGGACCGCGATTTAATAAGACAGGGAGTGGGACTGGGTTGTTTGATGCTGGGTTGTCTGATGTTCTGTTTATCGAGGATCAGCTGTATGATAACTGGTTTGTTCTGATTTCCCGGGTTGATTTGGAGCTGCAGGGCGAGTGTCTTCAAGGCATCTTTTTTCATCTTCTTCAACTGATTCTCTGTGTACACCGGGGCACAGACAACAGGGGCAACTGGCTCGGGGTCCATGGGATCTTTGAGCCACTCGTTACAATATGATGGTCTTCTTGCCAATTGTGGACTCGGAGGTCTCTGAGGGCTCGGGGACCGTGGCCGCGGCACGGCCGCAAGGGCATCCTCACACTCTTTTTGCAGCTGCTTGTACACAGGGCCGTTCTTCTTTATCGTCCGGCCAGTTCGAGGATTGACAGTGGGGTTACTCATCCATTCTTGACAGTGTGCTGGTAGTTGAGGTTGAGTCGAGGGCTGTCTCGCTCTGGGTTGATCCTCTGACTCTGGGTCTGGCTGAAGATCCAGTGGGTCCTGTCTCCGTGCAGCCTCGCACTCCTTTTCGAGCTGTTTGTAGACAGGGCCATTGACTTTTATCTCGTAAAAGTTGCCGCTCACAGCGGCAGCTATAGTATTCGAGGCTTGTCCAATTGTGAAATCACCAGCCTGAAGCCGCCTGAAAATCGGTGTATATTTTTTAATGGTTATGATACCATTAAAAGAAAATTTATTGTTCAAATTTAAACATTTGCCCTGGTTGTGCTTTCCCGACATCTTTAGCTCCCAAATATACAAAGTATAGAGGTTTTCTCATTACGATCTCATTAAGCTCCATATAGTCGGACGCGTTTTTATCGCATCGTTTCGGTAGATACAATTTTGAGCCGTCTTCTAACTCCACTACTAGTTTGTCACCATATTTGGTTTTGACCTGTTTGATTTCCATGACAGGGTATTTTTCGTCGATATTGAGCTCATGCATCTTCTTGAAACTTCCTTCCAATGTACTAATTGCGTTTAGTTTGTCCAACAGTTCCATGGTTTTTGTTCTTTCTCAACATTAGAATTCTTTTCTTTAAGTGCTTAAAATGTTGTTGGGGTATCATTTTTTAACGGACCCGCAGATTCTAAAAGGGGGTGCTCGCCGAAGGGGGTACCTTCGCTCCCAACGACTTTTCGCTTGCTCGCTCCGGAAAATTGGTGTGGTCGAAATAGAGCCATCACTTTTCTCGGGGGGTGCTTGCGCTAGAACCTTGCTAATGGATGATTTTGATACCATAGCTTTGTTTAATTCGTTTGGTCGAAATAGAGCCATCACTTTCTAAAAGTGGGTCCCGTTTTTATGAGGAGGTTTACCCCATTGTTTAATCGGATTTGTATGGCTGAAATAGAGTCATTACTTTCTAAAGTGGGTTCGGTTTTTATGGGGTTTTGCGAGCCATTATTTTTAAGATTGGGTGGTAATTTTAATGGTAAAATACAGCCATTACATTTCTAAAAGTGGGTGGGATTCAATGGAGGTCTGAGAGCCATTGTATAGTCTAATTTGTGTGGGTGATATTGGGCCATTACGTTCTAAAAGTGGGTCCGGTTTTTATGGGGGTTTTACGAGCCATTGTTTTTAAAAGTGGGTGGAAATTTTAATGGTGTGAAATAGGACCATTACGTTCTAAAAGTGGGTGTGGATTTAATGGGAGGTTTCACACCATTGTTTTTAAAAGTGGGTGGGTTTTTTTATGGGTGATATAGAGCCATTACATTCTAAAAGTGGGTGTGGTTTTAATGGGGGGTTTCACACCATTGTGTAATCACATTTGTGTGGATAAAATAGAGCCATTACATTCTAAAAGTGGGTGTGGTTTTTATGGGGGGGTTATGGCTGTGGTCCAGCTCTCTCATTCCCACACTACTACGAAAATTGTAATGGTTTATACAAAAGTCATGATCTTGACTTGAAGTGGAATAAGTAATTTATAAATGTGCTCGTGCACAAGGTAAATACCTGCTAAATATATTTGACCTAACGGGTGGAAAGATACGTAATATAAATAAAATCATAGTATGGTGTCACATCAAATCCTTCATTTGTCTCTCATGCAAATAAATCTTATTTTATAAAATTGTTTGTTTGTAAGCTTTATTGTACAGTAGCCCCCACGTTATATCGCGCTTACTGGGAGACATGGCAACATGCGCGATATATCCGAATGCGCGATATATCGGGCGATATGATAACAAGAAAGATCAATCATGCTTAAAGCATTGATTATGAAACACTTTCCAACTTCAATGCAATTTTATTTAAACATGTCTAAAATGCAATACATTCCTCGGTAATATTTTAAAACTTATCACAATACTACATTAATTTATTATATTTGAAAACTTAAACCTTCATCGAAAAAAATGAACTTCATTCAAATGACGGCATTGAAATATAAATTGCCTGGTTTTAACATCTCTAAAATGTGATACATCCTGGGTAATAATTTTAGAATTATCATAATACTACGATAATTTATTATATTTGAAAACTTCATCGAAAACAACTGAAATTCATTCAAATGACGTCATAGAAAAAATAACACGCCTGGCTCTCTTTAAAAAAGCAGCATTTCATTCATAAATAATTTCCCATTCATGTCATTCATCAGAATACTATAATAATTTATTTTATTTAAAAATTAAGACCATGGAGTTACACATAATTAAACTCTATGCGTAAAACTTCATCGAAAAAAATCGTCCTTCTGTTTGTAAAATCAATGAATATTTGATTCATATCAGCTATGCAGACTCCATGATCTAAATGATTTTGTGTTAAGGAAATACAGCAATTCAAATACAACTCATTCTACATATTTTGCTGTTTACATTTTACATAGGGGAAAAATAGGCTTCGTTATAGAAATAATCAAATTTGGATGAGCATTTAAACTCAAATATTTTGTCATTGCGTTGTTTCAGTATGTAGATGCACAGAATTTAAGCAAAAATAAAGTGGTTTTAGGACGGATACAACACTCAATATGAATTAAAAAGAACTTTGAAAATCACGATTTTGAGACAAGATGGATGCCATATATCATTTTGAAGTGAGTCACGTGATATTTTCATATGGTCACGTGATCGCTTCATTTAAGAAGTGTTATTATTATTTTAATTTTTATTTAAAAAACTACTGCATATATTTCGCTAATTTTTTTTTATATATTTGATGAAACAATTTGAATATCACCAAAAATTTTCGAAGCAATTTGTGAACTTTAAATCCGCTTAAAAATGTTTGAAAAATTAGGTCCCATAGGGCTCAATGTATTTCATTTTTTCAACCCGGGTTCAATCCAAAACTAATTGGGTGATATTATGCATTTATATTCCCATAGGTCCTACAGACCGTCTGAACAACATACTAAAATTTAATTTTATGAGGTCATTTTTACGACAGTTATCGTGCTAACGGACAGATAGACAGACAGACAGACAGACAGAATGAACAAAGTCATAAACACTTTTCAACTTTGTTGTAAAGTGTTAAAAATTATACTTTTATGAACATATGTAATAAATTGCTAAATATATTTGACCTGACGGGTCCAAGGATACGAAATATAAATAAAATCATAGTATGGTGTCACATCAAATCCTTCCTATGTCTCTCATGCAAATAAATCTAATTTTGTTAAATTGTTTGTTTGTAAGTTTTATTGTACAGTAGCCCCTCGTTATATCGCGCTTGCCGGGAGACATGGCAAAATGCGCGATATATCCGAATGCGCGATATATCGGGCGATAGGATAAAAATTATACATTTATGAACATATATAATGAAAATTTAGGAGCGAATAGAAAAGACAATAATAAAAATACAATATTAAAACTCCCATTCACTCCCGCCCCACCGACGACTCATCTTGTAACACTCCAGTCTTAGGAAAGCAAAAGAATGTAAATGAGAAATCAGAAAGAAAAAAAATGGGAAACATAGCAGAAGCGCGATATATCCGAATGCGCGATATAAGGTATTACAATAGAACTCACTTGAAATATAAAATTTTTCACGACAATGTACGAAATCCTACTATACGACAATATAAATAAATTATTCTTAATGAATTTTCTCACATTATGGTTTTTAACCAAAATTAAAAAAAATGAATTATCACCACACAAGTTACTAAGTTGTATTTTACTTTAATTATTTATTGTTTTATATTTTGAGTCTTTTACTACTTTTATGAACTAAACATCGCCGACGTGGTGGTCGAACGGTCAAAGGCAAGCGTTTCCTCGTACTCGTTCGGCCGACGGGTTCTGGGTTCGAGTCCCACTTCAAGCATGAATGTTCGTGTTGTTGGGCGCAATATGTTCCCACCCCCACTGGTGCGCTGGGGCAACGTCATATGACTGCTAAGAGGTTTACGGTTCTGTTTACAGTTCGATGTATAGGCGAAGATCAAAGAGTCAGTGCCCGGCCATTGGGAAAACAATGAACTAAATATCTCAGTTTTTAAACATGTACATAGATACGAGTAGATAACCGGCTCAACCTCAGTTTCAGGCTGCAAGAGATAGCCTAGTACAATACAGGACCAAATTATATTTCCTTACATAAATCGTTTGTTAAAATAAAACAAAATCCAAAATGATTTTTGCCCAGTGGTTTTCATCTACTTCTGACAATTTTTTTTATTGAGTT
This sequence comes from Amaurobius ferox, assembly GCA_951213105.1. Classification (NCBI taxonomy): domain Eukaryota; kingdom Metazoa; phylum Arthropoda; class Arachnida; order Araneae; family Amaurobiidae; genus Amaurobius; species Amaurobius ferox. The sequence goes on along the minus strand of OX578151.1, from coordinate 86,696,516 downwards.
GTTAGGCAAATAGTGATTTTCTTTTTCAGTATTAGGCGAATATTTTGAGTACATATTCTCTTAACCAAAGTTGTCATAATGAATTAAATAATAACTCTAGAGAAGTTTTTCATGGCAACGCTTTCAGTTGACACCCAAAGTAAAATTTGGCAGAATTTTCACGTATGTAAGTACAGAATTTTTCGAATTGTCTAAGTTTAATATTGCTCAAATTATGAAATGTGTTGCAAAATGCACATTCAACAATCATAACAATTAAGTATTAAAAAGTTGTTTCAGGTATTCAAGCTGTAGACTCGTCCCTTTTGAAACAGTTCTGGACATAAGTGTTTATGGATGGGAGTTATTGGTATATTTGAAAGCTATTTAGTATGGGTAAACATTTTTGTATATAAGTGTTTATCATTCTTATCTCCGAAATTATGTTTTGCATCCCAGTTTTGGCAGATATTGTTCCATTGTCTGTGAATGTTGCAAGCCTTCTGGTCACATATAGGTAATTAATCTGTAATCTGTCAGCTCTTACAAATTATAAAGTTTGTAGATGTACTTGGCAGACCAGGTGCCCTTCACAATATTAGATATAGCTTTGAAATTATTGAAAAAAATGTGAGAAACCATTTGAGAGATTAAAATAATAAAAGAAATATTTTTTCAAGTCTTGTAGTAACCATTGCAACACCTGTAATTCTTAATTCCGCGCTACATGGTCCACGCGAACCTAGACACAGCATTGCAATCATCAAAGAAGACGTGATAAACAGTTCAAACCGTTGCAATAATTGTTATTATAAACCGTTGTAATGTGCAATAATTGCACATTATAAAAATTGTACTTGCCGGACCACATGGATTTAGAGATCCTAGATATGGGCTCGCAGTAATACCAAGTTAAAGAAAGGATTAGAAACCATTCATGAAGATGATAAAAAAAAGTATTCAGTGTATGGGATTAATACAGAACATTTTTGAAAGCGTAGACTGCACAACCACCATATTCCGCATTAGCAACAAGTTGTTAATTCCTGTATTAAACTTTATTAACTAATTGTGTGTATTATTTTGATATATTTCACATAGAGATAAAATACACTACCCGACACAGAAAATGAAGCACCATGAAAGAGCGAATATAGTGTGATGATAAAGGACACACAGATACATAGAGATGGAATATATAAATACTTGATGTTAATTCCAGAAGGATAATGGATTACAGTAATGACATAGACAGGAAGATCAGTAGACAACAGGACCACCTCTTACGAAGATAAAAACAGCAACCCTTCGAGGGACAGATGCAATGAACGTGCGGATTGTTTCCAGAGGGATGTATGACCCTGTGGCTTCAACCATCCTCCAAGGGTCGTCCTCTGTTTGAGAGGGGAACAGGGCAATTAAACGACGGCTAATCGCTTCCCATACCTGCTCGATGGGTGAGAGATATCTGGAGACAGCTGAGGCCAAGGAAGTACCTAGATTCCTTGCAAGGCTTGTCTTCTGATGGCTGTCATGTGCGGAAAACAACATTTTGCAACCGTTGAAAGTAGGGCAGTGCAACCGGTGGCAGCATTTCATCCATATATTGTCGTGCTATCATTATGCCTCTGATACAAACCAGAGGTGATCACATATCGAAACCGATGGTACCCCAAACCATGATGCCGCCTTGTCGAGCAGTATGGTGTTCTGAATTGGATCTGTTTCCAAGTCGCTTTCAGACTCTCAGGCGGCGACTGACATTCGACAAACAGGATCGATACTCGCAGTTGATCACAACCCTGTCCCGTTCAGTCGCTCAAGAATTTCAGGTCCGACATCATTGCAACCTCTCAAGGTGTCTTGTCGTCAATGGCAGTCTTCGTAAAGAACGGTTTGAGGGCAAGCCACTTTCGGCCACATGTTGAAAAATTATTCTCGTAGATATTGGAACATCTAATGTACCCTGAAAATTCTGCAGAATGTTGGCAGTCGTCATTTGTAGGGCCGCTACCGCATGCATTCAAATGCGTCGATTAACTCGTGCTTACGTATATCTGGATGGATTTGTACCACTGCGACTATTCACATGCCCTTCTTCAATTCAACTTCTCCAAATCCTTTACACAGTGGACGCATCTACGCGTGTTTCAGGGGTGATACGCCAGTACGACCACCCAGTCGTATGTAGGCCTAAATTGTATCCCTTTGCATGATCCTCCAAAAGCTGAGAAGGATGTCGGATTCGTCGGCCAGGCATCCCTTCAATTACGCGTGTCTTCTGAAATGAAAAACAGCTCTTAAAACGTGTTTCCGTAGCCGACACACAGTAGCAACTGTTGGCTCATCTGCCTTTTCCATACCTTTTATTCCGCGTTCTAATCAAGTGACCTACTTGTATTTGAAATTATTTGCATACATCGTCCAGCTGCCTTTGTCTCACAATTAGCATAATTATACGGCCAAAGCTTCACGGTGTTGCATTTCTATGTCGGGTAGTATATAGTGAAATTAACGTAAACATTTTTGCATGTGCCGGAAAATATAATTCCAAGGAATAATTATTATTTTTGCGTAACCGTGAAAATCGCAGACTCTTTAAACTTACTCCAGGCCCTTTTGGAATGCCTCCAGCTATTGATTTGTTGAAGTGTGCCACTGGAGCATGTTCTTATTCTTTCTTAATTGCTTTATTTCCCTACCATTCTCAAGTGAGCACTTTGTTTATTTAGCAATATAACTTTTTATAAAGTCTTCATATTTTTAAGGCTGGAATGTATAGTTTAATTACTTGAGGGAAGAACGTTAGAACATTTGAATAAAATAACATATTCGTTATAACATTTAAAACAACATATTCGTTAGAACATTTGAATAAAATATATTTAAAATATTGGTATTTTTTATAGGTGTGATCACTTTGATCAAGTGAACACGTTGTTTATTTTGTATAAAGTGTTCATATTTTTAGAAATAAAATTTATAATTTAATGACTTAAGATTCGTTAAAACATTCAAACAAAATATATTTAAAACATTGTTACTTTCCATGCATGTGGGCACTTCCCTCATGAGAGCACTTTGTTTATTTTGTACTTTAACTTTTTATAAAATCTTCACATTTTTAGGGCTGAAATTTATAGTTTAATGACTTAAGAATCGTTAAATTGAATAAAATATATTTAAAACTTTATTACTTCCCCGACATGCATAATACTATCTACAGGGAAGGTAATGTAACGGGGTCGAAAATTCGAATTAAGTTTTTTGACCGAAGAGCACTTTTCAAGCACATTTGATTTCAAATCAAACGTTTCTAAGGTGATGTCTCTGTGTATAGGTAAGCGTGTGTGTGTGTATGTATGTCAGAGTGTATGTGTTATGTATATTGTGGTATATGTTTATATGTTAGCAGTTAATATGTATCTAGGTAAGTTAGTGTATGTGTATGTATGTGTTTATATCCGTGAGTCTGTGGACGCTATATCTTAAGACCGAATGCAGCGTTACAAATAAATTGTTGCGACTATTGAAATCAGTGCGTATCGGAACTCTATTGACTTTAAACACAATCGAAAGTTCGACAAATACACCAGTGTACGAATAAATTTTTGAAAAATCGTTAAAATATCATGACTGTCAAGAAAAATCCTTTAATGCGTAATTTTTCCTATAAATCGAATTATACAAACTTAACAACGCTGACACGAACTGTTCACGAGATATTGAACGATTTTGGAATAGACTTCTGAAAACATCGTTTAAAAAGTTACGACTTTCAACGGCGATAAATAACTAATTATTTTTTGTACATAAACTTTCATTATAATACGAATGACATTAACTTCAAAACGTTAGCATAAACCGTTACTGATGTATTGTGTATGTTTCAGATAAATTTAACAAAAACAATAATATGACATTATAAAAAGTAGTTAGTATTATCAAATATGTTAATTTTGCATATGCAATATGATAAAACATATCTGTTAACATTCTCCTCACTGATATATACATTTCCATTCACTACAAAAAATACTTTTTGCAATAATTTTGGATTTTGACGCATAAAAAATTCACAAATACACTCATTGCCATAAAAATTTTGCGCACCAAGAAAGATTTGTTAGAATCGAACGAAATTTAATATATGTGAGCGCAACGTTCATATAAGTAAGTGATTACAAAATCAAAGCAAAAGGATAATTTTTTACAGGAAAAACTTCAAATGAATGGAGGTTATTGTTGGAGGCCCTGTTGGGCCACCTCTAGCGTGAATACACAATGCGATACGGGCTGGTATTGTGGCATACAGGTCCCGTATAATGTCCTGCGGCATCTCATTCCACAGTTGTTGTAAGCTCGCCTCTATTTCGACCAAACTCGTAGGCTGTCCAACTTAGCGTCACAAGTGATCCCAGACAAGATCGATCGGTGACAAATCTGGGTTTCAGAAAGGCTACGGATGGGTGGTAATGTGGTGGTGGCATTCCTGTGACACACCTGCTGTGTGTGGCCGAACATTGTCCTGTTGAAAAATGCCTCCTGGGAGCCCTGTGATGAGTGGAAACACATGTGGCTGAAGGATGTCACGAACGTAGCACTGGGCTGTCATGTTCCATGGAACAATATTAGAAGTGACCGGGTGTCGTATGCGATGGCACCTCATACCATCGCACCAGCTGTGGGAGTGGTGTGCGGCTGTAAAGAGAAGGTAGAATTGAGGAGTTCAGCACGGGGCCTTCACGCACGTACACTGTTGTACACTGCCCAAATTGAATATCGACTCGTCGCTGAAGACGACCTGGTTCCATTCGATTCCAATCCCGTCCTGGTTCCAATCCCGTCCAATTACGACACCATTCCAAATTGCTTTCCCTGACTTCCAAGCGGTTACCCGAGTCCTTAGGATGAGTCGGACGGTCTGGGTCTTCAACCACTCCAAATTGAGACGGCGGTGGGTGGGTGTCATTAGCAGCACACGTAATGGCCTCCGCGATGCCAAATGTCCTTCAGCCAGACGCATCGCGATGGTATGGACAGACACAGGGACCCGCAGTGCAGGTGCTGCCTGTGTCCGGATGGCGGACAATGATGCAGTTGGCGCTGAACGTGCGTGTCGGGTGATGTGACGGTCTTCTCGGCTATTGGTCTGTTGAGGTCGTCCTGAACCTGGTCTGGCCGCCGTATATGCGACCTCTCTCTCATCCACTGATCCCAACACCTCCTGACAGTAAAGTCAGAACGGCCTAGGTGGCTGGTTACTGGCCGACTTGATCATCATCCCGATGATTCTTCCCCTCTCGAACTCTGACAGCTGATCATATTATCTTCGTTGGCGTCATAACGGCATTCATAATGAAAAAGGTCCCTCTGCAACAGGCTAAGTACATGCAAAAAGCTGCGTACCTTTTTTCTGCGCCAGGGAGAAGAAAGTTCAACGTCCTCTGGTGGCATTACGCAATGCGCAATCACGCTATTTTTCTAATCAATTGCATATCTGCCTGACACGTACCTTCATGACGAGTTTCGTTACGATCCTACAGTTTCTTCTTGGTGAGCAAATTTTTATGCCAATGATTGTAGTCATTAATTTTATTAAGTATTATTATAAATGTTGATTGTATTTTGATGTGAGTATGAATAAATCATTATGTTGGAACTAATAAATTGCTAAAATTACTCAATATCAATTTACGTCATGTTAATTCAATGCCAAAACATTATGCCGGCTCGTCAACACACCATTATTTACTTGTGAAAGATGTAAAACCGTTGCATTATATCAAGAAAGTTATGTATTGCACACATCATATATATTTTTAATGCTATCTATTTATATGTATAAAAACATTTACGACATTAAGTTATCAGAAAACATAGTTTTTCTGTGATATCACAATTATTAAAATATGTATTTGTCGGAATTTATTGCCTTTGAAATAGATGTTCTTAAAAGAAACACTGTTATAACAACATTTCACAAGGTTTTTTAGTATAAATGCAAACAAAGAAAATGTCATTGAAAATTATACATAACTAGTATTTTAGCCTTCGAAAACAGGAAATTTAACACCCTTAATAACTAAGACTGAAAATATTTTAATAAACTTACGTTTTTCAATAAAATAACTTTATTAAAGAAAATTACAATACAAAATAATGATGTCTACTGGTTTCAAAGACAAGAAACATCCTTCTCTTATCAAGATACAAGAAGAACAGCCTTCATTCGTGAGACCTAAATCTAGCTCTATCGAATGCAGTTTTAGTTTCTTGTGTGTACTGCTGTTTCTTACCTTCTAATTCAGTCACTTGTAGTGTGTCCCTGTGGAGAAAGTTGTTTTTTGCCTTTGAAAGCAGTTGCTTATTTTATCCCCTGACGCAGAAGGCTGTTTATTGCTATCGAAACCAGTCCACACTAATTTCGGGTTGTAAACTACTTATAATGAAGGTATATCAGTTTTATTATTTAAGCAGAAGTTTGGGCTGTACCTTAAGTTTAATGTTGTTTAACAATCCATAGCACTTAGAGTCGAAAGTGTGAGGCCAGAATATGTCCTCACATGAGGCATTTTTATTGCAATATTTATGGTGCATAGAACGGCTAACAAAGCTCGAGTCTGGCTGGCGCCGGTGTTTACAACAACGTTAACTTTTAGGTCAGATACCATAAATTTGGGTGTCCCAGGCCAAAGGGGCTGAGAGGGGCCTTGATAAATGGCAAGTGATGCCATTGGGTTCAGAAGAACCAATGAGCACCAAGGGGAAGAAGGGCGGAGCTACTCCCCCCCCCCCCCGCCGAAGGAACCAGGAGCAACTCGGATCCGAAAGGTGGAGATGTAACTTGGATAAAAAAGGTGGCAGATGTAACTCGGATACAAAATGTCGTAGAAGTAACTCTTATACAAAATGTTGCAGAAGTAAGTCGGATACGAAATGTTGTAGCAGTTGGACGAATACGAAAGGAGTTGGGAGCAGATACTCATACGAAAGAGGTTGCAGTTGACTATAAGTACGAGATGCAAGCCACACACGAAAGAGTTGTGACCGTACGGTCAGCAATAAGACGGATGCAAGCCTCAGCGTGATGAGCCGAAGATTAAACTGTAAGGTATGTTGCTCATTTCCCCAGGTCATAGACATTATCGAAATCTAATTTTGCTGGTCACATATCTCCCATTACTAGAGTAATTAAATGATAGTCGATAATTATGATAAATTGTTGTTGATGATAAATTGATGTGATTAATAAATTATATTGTTTAAGTTTTAAATAGTCTAATCTTTTAATATTAATTAATAATTCTTTTCAGGACTTACACAAAAGGTAAAAATAATTGGAGGGTTAATTGCGGCACAACAACGAGCGATGTACGTTTAAATGTTAATTCCACGTTATGAGATCAACGGCCATGTCTTTATCGCTTAATAATAATAATCAAAGATAATGTTAACTGTAAGTTTTAAATTCCACTATATATGAATTTACGGCAATGTTAATGTGATTTAAAATAATGAATTTAATAATTAAAAGTGTAACTTTTATATAATTTTTGTGCCACATTTATTCTGGGCTTCTGGAGGATATATAAATACTTTCCTACACGTTCCCATTGTGCCCTCCCATTATCGAGAACTAGAAAATCTGAAAAATATGTAAATAGATTTTGACCCCCTATCTCTTCCACATACGGGGGTAGGGGGGATATGGTTTCATTAGATTGATTGACTATATGTGTGTAAAAATTCAGTTTTCTGAAACCCTTGTGGGAGGGTTTTAGGAAGATATGATATGCCTTTATGAAAAACCTATTGTCTTACTCAGGTTAGAAGAAGTGTATAATGAACAAACGTTAAGATACAATTGAGACGTAGCAGGAAAATAAACAATTGAATAGATACATCTGGAACATCCAAAGGAGAATTCTCGAATAATTTTCCGTAGGATCTAAACTAAAATGAGTTCTAATTTTAGCTCCCTCATACTATCCGAATTTATTAGGCTGTAAGTTTACACGCCTTAAATCTCATTTTCTTTTCTGAATGAATGTTTGTTCCATTTGTGTAACATCCTCAGGCACTTGTAACTTACTGACCCTTGGCCCTCCTGGAATGACTCCAGATATTGATTTGTTAGTGGTAGAGGGAGAGCATTCTCAATTTCTTTCAATTGCGGTTACGTTCGTTATTAAGAGAGAACTTCGTTTATTTTGTACTACGAGTTTATTTACAATGTGTACATGTATTATGGATTAACTTCAACTTAAAATTAACTTCATAAACATGTAAAGCAAGTTTTCATTGCCCTTTATTTCTTCTGTTTGTTTACGAATTAATTTCTTAACAATAGTCCGTAGGTAAAGTTACGTGTTGATTATCTATTTCTTTTTAGAATAAAAGTGGGTTTCATTTATGTAGTTTCAGATCTACAGGCACTTGTAACTCACTGACCCTTGGTCATCCCGGAATAGCTTCAAATATTGATTTACTGTAGGTGAAGTCAGATCATGCTCAATTTCTTTCGATTGCGTTCCTATTCATTAATAAGAGAGCATTTCATTTTTTTTGTACTGCAAGTTTATTTGTACAGTGTACATACATAAAAGACTTAAGAGTGCTTAATATTAACTTCATAAATATTTCAAATATGTTTTCATTGCCTTTTATTTCTTCTGTTTGTGTACAAAGAAATTTCTTAACGATATGCCGTTGTTAAAGTCCCGTCTTAGCGATAGGCAGTAGGGAAAGTTGAATGATTTGTTGGTGGTGAAGATATATTCTCAATTTCTATCAATTGCTTCCCCGTGCGTTATTTAAAAAGCACTTTATTTATTTTGTTAAAGTGTATTTGCACATTTTACATACATTAGGGTATTAATAGTGCTTAACATTAACTTCATATTGACTTAAAACATGTTTTCATTGATTTCTATTTCTTTTGTTTGTGTACGAAATCTCTTAACGATATGCAGTGGCGAAAGTTATGTACGTCTTGGTTATCTCTTTTTTATTCAGAACAAATGTGGGTTCAATTTGTGTAATATAAAATCACCAGGCACTTGTAACTTACTGACCCTTGGCCCTCCTGGAATGCCTCCAGATATTGATTTGTTGGTAGTAAAGGTTCCATTCTCAATTCCTGTCGTTGTTTAGAGAGCATTAGTTATTTTGTACAACGTGTGTATTTGCACATTGTACATACATTAAGTACATACATTTGCACATTGTATATACATTAAGAGTGCTTAAGGTTAATTTAATAAATATTTTTAAATGTTTTCATTGCTTTTTATTTATTCTGTTCATGTACGAAGAAATTTCTTAACGATATGTCGTAGAGAATGTCACCTCTCAGCGATAGGTCGTAGGGAAAGTGACGTCTGACTATCTTATTTTTGTTTTCAGAATAAATATGTGTTCCTTTTGTGTAACATCAGATTTCCAGGCACTTGTAATTTACTGGCCCTTGACCCTGCTAGAATGAAACCAGTTATTGATTTAATGGTGGTGAAGGGAAATCATTCCCAATTTTTTTCAATGACTTTCCCGTTCGTTATTTAGACTTCGTTTATTCTGCACTACAATTTTATTTGAACCGTGTACATGCATTGTGGAGTTACGTCTTGGTTATTTCTTTTTTATTCAGAACAAACGTGGGTTCCATTTGTGTAATATCAAATAACCAGGCACTTATAACTTACTGACTCTTGGCCCTCCTGGAATGCCTCCAGATATTGATTTGTTGGTAGTAAAGGTTCCATTCTCAATTCCTGTCGTTGTTTAGAGAGCATTTCAGTTATTTTGTACAACGTGTTGTTGAGACCCAGACCGTCCGACCTACCAGAAAGGTGTAAGGTAACTGTTTGGACGGCCGGGAAGTGCCACCCAATTTGGACCGGAACCCAGTGGGGGAGGCATCCACAGGGACTGTGTATTTGCACATTGTACATACATTAAGTACATACATTTGCACATTGTACATACATTAAGAGTGCTTAAGGTTAATTTAATAAATATTTTTAAATGTTTTCATAGCTTTTTATTTATTCTGTTCATGTACGAAGAAATTTCTTAACGATATGTCGTAGAGAATGTCACCTCTCAGCGATAGGCCGTAGGGAAAATGACGTCTGACTATCTTATTTTTATTTCAGAATAAATATGTGTTCCTTTTGTGTAACATCAGATTTCCAGGCACTTGTAATTTACTGGCCCTTGGCCCTGCTAGAATGAAACCAGTTATTGATTTAATGGTGGTGAAGGGAAATCATTCCCAATTTTTTTCAATGACTTTCCCGTTCGTTATTTAGACTTCGTTTATTCTGCACTACAATTTTATTTGAACCGTGTACATGCATTGTGGATTAACTTCATATAGAGATTAACTTCATAAATAATTTAAAGTATTTTCAATGCCTTTTATTTCTTCCGTTTGTGTACGAAGAAATTCTCTGATAATATGCCGTAGAAAAATTCATGTCTTAATGATAGGCTGTAGGGAATGTTACGTCTTCGTTAACTCATTTTTCTTTTCAGTAGGAATGTGGGCTCTGTTTGTGTAAATTCAGATCTCCAGGTACTTGTAACTTACTGACCCTTGGTCCTCCTGGAATATCTACACATATTGATTTGTTAGTGGTGTAAGGAAGACAATTCTCAATTTCCTTTAATTACCTTCCCGTTCGATATTTAGAGAACACTTTATTTATTTTGTATTTCAAGTGTTTTTGCACACTATACATACATTAAGGACTTAAGAATGCTTAAAATTAACATCATAAATATTTAAAAAATGTGTTCATTGCAATTTACTTTTGCTTTTTGTATACGAAGAAATTTCATAACGATAAGCTTAATACTAAAAAAATGTATCTTATTAAAGAAATTGTCACAAAAAAATTTATTAGTGATTTCAATAATCAAAAGCCGATGTTATTAGTTGAATCTGAAAATTTTACAATAAGAGTCTGCAGTCGTATTTATGAAACATTTTAATTTTATCTTGCATAGTCTACATCTATAATTCACACGCTAATTTTCTTGCACTAACTATACTACAGTCATTGTTCTGGGAATCAATATGTGTCTCCATAGAAATTAAAATCGTTCCATGCAATTCATATGTTTAGAATAATTCGATTTCTTATCATGAAAATTACAAAATATTAAATACTGTTCTAGTTATTGATACAATGTATCCACACAAAAAATTGCATATCGATGAGAATATTTGTTCCTAAGTTATCTTGTCTAAATATTATATATACATAGACACATAAACTCACATATATACACACAATGGACAGATATCTTATCAAAAGCGTTCAAAACGAGCCAGGAGGTCTTAAACGCGTTCTTATTGCTCAGAGGAAACAGTATTTTCTTTATATATTATCACGTAAAAGTTAAATACTGTTAGGAATACTTGAAATGGTTCCATTGCCTATCCCTCTGAATATATGACATTTACAGGCAATTATTGTTATTTCTTAAAAGTCGTAGTTGCTTGACTTTGGCGACAAATTTGTTTAACATTGCGATAATTTGGCGAAATATTGCTAACTTGGCGAATTGTGTTATCTGCAAGAATTTTGTAGTTTGGTTAAGAGTTTTCCAATTTAAGCCAAATTTTCCAGAGCTTTCTACAGATGGTATAAACGCTGGTCATCGTTCATAGAAGGACTTGTCATGATACTATTAATAGTGAATTACTAATACGTCAGTGTTTTGAGAGTATAATCGTCTGTTGTCTGAATAAGTTGAGCATTTAATTGCTCTTTCATTGCAGCTGACAGAAGTTTTATGACGTTGTACGATAAATGGTTATTTGGTATATTGTTCAGTCTTGGGCTAATTGGTGCTTTAAATAAATACGTTAAACATACAGGAGTTCAGACTCATCTTTGTATCTCTGAGAAAACACACACGATTCCGATTCCTAAAGGATACCATGTAACAATGCTCATAGGTACCTTCTATAGGGGCGCGACAGCCCAGTGGTTAGCGGCGGGAATTGCACTCTGACGACCCGAGTTCGATTTCCGCCTCTTCCCAAACTGTCGCTGTGTTCACGGCCGTCCAAACAGATACCTTACTCTTTCGGGTATGTCGGATGGTCTGGATCGAAAAAGAGAGAAAAAGAGTCCATCCATGAGAGAAAACGAAAAAAATAATCACATTGCTAATAGAGCTTTTGAAAAGGAATTTGTAGTCTTATATCTGACTTTTTAGGGGTATTAAGTGTGGCAATCAAATAGAGAAATTATTAGAATTTAATGATTAACATTATTTATCATACAGACACCTTACACCTTCGGGTAAGTCGGGTGGTCTGGGTCGAAAGAGAGAGAGAAAGAGCCCATCCATGAGAGAAAACGAAAAAAATAATCACATTGCTAATAGAACTCTTGAAAAGAAATTTGTAGTCTTATATCTGACATTGTAGAGGTATTAAGTGTGGCAACCAAATAGAGAAATTATTAGAACTTAACTTAATGATTAACATTATTTATCATTACGTTACATTGTGCGTTGTGTTTGCAATAACCCTCCAATTATTTATCATTAACATATCTATCTTTATCTCTTAACATGGCTTTAAATTCATACATAGTGGATTTATTAATTAAATTGCACATTGCTTTATTGTGCCGTTCTAAACCCTCCAATTATTTACTTTGCATGAGTACTCTAAATTAATTATTAAATATTATAATACTCATTGACTGCACCATTTAAAATTCAACAATAAAACATTCATTAACAGCATCAACACTTATTAAATCATTACACACTTAATTATTAGTTTTGGCGGGGAACACGTGAGACCACCTAATTTGCCTAAACGTTTCTAGACCTAAAGTTATTTGAGGAACATATACCTTTAAGGCTGTCTTGGACTATGATCATATATCAAAATGTATTCGGCAATCAGTATTTCGTACTGGCCATAACTCTCGGTGTGTGGCTCCTTCTCGTACTCTGAATGCACTCACACATCAATAGATCTCCATTATTTTGGAACCTCTACGAATCACTCTACATTTCTAGTCGTCGTTATGTCATAATGTCAGACAAGTATCAGAACGAGTCATCGTTTTTGTGTCGTTATTAAGTCATCACTGCGTCTTCTTCTCATGTCCTTCCTCGGTCACAGGTTGTGGTTCTCTCTCCTTTGTAAGGGGTGCCAATCCCCCCTTACATAGGAGAGAGAACCACAACCTATGTGTTATCTCATTTGCAACATTCAGTGTGAAGTAATAAGAAGTTTCTCCATTGGTTAATCATTGAACCAATGTCGCTACTTGACATCCTCGTAAGGGCCCCCTCTGTCTTGACACTCCTAAATTTATGGTTTGCTGTAAACCTCGCCGTCACTCAGACTGTCGATATTGTCCGAAGTTTCGAATCAATAAATAACTGGCATAAACCTGTCTCACCAAAACACATGCGAGATCTGTTTCTGGTCTCACATTACGCCATTCAATAACACTGAATGCAGTTCCTATGCAGTTTCCGTGCTCCATTTTCAGATATACCCGATGTATATCATAGGGTTCACATCTAATAGAGGAAGGAGTAAAATCATATCATTGGTCAGATTATGATTATGGCCAGATATCTAGCCAATTGGCATTATCATTGTTCAGATAATGATTAATGAGTTTACCAGACATCTGACCAATTGTAAATTAGGGTTTCGAATCCTTGCTCAGACGAGAATTGTTTACAGAGGAAACTAATCAATTAATCACTGCAAGTTCGTTACAGTGGTTGATCGATAAAAGCAGACTTAAATAATAGGAATTTTATAAACGCTTTGCGATTTATTGCAGCTGTTTCAATTGAAGAGTTATCCAAAACAGAATTTTAGCCTGTTTAAAAATATAAAAAAAAGAAGAAATAATAAAGCCAGAAGATGTACTTTTATCTAAAATAATTAGATATGGGCAGCATATGGATTTCCCTACATAATGTAATGAATTTACTTCGTTCACAATGAAGATCTACGGAGCACATTTTAAAGTGTAAATTGTACAGCTGTGTAAAGAAAAATCCCCCAAACTTTGTTATTCAAAAATCGTTTATTGTAAAGTAAATTCTAAAATTCCATTCGATTAGACATAGCGTCCTTTATAAATTCATCTGAGCAGAATCTGTAAAAGGGGTCTTCTTTATATCTAAATGGCGAGGTCTTTCGTGAATGGAACGAACTAAATCTACGAAAATGAAGTTAACAAATTTATTGCATAACATTACATATGAAAAGTGAATATATTTCACAATATTTAACATATTTTAAATTTTTATATGATTTTTTAAGTAAATTTATTTGATAAAGAGAATTATCTGAAGTATAGTTTATGCTAGCGCTCTAAAATGTATATCAATAGTTTTTAATGAAAAATTGCATTGAAATGATTATTTACGTAATATTATCAAAGGTTTTGGTTTTTCGTACGAAAATTTAGAAGTGTTCCGTAGATTTGATTGCATTTAAATTCAATAGGCTTCCAGTATTCACTGATTGTAATATTTGTATCAAATGTCATTCGAAACACTTTATTCGTTTTTGAGCCCTTACAAACTCTCTCTCACACACACAGACAGACATCACCCCAAAAACATTCAATTCGAGTTCAGGGATGCATGAATCGTGCTCAAAAACTCGAATTCGGATTTTCGACGTCATTACAATAGTTTCACGATACACTATACTAAGTGTATAGAGAAGGTCAAAATAGAAAAAAAGTAAATAATAATGCCAGAAGCTGTACTTTGATCTAAAATTAAAGAGGAGATTGCAGGTCCACTTCAATATTATACAGGGTGTTTCAAAAGTGATGGAACAAACTTTAAGGGGTGATAGAACACATTGAAATAAACAATTTTCGCCAAAGAATGCATGGTCGCAAGTTAAGCGGTTAAGCTCTGGAGTGCACTTTAAGTTTCCCCACACGCGCCATATTTCGCAACGCAAACATAGGACGCTTTCAGAAGCGCATATTAAAATTGTATGGATGTAATCGCACATGAGTGCAATTGTTCATCACGCGAGACACGCTACACCGTGGTATGAGGTACACCTGTGCTACGACCTACAACTCTCGTGTTGGCCTCAGGCTGATCTTCTGACGTAGAATCTCTCCTGACATGTCCCGCGTTCTGACACTTCTTCTACAACCTGTGTCATGTATGGCGACATGTATGGCGACATGTATGGTGGCTGTGTCATGTATGGCGACAATGAAGGATCCAATTTCGGACATTTGGCGGTGGAAGCGGAAAAACATTCTGTGATCGGTCATACGCTCTTTGTAAAGCCTTTGGCTTCCCTTCCATTACCGTTGGCGAGAGGCCGTAGATGAATCGCATTTCCGCCTTCTCCTCATTTGTATACTGATCCATTTCTAGTCGCTAATGATGGCGTATGCGGAAAACATAGCTTTATATGCGCGCCTGAAAACGTCCTGAAAAACCTGGTGGAAGATGGCGTGTGAGCGACCTCCATCGCCTACACACTTAACTTATAACCATGCATTCTTTAAGGAAAGGTGCATTTTTTGGCGTGTTCTATCACCCTTTAAAGTTTAACCCAGCCTACTCGACTCGCCCTAAGGCATGAGCAGCAAATTGAGTGGGCGGACCCCTTAAAATTTGTTCCATCAATTTTGAAACACCCTGTATATTGAAAAGGTAACTCATTCAATAAAGCTCCGTCTGTCTAACTGGAGCTTGGAGAAACGATTGAATCGATAAGAACTTTATGACTTGCATTGAAAAACTAAGGATTTTTCTTAATGTGTAACAAAGCATACTAGGTTGTCCATACTTTATTCTATTAAAATTCGAAATAAAAGCAATGCTCATTCTGTTTTATGAGGTTCGAGATTCGGTATGACGACTGCTTTTGATCAAATAATTGTACGGAGTCTACAGAGTTATCTAAGAATTATTTGTGTACAAAATACTGGGATGTGTAGAATTTGGGGATTTTTCAAGAATACAATGTCAGTAATGCACACATTTTCTTTGAAAGTTGCTTGTAATGTTACAAACATGTAAGATACTCTCACAGAGTCTCTTTTGAAAACCAGACGGAGAAAACACTCGTACAAGCAACCGTTCGTATGGCTTGAATCTAGTGTTTTCATATGCTGAAGTTCTATGGGGGTGCCAGATATGGCGGTTTATCTTCAATTTGGCGACATTTAGAGACTTTTCGAGGATTCGAGAATAACCTGGGAATAACGAATACTCTACAAGACATGAGATATTTCTAGACGTTTCCACAGATTGTATATAAAAGGTGTCATTATCCAGTTAGAGAGCAGTTGACGAGATACGAGTTACATTGAATTCTGACTTACGTCAATGTTTCGAGAATGGTATTTTGTGAAATTCGTGGAGCAATTATTTGCTGTATCACTGTACTTCACAGTTGTTTAGTAAACTTGTGAGATACTTGTTGAGATATTTGATGTATATTTTTCATGTTTGCGATGTGATTCTAAATAAACGTGTTAGTTATCCACAAATTTGAATCATTTTTGTATCCTGAGCGTACACACAAGATTCCCGAGGATACGTCGCCACAATAATGACCATAAATCCGACACCATGTAGCCATGCTTTCGCCATACATGTAGTCATGCTGTCGCCATGCATGTAGCGATGCTGTCACTGTAGCAATCAGCTTCGATGGACGAGTTTGCACTTTTATCTGTCATCAGCACTCAAAAGGTGTAATTGCAGAGGTAGAAAGAAAATGTATACCTTAGTTTTGCAAAACTCAATTAGAGCGGGATCGAATGCCATTGGACAAACTTCAATCGTTTGATTATTTGTCTATAATATAGTAATATAGTTCAAAAGTAGCGTTGCATTTTGAACTCAGTATTTTATCATTTGATGACAGCTATATGATAAAACTTACTCTTATTTAGTATATAGTCATATAAAGATATAGACATATAAACCACTTTTTTTCAAAATTTCGACGTATTTCGACGAAATTTTTTTGTCATTTTAATAATACATTTTTGGTTTGGATAAACTCTGAAAAACATGAAACCAATTCACCGATACTGATTGCTACAGTGGAGAAATGCAGAGGGTGGTTATTCCGGGCATAACTAACTCATTTTTTACATACTTCAAGCACATTTGATGCCACGGGAATTACAAACTTGCGCATACTGTTCTTGGGCCCTCTGACGATATCGAATTTGTTAACTGCATCACATGCACGTCACTGGGGTAGGTGTGCACAGCACAATTAAAAATCTCTGCGCAAGTTATTTACGTCTAGATATTGCCACTTCAAAATTAACACATTGTTTTTAATTGCAACAATGCATACACTTATGTTGCTTTGGCAACAACTCTGAAAGTCCTCCCTAGTCCGTTACGTCACGAATGACGAAATGCTAAGCTCTAGAGCTTCTCTACTACAAGCTGACTTATCAAGCATATTGAAGCCCACCCTAGCAGGAAGCCATTTGTATTAGCTCTATTCATATTTTCAGTTTAGGAAGTATTGTTGAAATAATTATGGGTGCTAGTTCTGTACTTAACTGTTCTAGTCATTCTAGAAAGGGTTTTAGGCTATTTCGCTTTCCTAGAAACGAAGAAAGAAGAAAACAATGGCTAATAAATAATTGGATACCCTGTACGGGAGCATACTTGTGCGAGGTAAGTTCTACAATATTCTAATTGAAACTTCCTTTTTTATATAAAGTATTTATTTTAAACACTTATTTTATAATTTCTGTAACTGTAATATGTATTATTAATAATTTTTAGTTGTTATAAGTCTTTTCTTAGTTGTTATAAGTCTTTTCTTTCTTCTACACTCGGTTTGTAATGTAAATATCACCTTGAATGCATTACTTACACTGACTTCAAAACCTAGACGTAAATAGCTTCAAATTATACATATATATATTAAAGATTTATTCCTGTTACACCAATATCTTTCAAATTTTATACATATTGTTGTATTTTTAGATCATAATGAATCACAGAATTGGTGAATCTTGCTATCAACAAACTGTGGAAAACTTACCATGCTATAGTAATTATGCAAACATAAGCTAAAATGGTAAATAAATCGAAATACGTTTATCATAAAATATACTTAATGATCAACTATTATATTTTCGAAAAACTGCTAAAAAATTATGTTCGAATGACACGCAAAGTCGATGGCGTCAATCATTTGATGTAAACATTGGCATTCTGTCTTTCTCTTTATAGGATTTTCTCAACAAGGTACTTAAATTCTTTTGTATTAGGCATAAATATATCGTTTGCAATATTGATTTATAAAATTTATTGTTATTACTAAGATTTTAAATGTTTGCCTCACATATTAGAAAGTTTGTTAACTACTTTGTATTTAAAGGGGAAAATACTAATAATAACCTACTGAGGTCGGTTTTTTTCCATGAAGGATTTTCAAACAATAGTTGATCAAGTAGCTTTTATGATAAACGTATTTTGATTTATTTACCATTTTAGCTTATGTTTGCATAATTACTATAACATGGCAACTTTTCCACTTGGCCACAGTTTGTTGATAGTAGGATTCACCAATTCTGTGATTCATTCTGATCTAAAAATACAACAAAGTGTGTAAAACTTGAAAGATATTGGTGTAACAGCAATAAATCCTTAATATATATATATATATATATATATATATATATATATATAATTTGAAGCTATTTTCTTCTAGGTTTGGAAGAGAGTATAATGCATTCAAGGTGATGTTTAGATTACAAACCAAGTGTACTAAGATAAGACTACAGCAACTAAAAATCATTAATAATCCATACTACAGTTACAGAAATTATAAAATAATTGTTTCAAACAAATAATTTATATAAAAAAAAAGTTTCAATTACAATATTGTAGAATTTACCTTGCACAAGTATGCTCCAGTAACGGGTATCCGTATGGCGTCGACTATTTATCAGCCATTGTTCTCTTCTTTCTTCGTTTTTAGGAAAGAGAAATAGCCGAAAACCTTTTCTAGAATGATTAGAGCAGTTCGGTGCAGATCAACCACCCATAATTATTTCAATCCTAAATTCTTCCTAAAGTGAAAATACGAATAGAGCTAATGCTAATGGATTGCGCTTCCAGCTACGGTGGGCTTAAATATGCTTGATGAGTCAGCTCGTATATAGAGGAGCCTTACTAAGCTCGTTTACGTCAAACTGACAAATTTTGATTTGTTACCTGGTTGATCACCCAACCTTATATTAAAGAACATTGGTGATATGATCCAAGTTACACGAAATAACCCTCATCCGTGTATTCTATATATTTTAATATAACTTAAATTTTTGTATCACATAATAATACTGTGGTGCACGAAACAGAAAAAAGAATGCAAAGAATACTTTAAAATTAAATTTCTAAACATGGCCGTAATATCGTAAAGTCGTGAAACATTATAAACACATTGCGTTGTGTGCCGCTTAAACCTACCTGATTTATCTTCAGTGTGAGTTCCTGGAATAGAATACATTAACATACTACCACAAATAATTGCACCAATTTAACTTTAAAATAAATTATTTATTAAGAACATTTGATTAATTATTAAATACATTACAAGATTTATCATATTACTATTTGCGGAGGAGATTGCAAATGTGAAACCAGCTAATTAAAATGCCTAAACTGCATTCATGACCTTCTACAATTATTTATAGGAACACATACCTCTAAATTTGTATTTGTGCATTGGCACAGCCACCTTTGGTTCTGTTTCATCAGTATGCACCGTACTGTATCAACTCACGGTGTGGTATACCGTATCGTACGGAAGTCAATCACTGAACACGAATCAAATTGACCTCATCATAACTGTATCGCCAGTCGTGCAAACTCGGAGTGTGGTACTCTGGCGACTCTTATCTGTTCAGATTGCTTTTGTCGAACTCGAACTTTCAAATTTAAATGTTTGTTCTCAACATATCTGTAGAACTTTCCATATGTTAAAACATCTTCTCGCCTGAGGTCTAACAATGGTTCGATTCCCTTCCCGACCGTCCAAACTGTTACCTTACACCTTTCTGGTAGGTCGGACGGTCTGGGTTTCAACAACAACAACGGGTTCGATTCCAGCCACTGCCAAAACTGCCGCCCTGTTCATGCGGAGTACCATCACGTTAAACATGTGGGTACGAAAGTCCTTTCGAGAGGTTGGGGGTAGGGGAAGGAGGGTACGGTCCCTGTGGATGCCTCCCCCACTGGGTCTATATTGGGTCTAAATTGGGTGGCACTTCCCGACCGTCCAAACAGTTACCTTACACTTTTCTGGTAGGTCGGACGGTCTGGGTTTCAACAACAACAACGCCTCTTTGGCTTCCGGCCATCCATCATGCTGCTCTAAGTCCTTGGACGAGTCGGATGGTCAGGGCTTTCGACGCCTCTTTGGCTCCGGCCGTCCAAACAGTTACCTTACACCTTTCTGGTAAGTCGGACGGTCTGGGTCTCAACGCCTCTTTGGCTGGCCAACGGCCGTACCGTGCTGATAACAGCGGTTCTCGTTAGATCACCGAAGTCAAGCAGCATCGGCCGCGGTTAGTACTTGGGTGGGTGACCACCTGGGAACATCGCGTGCTGTTGGCACCTTTCGGGCGCGGTAAGCCGGTGGTTTGCGCGCTGGATTTGCACGCTGCCACAGTTGCCGCCGTGTTCATGCGGAGTACGATCACGTTAAACATGTGGGTCCGTAAATCCTTCCGACAGGTTGGTGGTAGGGGAAGGAGGGTACGGTCCCTGTGTATGCCTCCCCTGCTGGGTTCCGGTCTAAATTGGGTGGCATTTCCCGGTCGTACAAGCAGTTACCTTAAACCTTTCTGGTAGGTTGGACGGTCTGGGTCTCAACAACAACAACAACGCCTCTTTGGCTCTGATTGGCCGACCTTAGGGCACTGCGACAGACATCTTGAATAATCGGTTAATATCTTTATCCAATATTGTGTCTTCACTTTATCCTCCTAAGTTTATTTCCTGCCTATTTGGCCTCTCGAGTCAGTAATAAACCTGGCGTTTCTATGTCTGACGCATTGTTTGATATTACAGCCAATCATAAATATTCAATATAATACTGTCTTCGCTAAATCTTTTTTCAAATCTGGTCTCACAAATACTTTTCACATTAACATTTATGTGTGAGGAAAATATTGGACTGCTATCGCTTGTATACTTTCAACACGAACCATTGTTTTCAGCCTGTCGGTGTATATGTTACTATATTTCTGTCAGTATGTCTGTTCTATGCAGTATTTGTCTACTATCCTGCCGATATTTTTAACACTTTACAACAAAGTTGAAAAGTGTTTATGACTTTGTTCATTCTCTCTGTCTGTCTGCCTGTCTGTCTGTCCGTCTGTCTGTCCGTTAGCACGATAACTGCCGTAAAAATGACTTAATCAAAATGAAATTTTAGTATGTTGTTCAGACGGTCCATAGGACATATGGGAATATAAATGAATAATATCACCCAATTAGTTTTGGATTGAACCCGGGTTGAAAAAATGAAATACATTGAGCCCTATGGGACCTAATTCTTCTAACATTTTTTAAGCGGATTTATAATTCACAAATTGCTTCGAAAATTTTAGGCAATATTCAAATTGTTCCGTAAAATATATAAAAAAAAATTCAGCGAAATATATTCAGTAGTTTTTTAAATAAAAATTAAAATAATAATAACACCTCTTATATGAAGCGATCACGTGTCCATGATATGAAACGATCACATGACCCACTTCAAAATGGTATATGGCATCCATCTTGTGTCAAAATCGTGATTTTTAAAGTTATTTTTAAT
Organism: Amaurobius ferox; assembly: GCA_951213105.1. NCBI lineage: Eukaryota > Metazoa > Arthropoda > Arachnida > Araneae > Amaurobiidae > Amaurobius > Amaurobius ferox. The sequence goes on along the minus strand of OX578151.1, from coordinate 86,674,681 downwards.
TCATATTGAGTGTTGTATCCGTCCTAAAACTACTTTATTTTTGCCTAAATTCTGTGCATCTACATACGGAAACAACGCAATGACAATATATTCCAGTTTAAATGCTCATCTAAATTTGATTATTTCTACTAATAAACCTATTTTTCACCTATGTAAAATGTAAACACCAAAATATGTAGAATGAGTTGTATTAGAATCGCTGTAATTCTTTAACACAAAATCAAATAGTCCATGGAGTCTGCTTAGCTGATATGAATGAAATATTCATTGATTTTAGAAAGAGAAGGACGATATTTTTCGATGAAGTTTAACGAATAGAGCTTACTTACTTGTAGCTCAATGGTCTTAATTTTTAAATAAAATAAATTATTATAGTATTGTGATGAAACACATGAATGGGGGAATTATTTATGAAAGAAATGTTGCTTTTATAGAGAGAGCCAGGCGTGTTATTTTTTTATGACGTCATTTGAATGAATTTCAGTTGTTTTCGATGAAGTTTTCAAATATAATAAATTATCGTAGTATTATGATAATTCTAAAATTATTACCAAGGAATGTATTACATTTTAGAGATGTTTAAACCAGGCAATTTATACTTTAATGCCGTCATTTGAATGAAGTTAATTTTTTTCGATGAAGGTTTAAGGCTTCAAATATAATAAATCAATGTAGTATTGTGATAAGTTTTGAAATATTACTGAGGAATATATTGCATTTTCGACTTTTTTAAATAAAATTGCATTGAAGTTGGAAAGTGTTTCATAATCAATGCTTTAAGCATGATTGATCTTTCTTGTTTAAAAACTAGTTCATGTTTTCATTAGTTCAGGTATTTATTTATTGTTCTATGGTTGATTATATTTTTGATGTTATTGGATAACAGCTCTGTTCCTATTCCTTTTTTAATGACGTGTAGAAATCGCCAGAAACAGAAAAAAATGTATGTGATTAAATGTATTAATTAAATACTTCATTTATACGTAATTTTTACATTTCTTCAGGATAAGCTGTTAAAGAGATATTTCAAATTTCATGCTTTATGTCGCCAAATAAAGATTTGATAACTGTAAAACGGAAAATTCGATGTAATTTCAAACACGTATTTATTTTATCAGCAATTTTTTTTAACACTTTACAAAGTTGAAAAGTGTTTATGACTTTGTTCATTCTGTCTGTCTGTCTGTTAGCACGATAACTGCCGTAAAAATGACTTAATCAAAATGAAATTTTAGTATGTTGTTCAGACGGTCTGTAGAACCTATGGGAATATAAATGAATAATATTACCTAATTAGTTTTGGATTGAACCCGGGTCGAAAAAATTAAATACATTGAGCCCTATGGGACCTAATTTTTCAAACATTTTTTAAGCGGATTTAAAATTCACAAATTGCTTCGAAAATTTTAGGTAATATTCAAATTGTTCCATAAAATATATAAAAAAAAAATTCAGCGAAATATATTCAGTAGTTTCTTAAATAAAAATTAAAATAATAATTACACCTCTTATATGAAACGATCACGTGCCCATGATATGAAACGATCACATGACCCACTTCAAAATGATATATGGCATCCATCTTGTTTCAAAATCGTAATTTTTTTAAGTTCTTTTTAATTCATATTGAGTGTTGTATCCGTCCTAAAACTACTTTATTTTTGCTTAAATTCTGTGCATCTACATACTGAAACAACGCAATGACAATATATTTCAGTTTAAATGCTCATCTGAATTTGATTATTTCTACAACTAAGCCTATTTTTCACCTATGTAAAATGTAAACAGCAAAATATATAGAATGAGTTGTATTAGAATTCCTGTACTTTTTTAATACAAAATAATTTAGTCCATGGAGTCTGCATGGCTGATATGAATGAAATATTAATTGATTTCATAAAGAGAAGGACGATTTTTTTCGATGAAGTTTCAAGCATAGAGTTTAATTTTTTGTAGCTCCATTGTCTTAAACAAAATGTTTAAATAAAATAAATTATTATAGTATTGTGATGAATGAAATGAATGGGAGAAAGTTATGAATGAAATCCGATTTTTATAGAGAGATCCAGGCGTGTTATTTTTTCTGTGACGTCATTTGAATTAATTTCAGTTGTTTTCGATGAAGTTTTCAAATATAATAAATTATCGTAGTATTATGATAATTCTAAAACTATTACCGAGGAATGTATAACATTTTAGAGATGTTTAAACCAGGCAATTTATATTTCAATGCCGTCATTTGAATGAAGTTCATTTTTTTCGATGAAGGTTTAAGTTTTCAAATATAATAAATTAATGCAGTATTGTGATAAGTTTCAAAATATTACCGAGGAATGTATTGCATTTTAGACTTGTTTTAATAAAATTGCATTGAAGTTGGAAAGTATTTCTTAATCAATGCTTTAAGCATGATTGATCTTTCTTGTTTAAGAATAAATTTAAATTTATAACTTAAACGTAAAACTTAAATAAAAATAGAATTAAATGCGAGTATACAATTAATGTCATACGCCTCCTACATCAGATTTCGCATACTACTGGATTTTATTTTTAAACATTCAATTTTCAATTATCTTACTAATATTTTATATATAAATATATTGATTCTGTGAAAATAATACAAATATTCTTCATTACTCTGATATCGTTTTCAAGAAATGGGAACCACTCCCCTTTGATTAACAGAAGCATCCCAGGACACTTCCAGCTCACTGATTCTGGGTCTTTTTGGAATGGCTCCAGCAATTGATTTGTTGAACTTCGCCGCAAGATCTCGCTTTCATTCCCTCTTAATTGCTTTCCCAATTCTTCTCCAGTGAGCACTTAATTTCGTTTGTTCTTCGAGTGCTTCTTGTAGTGTTCATATTCGCAAGACAGAAGTGTACTTAAGATTCATTTAAGATAACCTTTAAGGATTTGTGAAAGATTTGCTTGGACTAAAACTGCTTTTTCGAGTACTAATATATATAAGTATTTAACGTATTGATGATATAAAACTGTTATATCCTTATTTTTAAATATTGAGAAAGAAAGATGATTTTAATTTTACAGTGCCAGATTTTTTAATTTTTCGTATTATTTATCGTATGTCGTCCAACACTTTGAAATTCAAATATAAACAAGAATGTAAAACATGTTTTAATTTTCATGAATATTGTTCCGTTTTATTTTTATATAGTTGAATTTGTTTTTTATTGAATTTTTTTTCATTTTATATAGTTGAAGTGGATATTTTATTTTCTAATTATATCGAATTACTCAGCAATGTCCGGTTCTTTTAAAGCTAACGCTACATAAGTAATGCAAATGTATACAATACCGCTCAATTTCAAAATATGCCGTTTTGAATCTAAAAGATTCCCACTTTTATTTTCAACTAAATAAATATGTGCCCTCTACTTAAATAATACAGATACATATAACACGATACTCAATTTCTACCATACTCAATTTTCCTATTGTGATATAAAATCATTCTCAGGACACAAATAATTTCTCCCACGATCTAGGTAATGAGGCGTACACATCTATTATGCACATGCGCGAATGATACACTCAATTCACTCTTTGTAGGGGGGGGGCTTTAATTAGTCCAAAACCTTCGATCCGGAAAGGGTCCGCGCTGATCAATTAAAGCACTCACTTAAAAAAATAGAAAAATTAAAATTGCTTATGAAATCAAATTTTGGTTTGTTAGCACGTAAAAATATCTGAGCAACTGTTAGTCATATTATAGATTTACTGATAGATTAATAGACTGCAACTGTTAACCATATTACAGATGTCTGAGCAACTGTTAGTCATATTATAGATCAATCAAAGTACTCACTTAAAAATTACAAATATTAAAATTGTTTATGAAATCCCATTTTTGGTTTGTTAGCCATATTATAGATAAGCATATAGCCCAGTAACTGTTAGCTATATTATAGATTTGTTCCACTTTTAGTGTTTCTGATACGACGATATATATATATATATATATATATATATATATATATAAATAAAAATTGAAGGATTTTAATCGAAAATTATGCATAAACTACTGTTTGTACAAAAAAACCCATCTCTAGCATATCTGTTACAAATGAGTAACTATAGGCCAAGACTAAGGATAAAGATAGAAGGTAACATATCACTACAATGGAAAGGGGGATGAGAAGAATATTAGGATTCAAAAATCACAATTAAAAGTATATAAAAGTAAATGAAAATAAAACTCGGCAAAAATGAGAATAGGCAATAATAATCAGCTCAAGATAAGAGATTAGGAATAGAGAACAATCAATTGAAACTACACCAAAAATGGCGGTTAGTTCGAAATTGCATTCTCATCAGGACAGCCATACAATTCGAATTAAAATCGATAGAATAGCCAGTTTCTGACAATGGCGATAGTATTTAACTATAGACACCATTGGAACTGTCTACTGGCTAGTGGAAGAAGAAAAATATATATATATATATATATATATATATATATATATATATATATATATATATATATATATATATATATATATCAAAGTAAAAAATGCCAATTTCGATGTGTTTAAAAAAATAAATGCGTATGAAGAAATTGCCCTACGGACTAGCTTCAAGCATTTTTGGAAATAACTCTCTTTGATCCTTCCGCTGCTGTCAGGATGGATATAAGGTACTAATGTTTTTAGTTGCTGAGGAACCAAATTGGTTGGAAATGCTAAAATTTAAAATAACTAAACAAGAAAGATCAATCATACATAAAGCATTGATAATGAAACCCTTTGAACTGAAATGCAGTTTTATTTAAACATCTCTAAAATGCGATACATTCAGCGCTCATATATTTTAAATTATCACAGTTCTACAATTTATTATATTTGAAAATTTAAAACGTCATCGGAAAAAATGGACTTTATTCAAATCACAAGTTCGATATGTAACTTGTCTGGATCTCTATGTAAAAGCACTGAATATTTCATTCATATCACTTTTATGCAAGACTTTATTCTAAATAATTTTGAGTTAAAAAAATTCGGCAAACCTTATATAACTCATCGTACAATCCTTTGTTTATATTTTGCTTCATTAAAAATAGGCTTCTTTGTAGAAATAATCAAAGTTTGATGATCATTTGATGATCATTTTTTATCCATTTGGCGAGATTTTCGTTAGCAACATTTAAAAAAGTCACCAAGTTGGCGACATTCCAACAAATTCGTCGCCAAAATCTCGCCAAGCGTTATGGACGAAGAAATAAGTTATTCTTACAGCAGGTAAATGAGTATTGGCGTATAAATGCAAAACAATTACTCAAATTATCTTTTTTCATGAATGGAACGAGCTAGATCCACGAGAATGGTGTCACCAAATTTATCGTAAGGCATTACATATGAAAAGTGAACATGTTTCTCAATGGGAAATAATTTTTTTACTTTATATGACTTTTTGATAATTTTTTTGAAAAATGTGCAATATCTAGAGAACGGTTCATGTTAGCGATCTAAAATTTATGTCAATCATTTTCTAATGAAAAATTACATAAGAAATGTCTAATTGTTTAACTTTATTAGAGGTATTGAATTTTTGTCGATTTTTTCAAAATTTCACTCGAAACTTTAGGGGGGGTTCTAAACATTCGATTAAAAAAATAGGCTTCCAGTGCTTACGGATTGTAATTTTTGTACCAAATTTCATTCAAATCGGTCCATTCGTTCGTCAGTTATCGTCTCCACAGTCTCACTGACGCACACACACACACACACACACACACATACTTTCACACACACACACACACAGACATCACTTCGAAGGGATGCTTGAAATGTGCTCTCCCGTCGAAAACTCGAATTCGAATTTTCGACCCCGTCACAATACTTTCCTTATACATTATTGTATATAAGGAAAGTAAAACAACACTACATATACTTAAAAAATTACCTAGAAAAAAGTATGGATGCCATATTTTATTTTGGAGTGAGTCACGTGATCTCTTCATATAATATGGGTATTATGGAACTACCAAACATATTTTATTGACATTTTTTTTTATATATTTTACGGGGTAGTTTGTATATTTCCTAAAATTTTCGAAACAATTTTTGGATTTTAAATTTACTTTAAATTTTTGAATAATTAGGGCCCATAAGGGTCAATGTATTTCATTTTTTCAACCCGGGTTCAATCCAAAACTAATTGGGTGATATTACTGATTTATATTCCCATATGTCCCACAGACCGTCTGACAGCATACTTAAATTCATTTCGATTATGTCATTTTTACGGACGTTATCATGCGAATGAACAGACGGACAGATTGACAGAATGCACAAAATCATAAACACTTTTCAACTATGTTGTAAAGTGTTAAAAACTAATTGGAAATTAAATAAAACATAACGCCAATTGCACCTTTATCGGGTTCTGATGTGCTTGTGTATCAAATATTATAGCCATACTACGCTTAGATTTACAGCTACAGACCTCACACGCAGATATATGTTGTTTGATTAAGAGTTGTCGTACGGCATGCACGACATTTCGTAATTCAAATTACGGAGGCCAACCTAGCTAATGAGCTATTTAAATGCTGCGGAGGGAGCCAATGGCAATACAAACATAAATAAGCAGCGCATCCCCTTCTTCACTTCAACGAATCAACAACGACACTACAATGTGAAAAGAAAAAGGTTTGAGAGAATGTTCTAGAACTTTCCAGAAGATGCAATTTCGACAGCGTCCTAGACGCACCTGAGTTTTTTTAGTCGACGTAAAACTTTCGAACGGGTCAGCATCATGTTTTTGGTTGTGTGAAAAGTGTCTGTAGATTGTGAGCAATAGAATGGTAGCGTGTGCAAGTACGAGAAGTGCAACGATGTTCCTACATCATTGAGATGGCACGAATATGCACGTAACAAAGAGTAGAGGTAACCGATTTTCAATTGTCACTATTAGCACGGAAGGCACACCTTTAACGATTATTAAGATAATTAACTACCAGTTCGTATGAGTAGATCATATGAACGAGTTCGTAAATATTGAACTATAAGAATTATTCTTCATAGATTGTTTAAAGGAAACTGTTATTTAAGAAATTTAAGTCAATGTTTTTTATGTGTGTAAATATATATTAATGTAATATTGTTAGTATTATGTGTCTTTAAATAATTGATTTAATCATAATATAATTACTCCAGATTATAATAGATATCTATTAAGTAAAATATTATAATAAATTGAGCAATTAAGCATGTGTGTTTCTTTATGTTTTGTGTGTTCGTAGTCCGAGCTTGAGAACCGGGAGCTTTATGCTCCACCCTTAGTGGCGGCATCATAGGTACGTCCTATACTGGTAATTTTTGATAAGGACAATTTTACCTTATGACATGATGTCGCCGCGCGAATTGGTGCCGTATGTGGTCAAGCTCGGAGAGAATTAATTTTCATAAGAGAAAGTAAAAAATATAAGTAAAAGGCAAAATTAAATTTAATAATAAGTTTGAATATAATATTAAATTTAATAATGAGTTTGAATATAATAGTAAATTTAATAATGAGTTTGAATATAAAAGTGAATTTAATAATAAGTGGAATGTAATATTGAATTTAACAATGAATTTAATAATGAGATATAACTCAGTAGAATGATAAGAAAATGCATGAAAATGATAATTTAAATATGTATTATATGATTGTATATATATGTATGTATTAGCATAAATATTTAATATAGAGTCAGAATTGTATAACAGTGTATTAAATCATGGCGCCGAATAAAACTAGGCAAACAAATAAAAGAGCGAGGCAACATCCGCCGAGTAATGTAAATAGCAGTATAACAGATAGTTCGGCAAATAACGCGATCCAGATACAGATGCCCGCAAATCAAGCGCAGCAAAATACATCGTTGCCAATTATGCAGATGTTGCCATCATTTGATGGACAAAAAGAAAATAATGTCAATTTCTTTATCATACAATTTAAGGAAATAGCGGAGTTAACATCATGGTCCGAACAAGAGAAAATTATAATTGTCAAATCAAGATTAAAGGGAAAGGCTCAACAATTTCTAACAGAAAATATTGCCCTGCAAAAGGAAAAATCATATGAAAAATTCATGGAGTTATTAAAAAACAAATTTGAAAGGAAACAAACATTAGTGCAAAAACACAACAATTTTAACAATCTGAAACATTTACCAAATATGACAATTAAGGAGCTTGCACAAGAAATCGAAAACCAGGCGATAATTTTTCTAGAAATAGATGAAACAATGGACGCAAATGTAAAAAAAATTACAGAGAAAATTAAACTTACTAAATTTTTGCAAATAGTCAGAGAAGATTTAAGAACAGAAATAAAAAAAAATGACCCGAAAACCTTTGACGAAGCAGTGAAAATAGCTGAGGTGATAGAATCCGCATTGGAGGAAGATAGTGATTGTATAAATAGTATTGAAATAGAAAATAAAATAATTGAGAATGTAGAAATAAATCATGTAAAAACTGAAAATAATGCAGAAAAGCCGCCACAGAAATTCTGTATAGCGTGCGGTCGCAACAATCACTGGATGTCAGAATGTTTTACGCTGCAAAAAGTACAAAATAATTTAAAAAGGGCATTCACAAATGAAAACAACAGTCAAGAAAACACCAATTTTCAACAAAGACCCACTATTCAAAATAATTATGCACACTATAGTAGGGCGAATTTCAGAAGAGGTAATTTCATAAATAACCGGGGAATACGGCGTCGTGCAGGAAATAACAGACAATTTCAAAATAATAACAGAAGATCATATCAGAATAATGGACCACATTATGAAAGCAATCATAGGCAATATCAGAATAATGAATATTTAAACTAAGAAAGGGACCTCGAAATAAAAGACAAACAGAAAGTTATAAGGCATCAAATAAGGATTCGAGATCCCATAAAATTGCAAGCAAAATTAATAAGGATGCACAGAATTTAAATGAACATTTACTGAATTCAACATATGGACAGAGTGACGCATTGCCAATGATTAATATTAATTTAGAAAATATAAAAACAGTGGCTCTCATAGATAGTGGCGCAAGTGTCACTTTATTATCAGATAACATTTTTCAAAAAATCAAAAATAAAATTAAAATTAACTATTTATCTAGACAAGTAAAAATACAGACTATGACCAAAGAAAACATTCAATTTTCAAAATGCATCAGCTTTAGCTTTAAAATTGAAAACAAAAGATGCAAAAATTCTTTTTTCATAACTAAACAATTAAACAACACACCCTATGAAATAATCTTAGGATTTGATTTTCTCAAAAATCATCATGCCATAATTGACACAAATAAATTAATATTAAAGTTTGTCAAAGAATCCATATCTATACCATTTCAAGACAAAAATCAGAAAAAAGCACAGGAACCAGAAAATAATTATACAAGAGTTGAACATATTCAATGCTTAAATGCAAGCTTAGCGCATAAAATTAAATTACTACCTAAAGAAACAAAATCAATAAAATTAAAATTAAATGAAAACCATTTTGAGGATAAGGAGGTATTGTTAAATATTACAAATTCATTAAAAGATTTACACGCTGAGCATTCTTTACATTATGTAAATAATAGAAAATTTATTTCTACTCTCTTAACAAACAAAACAGAAGAAGAGATTCATCTAAATAAAAATATGATATTTGGTACTGTAACACCGCAGTTTGAAATTTATGAAGAGAAACATGATACTGATAAAATTTTACAGATTAACAATATCGAAAGCTTAAATGATCCACAAAAAATGGACATTTCAGCGTTACGAAAAGCGGAATTAACACCGCAAGATTTTAAACTAGATCACTTACAAGAAAATGAAAAACATATATTGCTAAAATTACTGTTACAAAATTATGATGTATTTTCGAAATCATACAAAACGCTGGGAATGACGGAAGAAATAGTACCGGAATTTAATTTACTACACCAATACCCAATTCAGTGTAAACCTTATCCCTTGCCAAAAATGTTAAAACCTGTACTCGAAAGTGAGATAAAACAATTGTGTGAAGCTGGAATTATAGAAAAATCTACAAGTAATTATGCGTTCCCATGCTTATTGATAAAGAAGAAAGCCAGTATTAATAGTAATAATGCCAATAAAGAACAAAAATATCGTTTAGCCGTAGATTACAGGCTACTTAATCAGATTACTGAATTACTGCCCGTAAATATTGGTAAAATTAGCGACATTCTGCACAACATCGCAGGCCACAAATTATATACTGTAATTGATTTAAAAGCCGCGTTTTTTCAGATAAAAATCAAACCTGAATATGGGTCGATACTCACATTCGTAACGAAGGAAGCCGCCTATAGCCCTAATAGAATGCCTTTTGGCGCAAAAAACTCATCAGCCTATTTCTCATTACTAATGATGAAATGCTTAGGAGATTTAAAAGATCAGAAAATTGAATTTTATTTAGATGATATAGTAATTGCCGCAAATTCATTCGAGAAAATGTTGGAGAAATTAAAAACGGTATTTTCGAGATTAGCTAAATTTGGTTTAACCATTGACCCTTCAAAATTACAAATGTGTAAAGAGAACATTAAATTTCTAGGATTTAAAATAAGTAAGGAAGGCATAACACCTTCAGATGATAATGTACAGAAAATAACGAATTTCCCTGTGCCAACGACAGTAAAAAAAGTAAAATCATTTTTAGGTTTATGTAATTATTTTAGGCAGATCATACCAAATTTTTCTGAACTATGCAATCCATTAATTGAATTAACAAAGAAAGATAAAAAATTTATATGGACGGAGAAATGCGAAGAAGCGTTTGTAACATTGCAAAACGCGATTTTATCGAAACCGGTAGTCAGGGCAGCTGATATGTCAAAGCCGTTCTTTTTGTCAACTGATTGTTCAAAAGTAGCCGCGTCAGGAATTTTACTTCAATCAGTGAACGGAAATTTTCATCCTATCGAGTATTATAGCAGGAAACTTTCAGACAGTGAAAAGAAATATCCGAGCATGAAGCTAGAATTGTTAGCAATTCACGACGCTATAATACATTTCAAAGATTTTTTATATGGTACGCATTTTACGGTGTTTACTGATTCTAAAGCGTTAACGCACTTTATTAATTTGGAAAATCAAAATTCTGATTTAATCGCAAGATGGTTATTAAATTTACAACAATATTCATTTGACATTAAATACATTAAAGGACAAGATAATCCCAGTGATTTTATGTCACGCCAAATTTTTTCTGAACAAACTAAGACTAAATTAATAAATAACATTATTGCTAATGACAGCGCTATAACAATAGCCAAAATTTTAGAAGAGCAAGCAAAAGATAGAGAGATAAAGAAAATTATTAACGGACTAAATGCAAAATGTAAACAGCCAAAATATGTAAATAAATACTATAAAGATGTAAATACGGGTTTAATTATGATAAAGACTGCTAGATATATCAGAAATCCTATGCAAAACGACAGAATTCTAATACCTCACAGTCTAAAATTCGCAGTTATTGAGTTAGCTCATACACCACATTTTGGAGTAGAAAAAACATATCAAATTCTGAATAGAAAGTATTACTGGAAAGGGGCATACAGTGATGTAAAAAATTTTTGCGCATCATGTGATGCATGTTTATGTTACAAGAATAAGGCTATAAGACCTATGGCATTACAACGTGTTCCACGTCCATGTAAACAAAATCACACGGTGGCATTAGACATTGTAGGGAAGCTACCGAGAAGTAACGGACAGCACGAGTACATCATAACGATGATAGACCATTACTCGAGATTCCTGGAGGCAGTACCCGTGAGAAATATTACAACTGCGAGTGTATTACAGGTCCTAACGAATTGGATTTCACAAAATGGCGTTCCTATGTGGCTGTTGACCGATAATGCGAGGCAACTGAAAAGCGAGGAATTTAAAAAATTCGCAGAGCAACATGGTATAAAATTGAAATATACTTCAATTTACAAACCCAGCTCAAATGCAATTTTAGAAAGAAGTCACTTGGGAATAAAAAATTCTTTGGCAGCAATGGCTGACCAAACATTTAATTGGCACAAAGTCTTGCCATATGTCAAATTATTTCATAATGCGACACCCAGCGCAAATATAGACCACAGTCCCGCTATTTTGTTTCTTACCAGAGATTTGAAATTACCCGGAGAAAATAATCTGGAAATAGCGGACCCGGATGACAGTCCGAATCTAACTAAAACTGAATATGATAATGACGTCAGTGAAGCACTTACTTTAGCGGAAAAAATTAATAGATATACAAAACGAAAACAAATTCAAGCCCAAAGTCGCCAAGAAAGAATTTTTAAAAGAGTTAGACAGCAGAAATTATTAAAAGGACAAATTGTATATTTAAAAAACCTCAGACCCACCACAGCATTACAAAAAAAATTTCAAGGACCATTTCGCATCGTAAAGGTGATCCGTAACAATAATTACGCTATCACACCTATGAACGATCCAAATAAAAAATGGATAGTTGTTCACGCGAATAAATTATATAAAGCAGAGCCGCGTAAAAAGTATTTACAAAGTAAACAAACACGGCGAACTGTTGACAGAAGTCAATCGCATGTAAACAAAGAATATAACGCCAATAATCCAAATGATGGGAGTACTAGACGTTATAATCTGAGGACACGCAAAAAATAGTATTGGAAAGCATTCTACAAGATGTGTAGCAGTCTATAATGAATTTTAAATTAAATTAGATGGTATTATAAAATATATTAGTTTCCTACAATATTTGGAAATTAAATTGGAAAGCATTTTGAAATAATTTTGGTAGTCTACAGTAAATGTAAAAATTAAGTTGGAAGGTAGTATACAAATAGATATTTTTGGTTAATGTAAAGAAAATGAATATAATTATAATAATAGAAAATTTATGTAGATAAAGCAACTTTCAAAATTAAGTGATAAATAAGTAAATAGACAACAAGTGTGTTACAAATAGCATAGTGCCACAATATGTGCAAAACATAGGGCAGCAAAAGTATATGGTTATTTTAGTATGTATTGTGTATTGTATATTATGTATGGTATATTGTGAAAACTGTAGTGTTGAGGAAAAGTGTGTAGTAGTGAAGACTTAGTGTGAGGATAGGCATGATAGTTATCCAAAATGCACGGTAGTCAACAAAATCGCAAAATTAAATAAAACTTCAAAAAAAAATTTTTTGGAGGAAGGCAAGTCCAGCGGATAGGAATTTTTAAATCATGGATTTTTCTGCAACAACAGCAACAAAAAAAAATAACAGTAGGAAAGTTTATCAGCGGGTTGACTGGTTAGCAGTAATGTTGTCAATAAGTATCAACGTGTACAACATAAAATAGTAAATAAATGTTTTTTCCCTTCCAAACAAAATAAAAATTAGTCTACGTTATAAAAATGGACATTGTCAAATACTATGTAAGTGGGGATAAGAGCAGGGAGATTCATTTTGTAAAATAAATATGAGGATTTTGTAAATATGAGGATAAAACAAAAATATAGGTAATAAATAAACATTTATGTATAGATACATAACTTATATATAGAGCAATAAACATCAGAAAAAATATGTAGAAGTGATAAATAATACATACAATACCCCTCAATGTTCTAAAAATAAATAAACTAACATGTGTTGTAAGAAAGAGAGAGAGAGAAATAAATAAATTTTACGTACTTTCAATTTGTATTACTTGTACGGTGACTGATGAATTAAGGGTAGGAGTGTCGTAATAGGGAGTTGGCAATTCAAGAATCTTGATGCTCATGTGTCTTTATTGATAACAGATGATGAATGGCTGTAGAGGTCAACGAGGAAGTGGCAAATTTTGTTTCCAATGGTAACATGCTGATGAAGTATATGCACTGTTTCATTTTTCTTGTACGGGTCTTGAAAAAATTGTATAACATAATTAATAAAATGCAAAATAAAGTCATGGAACATGGTAAATGCAAGTATATAATATTCAAAATCATAAAAGTATTAATTAAATACCTCATAAAAAGCTGACAGAATAAAAGCAAAATCATAAATAAATAAATAAATAAAAGTGTGAAGTCAAAATAAACACTCACAGATGATGTAAATAATAATTAGTAAATTAATAAATATATATTGCATAAATAGTGTATACAGACCTTTTACAAAAACACGCAATCTGGAAAACAAAATAAAAATTAATTACATAAGTGGATTAATAAACTTGAAGAAATAAGAGTAGTGTCCCATCCTTCACAGTCAGCGTAACAGCTCCATATATGGCCATTGTACGGCGAAAGCTAGTCACCGTCAAAATAAATAGCCAGGCTAAAAATAAACATCGGAGAAAATCTCCCATGCATAGTACGAGAATAATACAAAAAAAGTTCTATTGTAAGCATACAATCAATGTATCAAAATTTAAAATTATAATTGCAGGCAATTATAGTTAATTAAAAATACCGGCCGGTATATAAAAAATAAAATACATTAGGAAAACACATTGATTTGTATGTAAATGATAAATGATTGAGTATGTTAATAAATTATTGCATTAATTAGACATCACAGTAAATAAAAAAAAAAGAAATAACAGATAAAATCAAATATGAAAGAATTATATTTAAATAAATAAATAAGTAAAGTTATGCTGAAAAGGGAACATAAAGTCAGTTATATCAATAACATAACAAAAGCATGGTATATTCATAATACTACACATAAAATAATATATCACGCGTTGTTGCAACAAGGGATAAATAAATCCAATAAATTAAAAGTACATGAAATCAAAATAATAATTCAACAGTCAGATCTGTGTTAAGGTTATAAGATAATAATAATAAAATATATATATATATATTAAATTAAATAGAATTAATAACAACATATGCAAAATAAATATATAATATGATACACATAAAATATAATTGTAATTAAATTCCTTAAAAGGATACACGTAAAACCTCTCACTTCAATGTGAGCGTAAGCCGTCAAGATCGGACAGTCTGAAAAGCCCGCGCTTGTGAAGAATATACCGCCAAAATCGCAAACGATAACGATTATTTGGGCAGAACAGGAGATTGAAAGTTGCAATCTTATGTAACGTTCCGTGCTTCGGGGGGTCGGGGCGCAGAAAATCGCCATGCATGACCGATTGTTCGCAGTTGCCGTGGAAACGCGTAGGAGAAGAGAGGAAAGCTACGGGTCAAGCGAAATCTTTTCTTTTTTTCTTTTTCTCCCCTTCCGCCAGCGCAGTTGTTTCACACTAAGGGGCAGCCGAAGAGGAAATTTAAAGGCATACTTGTTATTGTGGAGATGCAGTATTTTGGAGTAGCGAAATGAGTATATAGATTTGATATTTTAAATGCCGAGACGTAATATGATATAATTATGATGTGCAAAATACCCATGATTGATACACGCTTAAACAGTTATATAACATGTATGTGTATTACAAATAAGAAATATATACAGCTAAAAAATTGTGTAAAAAAAAAATTATTTACGTATGTGAAGATAAGATATCAAGGTAATGATTTGCGTATATTTTAATGTAATGTTGTGAACGTGTATATAAATTGAAATGAAAAATAACATGTTCTACAGTCGAACTCTATAATAGACTATAAGTAGAAACATTATAACAATACAGCTATTGAAGTACCAGGTCTGTGAAAATGATATCACAGAACAATGATTATTATCACAGAACAATGTATTTTATACAGAACATTATTCAGTATTATAATGACTATGTGGTTCAAATCAATAGTGTGCCTTCCCACAGATAATAGTGTGCCTTCCAGGTGACAATTATGTGTCTTCCGTGCTGGTAAGATACTTCCAATGTGACAATATTGTGTTTCTGTACGGTGATAAACATTTTAGTGACAGATATCTTTGCAGTGTATCAGACAAGGGTACCTCAATATGTTTCTAGTGCTTCAGTACAACAGTGCATCAAGTTCTTATAGATGTATCAGTGGGACACGATACTAGTGACTTCCTGTGACAATTTTTCTCAGTGCATATGCTTTGTACCGTATTCTAGATTTAATCTCATGCAGAGGGGGATAAATGTCGTACGGCATGCACGACATTTCGTAATTCAAATTACGGAGGCCAACCTAGCTAATGAGCTATTTAAATGCTGCGGAGGGAGCCAATGGCAATACAAACATAAATAAGCAGCGCATCCCCTTCTTCACTTCAACGAATCAGCAACGACACTACAATGTGAAAAGAAAAAGGTTTGAGAGAATGTTCTAGAACTTTCCAGAAGATGCAATTTCGACAGCGTCCTAGACGCACCTGAGTTTTTTTAGTCGACGTAAAACTTTCGAACGGGTCAGCATCATGTTTTTGGTTGTGTGAAAAGTGTCTGTAGATTGTGAGCAATAGAATGGTAGCGTGTGCAAGTACGAGAAGTGCAACGATGTTCCTACATCATTGAGATGGCACGAATATGCACGTAACAAAGAGTAGAGGTAACCGATTTTCAATTGCCACTATTAGCACGGAAGGCACACCTTTAACGATTATTAAGATAATTAACTACCAGTTCGTATGAGTAGATCATATGAACGAGTTCGTAAATATTGAACTATAAGAATTATTCTTCATAGATTGTTTAAAGGAAACTGTTATTTAAGAAATTTAAGTCAATGTTTTTTATGTGTGTAAATATATATTAATGTAATATTGTTAGTATTATGTGTCTTTAAATAATTGATTTAATCATAATATAATTACTCCAGATTATAATAGATATCTATTAAGTAAAATATTATAATAAATTGAGCAATTAAGCATGTGTGTTTCTTTATGTTTTGTGTGTTCGTAGTCCGAGCTTGAGAACCGGGAGCTTACATGCTCCACCCTTAGTGGCGGCATCATAGGTACGTCCTATACTGGTAATTTTTGATAAGGACAATTTTACCTTATGACAAGAGTCTACCTAAGAATCCAATAAGAAAGCACTATAAAGAACAAACTGTTGAGAATTAGATTTCCCCCAAACTCAACAACAATGTCTCATGAAGATGAGACAAGTTTCAACAAGATTAAACTAGCAACTGTAAGCCAAAATATATAAGAGTCTAAACGTCCAAGAAATGGACAAGAATGGAACACAACAAAGGAACATGGTTAAAATGTTCAGACCTCTCAACCAAAACGTGGAAAGAGGGAGTACTGGATGAATAATGCCAAAATTATTTCCTAAAATATATTTTAATATGAAAATTTAAAGTCAAGATAAAAAATCTGATGCGGGCAGCACATGGCTTTCCTTATATAATGCAATGAATTTAATACTTATGCCGTTAAAAAATGTTATTCTTATAGTAGATACTTATATTCTTTCCAAGATATTGAATTTTCTTCAATGAGTCGTCATTTTCATTGATTTAGCGTCATTTTTATCTATTTGGTGAGATTTTCGTTAATTTGGCAACATTTAAAAAGCCGCCATGTTGGCGACATTCCGCCAAATTTGTTGCGAAAATGTCACCAAGCTTTATGGACGGAGAAATAAGATATTCTTATATCAGATAAATGACTATTGGCGTTCAAATACAAAAGTATTACTATAAGCATCTTTTCAAATGAATGAAACGAGCTAGATCCACTTGAATTATGTCACCAAATTTATAGCAGGATATCACATATGAAAAGTGAACATGTTTCTCAAAAGTTAATTTTTTTTTTAATTTATGGGATTTGTTGATAAATTTATATATAAAATTTGCAATATCTCGAGAACGGATCATACTAACGTTCTAAAGTTTATGTCAATCGTTTTCTAAGGAAAATTACATGAGAAATATCTAGTTGCGTAACTTTATTAAAGGTTTTGATTTTTTGATGATTTTTTCAAAATTTCACTCGAAAATGTAGGAGGGTTCTGAACATTTGATTGCGTTTAAAAGCAATAGACTTCCAGTATTTACAGATTGCGATTTTTGTACCAAGTTTCATTTAAATCGCTCCATTCGTTCGTGAGATATCGTCACCACAGACTCACACACACACACACACAGGCATCACCTCAAGAATGTTTGATTCGTGATCAGTGGTGCTTGAAACGTGCTCTCCCGTCGAAAACTCGAATTCGAATTTTCGAACCCTGTCGCAATACTTTCCTTATACATTATGTATATAAGGAAAGTAAAAATCGACGTATGCTGGAATGTATATCAATTTATGCTAACTCACGTTGCTCCAATTTCCTTTAACCCTAGAACAACGTATTTTTATTTATTTCTTATTTCACTTGTTATTTTTTATTACTTGACATGCTGAGAAAATTAAGTGAACTTAGCACTTGAAGTGGAGCGCATTAAGTGAGACTTGGAGCACATTAAGGGAACTTAGCACTTGTCTCCCTACCTCCTGAGTGGTAGGTTAAACAGACTAGAGAGATAGTAATGGAAATGAGAGAAACGTGTTGAATTAATTTTGTTATGTGTGCAATAACAATCACTACAATTACCGTTATATTTTGTTAAAAAAATAGTAAAATAATCTTGTTGAACCGAGGAAATTCACTTTATTAAAACTGAAATGCCATTGACTGTATAGTGAATCATATGAATATTTCGCCTTAACAGAAAGTCAATTGCGAAATAAAACCAACCACTCCTATCAAGCTGTTTCAATTCTAATACTACCTGTAACAGTTTATTAAACGCAATTTCACACGTAAATTTATTTTCAAAAGATGATGCAATATAGTTAAAAGATAAAAGAATAATACCATTAAAGCAATTAAAATATTTTTTAAACTATCCCTTATATAAAAGTTTGTTATACATTAAGCTATTATGATTATAGCGATGACTCATTTATTTCAAAGATATATTTAAAATATACATATATATTAAATGGTTGTATATTTAAAAGGTAAAAGAATAAATCCATTAAATTAATCGAAATATGTTTTAAACTCCTCTCTCTTCTACAAAAGTGCGCCCTTATAATTATAGTCTGGGGTTGCTCTTGCGTGTCTCTCAGCTACGAAAGATATCCCCGATTATATCTTCGGGCCCGAAGAATTCTTTTGACTCAACGGCCATAATACGAGTCTACGATGCTCTAAGTGCCGAGTTCGAACCGAACCCCCACCATCGGGGGATTCACAACCTTCTCTCTCCATCGATATCAACGCATCTCTCACGAGATGACAGCACTACAGATGACTCACTTTCCATTCCTCAGATGACTACGATTGACGTCACGCAGTCGCACGCTGAAGTACGAATCACTCCCCAGTTGTTAAATGCTCCCGACTGAGAATCGGCCTGGGGAGAAGGTGGGGCATTTTCCGGGTGATCCGCTTCCTCACCGAAAATTTGACCAAGCTTCTCACCAGGCTGAAGTGTGTGGGGCTACTCTTGCGTCACTCTCTGCTACAAAAGACATCCCCGATTATTCCTTTGAACCCAAAGAATTCTTTTGGCCCATCAGTCATAATACGCGTCTATGATTCTATAAGTTCCGATTTCGAACCTATTCCCCACCATCGGGAATCGGGCCCCCGCAATATCAATGCTTTTAATGCACTATATAACAGTGCATATATAATACAGGATTTCCTAGGAACGTCCTTAAGCACCCCCATAAATTCATGAGGTCCATGAGTGCACACATTAGATCTACCTAAAATAAAGTGATCATGCTCGATCGTAGCGACCTTAGAGGAGAATTTGAAAATTTAGTGTAAGAAAATCGTCAACAATGTAAGATAGATGAAATGTGGCAATAACAAAGTTGTAGAGGATTATCTAATTATTAGTAACTGACATCAGGAAAGCATGAAAAGCGCATATAAAAGTCAATAAATACCTGTGAAAATGTCGCATCAGAGTGACACCAACAATGCTTGTCAATGTATACGATAATATTCTTTCTCGAATGCAAATGTTCATTGTTGCTGACGAAGGAGAATTTGAACACTCTGCATTAGATTTCTGTTCATGGAAGTGTTATTTATTTCATCATTCATGAATATAAAAGCAATTCACCAAGGACTATATTGAGGAAATAAACGCCTTGTGCCTTATGAAACAAATTTATTGATTGGCGATTCCTATTCATTAGACACGGTTATACAACTTTGTAATTTGTTCCATTTATCCTCCTTTGTTGCAACTTTCATAGTAATAATTCCTTTCAAAGTTATTGGGATGTTTAATTACGTTCTTAAAAAACCTATAGATGTTTGTATGATTTGCCACAATAATTCAGAAAATATTGTAGTAATCTTTGTCGCGCAAAGGTATGAAAGTTCAATTCGATTAAAATATGTCCCTATAATATCTTAAAGAGATCAAAATTTCTTTCAATATAGCTATTTGACAATTTAATATAAACGAAGTTAACGTATTTCAGAAGAAACGAAGATCTACAGCTTTGTAATTTGTTTCTATTTATCTCCCTTTGTTGCGAAGTTCATAATCATATTTCCTTTCAAAGGTATGAAAATATATTTCAGAAGAAACAAAGATCTACAACTTTGTAATTCGTTTCTATTTATCTCCCTTTGTGGCGAAGTTCATAATCATATTTCCTTACAAATGTATGAAAATATATTTCAGAAGAAACAAAGATCTACAACTTTGTAATTCGTTTCTATTTATCTCCTTTTGTTGCGAAATTCATAATCATATTTCCTTACAAAGGTACGAAAAAATATTTCAGAAGAAAGAAAGATCTACAACTTTGTAATTTTTTTCTATTTATCTCCCTTTGTTGCGAAGTTCATAACAATATTTCCTTACAAAATCATTGGGATGTTTAATTACGTTCTTAGAAACCCTATATATATATATGTATTTGTATCATTTGCCATAAGAATTCAGAAAATATTATAATATTCTTCAACGCACAAAGGTATGAAAGTTCCATTCTATTGAAATATGTCACTAAAATATCTTAAAGATATCAAGATTTCTTTCAATACAGCCAATTTACAATTTAACATAAACAAAGATGGCATATTTCAGGAGTGTAAATAGTTTAAATGTAATGTTTAACAAAATGAACATTAAATGAAAATCCAAAAGTTTATAAATTATCTTATTTCACGCCTATGGATACGGTACGGTCACGTTTGATTTGTTCTTCATATCTTATGCTGAAACAGGTTTAGCAGTTAAACGTACATTTTAACCGTGATTCTCGGATGTTAATTCATGCATTACTTTCGGCATCACTAACTGCAACCGCCACGGATGCATATACTTACTTGGCAAAAAGCTGCTTTTCGGTAGATTGAAAGTCATACATTCTTATTTAGGAGCGACTTAATTGGAAAACAAGGTGGTTTATGAGATATTTCTCGTGTTTTCTCCTCTGTTGAGCTATTTGAGTTGTTTATCATAGATTTGTCTTGAGTTAAATAAGTCTTTGCCGAAATTTCTTTATTATGCTGGTATTGGTTTGAAATTGCACTGTTCTTAAAAATTAAATGTGTGTTGTTAAATGAAACAATATGGGAAATTGATTTATGTTCGTTATTTAAATAAATCTGCGAATCAACGTATGTGTTATATAATGCATAATTTCACTTCATCTCTCATTATAAGTTCCATAAAACTAGAAAATATATTTTCACATCAATTATAAACGATAGTAAAATAATTAAAAATAAAAAAAAATAGTTTAACTTTCAATTTAATACTCAGGTGGAAAATGAGATTCGAAATTTTGAATAGTTTTTAGTCTTTCTGGTAGATTAAAAAGGTATTACAATTTTTTTCTTTACGTTGCTGTTTTCTTAATGTAATGTTCATGTGTGTTTTATGTTTCTATACAGGCGTGCGCGGAGTGAGGTAGGGGAATGCGACTTTCCACAAAAAATCTATTTGAATGCTTTAATATTTACACCAAATCAATATAAATAAAATTGAAAATTTGTGTAAGTCTTTATTTGTGGATATATTTATGTGATTAATTGCCTCATCATCACAGGAGAACCGCTGCATCGAATTGGATGAAATTTTCAGGGTGGACTTGGAATAACTCCACTTAAAATTTAGTCTATGTTTCGAGATTTCTGGACCAATGGTTGTCTAGATTAAAAACCCACAAATAAACCTTCCATGGACATTGCAATATGCAGACGATATTTTCTCACCAGTTTATTTGAAGAGAATTATCTCATGTCGCTTAGTAACGGATTTAAATCCAATGTGTTTATACTGCAGACGATTTTTATTAAATATTTTCCTATTTAAATAGTAAATTGATGTATATAAAATAAATTTAATAGGTATTGCATTTTAACTGGATTATATCAATTACGATTTTCTGGATTAAACATTATTATTACTTTTTTTTCGGGGATGATTGGTATTTTCAATATACTACGTCATAGTTTTATTTTAGCAAAAATTGTTAAAACTCATATACTGTACGTAGCAGGAGTAATCTTCAGCAAACACACGGGCATATCTTCTAATCTACGACAATATAGTAGTACAGTAGTATATTAGCATATGTTGACATATATTGGCGCCATCTGTTATACGTCATCTGTTTTATTTTGACAAAGCTTATAGAAACACATGTGTTATAGTACGGGTATTCTTTACCGGGGTTATTGATATTTTCAATTAATTGCGTCATACGCTTTTTTATATCAAAGATTCTTAAACTCATACTGTAATACGGGTAATCTCCCACTAACACACGGCCATATCGTCTAATCTACGACAATATAAGCAGTGCGTGCATATATTCCAACACAATTTTAGCGCTTTCATTATGCATATATTAGACTTAATTACGGTCTTCCTGCTTAAAGATTACGGGATTACTATTTTCATAATATTACATCTGTTTTATTTTGGCAAATGTGTTAGAAACTCATATATTGCAGTACATGTTAATCATCTACTAATATTCACGAATATAAGTAGTACTGGTCCCATACAATGTCCATATCTACAACCAGCCTTAGTTCGATGACATGTACCATAATGTGTTGTAGCCGATTCTGGCAAATTGTAGACAAAGTTTGGATTTCACTACTGACAACTCGGATAAGTTCCAAGTTAACTGCTTGGAAAAGCTTCAAACAGACTAGCGTGGTTACTACGGCACACATGATATTCACTTTGTGCACGCTTATCCACATACATCTACAATTACTAGAAATGAATCCAGATCTACAACCAGCCTTAGGTCGATGACATGTACCATAATGTGTTGTAGCCGATTCTGGCAAATTGTTGACCAAAGTTTGGATTTCACTACTGACAACTCGGATAAGTTCCAAGTTAACTGCTTGGAAAAGCTTCAAACAGACTAGCGTGGTTGCTACGGCACACATGGAGTTCACGTTGTGCACGCTTATGCACATACATCTACAATTACTAGAAACGAAACCATATCTACAACCAGCTTTAGGTCAATGACATGTACCATAATTTGTTGTGGCCGATTCTGGCAAATTGTTGACAAAAGTTTGGATTTCCCTACTGACAATTCGGAGAAGTTTTAAGTTGACAGCTTGAAAAAGTTTCAAGAAGTCTAGTAGTTTTGACAAGTCACCCTTTATATCTCCGGCCATCCAACTTGCTGCTCTAAGTCCTTGGACGAGCCGGATGGTCAGGGCTTTCGACCCTTTATATCCACGCTTAGGCATATACATCTACAGTTATTAGAAATTGTATTTGAACTTTAGTAATATTTAGTAAAATTAAATTAAATGTTTGGTAAAATAATATCAAATGTTTAGTAAAATGAAATTAAATATTTGGCAAATTGAAATATCATTGCCTTATTTACATGTTATCATTTAAGAATTCATGATGAAAGTTTGTTGTGGTTAAATATGACTTGTCTGATAATTTCATTTTTTTCATGTCATGATTTAAATCCATTAATGTGTTTCTTTATCGCACAGAATAAATATAAAATAAATGTGTTGTTCACAATACACGGAATTTATTTAACGTCAAATGCTAAAAGAAGTTTTGAAACTAATTCTTTTAGCCTTTAACGACTCACTTTAAACGATTCCAAAAATCAAATATATTAAAACCGGAAATTTTGATTCTACTGTTTCAAAATGAAATGCATCATGGAATCAAGCGTAAATGCAGTGCGAATATTAGAAACCAGAAAAGTTTTCACATTTGATATTTAAATAAATTTTTATGTACCAACCTAAAGTAAAATGGATTGCTGATCTCAACGCATCATTTGATTCAAAATCCCGTATACAAACTGAAATAACAGATCGTGACTTGTGCGTATTAAATTTTGAGCAAATATAACTTTCGGCTTCATTAACTGCAACCGCCACAAACGTGACTTCTTCACTAACAGTTATTTAGTAGAATGTAAAGCATATATTCTTGTTTGAGCACAGCATCAATTTTGCACAAACTGGCTTATAAAAGATAATTTTCTCATGCATAATGTATTTTAGTTATTTCAGTGGGACTGCGTATTTATTCAGCAAAATAAACAGACAGACCATAAAAAATTAACTAGTAAAAAATGATATGCTCTTTACTCAAAGTGAAGTTGTCGTGCATAGCAATGATTGAAAAGAAAAACTGCCGTTAAGTACATCAAACACCATGACTAAAATTGGGGGAGGGAAAATTTTATTTCAAGTATTTCGACATTCACTTATATAGAGTGCAATTAAGTAAAGTGAAGTTTAAACAATATTTTTCACTCTTATTTTAATAAAATAAATCTGATGTAATCAGCACAAGACTTTCTCTACAGATTGTGAAATCCATTCTTACTTAAATCAATGCTTAGTATTAAGACAGCGTTATTCTCACGAACATTATCGCATTCGAGATTTTGATGTCAATATATGTTTTAAAACCACCTGAACACTTTTTGACTATTTTTGGAGTGATGTTCGTCTATCTGCATGCATGCATGTATACGATCGATATATTGTGCACTCGATAACAGCCATAAATATTAATGGATTTTCATGAAACTTTATATCCGGCTTTTTTTTAAAAACTCCAGAACTAGATAGAATTTTTTTGTAATTTCAAAATTCATTCGACATTTCATATTTTTCTAACATATAGCATCATAGGATAATATTTGACATAATTATGAATTAAAGAGTTTATTTATGACTTAATTAACACGAGCCTTAATAGTTTCAATCAATATTTTGAAAAATAGCTGGGGTACAATTTTTTTTGTTCCTGATGTTATTCGCCTCTTTTGAGGGACAAATTACCACCCCCCCCCAATGTGGGTACATTTTCAAGCGTAGCATCGATCGAAAGGTTTTTTGAAGATCTTTAAACTGAGGAATAACCCGCTATAGTTGTAATCATTTAGACGACTGATTTTAAAATTGTTTCAAAAATTTCTACAATTATGATTTTAAAATTGTTTCAAAAATTTCTAAAATTATAATTTCAAAAATTTCAAATTAATATTTAATAATTATTCAAAAATTTTCTTTTACAAATTTGGGGACAAAATGGAATTTGGGGAGTATGAGAAAGTCGAGTTCAACCACACTCCAGTGAATTATTTATGTATTTTTATGTACAGTAGTGGCCAAAATTGTGGAGACTTTTTGGAAAAAGTGTATTTTTGAGGTTTGATGGCTCATAACACCACTATTTTTTATACCAATACCATAAAATTATTATGAATTAAAAGATAATTTAATCAAGACTGTAATGCAATAACTTTTGTTCAATTAATTATCTGTTTTTATTCTATCAAAAGTTATAGCCAAATAACCAGAAAATTGAAGCACAACTTGCTCAGGTTTATATGGAGTAGCTTTCCATAATTTGAATGCTGCCAATGAGCATGAGGGATATTTATCAGTGTGTTATGTGTTGCTATCAAGTTGGTTGGGTTTTTTTGTGTTCTTTGATTTAGCGAGCTTATAAAACGTATTAAAATTAAAGAAATGTCGCAAAGATTTGACTGGTCATCCAGAAACCGATGTAAAATAGTACTATTAAGTGAACAAGGTTACAGTTATAAAGAAATTAGAATAAATATTGGGGGAAAATTAATTAAAGATGGCATTTCTAAATTTTTGAAGAGATATACGGAGACTCAGTCACTAGAAAACCCGACTGGTGAAGGCAGAAAAAGGTGCACAACAGCAAGTAATGATAGAAAAATTAAGAGACTGTGCCTAGCTGACAGAAAAAAACCATCTCGGTGTATAGAAGGTGAAATGGTGCAATGCAATGTGAAGTTCAGTGCAAGGACTGTTCTGCTCAGACTGTATGGATTTAGTCTAAATTCTAGAAATCCACGAAAAAATCCACTTTTATATTTACAACAAAGGTTGAAAAGATTTAACTGGGCAAAACCCATGTTAATTTGACAAAGAAACTATGGGACAGTGTAATTTGGAGTAATTCGTTCATTTCGTGCGTTCTGTCGATTCGCACCAGTTAGACAATTCTTAACCATTTGTCGATTCCTACTAATTGGACAATACTCAATAACTTTGCAATCAATTGGTTCATGTTATTAACTTTGCTGTCAAGTTCTATATTCTCAATTTTAAATTTTGTCTTACAGACTTTTCAATCACTTTTATTCTTCTCGGGCGTAGTTATAGGGGTTGCTTAAGGAGTTTCCTGGAAACCCTTTATATTAGAATTAAATGATCACATAAGCCTAAATACAGTTTTTATAGTTATCCATATAACAG
Source organism: Amaurobius ferox (assembly GCA_951213105.1). Taxonomy (NCBI): domain Eukaryota; kingdom Metazoa; phylum Arthropoda; class Arachnida; order Araneae; family Amaurobiidae; genus Amaurobius; species Amaurobius ferox. Next base: position 86,647,993 of record OX578151.1, on the reverse strand, counting down.
ACATAAATTGTGGTGATACGCCGCAGAAAAAATAATTGATATAGAAAGTGCCAATTTTCAAGTTTATATTACACTAGCAGCATACAGGTTCTTCGTGCTGAAAATATAATATAAAGAAACTTGAAATTCACAATTATGTGTAAATTCCTATAGTTTTCTAAATGACTATGTTATTCAAATTGTTCTATTAAAATATATTAATTTAATTCTTCTAAAAATGTATCAGAATCCCTGGGTTCGATATACAAAATTATCTTCGCAGGCAGATCTGAAGAATAAAGCATCCTGGTCCAGTTTGAAAACAAATTCAGAAAAATTATTTTATTATTTTACTAATACTTCTTTTAATTTCTCTTCAATTCTACGATAGAGATTATCTAGAAAATCGTACTTAATTATGCAAAATATTGAATTTTCACCAATTCGGTGTCATTTTGATAAATTTAGCGTAATTTTATAAATTTGGCAACATTTTCCGAAATTTTAAAAACCGCCAAATTTATCGCCAACTGAGACTGTAGACAGTTCAACTTGGCGACAAATTGACGAGACATTACCACCATAATATTTCCTAACAAAACACAATTAATGTCATTTATTTAGCGCAATTTTATCAATTTCAAGATATGTTTATGGATTTACAAACAATTTGGCGACATTTTAAAAATTCGCTAATTACTACGTACGACGGTTGGACTGACAACCAAATACTACCGAAGCATCATTTCAGTACCCTTTTTTAACAAAACAAAAGTAATTTTATTGATTTGGCGTTTTTTTATCAATTTGGCGACATTTCCGTCAATTTGGAAACGTTTAAGGAAAGTTGCCAAGTTAGCGATATCCCGGCAAATTCGTAGATCTGAATTTACAGATCTGAAGAATAAAACATCGTGATCCCGTTTGTATATACTAAATGAAAACACTAAAATTGTATTAGAAAATATACCCGTTCTACTCTTATTCTGTTTCAACAATCGGCTAAATGAGTTTATTGGTTAAACGCAATATAAGAGTTTATTGGTTAAACGCAATATATGAGTTTATTGACTAAACACAATATATGAGTTTATTGGCTAAACACAATATATGAGTTTATTGGCTCAACACATTATTTCAGTTTGAAAAATCTTTACCAAAATAAATGAGTGTAATGTACGCAGTCCGCAATTAATATAATTAAAAGAAAAATCAAACCATTCATTTATAAGATATATTTTATATCCATTTATTTATTATTCATATCGAAAAAATAATTATAAAAATGAACAAACACATTTGATTTAATTGCGTTGCTGAGCAACATGATATAGGCAAGAATCTTCCTCATAAAAGGCGGATAACTAAATAACCATTTTTATTTCTTGATACTTTTCATTCTTAAGTAAGAGCCTGTTAAAAATAAACCATGGTGATAGAGTTTCCATTTAAATTCATGTTTCGAATATGCAATTTTCTTAAGCGCAATAGACTCCCCCTAAACTCAGAGATCGAGTTTTAATTCACTTTCACGTTTTAAACCAGCGATTTCCACCCTTTTTCGTTTGGAGGAATCAGGGAGTTAGATATTAGAACATCTATGAAAAAATTTCGTTCTTCATTAATATCTCAACAACCCCTGGTTATATAAACTCGAAACATGGACTAATTTTAAGTGGAGCTATTTCAAGGCTACCCACCAAATTTAATCAAATTCAGTTCAACAGTTCTCCCGTAATGATGAGACAAACATACATACATACATACAGATAGATTTTCAATTTTATTTTTATAGATTGTTAAGGTCACCCAAGATAATTAATGACATCTGGAGAACACACGTTAAAGGGCCTACATAAGGACCTTATTATGCAACGTTATTGCAAACGGACCGACCTTATGTAATTGCAGTAGTTTACTGTTGATAAATCTTTTCCCAAGATCATTATGAATCGTTGGCAAGAACTTCCATATAATCCATTTGCTATTTCATGTCATTCCTTCTATGCTTTAGCGTTGTACAAAGCTGTGTTAGTTTAATAAGCTCTATAATCGGTAAATAGATTAGGGATTCCAAGTTAGCTGTAACAAACCAACCTACTAATCTCTGATTTACAAACGCGACTCAATGTCTTTACGTTAAGGAGCAATTTAGATTAATAACAACAATTAAATTTCCGTTGACGCGTTTATTACATCGGGGTGGCAGCAATGTCATTAATGGGGTCATTTCCAGATTAGATTTCACTGATACTATTAACTTGATTCCATTTAGTTATACAAGTTACAGAGTTACAGAGTTAGAGATAGAGTTAGTTATAGAGTTAGTTTTAGTTATACATTAAGGATCTTAATGTCATGAACCTAAAGGTTTGAGACTGAGAATTTAGTATTATATTATATGACAAATTTACCTATTCATATTATCTTGTTTATTGAAAATACAAAATCTAGTTACTAACTCTGTTGCTTAATGAAAGTACTAATCCCATTAAAAGTAATAAACTTCTATTAACTACTATTAACTTCTACTATTAACAATAAAACTTTTATTATTAACTAGAGTAAAGTAGTGAAATAATATTATGTATTAAATTTATAAAATAATCGATTGTGCAATTTGAATTAGTTGTTATTATGGAATTTTAAGACTGCTTTGTTACACTGTGTTCTATAGTGTGTAATTATCTACTATGTATGCAAACAGGAGACTTGCTATATTCAAATTTTTAGAAAATATGTTATTGAATACTGCAACGAAGCTAAGTTAATAATACAGATACAACACCACTCAATTTCCGAAATGCCAGTTTAGAACTAAAATCATTCTAATGCTCCGTTTATTCAATGTGCACAATAAGTCGTACAAAACAATTTTACAGCGGGTATATAAGTACTTCATGCTCCGAATTTAGATCGTGATAGCTTCTGAGCTGCTGCGGACACATGAATTCCACAGGCATACATGCATATTCAGGAATCTATTAAAGTTCTTAAGCACTCAAATTACATCGGAACTAAAGATCTCTAAGTGTGCACATTAGGATTTTCCATAATAAATAGACAATGATTCGTCGAATAAAAGTGCTTGCAGTGCTCATAGTAGAGATTTGACGAATTTAGAAATAAGAACTCGCCAAGAAAGAAAGAAAGAAAATGTCAACCACAAAGTCGTACAGCATTGTCTTATTAATAAGCATCAGCATCGGAAACGCACAAATCGTGAGCATGGAAGACTATAAATATCCGTTATACTTTATTGGTTGTTAGATGCTATAGTATGGTGACAGCTGTAATATATCTCAATGCATGCGAGTAATATCTTACACAAATTCAAGTGTTCACTGTCGCTAACGGAGGAATATTGAAATTGTTAGCATTTGAATTTGATGTATATTGAGAAAAACAAAAACAGCCAAATAACAGGTGTGCTAATATAACAAGTGTAAAAATAATTAATTCTAAAAATGACACACTTTATGAAAGGTATATATATATATATATATATATATATATATATATATATATATAAAGAAATACAATCCCAAAGAGTATGAAATCCACGAAAGAGAAAGGCGCAAATTGCCGCACTATCAGAGTCTTGAAAAATAGGATTTAAAATGAAAAAAGAAAATATATAGATGGAATGATTGTTTTTACAGGGTTGCAGAAAGGTCAAGGGGGATTGCGACCCCTATTTTCTGGTTAGAAGCTAGCTTTGACTTCATGAAAACGCTCCCAGAGACTCTGCACGCCCGAAACAACAATCGATCATGCCCGTGGGGAAAAAATGGCCGAATCCCAGACAACATAAAAATGATCAAAATAACAAAAATTGGAAATTTTACTAACCAGCAAGACGAGAATCTTGGAAGAGTTGCATAAACCGTATAAACTTCGAATAGGAAATCATACATAAAAAAGTCGCGTCTAACTTATAGAGCCATCTGGATGTGAAACAATCAGATAATCCTAGGTAAGAGTTGAGTTGTATTGTATGATGTCGGATAAATTAAAATAATTTTTATCACTATAATTTCTGCAAAAAACATCATAATAGTGCTGTACAAAGCGGAAGGGATTAAATGCATGATGCATTTAATCAACGGAACTCGGGAACAATCATATCCCTTCGCTTTGTACAGCACTATTATGATGTTTTTTGCAGAAATTATAGTGATAAAAATTATGTTAATTTATCCGACATCATACAATACAACTCAACTCTTACCTAGGATTATCTGATTGTTTCACATCCAGATGGCTCTATAAGTTAGACGCGACTTTTTTATGTATGCTTTCCTATTCGAAGTATATACGCTTTATGCAACTCTTCCAAGATTCTCGTCTTGCTGGTTAGAAGAAATTTCCATTTTTTGTTATTTTGATCATTTTTATGTTGTCTGGGATTCGGCCATTTTTCCCCACGGGCATGATCGATTGTTGTTTCGAGCGTGCAGAGTCTCTGGGAGCGTTTTCATGAAGTCAAAGCCAGCTTCTAACCAGGAAATAGGGGTCGCAATCCCCCTTGACCTTTCTGCAACCCTGTAAAAACAATCATTCCATCTATATATTCTCTTTTTTCATTTTTAATCTTATATATATATATACATATATTTTATATATACATATATTTATGTATATATATATATATATATATATATATACATATATATATATATACATATATATGTATATATATGTTTATATATATATATACATATATATATATATATACACATATATGTATATATATATATATATATATATATATATATATATATATATATATATATATATATATATATATATATATATATATATATATATATATATATATATATATATATATATATATATATATATATAAATATATATATATATATATATATATTTATATATATATAAATATATATATATATATATATATATATATATATATATATATATATTTATATATATATATATATATATATATATATATATATATATATATATATATATATATATATATATATATATATATATATATATATATATATATATATATATATAAATATATATATATATATATATATATTTATATATATATAAATATATATATATATATATATATATATATATATATATATATATATTTATATATATATATATATATATATATATATATATATATATATATATATAATATTGAAAGAAATACGTGAATATAAAATAGTTGCTGCCTTATACCTAATATAGTTTAAGAGCAGTAAAAGTTATTGACGAAATATACTGTGACATCCCTATTTTTCTTGGTATTTGCCCTTCAAACAATATGCATTCCCTGGGTGTCTTAGAGGCAGGGAAGTATGTGAAATGTCGTAAGTATTTCAGCATATTGAACCGTGTCAAAATCTTTTCAGACTGACGGGTCCTAAAATCAGATTGCGGCATTTGATATATATATATATATATATATATATATATATATATATATACAGTAGGTGCCGCTTAATGTGATCGCTTTGGGACAGATGCTATTTGATAACAATAACCGATTGATAACAATAAACAAAAAGTATCAGAAATATAAAATTTTGATTTTAAAAGTTAATATTTACTGTATTTTTGCAGCTACTACAAATTCAAAAGACAACGATTCATTCCAACAATATTTTAAACAAATCGTTAAAATAGGTCAATCAAAAAAAGTCTTCCAAAGTTGTCTGCCTTGTATTTTGTCTCAGCAAATTATTTATAAAACTTTCATACCTGTACTGCTCGCGAAAGTCCCCAGGAGTGCATCTGTGTTGCACCCCAAGTCTCAAAATAAGGAGAGCCTCTCTCATTTCAGTAGCAGTTGGAGGATTCTCAACAAGGTTTTCAGTTTCGTCCTCATCTTCATCCGATGCTTTTGCCTCGTTTTCTTCGATAGAACAAGATACAGCTCGGCATATATCTTCATCAGTCATTGTTGTAGCCACTTGGGCTTTCTCATCTATAGACATTCATTCTGCAAAGTCATTTTCAGTCATGTCGGATGGTACGAGTACTGTTTCATCGAATTCCTGTACCGCCATACCTTCGTCCACTTTAACGAACCCACCGTGCGAGAAACAGTTCTTAATTGTAGTCTCGGACACTCGACCCCACGACATTGTCAAAAGATGGCGGGCCTGAAGGACATTCGTCTTCTTTGCTAATGCGTTTGCACTCAGTTGTTCCGTATCTTCCATATTTTCCAAAACCCTAGTGCGCATTTCTCCACGGTAATACGCTTTCATTGCACGAATTATTCCTTGGGCACATGGTTGGATAAGTGATATAGTGTTGGCAGGTAGAAGAATGATTTCTATATGCTTTAATGTGACATTTGCATCGTGGGCTCTGTAGTTATCGATGAGTACGGCGATATTGTGATCTAATTATTTGTCCCACTTTAGAAGCCATTCGCTGAATAGAGCAACTGTCATCCACGCTGTTTTATTGTCAGCATAATCAAAAGGCAATTTCTTAACATCGATAAAGCATCTCGGCTTTTTGGTTTTTCCGATAACAAAGAGTTTCTTCTTCGTTCCAGTCATTCTCGCACAACAGAGTACATTTATACGTTCTTTTGAAACTTTGCATCCCTTAGAACTCTCGTTTTTAAACAGGTACGTATGTTCTGGCAAGGTACGAAAATAAAGTACGGTTTCGTCAGCATTGTAGATGTTTTCGGATGAATAATCAGCAATTATTTTCGGCCATTCTTAGGAAATCCTTGCCTTTGCAGCTGGAAAAGCGGCATTCTTTTCTTCCCCATGGGTACGTTTAAACACAATGTTCTCCCTTTTTCTCCAGCGATTAAACCATCCGCCCGTTACGACGAAATTTTTTTTGCCCATTTTAGAAGCAAGATCTTCAGCTTTCTGCCGCTTAAAGGACAGTTTATGCGTGCATCCTTTTCCCTAACATTGGCAAACCACAGTGTCAAAGCCGATTCGACTTCTCCATATTTCCCAGTACGTCTTCCCTTACAGTTCAAATTTGCTTTCAACTTTGCTTTATATTCAATCTCGTCGCGATTCTTTAACATTTTACAGAGTAATGGCTGAGAGATTTTTAGTGCAGAAGCAGCATTTTTTGACTCATCTGGGGTAAATTATCAAAACGTTTCAAAATGTCAATTTTGTCCTTAACAGTTAAATCATTGCGTTTTTTTCCATTGTTAAAATGCTTGACCGTCTGCAATAAAGTTTGAAATGCAACTTGACAGAGAGAAAAAATTTTACAGCTTACAACAGTCAAAGCACTTTGCTTACTGATAAGAAAATAACTCAACGCTTTTCCTACGCCCCAACTATTCTCAAAGGGAGGAAAGGGGAGAGAAATCACCATCTGCCGGGCGCCGTGCCTGAGGGAAGGCCTTGCGGCAAATTCCTGCACATGCCAACAAAAGGGGTCCTCTTTGGGGTTTTAGGGATTCTCCCTTTGCTTTTACGTATATGTAGTTTGAATTTTTTGTTAATAGAATGAAAAAAAAAAGCGAAAATGGTACACGAACGACGAAAGCGAAGTGATAAAGTGATAACAATAAACGAAGGCGCTGATTACAAAAACCGATTTTTTTAACATGTGTTAATATACAAGTGTTCGGGACTTCGCGATTCTGATAACATTAAACGAATGATAACATTATCCGCGATCACATTAAGCGGCACCTACTGTATATATATATATATAATATATATATATATATATGTATGTATGTATGTATGTATGTATGTACACTCACAACAATGAAAGTTGCGCACCAAATAGGAAGCATAGGATGGACCTGAAATTTTAATGATGGAAGGATACTGATGAATGATATACATGGTCATAAAAACAGTGCAGCAGAACACGTACAGAGGGAGCTGTGGTACACAATCCGGCCATCCTGAAAAACGCATCGCACCGCCTCGTGTTTCGATACAAGCAGCAATATTGCCCGGCATGGTGTCAAGCAAGACGTCTGATGTTGGCATGGGGCAGACGAATCCACAATTGTTGCACGTTACGTTCCAAATCCTGAAGACTGCGGCAACGAGGCAGCTGACTTTTCAACTGGTCCCACACATGCTCGATAGGGGACTAGTCTGGGGAGCAGGTGGACCATGGAAGTGTCTGAACATGACTCAGGCAGGCTTGGGCGACTCGAGCCGTGTGCGACCTGGCATTATCCTGCGGGAATTTTGCACCTGGAATCCCAGCAACGACTGGGAGCACATGGGGCCGTAAAATCTCATCCACGTACCGCTTGTCCGTCAATGTTCCAGGTACCACTATTAGAGCAAATCGTCTGTCGTAGGCTATGGTTCCCCAGCTCATGATGCCTGCAGTTTGGCTGATGTCGCACTCGAAACGAGGATGGGATTGTGCCATTGTGCAGGGGACCTCCACACCCGGACACGATGATCATCGGTCCCCAAAACGAAGCGGCACTCATCGTTTTACACCACATATCGCTAATCTGTGGCATTTCACGTTGCTCTGGCCCGGCCCCACTGCAACCGGAGCCGCCAATGTTCCAAAGTTAACGACTGCCCACGTAAGAGACGCTGAGACCGCAGATTCGCTTTCTTCAGTCATCTTCTAGATATGGTTCGTGGACACACAGGATCCGCTACGTGTGCCTGTATCGCGGTTTGATCGCCGTGGGCTCTATACGTGCCAGTAGCATGATCATTCTATCCTCTCTACTCGTAGTATGTCTGGTTCGTCCAGATCCGGTCCTCCGTGTCTAGATAGCGTCCAGTGACCAGTGCTCCCAACACCGTCGGAAGGTATAGTCCGAACGATCCAAGTGACGAGCCGTCTGGCACGCTGATTACCCTGTGATTATTAGCCCGAAGACCAGGCTTCTCTTGAAGTTCATTACTTACGTATATCGTCGGCCATCCAATTAGTTGCTCAAGTCCTCAGGATGAGTCGGACGGTCTGGGTCTTCAACACTTACGTATATCGACGTTTCTGGCGTCTACCCACCATTATTATCACTTCGTATTCGTGCTTGCCTCGGCCAAAGCTACTCGCATTGATGGGTCGCTGACTACACGCCGGCTTATAAGTCCGCTGGACCATGCTTGCAGCGCCATTGGCGGGTCTACAGTCATGCACAATCACACCAGACTGGGATTACATTTCGTGTTTGTACCATGTTTTCTTCTTGGTGCGCAAATTTCATTGTCCGTGCGTGTACTATAAAGTACGTTGTTGCCCCAATCGGGAATCGAACCCTGGATCCTCGAACTGAGGAGCTGACGCTCTACCATTGAGCTGCTGGGACAAAATTGCAAGCTCTTATCGTCGATGTGGACTCTGTATTTTTCACCCTCTAATGTCTGATTGGCTGGCAACTGGCGATTTGACTGACCACCTCCTGCTTTGTCTACCTCAGGGTAGTCTACCGCTACTATTTATTTTATCCAGATTAGTATCCTTCGTGGTCGTTATCATCTCAATTTGAAATTGGCGTTGAATCCTCCAGAGCCCATTGAATCCGTATTATTCGTACCAGTGTCACTTTCAGATCACCGACATCTTAGCACTAACCTACAAGTGTGATTTCTTTGTGCGACATTATAAAAAACGTTTTTGCCCCAACCGGGAATCGAACCCTGGATCTTCAAACCAGTTAACCGACGCTCTACCGTTGAACTACTGAGATTGGTAGCCCAAATCGTATGACATTCACATCAAATATTCTAAATTCAGAAATATTACCATGGAAAACAGATAAGAAAATTTCATTCTACCAAATATTACTGAAGTTTAAGAAGTAACTTGTAATATTTGGAGGAGCTTACGCCAAACACGCACGAATATTGAGAAAGCGAAATGCTGTATTATTTTCTGCTATGCTTAAATGCTTATTAATATGTAGTAATGTAATTTATAGTATATATTGTCGAAACGTTTTTATTTATAGAACTTTTACAGAAGCACGAGGAAAAATAATACCAATTATACACCAAAAGTCATGCTCTTCTACATATTTGTTTAACAAACAAATAAAATTCTGTGTCATATTTTACTGTCATTTAACAAAGTTTATGTTTAACAACACTGCAATTAATTAAATACACTGCAAACGCTAGGAAACAATTTCTGAAAACACCCTTTTAACACATTACAGATCCATAATAAACCCCAATATCTCAATAAAGCCACAAAAATGTCTCATAAACCGCCTTCTCCTCAAGTAAAATCGTACCTTAATAAGAATATATATCTTTTAATCTACAGAAAAGTCACTTCCAGTCAAACAAGCGCATTCATCGGCTGCGGTTGTAGTTAATGATGCCGAAAGTGATGCATAAATGGATATTTCCAAACCACGGTTAAAATGAACGTTTAACTGGTTGAAACTATATCCACATGTTATTTTAATGACAAATGAAGTATTAGAATTTTCAGCCCATATGCATGAATATAATTATTTATGATTTATATATTAGCTATTTGTACACCTTGTTAAGCACATATAGAAATTATTTACGTATCTGAAATGTTTTATCTTTGTTTTTAAATTATTATAAAATGGCTTTATATTAAAAGAATTTTCATATATTTGTGGCATTGTAGTTAGACATTAAAAGTGATTAATACACAGTCGAACCTGCCTTAAACGGAATTCAGGGGCCCGGAAGAATTTTCCGTCTTCAAAAGGTTTTCGTTTCGTGCAGGTCATTTCAGGAAAAGCTAAGTTTAAAAGCTTAGCTGGAAATGCTGATAGTCCATATGTAATTGGTATCCTATCCATCAGACTTTAAAAATGCTGATAAGTGCTTTTATATAAATCCAAGTAGTACTATATTATACCATAATTGCTAATCTAATTATTTTAAATATGTATATACATACATTTTTGACATAATGCAATCACAGGAGTTTATGTAAATAAAAATATTGTGTACCCCGTGTATTTAACTGTTAGCTTTTAAAACCTAGATGAATTGACATACAGGCAAATATTACTGATTAACATATAATTACCAAAATAATAAATTTACAAAAATGTGAGATGAACTTTCAAAATAATTCAACGTGGTTTTTAGGACGCGTGTCTCACGAATGATGCGACTTTCAGTTAAAAATCGTGTACTGATTAATATTTCTAGTATTTCAGACTCTCCCTGATTAATGGAAAATTCCTTAAGTCTTGAATTGGCTTTCAGAAAATCGTGACATTGTTTTATAGAAAGTTCTGTGAAAAATGGTTCTCATGGAAAGAAATGGCTAAAATAGTTGGATGATTTTTACATTTTCTGTTCCTTAGAGCAGGTGCTTTTTATTAACAGAATATTTTAAATTGGCCTGCTGTTTCCGCGCTGTACAGGTTCCGTTTCACACAGTGGGAAATAACATGAATTTCAGGTATTTTGGGGCGGGGCTAAAAATATTTTCCGCTTATTAGAGTATTCCGTTTCCTACAGGTTCGACTGTATTAAGATTTCATATCTCTTTGGCGATAAGGAATTTTACAATCTGTTGAGACTGACTGTAGGACATGCGACAGATATATTTATGGATTGTTCTTCAATAGCGCAACCGTATCATAATCATTTCTATGATTAGTCCTTTGGGATTATGATGAGAAATGTTGGTCGAATGGTCGAATGGTCGTTCGAATATTAATAATATTTAATTAAAATTTTTGATTAATTTTTCGAATCAGACTGACTTTGGAGTCAGTAAAATAATATATTCTCAATATTTAAAAATGCTTAAAGGAAATTAAAAGTACTTAAAAAAGGGTAAATTAAGGATTTGAAGGGAAAGTAAAATGGTAAAAGGACAGAGAAAAGCAGGAATCAACACGTATTACGAGGGTAGTATATAACAAGAAAGATCAATCATGCTTAAAGCATTGATTATGAAACACTTTCCAACTTCAATGCAATTTTATTTAAAAAAGTCTAAAATGCAATACATTCCTCGGTAATATTTTAAAACTTATCACAATACTACATTAATTTATTATATTTGAAAACTTAAACTTTCATTGAAAAAAATGAACTTCATTCAAATGACGACATTGAAATATAAATTGCCTGTTTAAATATCTCTAAAATGCGATACATTCCACGGTAATATTTTTAAAACTATCATAATACTATGATAATTTATTATATTTGAAAACTTCATTGAAAACAAGTGAAATTTATTCAAATGACGTCATAGAAAAAATAACGAGCCTGGATCTCTCTATAAAAACAGCATTTCATTCATAACTTTCTCCCATTCATTTCATTCATCACAAAACTATAATAATTTATTTTATCTAAAAATTAAGACCATGGAGCTACAAGTAATTAAACGCTATACTTAAAACTTCATCGAAAAAAATCGTTCTTCTCTTTATAAAATCAATTAATATTTCATTCATATCAGCCATGCAGACTCCATGGGCAAAATTATTTTGTGTTAAAGAAATACAGCAATTCTAATACAACTCATTCTACATATTTTGCTGTGTACATTTTACATAAGTGAAAAATAGGCTTCGTTGTAGAAATAATCAAATTTGGATAATCATTTAAACTCAAATATATCGTATTTGCGTTGTTTCAGTATGTAGATGCACAGAATTTAAGCAAAAATAATGTAGTTTTAAGACGGATACACCACTCAATATGAATTAAAAAGAACTTAAAAAATCACGATTTTGAAACAAGATGGATGCCACATTTCATTTTGAAGTTGTCATGTGATATTTTCATATTATGGTCACGTGATCCCATCATATAAGAGGTGTAATTATTATTTTAATTTTTATTTAAAAAACTACTGAATATATTTCGCTGAATTTTTTTTTATATATTTTATGGAACAATTCGAATATTACCTAACATTTTCGAAGCAATTTGTGAATTTTCAATCCGCTTAAAAATGTTTGAATAATTAGATCCCATAGGGCTTAATGTATTTCATTTTTTCAATCCGTGTTCAATCCAAAACTAATTGGGTGATATTATTCATTTATATTCCCATAGGTCCCACAGACCGTCTGAACAACATACGAAAATTTCATTTTGATTAAGTCATTTTTACGGCACTTATCGTGCTAACGGACAGACAGACAGACAGACAGAATGAACAAAGTCATAAACACTTTTCAACTTTATTGTAAAGTGTTAAAAAGGGGTTGCTGTGCATGTGAATCAGGAAACATAAACTAGCTTGCTCGTTTCAAAGACTGGAGGAAGGAAAATATAACTTTCTAAGATTTTAGTATTGTTATAAAATATATAACAAAATTTGAATTTTGAATATAACATATTATTAAGTTAATGGAATTTTGATTTCTTACACATTACTCCAAGATATGTATATAATGTAAAATTAATTTTTTTATACAATCAATGAATTAGAGTTTTAAATTCATTTTTAGGAAAATTTAATTTTTTTCATTTTTGCAATGTGTAATTAAATTTTTGTAATTTTTATGAGGATGCATACATTTTTTAATTAAAAACATTTAATTAACATTTTAAAATCACCGATTAAAAATTTAATTAATCGGTCGGTTAATCCATAAAAAATTTTCTATTAATCAGTTAAAATATTTAATCGATTTCCAATCTTAATTATAATATCTAAAGTATAAAAGGGAAAGATTCATACAGTTCTGACATAAGTATTTTTTTAACTAACAGGTGGATTTCGATGAATTTCTTCAAGCAATGATGTTAAACATGTGTAATATTCTTATGAAAGTTCTATTACACTACAGCTGGATTCGAAATGAAGATAACTATAAGCCTGACTCTGCCTGCTTGTTTACCTGTCATTTCCACTTTAAAACCATGAATAGCTCAACGGATTTGTATAACTTTTTCACTGGTATTTTAAGATTAACAAGAGCATATATATAACTAACATATTTTGTAGCAAATTTTGTACAGCGTTAATAAAATGCAAAAATAAATGTAAAAATTCAAAAATTTGCTTCTACACCAAGTATTTCTTAAAATTACTATTATGCTTAGTTATGATGAATTTTTTTAATAAACAGGAATTATTCAAGCAAGTTTTTGATTCAGATTTTATAATTATACACCTGTTCGTGGAACAAATTGACTTAAAATCCCATTTCACCTGAATGTAACGACAGCTTTTAATTTAATATATATTTAATGGATTTACATTTATATTTCATTGGTTCCCTAAGAATATTAGATCAGTTTTACGATTAAAGTATTTTGCATATGTATTACACCTCGTTGTTAATTTTAGTTCAGTAGCTGTCAGTACTTAATTCAGTTAAATATTTGTATCTGTACTCGTCAAGATACATTTAACCTAAGAAAATCCTTCTGAGATCCTGAATGGAAATCTTCCCAGATTCTTAAGTACACTTTTGTTTTGCAAATATACTGTCATTTGTTCCCTTATCATGGTAGATCAGGTTCACGATTAAAGTATTTAACATGCATAGTACACTAAGTTGCTAATTTTATTTCAGTAACTGTCAGTATTTAATTCAGTAAATATCTGTATCTGTACACGTAGAGATACTTCTAACCTAAGAAAATCTTTTTGATATACTTAAAAGACATTTTAGCTAATTTATAAGTACAATATTGTCTTGCAAATATGAGCGCCAAGAAAAGCCCTCGAAGTATAAACGAAAATAAGTACTCATTGTCGGAGAAGTGAGAAAGCAAATAATTAATAGGAAATGTATCTGAGCTTTTGTTGCATAGTTCAAATCAATTGCTGGAACCATTTCAAAGAGACAAGAAATCGGCGTTTGACACGTCCGTGGACTGACTCTATTGTTAGTTAAAGCTAAATGAGTCTCATTTCCTGAAAGGGATTTGAAAACAATATATTGTTACTATGAATCAATGGAATACTCACAACGTACTTTTGGGTATTCCATTGATTTAATATTTACAAAAACTAGGATATGAAAACAATGTATTGTTACGATGAATCAATAGAACACTCACAATGCACTTTTGGGTATTTCTCTCTCTCATTGATTTTATATTTCCAAAAACTTGTAAATAAATGAACATAAAATATTTCAAAGTAAAATGCAGTTAAAAAGATCTGGTATCGGTAGAATGACATCATATGTACACATAATATATTTTCCTTATACACGTTTATGTTCTGACAGCAAATTGTGATAAAATGAATGCCGAAATAATTGCGTAGCAATTTTATTTATTAATTATAGCTTATTACTTCTCATAAGTAGTATTGAGAAAGTATTGTTTTCACGAAATTTTTCGATTTCGAGATTTTGATGTCAATATATGTTTAAAGAGCTCCTGAACACGTTTCGACTATTTTTGGAGTGATGTGTGTCTTCCGGATGCCGTTGGTTGACTTTTTGTATACTCGTAAGCTGCTGCAAATATTATTGAATTTTCGCGCATGTCTAAATTCTGCTTTGTCATAGAAAAATCTAGAACTAGGTAGAATTATTTTTAAATTTGTGAGAAAACATCGAAATTTATTTTAAATTTTATATATTTTTTTAACATGGCAGCATAGTCCAAAATTTGACATAATTATGCATAAAAGGGATTGTTTATGGATTGTGGATCATATGACTTTAGAGTTTCAATCTTTGTTATCAAAATAGCCGCAATACAATTTTTGTGTTCGTGACGTCATTGGCCTCCTCGGAGGGCAAGTTACCCCCAAGCATGGTATCAATTGAAATATTTTATCAAGCCCTTTAAAGTGAAAGGTAACACACTATAATTGTAATTATTTGGTTCAAGGATACCGATTTATCAAAATATTGCTTGTAAAATCTGGGGAAAAAAGGACTTATATAACAAGAAAGTTCAATCATGCTTAAAGCATTGATTATGAAATACTTTCCAACTTCAATGCAATATTATTTAAACAAGTCTGAAATGCAATGCATTCCTCATTAATATTTTAAAACTTATAACAATACCGCAATAATTTATTATATTTAAAAACTTAAACCTTCATCGAAAAAAATGATCTTCATTCAAATGACGGCATTGAAATATAAATTGCCTGGTTTAAACATCTCTAAAATGCGATACATTCCTCGGTAATATTTTTAAAACTATCATAATATTACGATAATTTATTATATTTGAAAACTTCATCGAAAACAACTGAAATTAATTCAAATAACGTCATAGAGAAAATAACACGCCTGGATCTCTCTATAAAAACAGGATTTCATTCATAACTTTCTCCCATTCATTTCATTCATCATAATAATATAATAATTTATTTTATGTAAACATTTTGTTTAAGACCATGGAGCTACAAAAAATTAAACTCTATGCTTGAAACTTCATCGAAAAAAATCGTCCTTCTCTTTATGAAATCAATTAATATTTCATTCATATCAGCAATGCAGACTCCATGGACTAAATTATTTTGTGTTAAAAAAATACAGGAATTCTAATACAACTCATTCTATATATTTTGCTGTTAACATTTTACATAGGTGAAAAATAGGCTTAGTTGTAGAAATAATCAGATTTTGATGAGCATTTAAAATCAAATATATTGTCATTGCGTTGTTTCAGTATGTAGATGCACAGAATTTAAGCAACAATAAAGTAGTTTTTGAACGGATACAACACTCAATATGAATTAAAAAGAACTTAAAAAAATCACGATTTTGAAACAAGATGGATGCCATATATCATTTTGAAGTGGGTCATGTGATCGTTTCATATCATGGTCACGTGATCGTTTCATATAAGAGGTGTAATTATTATTTTCATTTTTATTTAAAAAACTACTGAATATATTTCGCTGAATTTTTTTTTATATATTTTATGGAACAATTTGAATATTACCTAAAATTTTCGAAGCAATTTGTGAATTTTAAATCCGCTTAAAAAATGTTTGAAAAATTAGGTCCCATAGGGCTCAATGTGTTTCATTTTTTCGACCCGGGTTCAATCCAAAACTAATTGGGTGATATTATTCATTTATATTCCCATAGGTTCTACAGACCGTCTGAACAACATACTAAAATTTCATTTTGATTAAGTCATTTTTACGGCACTTATCGTGCTAACGGACAGACAGACAGAATGAACAAAGTCATAAACACTTTTCAACTTTGTTGTAAAGTGTTAAAAATGGATTATGATATTAGAAAGTCGAGTTGCGACACTCTGCAGATAATTTATTTCAAAATTATAACATTAGACGATGATCGTTTGCGACATTGAAATAACGGTATTTATATTTTGAATGAGTCACATGTTGCACCAGAAGTGCAGATTACCTACCCCTGGTTCAGACATATTCTGAATTATGATTCCGACAAGTCTGGATACGAATTTATCTGATATTTAATATATGGTTATTCAAAATATGCTAAATCACTCTTTTGTAAATATTAGATGTAAACATTGCAGATGTTCATATTTTTTAAACATATGTACGAAATGCAATTTCCAAATTTTTCAAATTAATTTGAAAATATAGCAAGCATAAGTATATATATACGTGTTTACAATTTATCAAGTATTATTTCTTATATTTTTTAAACTATTTGTTTCATCCAGACCAAATGATGCGGCGACAGGGTGAAAAGTATTAAAAATTATTTCAAGAGTTGAAGAGAGAGGTTGGTGATTTCAAGCAGTGTTATTCAGAGAGAGCTGTTATTCACTTTAGTACTGAGAATGTCAAAGAAAAAGACGAAGAAAAGACTCCACATGTCAGAAAATGATTGTAAAATGTGACAGTCATAGTGAACTACAGATCCGAAATACAGAGGTATATGCCAGTCTTCATGAATGTTAGTTCAATTTTTGATCTTTGGAATAAGATTAAAAAATAGCTTGACTCACAAGGTGCTTTCTTCCTCTTTAAGCGTTTGATAATAAATTCATGTAAATTTAATCATAATAATACAGAGGTGTGGAAAAATGATAATTTATTTTAAAGGTTAAAATGCGGACTTTTATGTGTACTGTTTTGATTTAATGATTAAGTTAAGGAAGTCGTGCAGGGATGTAATGGTGGGTGTTGCAACAATGTTAGCAACGTACAAATGTTACGATCCGCGAACACTTTAATTATGACTAATAATTTAATCCATTAAATAATTAAAAGAAGTAAACTTAATTCAGTGTTTATTCACCACACATAAGTATAAAAAAATATCTGCATATACTTAAATAAATAATTATTTGCGCTTCTGTTATTTAGATGCTAAAAACATAAAAATACAAAAATGCATCAATAAAATAAATATATTTACATTTATCAACATAAGCGAATGTGCTGTTTTTCTTATGATAATATTCCGAAAACTAATATCCATATTTTCCTTGCCGTCTGGCGGGCTAGAATACGGGACAATAAAATAACAAGAAAGATCAATCATGCATAAAGCAATGATTATGAAACACTTTCCAACTACAATGCAATTTGATTTAAACATCTCTAAAATGCGATACATTCAGCGGTAATGTTTTTAAATTTTCACAGTACGACAATAATGTATTATATCAGAAAACTTCATCGAAAAAAATTAACTTTATTCAAATGACGTCATTGTAATATAATATACCTGAATCTCTCTGTGAAAAAGCAGTAAAAATTTCATTCATAAACATTTATTCTATTCCTTTCATTCATTACAATACTACAATAACTTATTTTACTTAAAAACTTAAAACCATGGGGGTAAAAGTAATTTAACTCTGTGCTTAAAGCTTCACCGAAAAAATTTGTTATAAAATCGTCTGTTCTCTATATAAAATCGATGACTATTTCATTCATATCAACTATATTGCAACCTCCAGAGCTAAATTATTTTGCGTTAAAGAAATTCTGGAATTCTTATACAATTCATCTAAGAGCTAGGTGTGTTTACAATCTCCATAAGTGTAAATTAGGCTTCGTTGTAGAGGTAATCGAAGTTGGATGATCATTTAAACTAAAATATATTGCAATTGCATTGTTTCAGAACATTGATGCATAGTAATTAAGCACAAATAAAGCTGATTTAGGACGGATACAACACCAAGTACAAATTAAAAAGAACTTTAAAAATCACGATTTTCACGCAAGATGGATGCCATATTTTATTTTGAAGTGAGTCACGTGATTTCTTCATATAATGGGTGTAATTATTATTTTAAATTTTATTTAAATAACTACTGAATATATTGTTCTGAAAATTGTTTTATATATTTTATATGATTATTTGAATATTTCCTAAAACTTTCGAAGCAATTTGGGAATTTTAAATTCGCTTAAAAATGTTTGATAAATCAGGTCCCATAGGGTTCAATGGATTTTCTTTTTTCAACTCGGGGTAAATCCAAAACTAATTGGGTGATATTATTCAATTATATTCTCATAGGTTCCACAGATCGTCTGAACAACATACTAAAATTTCGTTTTGATAAAGTGATTTTTACGGCAGTTATCGTGCGAACGGACAGACAGACAGACAGACAGACAGAATGAACAAAGTCATAAACGGTTTTCAACTATGTAGTAAAGTGTTAAAAAGGAACTGCGGAAATTTTCTATTTATATGCTAATTCTTTGTGACTCGGATTTCAACAAAAATTTCAAACGCGCATTGTAATACGGTTTTGGTAAAACAAAAACGATTTTTCGAGATAGCACCGGAAAATTCCTTCGTGTGTTTAAATCTGTGTAAGCTCTACGCAATTTCAACATTTTGTTTTTTGAAAATAAGAATATATTCTTTGTAGTTGTGGGACATTCTACATCTTAATGTGCTATTAAAGGCACATTCTACATCTTAAATATGCAAAAATCGACAAGATAAACATAATGTTAAACTTCATCTCTATATTAAAAATTAACTGAAGTTTCACAAAACTCGAATTTCCCATACATGAATCCATTTTTCAAAGCCTTTTTAACACTTTACAACAAAGTTGAAAAGTGTTTATGACTTTGTTCATTCATTCTGTCTGTCTGTCTGTCCGTTAGCACAATAACTGCCGTAAAAATGACTTCATCAAAATGACATGTTAGCATGTTGTTCAAACTGTCTGTAGGACATATGGGAATATAAATGAATAATATCACCCAATAAGTTTTGGATTGAACCCGGGTTGAAAAAATGAAATACATTGCGCCCTATGGGACCTAATTTTTCAAACATTTTTTAAGCGGATTTAAAATTCACAAATTGCTTCGATATAATTAAAATAATAATAACACCTCTTATATGAAGCGATCACGTGACGATGATATGAAAAGATTACGTGACCCACTTCAAAATGATATATGGCAACCATCTTGTCTCAAAATCGTGATTTTTAAAGTTCTTTTTAATTCATATTGAGTGTTGTATCCGTCTTAAACCGCTTTATTTTTTCTTAAATTCTGTGCATCTACATACTGAAACAAAGCAATTACAATATATTTGAGTTTAAATGATCATCCAAATTTGATTATTTCTACAACGAAGCCTATTTTTCACCTATGTGAAATGTAAGCAGCAATATATGTAAAATGAGTTGTATTAGAATTGCTGTATTTCTTTAACACAAAATCATTTAGTTCATGGAGTCTACATACCGGATATGAATGAAATATTCATTGATTTTACAAAGAGAAGGACGATTTTTTGCGTTGAAGTTTTACTCATAGAGTTTAATTACTTGTAGCTCAATGGTCTTAATTTTTAAATAAAATAAATTATTATAGTATTGTGATGAATGAAATGAATGGGAAAATATTATGAATGAAATGCTGTTTTATAGAGAGATCCAGCCGTGTTATATTTTCTATGACGTCATTTGAATAAATTTCAATTGTTTTCGATGAAGTTTTCAAATATAATAAATTATAGTAGTATTATGATAATTCTAAAATTATTACCGGGGAAGGTATCACATTTTAGAAATTTTTAAACCAGGCAATTTATATTTCAATGCCGTCATTTGAATCAAGTTCATTTTTTTCGATGCAGGTTTAAGTTGTTTTCAAATATAATAATATAATGGAGTATTGTGATAAGTTTTAAAATATTACCGAGGAATGTATTGCATTTTAGATTTATTTAAATAAAATTGCATTGAAGTTGGAAAGTGTTTCATAATCAATGCTTTAAGCATGATTGATCTTTCTTGTATTTCTTTGTATTCCGTCGGCAAAAAATTTTTTAAGATAGTGCATTATGAGTTACTGCTTCCAATCTACCGTTGGATTTACGCCTTTAATATATATATATATATATATATATATATATATATATATATATATATATATATATATATATATATACAGAGAGAGAGAGAGAGAGGAGGGGGGAGTTGTTAACTATCCCATTGTTGACGTATTTAAACGAATTATAAATACAAGAAATTTAATAATTGTAATTGTATACCACTTTTAAATTTTTAATTAAAAGTTATATTCTAAAAGTTAAGACTAACAATAATATATTAGATTACTGATTCGTAGAGAGTCACCGTTGCTTAGCGATTGTGGCTTTCTGCTAGAGGACGTGGCTCGGCCCCAGATCATGGGGCTAATAATGGGTTTCTATTAATAGTTTCATGTGTACGCCGAATCGAAGTGTTCTAGAATCGATCATTTGCACGTATGGTGGTATGCGTGCGACGGTGGGTGGAGTACCTTAACATGTGCTTGCAGTTCAGGGTTACAACTGTCGTGAACAGAGAGTAATTAACTCTGTTGTGGTAAATGTGAAACCTGCGACACATGGTGGGGTGCTACTGTTGGCATTTGGGATGGAATGCATCTTGAGGAAAGCGTTCGTGTTCTTTTTTGTGTTTCTGCCAACTGTGTGATTTTTTTTTCGTCAGCAACCAATCAACCCATCACAGAGCAAATTGATGTCAGCTCAACCAATCAAAGTTTTGCCCATATTGGAAATTCTAAATATTTACTATTGAAAACCCGAGCTTTGAATAATTCATTTGCTGTTGGTCTCTTGAAATCGAACGAAACATACCTCACTAGCGAAGAACAGGGCTTTCAATGAACTCGCACGAATAAAGTATGCGAGCGGTGAAAGATTTCAAAAGAAAACTTAATTTTACAAATAATTATGAAATTAGAAATATAAAAAATAATTTCAATATTTGAGAATCCTAACACAAAAAACCTGTAAGTTTTCAGAATTTGAATATTAAATTAAACAAATAAGGAAAAGGAAAATCGTGGAATCAAAGTAACACATTTCAATCGTAAAAATATATTTCCATAGCTTTGCGTTTTATAATTCCATGTATCATGAAGGTGAAGGGTTACTCTCTAACTCCATGGTATGTATTTTGTTTCATCGCTCTCTATTAGCAACCGTGTAAAAATAGGATAGTGAAGCTCAATATTGACCTCTTTTTAACACTTTACAGCAAAGTTGAAAAATGTTTATGAGTTTGTTCATTCTGTCTGTCTGTCTGTCTGTCTGTATGTATGCTCGTTAACACGATAAACATAGCCCGTTAACATTTTTTAAGCGGATTTAAAATTCACAAATTGTTTCGAAATTTTTAGGTAATATTCAAATTATTTCATAATATATATAAAAAAAAATTCAACAAAATATATTCAGTACCTATTTGAATGAAAATTAAAATAAAAATTATACCCCTTATACGAAGCGATCACGTGACGATGATATGAAAAGATTACGTGACCCACTTCAAAATGATGTATGGCATCCATCTTGTCTCAAAATCGTGATTTTTAAAGTTCTTTTTAATTCATATTGAGTGTTGTATCCGTCCTAAAACCGCTTTATTTTTGCTTAAACTCTGTGCATCTACATACTGAAACAAAGCAATTACAATATATTTGAGTTTAAATGATCATCCAAATTTGATTATTTCTACACCGAAGCCTATTTTTCACTTATGTAAAATGTAAACAGCAAAATATGTAGAATGAGTTGTGTAAGAATCGCTGTATTTTTTTAACGCAAAATTATTTAGCTCATGGAGTTTGCATAGCTGATATGAATAAAATATTCATTTATTTTACAGAGAGAAGGACGATTTTGTTCGATGAAGTTTTAAGCATAGAGTTTAATTACTTGTAGCTCCATGGTCTTAAGTTTTTAAATAAAATAAATTATTTTATTACTGTGATGAATGAAATGAATTGGAAAATGTTAATGAATGAAATGCTGATTTTATAGAGAGAGTCAGGCGTGTTATTTTTCCTATGACGTCATTCGAATGAATTTCAGTCGGTTTCGATGATGTTTTCAAATATAATAAATTATCGTAGTATTATGATAATTCTAAAATTATTATTCTAAATCTACAATTAATCGTCATTTTCATTGATTTAGCGTCATTTTTATCCATTTGGCGAGATTTTCGTTAATTTGGCAACATTTTAAAAAAATCGCCAAGTTGGCGACATTCCGCCAAATTCGTCGCCAAAATCTCGCCAAGCGTTATGCACTAAGAAATAAGTTATTCTTACAGCATATAAATAAATGACTATTGGCGTTCAAATACAAAAGTATTATTCAAAGTATCTTTTCTCATGAATGGAACGAGCTAGATCCACGAGAATGATGTCACTCAATTTATCACATGGTATTACATATGAAAAGTGAACATGTTTCTCAATAGCAAAATTTTTATTTCATTTTATATGACTTTTTGATATTTTTTTGAAAAATGTACAATATCTCGAGAACGGTTCATATTAGTGTTATAAAATTTATGCCAATCGTTTTCTAATGAAAAATTACATAAGAAATGTCTATTTGCGTAACTTTATTAGTGGTTTTGATTTTTTGACGATTTTTCAAAATTTCATTTGAAAATTTAGGGGGGTTCTGAACATTCGATTGCGTATAAAAACAATAGGCTTCCAGTGTTTATGGATTGTGAGTTTTGTACCAAATTTTGTTCGAATCGGTCCATTCGTTCGTCGGTTATCGTCTCCACAGACCCACTGACGCACACACACACACACACAGACATCACATCAAAAATGTTTGATTCGTGATCAGGGATGCTTAAAACGTGCTCTCCCGTCGAAAACTCAAATTCGAATTTTCGACCCCGTCACAATACTTTCCGTATACATTATGTATATAAGGAAAGTAATAACATCTCGTAGTTTAACAAAGGGCGTTTTAGCAGTTAGTAGAAAAATAAATGTTTTACACAAACGGTATTTCATTGGGTTGTACCATTTACGGCCGTGGAATTAGGATTATAGGATTGAATTTTAAGTCATTTGTTTCATTTCGGCGAAAAATGTTAAATTTATAAATTTTCAATTGTGTTTAACTGACTGTTGAAATATGATAATAATATTACGGGTATTTTCTGCCTACAATTCTAGGGCCTTCATTTTTTGCTTATGTTGGTGACATTTGATATTTTTTTGTCCAATACCCAGATCGGTCGACTCACCCGAAGCCATGAGCAACTGTTTCACCAGCCGAATACTTTTTTTGTAAAATTGTTTATGAAGAGGATCAGGTATTTTAGTTTTTTATATCCACATGTAAAGATAATTCGGTGCAGCAAGAGTGAAGATTGGTAGGATTCTTCTTACAGGAATTGAAATAAATATTTGAAAATCATTTTTTGAATTTAAATATCATTAACAATACCACTGAAATTCTCACATATTTTTTCTCACGAGCAACCCCATGACTATCTGGTTTACTGTAACACCGAATTTCAGAGCCCCTGAAATGTCAAAATTCACAGAGCACTTTAGGAAAGAGCACTTTAGGAATAAAGGAATTTAGGAATAAAAAAGAGCACTTTAGGAATCCAGTTTAACTGTTTTGGATTTACAATTCCATTCAAATAAATATCGAGTTAAACAATATAGTTATTCTCTACAATCCAATTATGTTTAAAACCACCAAATGACTGGATCTAGACATCAAATGGTATCAAAATCCGTTTCAAAAATATATTTTACAATCAACCACATATTGACACAGAACATTACTGAATTGCTAATAAGGAAATTGAAGCGTATTAAATGCAAAGAGAGAATGTTGTTAAATTATTCCATTTCGCGCATAGGTATGTAAAACCACAGTACGCCATTTGATTCTAGGATTTACACTTTCTTTTAGACTTAAGAGTTAAAAGTCCGTCAAAGTTGCATTTAACAGTAAGTCGCAGGAATTCATTAATGCACAGCTTTCGGCATCATTAACTGCAACCATTAAGCTTGTATATTCGTAGTTCACTAGAACTTATTTTGGGTAAATTAAAATCCAAGTATTCTTATTTAATCACCACTTCATTTCAGAATAAGATCATTTATATGAATTATTTTGTGTTTTGGTTATTCTCTGAAAGGTTGCTTGTTGTATGTTAAATGGTAATATGATATGTGGCATATAATTAAGAATATGATATATGTATAATATATTAATGGTGTATTTCAAAACTTAAATTAACACCGAATTACAGAACATGGTATGTCAAAATTTATGTTTAAGACATTTTAGGAATCCCATTTAATTGCTTGTGATTTTCATTTTTATGTAGATAAATGTCCAATTAAACAATATTTTTATTCTATATTTTAAGTATTTTAAACCACCATATGACTGTCCCAGACATCAAAAGATATTAAAGTTATTTTCAAAAATATATTTTGCAATCAATCATAAATGGAGACAGAACATTACTGAACCGTGAATTGAGAATTTGATGCGCATCAAATGCAAAGCGAGAATGTGTCTAAATTATTCCATTTCACGCATAGGTATGTAAAACCACAGCACCTCATTGACTACACTTTCTGAACTACACATTCTAAAAGGCTTAATAGTTAAAAGTCAGTCAAAGTTGCATTTACCCATAACTCGCCGGAGTTCATTAATGCACATCTTTCGTCATCCTTTACTGCAACCGTTACGCTTGTATATTCTTAGTTTTCTAGAATTTATTTTGTGCAGATTGAAACCCATGTATTCTTATTTGATCACAACTTCACTTGAGAATACTAATATGATTTATGTAAATTATTTTGCATCCAAACTTTTGTTGTGTGTTATATGCAAATATTTTGAATATGATGTAGATGATATATTTATTAATGGTGCGTTTTAATACTTTTTATTCGATTATTTTTTATCACCACATCCAATCCTTCCAATTACCTATAGAATCCATAGTGTTAGAATATGTGTTAAAGTGAAAGAAGTACTATAATATATTGGTTCCCAATTTATTGCCAGAATACGCCAGAGGGCACGTCTCTAGGTCTGAAGAATCCGCTAATGAACATAACACGAATAATAAAACACAGTAATATTGTTGTTTTTGTTTTTTGTTACATATGGCTTTATTGGAAATCAAACCATTACATAAATGGCAGCTCACAATGATAGGAAGGGAGAAATACAAAACAGAGAAAACTAACCAAACACAAAACAAGAATATTACATATCAAGCAAACACAAAGATTAATGAGAAGAAGCCAAAGAGGGAATTGCAACTTCAGAGGCAGGTCATAAAAGTTCTAGTTCCCAATACAGTCTTCAAACATCACCTTGCTGCTGAGAACCTTTATCCAAACCCGGGCACAGTGAAAGTTGACTTTAGTTCATAACATCAGCACTACAAATTGGGCACACATTTGTTGGGAGATTTCTTATTAAGGTTTTCGGCCAGGCAATAATGACCTGTTTTCAATCTAAAATTGGCCACTTCCTCCCTGCGAGGCTGATTGCTAACACAGTAATATCAGATAATGTGGTTTAGAAATGAATTTGAATTTAAATTTCCTAGCAATTCTATCATCATACCCCCTGAAACCGAATATAAAATTGCTCCCCAATACGGATCGCACTCCAAATGTAAATAGAGTGATCCATAAAGCTGTCGGCAATTCTTAATTATCTTCAATTATCTTAATTATCTTGAATTCTTATTTATACTTAATTATCTTCAATTATCTTAATTATCTTGAATTCTTATTTATTCTTAATTATCTTCAATTAATTATCTTCAATTACCTGCAAATCGTTGTCATTTTAATATTTAAAACATAATCGCTTTGTTTTTATCTTAACAGTTTTGGAGAGATAAGGAACACTATGTCCAATGAGCTTTGTACGGAATCCGTAATACAATTATTTCAAAGACGTCTGATAGAAGGCCTTTTATTCAGCATATCCAGAAATATTATTTTTAAGTTCGTGCATTGCCAGACGGGACATTGATAGAAACAGCGGAAGCGGAAATCCTTAGTGAACTCCCTTAGTCGTTCTAGAATATAATGCAGAATCCATATTCGTCACAATCTGAGCTCTATATCTATATTCATTCCTGAAAAATAAATGGTTCAAGAAAATTTTTGAAATGAAAGTGAGAAAACTCGGAAATGCAAATCCTTAGTAAACACTTAATCCCCCAACGAAATGTGATGCTGAATCCATATAAGTTATCGACTAACTTTATTCCATAGCCGATCTTGAAATGATGTAAGAAATGTATCTCTTAAAGAAAAATGTAGATTTTCAAATTGAAAGACATTTCCAGATCCAGAAGTGGAAATCCTTATAGTCAGTCATCCAGACTCCTAAAGCATTTAACGTTGAATCCATAGTAGTCGTTATCTAAGCACTAGCCACAGTCATACCCGAGAAATAGATGTTTCAAGAAATATTTTAGAGGGAGTAAAAATGGAACCGGCAATGTAAATTCTTAGTGAACACACCCTACATCCTTTGAAAGTTGATGCTGAATTTATACCATTCATCCTTTAAGCTCGATCTATAATAGACTCTGTGAAATAGATGCTGAAAAAATTATGTTTGTAAAAACGTAGATAAAAAATTTGATTGCCAACAATAAAACAATTAATAAAACAATAATATACAAACTTCGCTCATATAAATTGTGTCAGTTCAATATATATGAGGCATTTAATCGCTAGGGATATCTGAATTCTTTCACAACAATGTACTAAAATGATAGTTCTGAAAGAATTATTTTAATAGCATTATATTTTTATGTTCTAAGCCGACATACAAAAGCAATAAATGTGCACTGCAAAGCATTTATTATGATAATATTACATTAATTTACTTTTTTTTATTCTGCAATTCTATGTGTGTTTTCTATGGATGAATATTTATTGGATACTTTTATTGGAAATTTTATTGGAAATTTTAAAGGCGGTATATTGTGCAAAAATATTGTAAGTAAAACTGACACGCAGTAAATAAAAAATATATGCAAACAACAGTTTTTATCAAGTTTTTATATTATAAAATAATGATAAATAACTAAAAGATTTTCAAAATCATACTTCTAAAGACAAAAACAAAAGAAATAGAGAACTATCCTTTGTATCAATCGCCATGTTCGCGATTGCAATATTATCTTGGAATAGTACATATTTTAATTTTTATAAATATTTATTCAATATAAATCGCGAATTCTTATACTTTAATTTTGAGTATTTTATATATATTTCGAGTAATCTGTGTATTTATAAAAACATTCAATTCCATTTACATTCATAAAGACACTTAATTTTCAAAATTTAATGTTTAAAATAAATTTAAACATTAAAAATATTCATCATTAAATTTATTTATATCCACATTTAGATAGAACTATGCTCATGTTTGTAAAAATTGCAACACCTTGCAGGAATAACACCATTGAGCTGAAACTTAACAGCAAATGCAAATTAGGGTGTGCTACGCAAATTATTAGAATTTCAGAGTCGCCGCGTATGCATGAGCTGAGCAGCGCCCCCTGAACTACTGTTTCAGACATATAAAAAGCGAGTTGTAGAGGGACGTTGAAAATAGTGTATGGTTGTCTGCCAGCTGTAAACGTTTCATGAAAAGACATTATGCCTCTACGACAACAGAGGGCACCATATGAGTAAATTATGGAGTTTGAACGGGGACGAATGGTCGGTCTTCGTGAAGAGGTTTTTTCTTATTGTGCAATATCAGCTCGTATAGAGCGCAATGCCACGAGAATGATGCGAGTGTTGGAGCACTGCTATGCGTGCGAACGTTGGAGCACTGCTATGCGTGTGTCATTGTCTGCTCCAATAATTCGCTGTTATCTGTTGCACAGTGCACTGCGTACACGCTTTCCTTTGTACAGGATTCCCCTGACTATTGACGACTGGGGCAAAAATGGGCTCATTAACACAGACATCGGCTTGCCGATTCACAGCAAGTAGCCTTTTCCTTTGGATCTCGCTTTAATTTGGGGTACAGTGATGGCCGCATCCACGTTAGACACTACAGCAGTGAACGCCACCTTCAGGAGACTGTTATCGAACGTCATATTGGACGAACGGCAAGCGTGATGGTAGGGGGCGCCAATGGGTGTTTTGGACAATCTCAGCTGCTAAAAATTGTTCGTAATCTCAACAGAGTTCTGGAGCCCGAAGTTGTACCCTTATTTCAACGCATTCCTGGAGCTGAATTTGAACAGGACAACGCCCGTCCACATGTTGCTAGGAATGTTCAAGACTTCTTTTCATCACAACAATTACAGTTTCGTCCTTGGCATACCTATTCACTGGTTATGTCACCTATTGAACATGTATGGAATTTCGTCAATCGGCGTTTTGCTCGTGACGCTCGTCCCATACCTAATACAGCTGCAATTTGTGTTCAGATAAAAGCAATCTGGGATGCTGAGGTACAAACTCAAAATCAATTTGCTTTAATACCACGTCGAATAGAAGCACTTATTACAGAGCGTGGTAGCTTTACCAAATACTGCTGTTCGACATGTAATATTGCGTTTTAGCTTAGTATATTTAATAATTTATTTTTATCAATACATAAAGTTTGTGGAATAAATTTCATTCAATTCTGATGATACCATCCTAATGTTGCAGTTTTTAAAACATGAGTTTATATATTTCTTCTATTATGTCACCCTTTCAGCATTTCAGGACACTTAGCAGATTTCGTTCGTACATACCATCTACAACTCAGCAGACGTTTAAATCGCTAAAGATAAATGTGTTTATTATATTTTCGGACATTTTATTTTTTATGTTATGTAAATAATTTAAATTATTCTATTACTTTATAAATTAAACAATCCAGATGAAATTTCTTTTCAATCATACACAATTTAGTGTAAACAAAATCGAAACATAAACATTCAATGTATACGTAATCAGAAGAATACAAAAATCGTTTTATTTTTAAAATGCAATTATATTTGTTTTAAAAATCACAAAATTAAAGTTTATACAAGGCGTTTACAAATATAAGTACTTATTTACTTTTATTAAAGCTGTTACAAATATCGATAAATATTTGAGCACAGTCACCAATGCCACTGCCAGGCTGCAGCATTGCGATTAGGTATGTATACGGTACGTTGCAGTTTCAAAAATCCAAAGTCAAATGTTAAACAAAATGTTTTCAAATGTAAATATTTAATTACATATATTAAATTTGTGACAAACTACGACAATTATCGAGACACCAACAACTAAGAAAAGTTGAAGCTATAATATTTCCATATGGTACAATGTCCATATGTTAAACTTCGACCGTTAGACTTATTCGTTAGACATTGGAGTTTCTGGTATAAAATCTTTATTTAGATTTTCCGACCAATTTTTCAATTTCCTCCGGGTCAGATAGAAAAATTTAAAAATAGTATAAGTAAATATTTAAATAGTTAAAAGAGTTAAAGGGTTTAAACAGTTAAAGAGATAAAAGAGTTAAAGAATTAAAATAGTTAAAGAATTAAAAGTAAACCATTACTATTTTTTTTTCAAAATAAATGTTCAAAACAATTCGAACATTCAGTTTAATTGCAAAAAATAAAAATGCTACATGGGAGAACATAACATTTTAGTCAGGCAGAGAACAAATAGACAATTGTCATATGTCTAATTTTTTTAAAGAAAAGTTTTAAAAGTATAATTCTTAAAAATAAGTTTTCTGTGCAATGGTTATTTCCTCATCATACCTGTAAATGTATCAAATATTGATACAAATTAAACTACTGCTTGGGAGATTATAATTGTCTAGGCAGAAATAGAACAAATAGACACGGAATTGTCTTATGCTTGCTTTCTTCAAGGAAGTTTATAAACGTTACAGTAGGTATAACTCTTAAAAATATGCTTTCTATGCAGTGATAAGTTTCTCAACATAACTGTAAATGTATCAAATATTAAATAAGGTCGTTAAATTAATAGCGTAGCATTACATATTGTAACGTCACTAAATGTATGACGTGTGACAACTGATTACATCACTGAAATATGATATCGTATAATCACGTTGATTATTCCCGCTGTTTTGGAAATACGTGTACTCTAGCACTGGAAAATACTTTTGACTAATTAGAATAACGAAAATTTAGTCTAATGCTTACGATACCTGATCAGGCTGGTGATAAAGTCGCTGATCGTGCAATTTATGATTAGTTTTCAGTCTTCACACATGTGGGCTGCGTGTATTACAGTTTTGCATTAATTACATGTGTCTAAAAGTTTAAGATTAAAGTGGAATTTATTATTTGGTTAGGCAAGATACTTTATCAAAATCTGGGTTGTCAGGTATTATATTTGAAAAGTAATGTTATCTGAAATGTTAATGAACCGTTTCCGTATTTTAATACCTGTATACATTACTTTTCATTATGTATCATTATGCTAGAAAGTAGAAAATTCACATGCGCTACGCGCGTTTTTCATGGCTAATGGCGACTACATGTGACACCTACACATTTATTGAAAGTTGAATATAACAATTTTTCATTGTTGGCAGCAAAATTATATCACATTGTATATTTATTGCTTTTGAACAGCAAATGGGTGCAAGATATTTTTTTATATCCTTTGTATCGTCAACGCAATATCGAATTTCTGATTATTATTTGATCTGGAAGCTGAAAGGGATCAAATAATACCAAAATCCAGTTTCTGGCTGTAGTGGCAGGTAGCGATCATATAAAAAGTAGTTTTGATTTTTTTAATTGTTCTATTACATCGCCACTCCTAATTCAAATGTTCAAAATATTATATATTTTCGTTGATCTGAAAGCTGAGGTGAATAGAAAGAGACCAAAATAAGGGTTCTAACTATAAGAAAAGTACTTAATAGTTTTGATACACCATGCAATCACTCAATCAGTTTAGTGCCTATTATACAGATATGGGGTACATGCGATATTGTGAAAATAACTTATCTAAAACTAAGTTATTGAGAAATATCACTTCCGTTACAGGGAACAGCATACTTAGAATGTTTCACACCTAACTTTGAGCATTGAAGCAGTAATATTTCCAATGAAATTAAGAAACTTACTACGTGCCAAAATTCTCCGAAATTTGAACATTCAGTTCAAACACGTAGGAGGCTTCAAATTTTAAAGATTATCCTGCACATGAATTTGCAATGATCAAGTTCCTGTAATATATATATATATATATATATATATATATATATATATATATATATATATATATATATATATATATATATATACATATATATATATATGTGTGTGTGTGTGTGTGTGTGTGTGTATAACATCTTTATATAATATATATATAACTTCTTTTAATCTTAAAGGACGTGAAGATCAAAATTAAAAATAATGGGGTTTATTTTATAAGTAATAGTCTTGAAGTCATAGAAAAAATCAAAACAATTTCTGATGATTTACATTATAAAAGTTACGATTTTAACGATTTATTCAGTAATATTGATATTAATGATTTGTTTGCCATTCTTATGGAAATTTACGAAAAACATAATATGCAAACACATATTACCAGATGTAAATTTAAATCTATAGTTAAACTTGTACTGTTTGAAACAGTTTTGTACGATGGTACAAATTTCTATTAACAGCTCCATGGTATTCCAATGGGAGGAGGATGTTCCTCAATTCTTGCCGACATTTACCTTCATAAATATGAAGAAGGCACACACCTTTTGAACGAATTGTTGTACATCCGTTACGCTGACGACATCCTTTTAGCTTGCAATGACGTACATTCTTCATTGGATTTTGGATTTTATCCAAAATGTTTAACGTTAACAGAAACTCCATACAACCAAGATAAAAGACTAAATCTTCTGGATTTGTCTATGTACAAACTTCTTGATGGTTCTACTGGATTTCGACTCTACGATAAACGTAGAGGTTTTACATTTGAAATAAATTACATTTTTTCTTGGAATTCATGTTTACATCGGAATGTGTACATAATATTGAACCAACTTATACGAAGCAAAAGAATGAACAGTAACGTTAATGATCGTTATAACAGCGATATTGGCTTCCTACATGGTTCAATTGCACAAGGATTTCCGAAGCGTTTTCTGAGCAACACCATATATAGATTTTATGATTTAACCGTAACTGAAAGCTACCGTATATATTTAGCTACAGAACCGGTAAAGGGTTGATCATGACTAAGTGTCCGTGCATTCCTTACACAGGTATATGTCGTGTATACTTGCCTATATGATGAATATAAACTTGTGGATAGATTGGTGCGTATTCGTCTTGCTTATTGCAGTATTGAAGTCATGGTACAGTATCTGATTACGTGTTTATAAACTATACTTTTTAATTCTTATTGACTTTTAAATTATAGAATTAAGACACTCTAATGCAGGTTTTGAATTTCGAGTCTTGTGGGTTATTCCACGATTTCATGATCTGGTACTCTTTTTACATCTTTTTACATTTTTGATACTTCGGTATTCATATCTTATGCAATATATCGGCTTCCGGGAGTGTTGTCTCGACCAAAAGCTTGTCTAGACCAACAGCTTGCTTAACCGGGGATTGGGGGTCACAACACCCCCCGGCCAATCTTTGATATATTGCTTCCATTTACTTGTCTACTTTTCTGGTGTATATATATATATAGGAATATGAGTTAAATGATCATATAACCCTGTGATAAATAAAAAAAAAAATAATTTTCTATACATTACATATTTAAATTATACTGATATACTTTAAATTAAACAAATGTGCCAATGTTTAGATTATTATTACACAATTAAGGACATCCAAGATAGTTAAATAAGATTGGAAGATCCATATTGGATTACTTACCTCATGAAAATTCGTAGTTTTAGGTTGACAGCTCGATATTCCAGAATACGTTTTAAAACTTGAATTATTCCATTTTTTTTTCAAACCAATCATTCCTAATCCAAGAGTTGTACTAATGTCAAGTGAATTTAATAATACATATAACCAGTAAAGAAATTAATAATTATATTTAAGACATATAATAAATTGAGCTAAAGTACTAATGCCTTAATACAAATGAGAATCAATCGCTTTCCGCCAAGAAGCAATTTGGATTAGTTACGACAATTAAATTTCAGTTCATCCACTTGCATATGGCATTTAATCGTTGTAGCAACAATGGGAGCATTTTTCGATTAAGTGATACTATGAATTTGATTTCATTTAGCTGTGATTCAATGATCTTAATTTCATATATAGAGAGGTTTGAGACTGAAATAATATAAAGTATTTTATTATGAGACAAAATTGCATCATCAAATTCCCTAGTAATTAGAGTATAAAATGAGGTAAGAAACTTTTCTTATTAACTTGAAAATTAAGGTAGTGAGATATTTTTTATTTTAAAGGTACAGAATATCCCATCACGCAATTTTAATTAATCACTAGCTTGAAATTTTTATGACTCCGTTGCTGTAAAGTGTGTTATAATGATGTAATTATACTAGCACTACACAAGAGACACTGGTGCCATGTTCACGCAGAGTACGATCATGTTAAACATGTGGGTCTGTAAGTCCTTCCGAGAGGTTGGTGGTAGAGGAAGCAGGGCGCGGTCCCTGTGGATGCCTCCCCCACTGAGTTCCGGTCTAAATTGGGTATCTCTTCCCGGCTGTCCAAATGCTTACCTTACACCTTTCTGGTGGGTCGGACGGTCTGTGTCTCAATAACAACACGAGATACTGGACAGTGCAAGGATTGAAATTTTCTTTAAATTGATTATTAGATTTATTTATTTATTTATGTTTTAGCAAATTTATTTCGCGAAGTATCTTTGAACCAATTTATATTTTAATAGCCGAATATCTGTTGAAAATTGAGTCTCACATTTAGGCCAACGCCAAACAATATGATTATTTTATACATTTTAATTTTTTCCAGTAGATCTTATCGGAATGTTCACCCGTGAACCAAAATTAAAATCCCTATATCACTTAATCGTTGGTGTTTCAAACTTATTCGCCCAATGAAATATTTGGGAGAGCGTAACACCTAAAATGCCAAATTTTGTAACACAGTAATTTTCTTCGATATGCTTCCTTCATTTTGAGGTTATTTGTGTTTATTTTTCCCTATTTATTTCATTTTAGCACTTTTATTTGGCGAAGTTATCTCGCATGGCCTCCAACATCAGTTTGTTCCTTTATACTTGAATTTATATTTTTCAAGTCCTTTTTCATTTTTATCCTCATTTTTAAAAACTTTTTACTTAAGTTTCTTATTTGTACTTTTAACAGCTGGTTTAAACGTCTCATGTTTTATCTCTAACGTTTTAGTATGTATACTCTCCATTCAGTTGCTGCTATTCACTCGGCTATTATTTTTTTTTACATCATTGTTTACTTTAACGTTCATTCTTTATTTTCTGCTATTCCTCCGTTCCGTTGCTGTTCCACTGCAGCCACTGGAAAAATAGCAGTACTGTGATTGACTGAAAGTTAATAAATGTAAATTATCTTCAAAAATATTTTTTTTTATTTTGTTTTTTGCGTGCAAGATTTCTTCAAAGAGAATAAGTTTTGTATAAATTTTATATTATATTATTTACTTTAGTAAAATAGTACTTTAGTAATTATTTACTTTATTTACTTTATATAATATAATGGGCCAACCTACTTATACCCCAATTGAAATGAGAGTTAATGTCTTTGTACTAAAGAGCAATTTAGATCAAATGCCATTAAATTTCCGTTCAATCACTTGCATATAGCATTGAATCCTGCTGAAAGCAATGTCATTATTGGTAGTGAATGCCGGGTATGGTTTCAGGGATAATATGAACTGCATTTAATTTGGTTCTAATTTAGTGATCTCTATCATATATATCTAAGTTTCCAGACTGAAATAGAATTGAGTATTTTGTTTCATGACAAAAATACTGCATCAAATTCCCCTGTGTAATGAAAGTACTAAATAAAGTACTAAACATAACTTCTGTATATCATTTAATGACTTAAGAGTCGTTAGAACATTTAAGTAAAATATATTTATATTTATCCTACATGTGAGCACTTCAATATATATATATATATATATATATATATATATAATATATATATATATATATATATATATATATATATATATATATATATATATATATATATATATATATATATATATATATATATATATATATATATATATATATATATATATATATATACATCATTTTTTTTACAAATTTTAATACAGAATATTAAATAACAAATCTAAAAAATATCTATTTAATTTTAAAGCTATCAAAATTATTGAAAAAAAATTAAATAAATAAATAAATTAAAAAATAAAAATTCATTTTTATTTTAAATTTTAACCAAAACCCATAAAACATATACTCAAAGTTACAATGAAGTAAAGCGCCACGCTGCTTTGCATCAAGGAACAGTATATATATCCAAAAGGAAATTTCAAATCTGAAAATCAAAGATGATACATGAAAAAAACAAGAAAAAGAAAAGTACCAAAAATTGGCAAATTGGCAGAGGGGTGTTGTGAACCCCTCACCCCAGTTCAGCTTGCTTTACGCCATGGCCACACTCCCGGATGCCGGTACCATTCCGCAGCTAGGCCATTATACCTAAGAAAATCTATTTGGAAACGAAAAGACCATGATTGTTGAAGCCAAACACAACACTAGAATTCGCACAAACTTGAGGTCTTGTTTGTGCTTCAACGATCATGGTCATGGGCGTGTGGACATGGAGTAAAGCATGCTGAATCGGGGTGAGGGGGTCACAACCCTCCCTCTGCCAATTTTTGGTACTTTTCTTTTTCTTGTTTTTTTCATGTATCATCTTTGATTTTCAGATTTGGAAATTTCCTTTTGTATATATATATATATATATATATATATATATATATATATATATATATATATATATATATATATATATATATATATATATATATATATATATATATATATATATATATATATATATAGAATGTCATATAACAGAATCTACCATAGTACAAACAGTACAAAAACAGTTATCTAGACCAATAAGCGCAATGCAGCTTGAAGTAGTCTAGAAAAGTATAATAGTAAAAATTGAAAAATTGGACATGATCACAATCTCCCTAGGCCTTTTATGTATTATCTGTTGGCTGACTTCATGTCCAATCTTTCAATTTTTACTATTATATATATATATATATATATATATATATATATATATATATATATATATATATATATATATATATATATATTAATTCAGTGAAATTAATAATATTCTTCATTACTCTGATATCGTTTTCAAGAAATAAGAACGCCCCCCGCCCCGTTGACATAACAGAAGCATCCCAGAACACTTCTAGCTAACTGATCTTAGGCCCTATTGGAATGGTTCCAGCAATTGATTTATTGAACTTGGCCACAAGATCTCGCTTTCATTTCCGCTTAATTGCTTTCCAAATCCTACTCCAGTGGGCACTTAATTCAGTTTGTTCTTCGAGTACTTTTAGTAGTGTTTATATTGGCAAGACAGAAGTGTACTTAAGATTAATCTAAGACAACCTTTAAGGATTTGCGAAAAATTTGCTTTGATCAAAATTGTTTCTTCGAGTATTATATTTATTTAATGCATTGATGATTGGAAACTGTTTTATCCTTACCTTAAAATATCGAGAAAGAAAGATGATTCAAATGTTACAGTGCCAAACTTTTCTACACATACACATTCTGTCCTCCCCTTGTAGAGAAACCGAAAATTTGAATAAATCGGTACATAGATTTTGACAGTATATATTGTACGCTCACCGCGCGATGGGGGGGGGGGAGGTATAAAACATTTGGTTTCATTAGGTTGATTGACGCTATGTGCGCCAAATTCAGTTTTCTGAATCCCCTGTGAGAGGGTTTCAGGACAATATGATATGCCTTTATGAATAACTCATTGTCTTTCTCAGGTCAAAAAGAGTGTACATCGAACAAAATTTAAGATACAATTGTGACGTAGCAGAAAACAAAGAATTGAATAAATACATCTGGAACACCCAAAGAAGGAATCGCGAATTATTTTCAGCAGTATCTAAACTCAAGAGCGTTAACTTTTGCTTTCTCATACTATCAGAATTTGTTAACCCATAAATATAGTTGCGATTTAAATCTAATTTTTTTAATGAATGTGCGTTCCATGTTCCATGTGTGTACCATCGTCAGACACTTGTAACTTATTAACCCTTGGATCTCCTGGAATGACTCCAGATATTAATCTGATAGAGGCGAAGGGATATCCTTCTCAAATTTTTTCAATTGCGTTTACGTTCGTTACTGAGAGAGAACTTTGTTTATTCAGCACTACAAGTTTATTTGCATAGTGTACATATATTATGAATTAATTTCAGCTTAAGTATAACTTCATAAATTTGTAAAACACGTTTTCATTGCCCTTCATGTCTTATGTTTGTGTACGAATAAATTTCTTAACGATAGGCCGTAGGAAAAGTTATGTCTTGGTTAGCTCTTTTGTTTTCAGAATAAAATTGGGTTCCATTTGTGTAACATCAGATCTCCAGGCACTTAAAACTCACTGACCCTTATTCATTCTGGAATAGTTCCAGTTATTGATTTGCTGGTACTGAAGGCAGATCGTTCTCATTTTTTTGTCGATTGTGTTCCTATTCGTTAATAAGAGCGCATTTTATTTATTTTGTACTACAAATTTATTTGTACAGTTTGCATACATAAAGGACTTAAGAGTGCTTAATATTAACTTCATAAATATTTAAAAGATGTTTTCATTGCCTTTTATTTTTTCTGTTTGTGTATGAAGAAATTTCTTAATGATAAGCCGTAGAGAAAGTACCGTCTTAACGATATGCAGCTAGGAAAGTGGAATGATTTGTTGGTGGTAAATTCTTAATTGCTTTCAATTGCTTTCCTGTAAATTTTTGAAGACCACTTCATTTACTTCGTACAAGTGTATTTGCATATTTTACGTACATTACGGACTTCAGAGTGCTTAAGATTAATTAAATATTGATTTAAAATATGTTTTCATTGACTTTGTTTTTCTTTTGTTTGTGTTCCATTTGTGTGACATCAAATCTCCAGGCACTTGTAACTAACTGACCCTTGACCCTACTGGAACTCCTCCAGATATTGATTTGTTGGTTGTAATGGTCGATCATTCTCAATTTCTTTTGTTATTTAGAGAGCATTTCATTTATTTCGTACAATGTGTGTATTTGCACATAGAAAATATATTAAAGACTTAAAAGTGCTTAAGATTAACGTAATAAATATTAATAAATATTTTCATTGCCTTTTATTTCTTCTGTTTATGTACGAGGAAATGTCTTGTAATATATATATATATATAAAATATAATATATATATATATAATATATATATATGTATATATTATATATATTATATATATATATATAAAGATATGTCGCAGGGAAAGACACTTTTTGAATATCTTAGTTTTTCTTCAGAATAAATATGAGTTCCGTTTGTATAACATCAGATTTCCAGGCACTTGTAACTTACTGAGCCTTGGCCCTGCTGGAATAAGACCAGATATTGATTTGATGGTGGTGAAGTGAAATTATTCTCAATTTCTTTCAATGACTGTCCCGTTCCCTATTTATAGAACACTTCGTTAATTTTGCACTACAAGTTTATTTGTGTACATACAGTGTACATACATTGTGGATTAACTTCAGATTGATGTTAACTTCATAAATAAAAATATTTTCATTGCCTTTTATTTCTTCTGTTTGTGTACGAAGAAATTTTCTTACTATATGCAGTAGGGAAAATTCATGTCTTAACGATAGTCTGTAACGAATGTTACGTCTTCGTTAACTCATTTTTTTTCAGGATAAATGTGGGCTCCATTTGTGTAAAATCAGATCTCCAGGCACTTATAACTTATTGACCCTTGGCTCTCCTGGAATATCTCCAGATATAGATTTGTTGGTGGTGTAAGGGAGTCCATTCTCAATTTCCTTTAATTACCTCCCCGTTCGATATTTAGAGAACACTTTATTTGTTTTGTATTACGAGTATCTTTGTAAAGTGTACACAGTACATTAAGGACTTAAGAGTGCTTAATATTAACTTCATAAATATTTAAAATATGTTTTCTACGCGTTTTACTTCTTTTCTTTTGTATACGAAGAAATTTCTATAACGATATGCTTGATACTAATAAGGTGTCTCTTATTAATGAAATTGTCGCGGAATAATTTATTATGGATTCCAGTAATCAAAAGCCAGTGTTATTGGTACAACCTGTAAGATTTTGGAATGAAAGTCTGCAGTCGTATTTATGAAACATTTTATTTTCATCTTGTGTAGTCTACATCTATCAAAATCAACACAAAACTTCCTTTTAAATATTCCTTTAAAGTATTCGGTTAAATATTTAAAATTATTTTATTGCTTAAGTTTAGTAACAGGTCTGTTACAACAACATAAATGATTCATTTTATTAATATGTGAACTTCTACGTCAGTTGCATAGTTCACACTTATCATTTTGTTTCGCTGACTATATATACTATAATCATTGTTATGGGAATCGACCTATTTCTCCATAGAAATAAAAATCGTTCCATACAATTCATTCGTTTGGAATAATTCGAATTCTAATCATGAAAATTACAAAATATTAAATACTGTTCTAGTTATTGATACTATGTATCCACACAAAAAATTGCATATCCATGAGAATATTTGTTCCTAAGTTATCTTGTCTAAATATTATACATAAACAGACGCATACACTGACATATACACACACAATGAACTGATATCTTATCAAAAGCGTTCAAAATGGACCCGGGGGTCTTAAAACTCGTAGTTATTAGTCAGAGAAAACCCTACTTTCTTTATACATTAGCAGATAAAAGTTAAATACTGTTAGGAATACTTGAAATGGTCCCATTGACTACCCCCGTGAAAATATGACATTTACAGGCAATCATCGCCATTACGTAAATGTCCGGCTTGCTTGACCTTGGCAACAAATTTGTGAAACATTGGAATTTAGCGAAATATTGCTAACTTTGCGATTTGTGCTAACTACTAGAATTTTGCAGTTTGGTTAAGTGTTTTCCAATTTACGACAAATTTTCCAGAGATTTCTACAGATAGTATAAACGCTGGTCATCGTTCATATAAGGAGTTGCCGTGATGCAATTAAAAGTGAATTGCTAATACGTCAGTGTTTTGAGAATATAATCGTCTGTTGTGTGAATAAATTGAGCATTTAATTGTTCTTTTATTCCACTTGACAGACGTTGTACAATGTTGTTGTTGTTGTTGAGACCCAGACCGTCCGACCTACCAGAAAGGTTTAAGGTAACTGTTTGGACAGCCGGGAAGTGCCACCCAATTTAGACCGGAACCCAGTGAGGGAGGCATCCACAGGAACCGTACCCTCCTTCCCCTACC
Source organism: Amaurobius ferox (assembly GCA_951213105.1). Classification (NCBI taxonomy): domain Eukaryota; kingdom Metazoa; phylum Arthropoda; class Arachnida; order Araneae; family Amaurobiidae; genus Amaurobius; species Amaurobius ferox. Next base: position 86,606,366 of record OX578151.1, on the reverse strand, counting down.
ACCAACCTGTCGGAAGGACTTTCGAATCCACATGTTTAACGTGATTGTATCGTTATTAGCTGTATATTGTTCAGGCTTGAGCTAATTGGTGCTTTAAATAAATGCGTTAATTATCCAGAAGTTCGAACTCATTTTTATATCCCTGAGAATACACACACGATTTCTAAGGGATACCCTTTAACAATAATCATAGGCACATACTATAGGGGCTCGATTTCCGCATCTTTCCAAACTATCGCCGTGTTTATGTGGAGTACAATCACGTTACACATTTGGGTCCGTAAATCCTTCCGATCGGTTGGTGGTAGAGGAAGGAGGGTACGGTCCCTGCGGATGCCCCCCCTACTGGGTTCTGGTCCAAATTGGATGGCACTTCCTGGATGTTCAAACATATACCTCACATCTTCGGATATGTAGGGCGGTCTGGGTCGAGAGAAACCTTCTATGAGAAGGGGACCTTCTATGAGAAAGGGACCTTCTATGAGATAAACCGAAAAAAATTACTCATATTGCGAATATAACTCTTGAAATGGAATGTGCAGTTTTAGTTTTATATCTGACTTTTTAGGGATATTAAGCCATGACCACTAGTGTTCAATAAATCTGAATATTGTTCCCATATAGTTTCCATATACAATTTTCAGATGCTCCCATTGTATTTTATAGGATTCACATCTAATATAAAAAGGAATATGCTCATTGGCCATATGCTGATTAATGAGTTGGCCAGGCATCTGGCCAATTGTCATTATCATTGGTGAGATGACGATTAATGAGTTGTCCAGACATCTGACCAATTGTAAACTAGGCTTTCGATTCCTCGCTCAGACGATAATTGTTTACAGAGGAAACCAATCAACTAATCACTACAAGTTCGTTCAAGTGGTTGATCGATAAAAGTAGACTTAAATAATCGGAAATTTTATAAGCTTTATGTGATTTAATGCGGCTGTTACAATTTACGGAGAGTTATCCAAAACTGAATGTTATCCAGCGCCGTGTACAGCCGTTAACACGGGAACATCGGCGGCTTCGGTTGTGGTAGGGGGGATGTGGGGACCGATGATCATCGTGTCCGGATGTGGATGTCCCCTGGCCACAATTCCAACGTCGTTATCGAGGGCCACACTAACCTCACTAAAGGCATCATGGGCTGAGGAGCTATATCCTACGACAGCCGATCATCTGTAGTAGTGGTACCTGGAACATTGACGGGCCAGCGGTACGTGGATGAGATTCTACAGCCCTATGTGCTGCCATTCGTTGTTGGGATTCCAGGTGCGCAATTCCAGCAGGGTAATGTCCGGCCGTACACGGCTCGGAACGCCCAGGCCTGTCTGAGTCATGTCTAGACACTTCCATGGTCTGTCCACTCCCCAAACCTGTTCCTTACCGAACATGTGTGGAACCAGTTGAAACGCCAGCTGCCTCGTTGCCACAATATTCGGGATTTGGAACGTAACGTCCAACAGGTGTGAACTCGTATGCCGCAGGACAACATCAGTCGTCTGTTTGACACCATGCCGGACCGTATTGCTGCTTGTATTGCAGAACGAGACGGTGCGATGCGCTATTGAGGATGGCTGGACTGTGTACCACAGCTCCCTCTGTACGTGTTTTGCTGCGCTGCTTTTGTGATGATATATTTCATTCATCTGTATCCTTCCATCAATAAAATTTCAGGTCCATCCGGGCTTCCTTCTTTGTGCTCAACTTTCATTGTTAGTGAGTGTATGTATAAGATCTAAGTTGCAAATTTTTAGTGTAAATTGTACAGCTGTGGTCACAAACGTAATTTCTTCGCTAGCAGTTGTTTAGTAGATTGTAAAGCATATATTCTTGTTTGAGCACAACATCAATTTTGCAAAAACTGGCTTATAAAAGATAATTTTCTCATGCATAAAGTGTTTTATTTATCTGTGTGGTATTGCGTATTTATTAGGTAAAATAAACATAAATACATGAAAGCCCCATCAAAAATTAGTTAGTAAAAATATATATCTTCTTTACTTAAAGATAAGTTGTCGTGCATAGGAATGATTGAAATGAGAAACTGTCGTTAAGTGCACTGACATCCAAAAGTTAAACACGCAAAGCAAATTTTCATTATTTGAAAGCATATTTGAATTTGAGTGGCTGAAAATCGGTGATGATGTAGATGGCAGTATGCAAATATCATATGTTACAGCTAATCACGATTGACTATCCGGATATATGCAAATTAGGCTGTCGTTGAAGACGCCAGCATTCTGGAGGGTTTAAGGAGGTGCATTTATATGCTGATACGAAGTGTTCATAACTTTCGTAGAAATATGTTTGATGATATTCATGTTTCTATGGCTGAAAGAAGACGAATGAAGGATAGTGAGTGCTGGCGCGCTGTCAGAAGCATAAAAAAAGGACAGTTAATCGAATATGTAGCTATTTTCTTTGGCGTTAACCATTCAATAAATTCTCGATTATGGAAACAATTCCAAACAAGTCAAACTGTTTTCCAGAGACCTGTGGCCGGTTATGCAAGTTTTACCACCCCCTCTGATGATAGGTATATTGCTATAGTAGCCAAGCGGAATCGATGAGCGACCTCCACAACTGTTACATCCATGATTGCAGCAGCACTTGGTAAGACAATATCTGCCAGGACTGTGCACCGAAGGCTCCACGTGAAGGGACTATATGCCCGAGTATCACGTTTTTGTGCTCCACTAACCGTCTAAGCCAGAGGGGCAAGATAAAGTGGTGTCGTCAACATGTCAATTGGACTGTCTCAGATTGGTGCAACATTCTGTTCACGGACGAATCCAGATTTGCCCTGGAATCAGATGATAAGCGGGTAAGGGTCTGGAGAGAACGAGATACACGCAATCAGACTAAGAACATCATCGAACATCAGAGGTGGCAGCATCATGCTGTGGGATTGAATTTCAATGGGATATCGCACAGAGCTGCGCATCTTTAAATGCTGTTCTGTGACGGCAGCGATGTATCGGGATGAAGTCCTAGACCCCACTGCGAGACTCTAAGCTGCAGCAGTTGGTCTTTATTTCCTCCTTATGGACGATAATGTCCGTCTCCATCGAGCTAACATCGTGGACGAATACTTGGAAAGTGAGGGCATTTCTCGTATGAAGTGGCCGGCGTATTCTCCCGACCTTAATTCCATTGAAAACATTTGGGATGCCCTCGGGCGTGCTTTCTCTGCACCTTGCCTCCTCCAGCCAGTCTCAAAGAGTTATAAACTGCCCTATTGGAATAATGACCACTGCTCGCATCTGCGATGGTTGATCGCCTCATTAAATGCATGGAAAATTGTTGTAAAGTTTGTGTGAATGTCCGGAGTGGTCACATACTGTATTAATGTAAGTCTTATTTGGTTTGTTTGCCATTAAACATCATTTTGCTAATGATGCAAATGTGACAACTTCATATAACTTACGAAAGGTAAATATTTTTTCATCTATGTACATAATTCTTGTTTTCTTTAATGCATAAACACATTTGCTATCTTCATGTACAATTTTGAGTTAATCAAAGCTTTACTTTTCCAGTTTTGTTGATTTTACCGTCCGGGCTTAACTTTCGGAAACCAGTGTATATCAAGCACCATGAATAAAATGTGAGGAGAAGAAATTTTATTTCAAGTATTTATACATTTACTTATCCGGAGTGCAATGAAGTGAAGTTTAAACAATCTTTTTCAATCATATTTCATTGAAATAAATCTGTTGTAATCAGCACAAGACTTTCTTCACAGACTAAAATCCATTTTTACTTAAATCCATGCTTAATATTCAGAGAGTATTGTTTTCATGAACATTTTTTAATTCGAGATTTTGATGTCAATATATGTTTTAAGACCACCTGAACACGTTTTGACTATTTTGGTGTGATGTACGTCTATCTGTCTGAATGTATGTATGTATGTATGTATGTCTGCTATCCATATTTTATGCACACGATAGCAGCAACAAATATTAATGGATTACCACTAAACTTTATATCCGGATTTGTTTTAAAACTCTAGAACTGGAGAGAATTTTTTTTAAATTCGAGCGAAAATTTCGAAAATTTATATTTTTTAACATAGCATCATAGGATAACATTTGAAATAATTTTGCATAAAAGGGTTTATTTATGTCCCAAATGACACGAGACTTAATAGTTTCAATCATTATTGTGAAAAATAAATCCTATATAATTTTTTGCCCCTAACGTCATTAGCCTCTCTTGGGGGACAAGTTAACACCCATGGGGGTACAATTTCAAGCATGGTATCAATCGAAAAATATTTTAAAGATCGTTCAAATAAACAATAACACGCTATAGTTGTAATCATTCGAATTCACGATACTGATTTTCAAAACTTTTCAAATATGTCTAAATTTATAATTTAAAATTTTTCAAATTAATGTTTTATAATAATGCACAATTTTTCTTGAGAAATTTGGGAATCAAATGGACTCTGGAATGAGAAAGTCGTGTTGAGCTGCACCCCTGTTAATTATTTCTGTATATTTATGTACATCAATTTAAGTTTTATCACAATAAATTACATATGAAATCGATATGGGCCAACGGCCGTACCGTGCTGAAAACACCGGTTCTCGTTAGATCACCGAAGTCAGGCAGCATCGGGCGCGGTTAGTACTTGGGTGGGTGACCGCCTGGGAACACCACGTGCTGTTGGCATATTTCGGGCGCGGTAGCCCGGTGGTTTGTGCGCTGGATTTGCACGCTGCCACTACTTCCGCCATGTTCATGTGGAGTTCGATCACGTTAAACATGCGGCTCCGTAAGTCCTTCCGAGAGGTTAGTGGTAGGGGAAGGAAGGTACGGTCCCTGTGGATGCCTCCCCCCCTGGGTTCCGGTCTAAATTGGGTGGCACTTCCCGGCCGTCCAAACAGTTACCTTACACCTTTATGGTAGCGGCCGCCCAACTAGTTACTCTAAGTCCTCTGGACGAGTCGGACGGTCTGGGTCTTCAACACCTTTATGGTAGGTCGGACGGTCTGGGTCTCAACAACAACAACATGAAATCGATATGAAATTAAAACGAAATAAAAATACGTAATTATGAAATGCCATTTTTTTCATGGCGGTGTGGTGCATTTTTAAATAACTACAATACCAGACAAAGAGCTATATCTCGAGAAGAATTTATTACGGTAAAATTATATTCCATAACACATAATTTTAAGGAGTTTAACTCAAAGAAGCAGAACAGCTGTCCATTTAATTTTGACTGCTATCCCAGCTATCTATTTTACTGCTATCAATTTTTGAAATATAATTGCAAAATGTTTCGTGAATATTTCAATTATTTACAAAACTTTTACTTACTATAAAATGTACTCTTTTGAAAGAAAAATTCCATCAATTATCAGAAAGTATTTGGAATATACAGAGTGGCCATAAAATAACATTCCCTGTTTAGAGACGTCTGCAGCTAAAACTAATGAACGAAATGAAATCAAATTTCAAATAAATTTCAGATAAATTCCGCAAAAACAAAAAATAGTACCAAAAGTCGCCGATAGGGGAGATTTGGGCGCTGTCGGAACCGAAAACGATTAAATAATTACAATGAACACACGCAAAATGGAGTATGCAGAATTTTAATACTTTAATTCAATTATGTTCATAATTTCAATAATGTTCATAAATTCATTCATAACTGCATGGTATGTTTATTTTTTATTACTAAAACATTATTGAAATTCTGCATACTCCATTTTGCATGTGTTTATTGTAATTATTCACTCGTTTTCGGTTCCGACAGCTTCAAAATCTCCCCTATCGGCGACTTTTGGTACTATTTATTTACTTATTTGCGGAATTTATCTCCCCATGCTTTCTACAGTTTGTATTTGAAATTTGGTTTCATTTCGTTCATTAGTTTTAGCTGCAGACGCCTCCAAACAGGGAAAGTTATTTTAGGGCCACAATGTATATATTTCTTTTATTTATATGCTAGTACTGTAGTAATTAATTTACTTTGTATTATGTATATAAAGATACACGTATATAAGCGAAATAAATGCATTTTCTCAAATTAAATAGAAAAAACATTACTTTACGAAACACGAGTTATAATATAATTTCTAAATACGAGAAATATAACGGATCTAAAATTTAAATAAATATGTACGAACTAAACCATTAAGTTTGAAACAAAATCTCTAAAAGTTGAAATAATATTTTTAAATATGTAGTATTTTATTTGGAATACTAAGTCATTAACAACATTTAATCTCAAACAAGATTTATCGCAGACAACAAAAATTACTGTTATCCAATTTCTCGCAAATCTTACAAAAACACACTTAAGAGAAAGCGAACATTTATATAAATTTATTTGCGCACATTTTTCCAAATAATATTCAAAAAGTTCTTTGTAAATAACACTTTTTGAATTGTGTAGGGACGTGTGATGTTTATATTATCGTTTAAGTTATAGAAATAATTCATTGTTACTAAATAATAAATAAAGTTTATGTACTTGTCTCAAATAAAATCTGTATGTTAAATATATATGAAAGATTAAATCACTAGGGACATCTGCATTCTTGTAAAACAATACACTATAGTCTGGAAAGTAATATTTTAACAACATTTCATTTTTATGCGTTGGGACGACACACATAAAAGCTATGAATGCATGCTATAAAACATATATTTCTAATTTATATTTCTTTTGTTAGGTTTTAAATATAATCTTTTAATTCAGAATTTATACATAGTTTTGCATAACGATTCGTTAGGACTTTTATTACTTTTCAGAAGAAGTAATCATAAATTTCATACTGAAAAATGATTCGTAAAGCAGTAATATATATATATATATATATATATATATATATATATATATATATATATATATATATATATATATATATATATATATATATGTTGTTTGTCTTCAGCTTGATGACTAGAGTTTTGGTTTTGTATTTTATTTTCCACTTGATTGATGATTCTTCTCTGTTTGATAACTTTTCATTTGTTAGGCATTTTTTAGTGTTGGGGTTTTTTGAGTTACAACTATCATTGGGTTCTATACACACACATATATATATATATATATACAGGGTGTCCCAAAAACATTGGCCTCGGCTTTTATTTCATAATTTTGATCTTAGACACATATAATAAATTAAATGTTGCGTAAAAAATGTTCAGATTTTTATGAAATCGATTAAAATTTTCAAGAGAATTAAATTTGAAGAAAAACAAAATTAAATTTTTATACAATTCCCGTACAAAAGCATTTCCAACGAGTAAAATATGCCCCATACACTAATGAGGTTTCAAAATTTCAGTATTTTATCATAAAAAGTTCCAGAGATATGCTTAAACAAATTCGGTGAGGAATTATTCACAAATAAAAATGTAAATGGTTACTGCAAGAGTGCAAATGATGCAACGCAGAAATGCATCATAGTCAAATAATATCTGCCTCTTATCTTTAATGGATCTTTGGCATGGATGGAAAACGTTTTGAACAAGCTTTGTAATCTTTGTGTAAAGTTATTACTTCTACACAGTGTAGATATTTTGTACCTATAAATAGAAAATTATTATTTATCTATGTAATCCTTGTTTTCTTTGATTCGGAGCTCAGACTCCGAGGGTGTAGGACGTTCATGATGAGTGCTCCCGAATTGAATGGTGAAGCCCAGGTAACGCCTGGGCATGTTAGTGTTAGCGATGAAATGTTAGTGAGTGAAAACAACGATATGGTCGTAGTAGATGATAACGATATGTCGAGTGATAATGATAAAATACCTACCCTTGAGGAATTGGACTTACTTAAAAAGAACATTCTTGAAGTTGAACGAAAACTCATAACGAGGCAGTTCGCCAAAAAGACGACCCCGGAAAAAGTGGATTACGCAGAGATGAAGAAGAGAATGGACCGAGCCAACGACGAACTGGACAAGTCACTGGAGGCGCTGGGCTGTGGTAAGTTTAGTTTTAATTTACCCCCCCCCCCCTGTTGCTACTAATACTCCGGCTCATAAAGCCAATTCTGCTAGGCAAGACGCCAATTCCAATATTGATTGTGATAATGCTAAATCTAATTACAGTGTAAATAATAATTCTGACCTTAATGAAGTAATTTCTGCCGAAAAGGCACTAGAACTTAGGAATAAGATTGATCAGGCCGCTCAGGATGCTACCAAGCAGATAGAGATGCTTAATATTAATAATCCTACTAAACCTCAAAATGTTAATTTTAACTATGACAACGACAGAAACGTAAAGAAAAGACTTGTTAGCGGTGGTTATACTCCCCGCACTTTTACCGATTCAGAAGGATTTATTCATAAGGTCTCCAAGACCTCCAAAACAGCAATTGATAACCTTGTATCTAAAGATCCTGAGCGGACCAATCAGATTGCAGGACAAGCGACCGGGCACGGCATGGACGGCCCTTCGACTTCTAAGTCGAATCCCCCTGCTCCCACCACGCCTCCGCTGTTAATCAGCGCTTCACAGCCTGACTGGCCCTCTATTTTATACAATCTTAAAAGATATGCTCCGAAAATTGTTCCGGTCCTAGACCGACAATTCTTCAAAGTTCATGTCAGGGACGAAACTGAATTCCGAAATTGTACGAATTTCCTGAAAAGATCAGGCGTACAATTCAAATCGTACACCCTGCTAGAGGACCAACCAGTCCGAGTTGTCATCAGAGGACTTCCCGTGGCAACGGACATAACTTTAATTACTGAAAATATGGAAGCACTGGGCTACAATGTTATTAATAACTTTCGACTTACTAAAACCGGGAGCAAGCAGCCCCTCCCTCTGTATTACCTCCAGATAGCACCCGGGACTAACCCGGAAGAACTCTATGCAATTGATCAGCTCTTGGGCACGGAAGTGAAACTGGAGCCATACACTGGACGCAAAGGCTTTGCTAGCCAATGCTACTCGTGTAACGGATTTTTTCACAGTAGCTTGGCATGTAACATGCCAAAGCGCTGCGTAAAGTGTGCTGGACCCCATGCCGCCAGTGAGTGCAAAGCAGATTACCTGCAATGCTGTAACTGCAGTGGCCAACATGCGGCAAACTGGCGCGGTTGCCCAAAGAACCCGGGCAACTCGTCCGTGACCAAGAGAAATAGGGCTCTCCCTCAAAAAGTTAATTCTAACTATCGCCCCCCCCCCGTATTAAACACGGGGAACTCTGGCCGTCCATACCGTCCTGCTGGCATTAAGCCTAACGTTAACTTCGCATCTGCAGCTTCTGGTGTACAACAAGAGCAACCTACCCTCCCTATCAAAAATACCGAACAAATTGTTGAGCCGTCGGTCCCAGCCGTCGCCAACCAAAATTCAAAAACACAAGTTGATAGCACTAGTGCTATCAACTATACCGACTTTCTACTTACCCTTTTGGCCATGCGGAACACTCACGACAAGGAACTACTCCTTGCCGCTTTTGAGCGTTCTCTTCCTGAACTGCGTTTGGCGACAACGCAAATTGACATGATATGGATTATCTACCGGGGCTATAATGCCCTGGCTAGGTAATCCGAATTCCCCTGACTGTCCTTCTTGGCTGTTGCCATGTTCTCTCTTTCGGCATCCCATACCTTGCAGTCTCTCAAAGTCGGCTTCTGGAACGCCAATGGAGTGCGTCCAAAGCTGCCTGAGTTGCGTGATTATGTTATAGATGAAAACTTCGACATTTTTATGGTGAATGAGACCCACCTGACCCCCCCCGCCTCCCCAGCAATCTGTAATTATACAGGTTACTTCTCGTATAGAACGAGAGCTGGGGCGGCGAGGAGGAATGTCAAAGGCGGCACTGCACTCTATGTTAAAAACAACATTCCACATCATAGGTTAAGTGTCCCGGCCTTCACGAAGCTTGAGGCCACAGCTATCAAAGTCACTATTCCAAATTTGGTCCCGATTACACTTGCTTCAGTGTATATCCCTCCTGATAATGGTTCTAGATTATGTACTTCGGAGCTTGAAGCACTTTTAAGACTGAGCAGTAACATTATCATCGCTGGTGACCTAAATTCTCGCCATGTTTCCTGGGACATAGCTTCGAACGGAAAAGGCAGAGATCTAAAACGATTGGCCCAGTGCGCCAACTTCAGGATCGTAGCTCCGCCCACTCCCACTCACTACGGTACTGGAAGGAACCCTTCAGTTCTTGATCTGGCTCTCTTTAGAAACATTCCCTTTAATCATTCGATCAGAGTCGATAATAAATTGACGTCTGATCACCTTCCAGTGCTATTGACCCTTAACTTTGATAAAATCTCTTTAGATCACCCGGTGGAGCTACATACAAATTGGGACGACTTTCGTCACCACCTTAATACTTCAAGTACTACCCCCCCTCTCAAAATTACCAGCAAGGACGATATTGATAATAGCGTCCAGGATTTTAATCACTTACTGCTAGAGGCTTATGCTGCTGCCTCAAAACCAAATCGTTCACGCGTAAACTATCACTCGTTACCGAGTGATATCAAAGCCAAAATTAAGCAGCGTAACAGGTTACGGAGACTTTGGCAGCGCAGTAGATACCCACCATTCCAAGCGCAACTCCGTCAACTTCATAGCGAGGTCAAGACTATGATTCAAACTCACACCCAGCAACGCTGGCGTACTCACCTTGAGGGACTCTCACCCACGAATCACAGTCTCTGGCGAACAGCTAAGAACATGAGAACCACGAAAACAACAATTCCGCCCATTAACGGCTTACATGCTCTCGCCCAGACTGCGGAGGAAAAAGCTAATGCTATTGCAGATAGCTTGGAACTCCAATTCACTCCACACGAAGACCCAAACTTCAGCCAACTTCACGCAAGCACTTTACACGAATTCCAACAGACCAATCAAAATGCTCTAAATGTACAAGTACCAAATGACCTCGAAACTATACACTTGGCTGAAGTTCACAACATCATACGGAGCTTCAAAGCTAAGAAGTCGCCTGGCTCTGACAAGATCAGCAATAGAATGCTGAAAAACCTTCCTATTCATTATGAGTGCTGGCTCACCGTGCTCCTTAATCACATGCTGGAACTTCGATACTTTCCCCAGAGTTGGAAAACTGCTGACGTAGTCCCTCTCTTCAAAAATGGTCAAAATCCTAATTCTGCTGATAGTTACAGACCAATCAGCCTTCTATCTAGCCTTTCGAAAATCTTTGAGTTAGTGTTGCTTAGACGTTTGACTAGTTTCTGCAGGTCGAAAGACATTTTAATTCCTGAACAGCACGGCTTTCGATCTGATTTTTCCACGCATTCCCAACTCATGCGTGTAGTAGAAACTATTCACAAAAACTCTACCAACAAGCAGTATACCAGCATAGTGTTTTTTGATATCAGTAAAGCCTTTGATAAAGCCTTTATCCCGGGTCTGCTAACCAAGCTGGTCCGACTTGGTATTTCGACACAACTTTTGACTCTCATCGACTCGTATCTTGCTAAACGTTCTTTCCGCGTACGAGTCGAACGTTCATACTCTTCTCTTCGGCCAATCAGAGCCGGGGTTCCTCAGGGCGGAAATTTAAGCCCACTTCTATTCAATTTATATATTAACGATATTCCTAAAAACCCTTACGTAAAGCTGGCCATCTTCGCTGATGACACAGCCCTGATGACTAGAAGCTCCAAACCGCACCACACTATTAACACACTCCAAAAATACATAAAGAATAGTCTTGAGCACTGGCTCGCGACCTGGAGAATTAAAATTAATCCGACCAAGAGTGCAGTCGTCATTTTTCGTCCGAACTACCGAGAACTTAGCACTAATAATCTCTCCCTTAAAATTTTCAACGATCCGATCCCCTTTTTACAGTCTGCAAAGTATTTGGGAGTCATTTTGGACTCCAAATTACTTTTCGCTGAACATATCTCCAAGAAAGTTGCAACCGCTAATAAAACCTTTACAGCCCTCCTCCCACTTCTCGGTAGAAAGTCTCACTTGTCCCTCTACAACAAACTGCTCATCTATAAACAAATCATCGCACCTGCGTTTTTGTATGCCAGCTCTGTCTGGGGCTCGGCTGCGAAAACGCACATCGAGAAACTGCAAGTGTTCCAAAACAAGGTATTGCGCTGCATTGTTAATGCGCCCTGGTACATCCAGAACGAGGTTATCCATCATGACCTCAAAGTCCCACACGTTACTGGGCATATTAGAAAAACCGCTCAAAATTTTTTCAAGAAGAACACCAGAAAACCCTGCCTGAGAGGTGTCGATAAAAGCTACGACACTTCCACAAAATCCTACCTTGGAAAAAGAAGGCCTAGACACCTTCTTTCCGGGCCTACGGCGCCCCCGTGGAAGCGCCCCAGATATTCCACACCCCAGGCAGGTGTTTCATAACCTTGTTCGCCGGACGGCGTTGAGGGCGCACTTTTCCACTCTGGAGCTGCCCCGGCAGACCCAGAGTGGAACGGAGCGTTCTGATTCGCCCTCCCCGGCGAGCCCTCAATCCACTTTGTACTTTGCTTTGCCCGCGTTGTAATGCCAGCCCGGTCACCTCAAGCGCAAGCCATGCTTGCCCTGCATTGTACATTACTGCTAATTAATAAAAGCACTTGCAACTTTAATTAATAAATTACTTGTAAATTGTATTCTTATAAATTTCAAATTGTAAAATTATTTTTAGTGTGTCCCTGAAAAGGGCCTTTCTTTTTTCAATCGTGACGGAACTATTGTGATAGGAAAACTTACTCGCTCATTTACTCAAATTATTTATATCACTTATATATCCTTCTAGATCCTTTAAATACAAATTGTATATCATTCATTATTGTAAATTACCACATAAACTTAAAATAACTCTAATTCAGAAATTCTGCATCTCAAACTTAAATTTAACTGGCCCTGCACTCTGCAGTTTTCTATTGGCCGCCAGCCATTGGCCCCGCCCTCCCACTCTCTTTCAGCTGCCACAGCCCAGTACTCTGTCTAATCTTCAACACCTACCAAGACGAGGATGGCACAACATCGCCATCAGTGAACCACACCGACATCATCTTCAGTGAACACTACATAGCACCTCACCCAAGTGAAAGAGTGCACAAATGAACTATCGCATATTGCTAAATTACTAACTGTGGACACTTATATTTTCTGATGTGGGCGTAAGGGACTTTGTCCCAAGGTAGCCCGTAAGCAAGCGTCTTGGTCTTGGTCTTGTTTTCTTTTATAATTTGTGTATGACACTGAAACACGATCTGCCTACATGATTTTTCCCCTCTGAGAACCCATGTCGATGCATCGAAAAGTGGTTTAAGTCAGCATTTTTGTCATTTCATATCTCTGGGAAATTTTACGATAAAATGCTAAAATTGAGTACATCACCTTATTAGTGTATGGTGCCCATTTTACTATTTGGAAATGATTTTGTACGGGGCCGTATAAAACGGGGCCGTGTGTGTGTATGGACATTATAAATAAAAAGTGAGCACAACTTTCGCTATAAAATTGATGAATAGATACATTATATGAAAAACTAGAATGAGATGGAATTTTTAGTAACTTTCGTAATTTAAACTATAATTATTTGAATTTTATAGCATTATTTCTTATGGAAAACAACGGTAATTACGGGAACAATAATTATGGAGTGCATTGCATGGGAGAAGTTTTAATTTGAACCACGCTGAGGTAGTTAAGGGTAAGAAAATAGTTTTTATTAACATAGATTGGCCAAATGCAACCAATCCGTTGGCGATACAAAACTGCTGCCAACGCATAATAGAAACTTTTAAAAAATTTATACGCAACATTTTAAAATGGCAGAGTGTTAAATTTGAAGACGGTAACATATTTTTTCATACTGATATTAATAATGATGGAAATAGAAATAAATGTAATATGGATGTGAGGGATTGTCAAGTGGATATTTAAACTACATATATTTTACTAACAATATTATTTTAATACTGTTAATAAAACATTTACTATTTTAATATTGTTAAAGGGACATTCTACTTTTAAAATACAAGAAATTCGATACATTTTATAGTTTAATAACACGTTTTGTAATTTCGAAACTTTTTATTACAAACAAACAGCGATTTCCCGTCTTTGCTCGAGATTTACGATGCAAAACTCTGATAGAAGTTACACCGGAATATATAGTGTCTTCAATCTTATACATTGTTTTTTCACTGTAAAAGAAGTAAATTCATTGTATTATGTAAGAAAAAAAATGGATTTTATTGGCCGCTCTTTGACCAATAAGATCCATTGGATCATATACATACTTTTCTTCTTTATATATATATATATATATATATATATATATATATATAAAGAGAGAGAGAGAGAGATAGATAGATAGATATTTTTATATTCATTTATTTATTACTTAAATTAATGAAATTTGTTGAGCCTGTGAAAAATAAACCATGGTGATAGAGTTTCCAATTAAATTCATATTTCAAACATGCGATTTTCAAAAGTGACTAATACGTTCAATAAACTCCCACAAAACTCAGAGATTTAATTGACTTTCACGTTTCACGTTTTAAACCAACGATTTCCAACCTTTTTCGTTGGGAATCATGGAATTAGAGAGTAGAACTCCTAGGAAAAAGTTTCGTTTTCCATTAATATCTCTACAACCCTTTGTTCCTAGAAACTCGAAACTTGGAATAAATTTATGGGGTCTATTTCAAAGCGACTCACGAAATTTCATTAAATTCGGTGCACCTGTTCTCCCGTGATGATGAGACGAACGATAGTTTCGTTTTTCATTAATATCACGACATCCCCTGGTGTCAGAAACTCGAAACATATAGTAATTTTAAGTGGCTCTATTTCAAGACTACCCCCCAAATTTCATCAAATTCAGTTCAGCCGTTCTCCCATGATGTTGGATCATACATACATACATGCATACATACATACATACATACATACATGCATACATACTTGTGTTTATATATATAGATATTATTTCAGTGCTTTAATTATTTCTTGAGCTACAAAAATACAGCACATATACTCACGTATTACTATGATATTTCAGGAACTGTTTGAAGTGGTCTTGTGAAAATTTCCTTTATTCGTAATAAAACCATTGCTAAAAAGAAGAACTAGAAGTAATCCTTTCACATATGAGAACACTGTTTTAACAGCTGAGTTCTGCACACAGTTCAGAAAACAGTATCAAACAAAACAGTTTTAACAAATGTTAACGCTATAGAAAATATCAAATAAAAGATAATATATTACACCATTTAAACTCTAAATAATCCTATAATCACAGTTTACAAGTATATTATGAATATCTTATATACTAAAATTAAAAAATCGTTTGATATAAAGATGAGATCTCATCTGAACAACAACCTACTATGACTTGAAAGACAAACATCATAAGTAACATTTTATATAATGTCGATTTTCAAATGCCTTTATATTTTTATTTTAAAATATAGTCTTATGATTACCTTAAAATGTCCGTGACCATAAAATTAACAGCTTTCATTTTAAATATAGCCAACATTTTAAATATAGCCTTTCATTTTAAACCACTGCCTGCTCACCAATCCGAAAATCGTTTCAGAAGTCTGAGAGGTTTGATGATCCATGCCGCCCAACTCATCCGAGGATTCCAGTAGCTGCTTAGGCGGCCGGAAGAGTCTGAGGGGATGGGGGCTTTGATCCCAACTCGTTGGCGCTCAAAGAAATCACTTCTCAAGCTGTTTCGTGCCGCTTATTAAGCTTGAGTAATAACCCCGTTGGGGATCCGTCACGTGTTCGCTAGCAATCACTAATCGCTGAAATCACGTTGGGAGCTATTTCACACTGTTGGTACACGCGACCGTCTTCGTGCTCCCAATCGGTCCGACCAATTAAATCTTCATCATTTTTTACTTCAAAATACATAAAAAATATACAATTCATAAAATAAATCAAAATTTTAAAAATCTGATGTGGACAACACATGACTTTCCTTATATCATGTAATGAATTTACTACTTTTACAGTAAAAAAAATAGGTTTTCCATATAGTAGATACTAATATTCTTTCCAAAATAATGAATTTAAACAATTAGTCGTCATTTTCATTGATATAGCGTCATTTTTATCCATTTTGGCGAGATTTTCGTTAATTTGGCAACATTTCAAAAAATCGCCAAGTTGCCGACATTCCGCCAACTTCGTCGACAAAATCTGGCCAAGCGTTATGGACGAAGAAATAAGTTATTCTTACAGCAGATAAATGACTATTGGTGTTCAAATACAAAAGTATTACTTAAAGTATCTTTTTCCATGAATGGAACGAGCTAGATCCACGAAGATGATGTCGAACAAATTATCGCATGGTATTACATATGAAAAGTGAACATGTTTCTCAATAGGATATATATATTTTTTAATTTTATATGACTTTTTGATAATTTTTTTTGAAAAATGTACAATATCTCGAGAACGGTTCATGTTAGCGTTCTAAAATGTATGTCAATCGTTTTCTAATGAAAAATTACATAAGAAATGTCTACTTACGTATCTTTATAAGCGGTTTTGATTTTTTGACGATTTTTTCAAAATTTCATTCGAAAATTTAGGTGTTTCTGAACATTACGGATTGTGATTTTTGTACCAAATTTTGTTCGAATCGGTCCATTCGTACGTCAGTTATCGTCTCCACAGGCTCACTGACACACATACACACACACACACACACACACACACACACACACTTTCACATACATACACACACACACAGACATCACTTCAAAAATGTTCGATTCGTGATCAGGGATGCTTGAAACGTGCTCCCCCGTCGAAAACTCGAATTCGAATTTTCGACCCCGTCACAATACGCTCCTTATACATTATGTATATAAGGAAAGTAAAAAGTAGGTCCATCATGCAAAATATCAATTATGAAAGTACTTTCTTGAAAATTACCGTAGTCCTTCTCTTGCTAGTCTGTCAAAGTCACGAAACCTTTTGATTTTGGCATTTATTATTTCTTAAAATAAAATTTAAAACTAATTTAATATATTAGAGACAGTATTGTTTTCAGGAAAATGTTCGAATTCGAGATTTCGATGCGAACATATGTTTTAAGACCTCCTGAACACGTCTTGACTATTTTTGGAGTGATGGTGGTCTGTCAGTCAGTCAGTCTGTCTGACTGTCTGTATGCATGTGTGTCTGTGGTCAATTTTTTGTGTGCACATTGGCAGCCGCAAATATTAATGGGTTTTCACGAAACTTTATATCCGGCTTTATTATCAGAAAATCTGGAACTATATAGAAAATTTTGAAATTCGGGAAAAACATTCGAAATTTATGAGAAATTTAATATGTTTTTAACATAGCAGCATAAGATAAAAATTTGACACATTCATGCCTAAAAGGTTATATTTATGGTTCATGGATCACGAGACATAATAGTTTCAACCATTGTTGCAAAATATAGTCATGATACAATTTTTACTTTCTTTATGTGCAATAATGTATGAGGAAAGTATTGTGATGGAGTCGAAAATTCGAATTCGAGTTTTCGACGGGAGAGCACGTTTCAAGCATCCCTGATCACGAATTGAACATTTTTGAGATGATGTCTGTGCATGTGTGTGTGTGTGTGTGTGTATGAGTGTGTGTGAGTATATGTGTGTGTGTGTGTGAAAGTATGTGTGTGTATGTGTGTGTGTCAGTGATTCCGTGGAGATAACTGACGACCGAATGGACCTATCTGAATGAAATTTGGTACAAAAATTGCAATCAGTAAACACTGGAAGCCCATCGTTTTTATACGCAATCGAATGTTCAGAACTCCCCTAAATTTTCGAGTGAAATTTTGAAAATTCTTCAAAACATCAAAACTTCTAATAAAGTTAAGCAAATAGAAATTCCTAATGTAGTTTTCATTAGAAAACGACTGACAGAAATTTTAGAACGGTAACATAAACCGTTCTCGAGATATTGCACATTTTCCAAATTAATTATCAAAAAATCATATGAAATAAAAAAAAATATCTCCTATTTAGAAACATGTTCATATTTTCATCATTCTCGTGGATCTAGCTCGTTCCTGTCATGATAAAAGATACTTTGAGTAATACATTTGTATTTGAAAGCCAATAGTCATTTATCTGTTGTAAGAATAACTTATTTCTCCCTCCATAACGCTTGGCGAGATTTTGGCGACGAATTTGGTTTGATGTCGCCTACTTGGTGGTTTTTTCAATGTTGCTAAATTAACGAGAAAGTCGCCAAATGGATAAAAATGACGCTAAATCAATGAAAATGTCGACTCATTGACGAAAATTCAATATCTTGGAAAAAATATAAATATCTTCTACAATACTAATCTATTTCTTTTACTGTAAAAGTAGTAAATTCATTACTGCAAAAGTAGTAAATTCATTGAAAGTCATGTGCTGCCCACACCAGAATTTTTTTTTCTTGGCGTCATTAAACCCCCTTGTGTGGCGAGTTACCAACCCCTGGGTGTACATAGTAAATATGGTATAAATCGAAATACTTTTCAAGCAGTTCTAAAATGAAGGATAACACGCTATATTTGTAATTACTTGCTCCCACGAAAAGCAAAACTTTTCAAAATTTTGTTTGTAAAATAAAGTAATAAAAAAACTATTAAAAATGAATTCTGATATGAGAAAGTCGAATTGAGTCGATCTCCAATTATTACTTTCCTTATATACATAATGTATAAGGAAAGTATTGTGACGGGGTCGAAAATTCGAATTCGAGTTTTCGACGGGAGAGCACGTTTCAAGCATCCCTGATCACGAATCAAACATTTTTGAAGTGATGTCTGTGTGTGTGTGCGTGCGTGTGTGTGTGTGTGTGTGAAAGTATGTGTGTGTGTGTGTCAGTGGGTCTGTGGAGACGATAACTGACGAACGAATGGACCGATTCGAACCAAATTTGGTACAAAAATCACAATCTGTAAACACTGGAAGCCTATTGTTTTTATATGCAATAGAATGTTCAGAACCCCCTAGATTTTCGAATGAAATTTTGAAAAAATCGTCAAAAAATCAAAACCAATAATAAAGTTACATAAATAGACATTTCTTATGTAATTTTTCATTACAAAAATGATTGACTTTTAGAACGCTAACATGAACTGTTCTCGAGATATTGCACATTTTTCAAAATAATTATCAAAAAGTCATATAAAATAGAAAAAAAATATTTCCTATTGAGAAACATGTTCACTTTTCATATATAATATCATGCGATAAATTGGGTGACATAATTCTCGTGGATCTAGCTCGTTCCATTCATGAAAAAAGATACTTTGAGTAATACTTTTGCATTTGAACGCCAATTTATCTGCTGTAAGAATAACTTATTTCTTCGTCTATAACGCTTGGCGAGATTTTGGCGACGAAATTGGCGGAATATCGCCAACTTGGCGATGTTTTTAAATGTTGCCATATTAACGAAAATCTCGCCAAATGGGTAAAAATGACGCTAAATCAATGAAAATGACGACTAATTGTTGAAAATTCAATATCTAATAAGTTATATAATATATAAATATATAATAATAGTTATATAATATATGTCGAAAATTCAATATCTAATAAGTTATATATATATATATATAACTTATATCTTCGTCCATAAAGCTTGGCGAAATTTTGGCGACAAAATTGGCGGAATGTCGCCAACTTGGCGACTTTTGGTATGTTGCCAAATTAACGAAAATCTCGCCAAATGGATAGAAATGACGATAAATCAATGAAAATGACGACTAATTGTCGAAAATTCAATATCTTGGAAAGGATATTAGTATCTACTAGAAGAAAAACCTATTTATTTTACTGTAAAAGTAGTAAATTCATTTCATTATATAAGGAAAGTCATGTGTTGCCCTCATCAGATTTTTTAATATAGAGAGGAAGCTTAACCTTATATTATTGTTGTCGATTTTCGCACATTTAAGATGTAGAATGTCTTTAGAACATCTCCTGTTCAAAGCTTATATGTGTACTGCAATGAGCCACCTCTAGAATTCAGGCGTGAACAGTTGATGCTGAATTATTACTATCGGGTCATGTCCTTACAGAACCACCCTCTGCAACGACTAATACTAGATGAGCATTATGATCGACTCTACGACCACAGACCCTCATGCATTCCTTCTTTTGGCAAGCGGATACGAAATATATTATCAATAACCCCACAAGTAGATGTAAATATAAGGAAAACAAAGTGTTTTGAAACACCTCCATGGCATGTTCCAGATTTTATATATCTCAACCCATTTAGTAATTTTACTAAGAGAAACACAGATCAGACTATTTATCTGCAACTGTTTGCTGACCATAGAAATTTCTACAACGAATTTACTCCTATTTTCACAGATGGTTCAAAAGCTGGCAATTACGTAGGGTTGGCTTATGTATCTAAAAATACTACAAAATCTTTTAAACTGCATGCATCTTGCTCTATTTTTACTGCTGAGATTATGGCAATATACCAGAGTCTTATATTCATATCGCACCAAATTTCCAAAAAACACATCATTTATACCGATTCATTGAGTTCGCTACAACTTTTATCATCTAGGACTGCTATGAATTACCCTATTGCCTCTGATATTCTTAAGTATGAACATCGTCTAAAGGTACAGGG
The DNA here is from genome assembly GCA_951213105.1 of Amaurobius ferox. Taxonomy (NCBI): domain Eukaryota; kingdom Metazoa; phylum Arthropoda; class Arachnida; order Araneae; family Amaurobiidae; genus Amaurobius; species Amaurobius ferox. The sequence continues at coordinate 86,585,735 of OX578151.1, read as the reverse complement.
ATACCATACTGAATTTTGTTGGGTGCCAGGACATGTTGGTATCAGAGGAAATGAGTTGGCAGATATTGCTGCTAAATCAGCTACTCAAAATTTAAACCTGACAATCCCTATAACTGACATCAAACCATTCATTTTGAAAAATATTTATGGCAAATGGCAGTATTCCTGGAACCAGCAGTCTCGTAATATGTAAGTTGTATGAAGTAAAGCCCGTAATACAAAAGTGGACTAGTTTCCAATGTAGGAAACTTGAGGTACTTTTAACACGTTTGCGAATTGGTCATACTCGTTTTACCCACAGACACTTACTTTTAGGAGAAGTTGAACCCTTTTGTAATAGTTGTCAGACGTCAGCAAGTATCAAACATATTTTAATTGAATGTACTATATATAAACATTTTCGTTTCAAGCATTTTAAGACTTATACATTAAATTTGGCAGAATTGATTGGAGAAAATCCTCATTTGGAGCTTTTCCCATTCCTTTTGGACATTGGTTTTTTCCATCATTTTTAACATCACCTTTTATAACCTTTTAGCCATTTTTCATATCATTTGCATTGTTGCACATGTTCCATAGTATTTTCACACATTATCACTATTTTAAATTATACACGTGTTATCAATACTATTTTATGTATCTCAGTACCATATGTCTGGCGCAGCATATCCTCTTTGAATTTTGTGCCATTAAACCATAATCAACCTCAACCTCTTTAATAGCACATGTGGTATGACAATCACATATTTTTTGACAGATTGAAGGAGTTTGGACTAACAATAGACCCTGCAAAATTACAAATTTGCAAAGAACAAATAAAGTTCTTGGGATTCAGTATTTCCGAAAGAGGAATTAGTCCAGCAGATAGCAATGTACAAAAAATTACAAACTTTCCCCAGCCAAAATCTAAAAAAAGCATAAAATCATTCCTGGGGATGGCAAATTATTTCCGTATGCTAATACCAGATTATGCAGAAACAGTGGCTCCACTGGTGGAACTGACTAAGGCAGATAGAGCTTTTGCGTGGTCGGAAGAATGTGAGGGGGCTTTTAGAAAATTACAGGATGCTATTTTGGCAAAGCCAGTAATAATTGCTCTAGACATAAATAAAAAAATTTACTTATCCACAGATGGCAGTAAGGTTTCTATTTCAGCAATTTTAATGCACAAGGTAAAGGGGAAATTCCATGCAATTCCATATTACAGCAGAAAATTATCTAATGCCGAAAGCAAGTACCCAAGCATAAAATTGGAGCTTTTGGCAATACACGACAGTGTCAAACATTTTGCACAATACCTATTGAGGACGCATTTTACCATATTAACTGATGCAAAGTCATTAACATATCACATAAAAATGGAAAAAAATTCGGATATAGTTGCTAGGTGGCTCTTAAATCTACAAAATTTTTCTTTTGACCTGCAACATGTTAAGGGGGAAGCAAACCCGAGTGACTGGCTATCGAGACAAATATTCTCTGAGGAGCGAACGAGCGAACTCGTAAACACTCTTATAGATTCAGACGACAAGTTATCGGTAACTCAAATTTTAAAGGGACAAATAGGTGATGAACAATTAGCAGAAATAAGGAGAAAATTAGTAAATCGCAGCCCACGCTCAGAACACCACAAGAAATATCATATTGACAAGGATACAAAATTAATTATGTACAAAGAGAAGAAAAAAACAAAGAAAATAAATGGGAAAACGATAACAAAATCGTAATACCGAACTCAATAAAACATGAAGTGTTGAAGCAAGCACATACCCCGCATTTTGGAGTGGAACGTACATATCAATTGTTATGTCGAAAATTTTACTGGAAAGGAGCATATGAAGATGTATATAATTTTGTAAACTCGTGTGATACGTGTCTTACTTTCAAAAATAGGAAAATGAAACCTGTACCATTTCAAACAGTACCTAGACCAATAAAAGCAGGTTCAATTCTGGCGATTGACATCATAGGCAAATTGCCCAGATCCAATGAACAACACTGTTACATAGTAACAATGATTGATCATTATTCTAGATATCTAGAAGCAGTTCCCACGAGATACATGTCTTCAAAAACTGTAATCAGAGTGCTAACAAATTATTGCTCAAATTGGAGCGTGCCAGACACTATACTCTCAGACAATGGGGGAGCTTTTGCAAGCAATGAATTCAGAGAATTTGCTAAGACAAACGGCATTGAGTTGAGAAAAACCAGTGTATATAAAGCAAGCTCAAATGCCATAAATGAAAGATCAAATGGGACGATAAAATCTAGCTTGGCATGTATGGCACAGCAAACCTTCAATTGGCACAGAGCCTTACCTTATGTCAAATTATTTTACAATTCTACACCCTCAGCGAGTACAAAATTTAGTCCAGCGATGCTATTCATGACAAGAGAACTACGATTACCAAACGAAATAAAAATGCACGAAAATATAGACACGGACGATGTAATCATTGATTTAGATGAAGCAATAAAAGAGAAAAATGTAAATAAGCAATTAATATGGGCAAAAAAAATAAATAAACAAACAATGCAAAATCAAATCAGGGCACAACAAAGGCAAGAACGGGATCAACGAAATACAAAATTCAGGTCTCTACAGGTAGGACAGATTGTGTACGTGAAGCAATTAATAAAAAAGGGAGCGCTACAAGCAAAAAATACGGGCCCATACACGGTAGTCAAAATATTTAGGAACAACAATTATGAGTTAAAACCGCTCGGGAGTCAAAATCAGAAATCGATTAGATTACATGTAAATAAAATCTTTACGAAACAGATAAGAAAAGCGCACCTCCGGGAAAACGAAACTGATCGTAGCGCGCTAGATAAGGCGAAGTTAGCAAGGCCTACCGGAAGAAAACATAAAAAAAAAAACCGGAGTCTCTCCAAAAACACTAAACTCCTCGAACAAGTGGAATGACCGGCTTAGACGAAGTTCGCGCATAGGGCAGGCAGGCAGGACTCAGCAGCAAAATTAAAAAGTTCTAGATTCCCGTCCCTTTTATGCAAGGAGATATTAAATAAATGAACGGACAGTGATAAAAGAAAAATAATTTAAATGAAAAATAAGTAAAGTAAATAATTTAGTGGACGTAAAAATAAGAGATATCTGAAGTATAAATAATATGTAATACAATGATGATTTCAGAAAATTAAAATGTTTGAGAACAAAATATAACCGGAGACTCGGAAAATTTTGAATTAAAAGAAAATAGTAAATAATTTTTTTTCCCTAACAAAATAAATGAATTCTATGTGATATAAATGGACATTTTCAAGTAATCTGTAAGTGGGATAAGAGCAGGGAGTTTCGATCCTACGAACTCGCAGGGCAGTTGTAAGAAAATAAGATGAGTACAGTCAAAATAGGGGGGGGGGGGGGGCAATCAGGTAACAATAACAATAACAAAATTTTCAAATAAAAAAAAATATAAAAAATAATAATAAATATAATTTTCAAATACAGGGTAGAAGTAACAATAAATAAAATAATAAATAAATAGATCATAATGAGAAGGATAACAATAACAAAATGAGGAATAATAAAAAGATACGACCAGTATTTGTACTTCCATCTCTCAAAATTGGCAGGTTTCTGTTCCATTAATGTCAAAATCGTCAAGCTTACAGTCGAGTCCATCTGGACATCATATATGGCAGAAGGTATCGCTGAAAAATTTATATGAATCTGATAAAATATAGCCAAAACAGATATATACAGATATAATTATTGACAAAAGAGTAGTGAATGGCAGTCGGCCAGTTGCAACTTTAAAAAAAAGGGGGGGGGGACTAACTTGCAAATAAATTAAATAACAAATAAAAAAAAATAATAATCAGTAATCAAAAATATCAAAATAAGTAAATAAGTAAATGAAATAAAAGACATATATATATATATATATATATATATATATATATATATATATAGCACAATAGCAACAAAATAATACTTCACCATATACAAACCGGGCGGCCTTGATGACAGGCATTGAATTAGGGTGTCCAGATCGTTGATATCGCTGCAAAATATTTTAAAATTATGACAACGGATGTTTTGAAATAGCGAAAGGATTACAAATTCAGAAAAATAATAAAAAAATAAATAAAAATATAGAATATTGTAAACAAGCTTTAAAAATTAGAGCAGCTCCGCTTACAAAAAAGAAAAAAAAGAGCTGACAGCGGCGAGCTGATCGAAAAGCCAATGCTTTTCAAACTCCAAAAACCTAGGACGCTTTCGGTAGGAAAAAACTGGTTCCGAGACAAAGTATGCAGGCGAAAATTCAAGGTCATTCGTTGCAGCGCGGGAGAAGCGTTACATACGGGTACCAACAGATAGGCAGGGAGGAAAATACAGTAATAGTTATGTAATGAACTCATAATAAAAATGAATTATTATGTACAAGATTAGAGAATCACAGAGGAATAACAATATACAGATTTTAATATAAATATAAGTGAATGACAATAAAAGATAAATTAATAAAAATATAAATAAATAAATAAGAAATATAGCTGCGTTAGATGCATGATTCATGGTAGTGAACCAATACAGGTATTTAAAACGCGGGTCGTTCAATTTAAATACTAAACATTAAATTAAAAGGTGTCCTAGGTAAATCTATAGATGTTATTCAAAAAAGATTGGGTTAACTCGTGAATACATGAAAATGCGCAAAAAAAATAAAATAAATAAAATTTTAAAACACATGGAAAATATACGTAAGTGAAGTTTTGAAGTATCAATAAGTAAAATAACAGTCGGAGAGAGAGATCAAGGCTGATTTTAACACAGTGTCTGTGACGATTTGGATTTCCCGCCAATGTAGCACGCTGGTCAGATGACAAAGAAAATGAATTTGACTTGTAAAATTAGACAGCCAAAATTCATTTCCACATCAAATGACTCGCGGAAGTGTGAACAATAGAACATGCCAAAGAAAAAAAGAACATGCTAAAATACTTACCTGCTCGTGTGCTTGTCATAAGCTGGAAAGACGATGTGAATGGCGATGCGGACAGCCAGCCGCGTTTCTGCTCTGAATCGAACTAAGTAAAGGCGCGAATCCGGACTTCCGGTCTTCGAGCGACTTCGGAGAAGGGTTTGTGGTCGCCATGGCTTCAAACATATGTTTGGAGATAAACAGTGGGGGAAAACGCCTGGACTGACAGTTGTTTGTTTTGGTCGTATTGCGTTGTAAATTACAATGTGTAGAGAATAGAATTGTGAAATTATACAAATGTTAAATCAAATAGTACTGATTGTAGGCAAATGTATATGATTCGAACTGTAAAAAAAAAAAAAATTGTGAACTGTTGAGAAAAAGTGATGGAAAATCTGTAAACAAATAATGATGATGTAAAGTGTGCTATATAATATTTGTAAACCTAGCTTGACTTCTTTCTGTTCAGGGGGGTGAGAATATGTGGTATGACAATCACATGATTTTTATACATAACACTGGGAAAAGGGAATGGTGTAAATATATTGAAATGTATACTATGTTGTTGTTTTATGTAGATAGCTAGGCCTTTGCACAGACGGAATTGGGATTTTTGGCGCCGTTGGGTTGTGTGCGCACTGACATGGATTGTAAATATTCAGAGATTTAATTGCAGCAAAATGTCAAAGTTGAGCTACAAATCTTTGAAAATTTATAACCCTGTCAGGTGTGGCGCGCGTCGGTGTCCGGTCTTTTGGACCACCCTGGTTTTGGAGGCCCTCTGGTTCTTGTGTTTGAGTGGAGCGCATAAAAAATGAGCGTCGCTTCAAAAACCAATGGTATGAAGCATTTTTGGACCGCCTTTTTTATTGCGTTTTGGGAAGCAGCGAATGGGAAGTGGGGGACTTCCTCCCTGTATTTTTGTCGCTCCCCTTGTTTTAAAATTCTGAAGTTTTTAGAAATGTAAAAAAAATCGTTAGTTGCTTTTCTGAGCTCGAGTAGAGAGCACTCCAAGTGCGTGGCACTTGTGGTTTTGTGAAGTCCAATCCGGCATGAATTTTGATGTATCTCTGACCCGGCACGCGGTCCCTATCTCGGGCGGCAAATGCCTTTGCCGAGGAACCGATGTAGTGAGTCCGGTAAAGAAGGCGACTCGTAGCCAAGACGAGCCGAGCCTAACTCAGCGCGAGGGCGCATTTTCTTTGGGCGGTGGCGACCAGAAAATGGAAGAATGTCGTCATGTTTTTATTTGGTTGCAGTACACACAGCTCTACCACCAAACGGCGCGGTGTAGTACCTTGCTCCTTTAGCTGCATTTAAGCCGTGGGAACTGTAATACTGTGTGCACGGAATATTTGCGGAGCATCAATCTAGGGCTCCTAAGCAGCAGCCAGAGATCAAATAAAGTATCTGATCTCTACTCTTTAGGCAAGGGCCTGTACGCATGCTCACTCAAGAGCCGCTGGGACTTAAGCCGAAATTAAGAGGAGGAGAAGGCAGGTGGACAGTGTGCCCATCGTCATTGTTTGTTTGGTTGCAGTACAACACAGCTCTACCACCAAACAGCGCGGTGTAGGACCTTGCTCCTTTAGCTGCATTAAGCCGTGGTAACTGTAACACTGCGTGTACGGAGTGTTTGTGGAGCATCAATCCCGGGCTCCCAAGCAGAAGAAAATCTCTACGAAAACGTATATATTTGGCAAAGCCTGTACGCATGCTCACTCAAGAGCCGCTGGGACTTAAGCCGAAATTAAGAGGATGAGAAGGAAAGTGGACAGTGTGCCCATCTCCAAAATAATACTTGGCAAAAAATTTCGTCACCTGATGATACGCAACCGTGTTCTCAGACTGGTAGTGTGTTCCATGAACTATTCAAATAAATGAACCAAACTTCAATTAATTGTGCCACCCTTTCCTACGTGCAGAGGTCAGCTACAGCACTCAGTGAGAGTCCTATGTATGAAGGTATGAAAATTATATATTGATTTTAAAATGTGTATATGAATGTTTAAACTTAATTGATCCCCAGTGCTAAGGGCAACTTATGATAAATGTGATATTTTTCAAAATGAAATTATAATGTGTTTTCTTTAAAAAAAAAGTGATTAATTACAACTTTGGATGATAAATAAGATACATATGCAAATTAATGCTAAATAAACTGTGCACCTTGAGGTCAAGCTTAGGTAAATTGGGAACTCATTTAAATTGTGTATTTTGTTATTTAATGTTTAAATTGAGATTTCATGTGTTCTATAAATAAATTGTGAGTTGGCCACAAAAAAAGGGGAGTGATTAATTGTTTTAGCAAGCGCAATGTACTTAGGTCCAATCGGACCCCACTATACTTTAACGCGCGTGAGCCTGTTGGAACTATTTGGTGAGTATCGGTAATGTATTTAAGTGTTTAATATTTATTGAATTTATGTGTAAAATCCACCTCACCACAGCACATAAGGATATAGAATCTTCCATTAATGTCGCATTAAGATGTAGAATGTCCCATGACTGCAAAGAATATATTCCTATTTTCAAAAAACAAAAAGTTTAAATTGCATACAGCTTACGCATATTTAAAAACACGAACGAATTATTCGGTGCAATCTCAACAAATCCTTTTTGTTTTTCCAAAACCGTATTACAATGTGCGTCTGAAATTTTTGTTGAAATTCGAGTCACAAAGCATTAGCATTTAAATAGAAAAATTCTGCAGTTCCCTTTTACTTTATAATCCCCTTTTCTATCCCGTCAGACAGCAAGGAAAATATGGATATCAGTTTTCGAAATATTATCATAAGAAAAACAGCATATTCGCTTATGTTGATAAATGTAAATCCATTTATTTATTTTATTTATCTTTTTGTATTTATATACATTTTATTATTTTATTTTTAGCATCGAAGGAATAACAGAAACTTAAATAATTATTGATTTAAACAAATGTAGATGTTTTTTTTTTATTCTCATGAGTGGTGAATAAACATTGAATTGGGTTTTTTTAAATGAATTTTGTGGATTAAATTATTAATCTTAATTAAAGCGGTCATGAATCGTAACATTCGTACATTGTTGCCATGACCACAAAACCCAACAATACTTTTTGCATAAGTTTCTTAACATAATCATTAAATCAAAATACTACACATTAAAATCCACATTTCAATCTTTAAAATAAATTATTATTTATTCACACCTCCGTATTATTATGATTAAAATTGCATGAATTTATTAACAAACGCTTAAAGAGGAGAAAAGCACTGTGTGAGAACAGGTTTTTTTAATCTTATTTCAAAGATTAAAAATTGACCGAAAATACATGAAGACTTGCACATCTATCTTATTTCTGTACTTCGGATCTGTATCTCGCCAGGACTGTCACATTTTCAGATCCTTTGTTTGACATTTGGAGTCTGACTTCATCTTTTTTTTTTTGACATTCTCAGTACTTAAATGAATAACAACTCTCTCTGAATAACACTGCTTGAAATCACGAATCTCGCTCGTCAACTCTTGAAATCATTTTTAACAATTTCCTCTCTGTAACTGCATCATTTGGCCTGCCTGGATGAAACAATTAGTTTTAAAAATTTAAGAAATAAAATCTGATGTGAGCAACACATGACTTTCCTTATGTAATGCAACGAATTTACTACTTTTACAGTTAAAAAATCTTATTCTTATAGTATATACTTCTTTTCTTTCCAAGATATTGAATTTTCTTCAATTAGTTGTCATTTTCATTGATTTAGCGTCATTTTTATCCATTTGGCGAGATTTTCTTTAATTTGGCAACGTTCAAAAAAGTCGTCAAGTTGGCGACATTCCGCCAAATATGTCGCCAAAATCTCGTTAAACGTTATGGATGGAGAAATAAGTTATTCTTACAGCAGATAAATGGCTATTGGCGTTCAAATACAAAAGTATTACTCAAAGTATCTTTTCTCGTGAATGGAACAATTTAGATCCACGAGAATGATGTCACTAAATTTATCGCATGCTCTTACATATAAAAAGTGAACATGTTTCTTAACAGTTAATATTTTTTTTTAATTTGCTTGATTTTTGATAAATTTATTTGAAAAGTGTACAATATCTCGAGAACGGTTAATGCTAGCGTTTAATGCCGAGCGGTAAATGCTTCTAAAGTTTATATCGATCGTTTTCTAAGGAAAATTACATAAGAAATGTCTATTTGCATTACTTTATTTAAGGATTTGATTTTTGATGATTTTTTCAAAGTGTCACTCAAAAATTTAGGGGGGTTCGAACATTTGATTGTGTTTAAAAACAATAGGCTTCCAGTATGCAGGATTATAATTTTTGTACCAAATTTCATTGGAATATCTCCTATTTTTTCGTGAGATATCGTCTCCAAAGACTCACTGACACACACACATACTTTCACACACACACGCACATACACACACACATCACTTCAAAAATGTTTGATTCGTAATCAGGGGTGCTTGAAACGTGCTCTTCCGTCGAAAACTGGAATTTTCGACCCCGTCACGATACTTTCATTATACATTATGTATATAAGGAAAGTAATAATGAATTATAATTACGTATATAAACTTATGCTTGATTTATTTTCAAGATAATTTGAAAAAATTGGAATTTGCAATTCGTACATATATTTAAAAAATATGAATATCTACAATATTTACATATAATATTTACAAACAGTGATTTAACATATTTTGTATAGCTGTGTATTAAATATCAGATGCATTCGTATCCTGACTTGTCGGAAACACAATTCAGAATATGTCTGAACCAGAGGTAGGTCATCTGCCCTTCAGGAGCAACATGTGGCGCTTTCAATATATAAATACCGTTATTTCAATGTCACAAACGATCATCGTCCGTGTTATAATATTGACATAAATTAACTGAAGTGTGCTTCAACTCGACTTTCTCATATCATAATCCATTTTTATATAGCCTTTATTTTTCTTAATTTTACAAGCAAATTTTTGAATAATCTATACCGTTGATCCCAATAATTGCAATTATAGAGTGTTACCATTCACTTTAAAAGGATTGGTAAAATATTTCGATTGATAGCATGCTTATGGATAACTTGCCTCCTGAGGAGGTCAATGACGTTGCGAACACAAACACTGTATTGCGGCTATTTTGACAACAAAGATTGAAATTACAAAGTCACGTGATCATCGAGTTATAAATAACCCTTTTTAATCAAAATTATGTCAAATTTTGTCTTACGCTAACATGTTAAAAAAATATAAAACTTTAAATAAATTTCGAAGTTTTCGCTCGAATTTAAAAAAAAATTATATTTTGTTCTATATATTTCAAAGCAGAATGTTGAGATTTCTGAAAATCCAATAATATTTATAGCAGCTATTGAGCACACAAGCAATTCGACCACAAACATTAGGAAGACATATATCATTCAAAACGTGTTCGAGAGGTCTTCAAGCATATATTGGCATCAAAATGTCTAAATCGAAAACTTTTCTTAAAAACCATACTATCTTAATACTATATATGTGAAGTAATAATTAAGTTATAATTAAAAAAACAAGAAAAGCGATGCTTTCCATTGTATTCCATTGATTCATCGTAACAATACATTGTTTTCATATCCTAGTTTTTGTAAATATTAAATCAATGATATACCCATAAGTACGATGCGAGTATTCCATTGACTCATCTTAAAAATACATTATTTTAATATCCTTGTTTTAGTGAATATTAAATCAATTAAATGGCTTTCAGTACTTTGTGAATATTCCATTGATTCAGCGTAACAACGCTGCATTGTTTTCATATCCTTTTCAGAAAATGAGACCCTAGACACGTCTATCACAGATTTCTTGTTCTTTTGGAATGATTCCAGCAATTGATTTGTTGAACTATGCAACAAAAGCTCTGCTTCATTTCCTATTAATTGCTTTCTCACTTCTCCGACAACGAGTGGTGCTTAATTTCGTTTATTCTTCGGCGGCTTTTCTGGCATTCACATTTGCAAGACAACAGTGAACTTAAGAATCAGCTAAAATTTCTGCTAAATATCTCATAAAGATTTTCTTAGGTTAGAAGTATCTCTACGAGTACAGATACAAATAGTTACTGAATTAAATACTGACAGTTACTGAAGCAAAATTAGCAAAGGGGTGTAATATGTATGTTACATACTTTAATCGCAAACCTGATCTAATATGATAAGCGAGCCAATGACAGAATATTTGTAAAACAGCAGTGTACTTAAGAATCATTTTCGTTAAGGATTTCAGAAAAATGTTTTTAGGTTAGAAGCACCTCTGCGAGTACTGATACAAATATTTATCTGAAATAAATACTGGCAGTTACTGAAGCACAATTAATAATTATGTAATACGTATAAATTATGTAATACGTATGTTAAATACTTTAATCGTAAATCTGATCTAATATTTCTTGAGAACCAATGAAATAAATATGTAAATCCTTTAAATCTCTGTTAAGTTGAAAGTTATAGTTACAGTCAGGCGAAAAAGGATAGTAAGTCAATTTGTTCCACAAACAGGAATAGGATTATAAAACTTGAAAACATTTGCTTGAATAATTTCTATTTATTAAAAAAAACATCATAAATACGAAATGAATGCGAAAAATGATACTCTAAGAAATACTTTCTTTTGAAACATGTTTTTGAGATTTTACATTTATTTTTGCATTTTATTAACGAGGTACAAAATTTGCTACAAAATATTTTTGCTAAATATATACTACTTGTTAAGCTTAAAATATAACTGAAAAAGTGATACTAATCCGTTGAGACATTAATGAGTTTTAAGTAGCAACGACAGGTAAAAAAATCAGGTACAATCAAACTTATTAACCTCGACACGAACACTGCTGTAGGGTAATAGAACTTTCATCAGAATATTCCATTTCAGCATCATTGATGAAGAAAATGTTTGGCAGAACTGTATGAAACTTTCCCTTTTATACTTTAGATATAAAAATTATTTGTGGAAATCGATTAAAAATGTTAACTAATTAATCGAAAAAATTCAATCGATAAACCGACTGATTAGTTTGATTTTTAATCGATCATTTAAAAATATTAATTAAAATTTTATTATTAAATAAATGTAAATATTTTCGTAAACATTACTAACATTTAAGCGAAAAATGTAAAAGCGAAAAATGCTCATATTTTATGTAAAAAAACTGTAAATGTCTTAGGACTGCTTTAATTGTTTTTTAAAAAATCAATTTTATGTTATATATATATATATATATATATATATATATATATATATATATATATATATATATATATATGTATATATATATAGGAGTAAATTTTAGGAAACCAAAATTCCATTAACTTAATAATTCATTAAATTCAAGATTCGCATTTGAGTATATATTTTGTAATAATGTTAAAATCTTAGAAAGTTATATTTTCCTATTCCAGTCTCGTAAACAAACCAACTAGCTTATATTTTTTGATTCACTCACACAGTAATCCATTTTTATATACTATCCTTATAGTAATTGTCGCTTCTTGCTTTTCTATCTCCTTTTACCGCATTAGTTTTTCCTTCAAATCCTTACTTTATCCTTTTTAAGTATGTTAAATTTTATTTAAGCATTTTCTTAATATTAGGAAAATATTATTTTAATTGGCACCGAGGTCAATCGGATTAGAAAATCGATCAAAAATGTTAATATAATGTTAATTAATATTCGATATAATCGATTTGTATTAATTCGAATTAATTGATTCGACCATTCGATCAAAATTTCTAATAATGACTAAGGCTTAATCGATTAATCAGCACAGCTCTAATTATAATAAATCATTTTAGATATTGTTTCACAATAAGCTAATTGTAGTAATGATTTTGATACTGTTGTACTATTTAACAACAAGCTGTAAGTATATCTGTCGATTGCACTACAAGCAATCTTAACAGATTGTAAAATTCTTTAATTTTCCAAAGAGATATAAAATCCCAATACAGTCGAACCTGTTTAAAACGGAACCTGTAGGAAACAGAATACTGTAGTAAATGGAAAATACTTTTTGTCCCGTCCAAAAATATCTGAAATTCATGTTATTTTACCCCTGCGTGAAACGGAACCTGCACAACGGGGAAACGGACGGCCAATTTAAAATATTTTGTTAATGATTTTCACCTATTGTAACGAACAGAAAATGGAAAAGTCATCCAACGAATTTAGCATTTTTTTTGCATGAGAACCATTTTTCTGAGAACTTATTATTAAATAAAATCCCTGTTTTCTGAAAGCCATTTCAGAACTTTAGATTTAAGAACATTATATTTCAAAACTTAATATTTAAGACTTAACGTTAAAGAATTTTCCGTTAATCAGGGAGATTCTGAAATACTGGAAATGTTAATCAATACACGATTTTTAACTGAGAGTTATTTTTACTATCCTTATATACAATAATGTATAAGGAAAGTATTGTGACGGGGTCGAAAATTCGAATTTGATTTTTCGACGGGAGAGCACGTTTCAAGCATCCTTGATCACGAATCGAACATTTTTGAAGTGAATGTGTGTGTGTGTGTGTGTGTGTGTAGAGACAATAACTGACGAACAAATGGACCGATTCGAATGAAATTTGGTACAAAAATTACAATCCATAAACACTAGAAGCCTATTGTTTTTATACGCAATCGAATGTACAGAACCCTCCTAAATTTTTGAGTGAAATTTAAAAAAATCGTCAAAACCTCTAATAAAGTTTCGCAAGTTGACATTTCTTATGTAATTTTTCTTTAGAAAACGATCGACATAAATTTTAGAACGCTAACATGAACCGTGCTCGATATATTGCACATTTTTCAAAAAAACTATTAAAAAATCATATAAAGTAAAAGAATATATTTCCTATTGAGAAACATGTTCACTTTTCATATGTAATACCTTGCGATAAATTTGATGACATCATTCTCGTGGATCTAGCTCGTTCCATTCATGGGAAAAGATACTTCGAGTAATACTTTTGTATTTGAACGAAAATAGTCATTTATCTGCTATAAGAATAACTTATTTCCCCGTCAGTAAACCTTGACGAGGTTTTGGCGACGAATTTGGTGGGATGTCGCGAACTTGGCGACTTTTTTCAATGTTGCTAAATTAACGGAAAACTCGCCAAATGAATAAAAATGTCATTAAATCAATGAAAATGACGACTCATTGACGAAAATTCAATATCTTGGAAAAAATATAAATATATACTTTACTAATAATCTATATTTTTATTGTAAAAGTAGTAAATTCATTTCATTATATAAGGAAAGTCATGTGCTGCCCACAACAGATTTTTTATTTTATGGTAAGCAGTAATATTTTGCCTGTAAACCAATTCATCTGGGATTTAAGGTATGGTAATAAGATAGCATGTAAAGACACTTGGTGCACTATATTTTTATTTACATATACACTTGTGATCACAATATGCAAAAACATGAACATTTAACAATATATATATATATTTAAAATAATTAAATTAGCTATTTTAGTATAATATACAGGGTGATCAAAAAAAGATGGGCCCCACTTTGCGAGGTGGTAGTACAAACCCAACCAAGCATTTTTCATCATAGTTTAGACGGTCGAAAATGAAACGTAAAGGCGCAAGTGGGCGCTTAATGGTGAAACCGGTGAGGTGAGGTGAGGTGAAAACACAGGAATGGCTTAGAAGTTATAAAATGATATTTAATAAACAATAATTTCAGAAATGTTGAAAAGGACGACCACCGACCGGAACGCACGTCTCATAGATGGATGGATTGGCGAACTATCTCGAACAGACCAGGCATGTCGCGCACTTCAGAAGCAGCGGCCGAAATTGACGAGTTCCTATTCAGATTCAAGGGGAGTAACATAGACGAGACTCTTGCTATATCTCCACAGAAAGACGATAATATACGACAGATCGTTGGGTTCCATTGTCTGAAAAGTTGGAGCTGCGAATAAATGCTGCAAACTGATAAGGCCTAATATTCTGTGTTACGAAAGTTTGCATAAGGCGTCTCCTTCTTCCCCAGATGAAATTCGCATACGTGGTTTTCTTCTTCAACCAGAAAATAACAACCAGAATGAAGCTTTTATTTTACGGAGGGGCAGTTTCCCAACGATTAGGAGCCCCGTAACGCATTTACGTTTCATTTCCGACCCGGTAAACTGTGACGAAACATATTTGGTTTGGTGTGTACTAAAAACTAGTAAAATATGACCCATTTTTTTAATCACTGTGTATTATTAATAGGATTTATATAAATACACGTTTCCTGATGCATAGGTGAGCAATTACATATAGACTATCAGCATTTCCAACTAAAATTTAAACCCATATTTTCCTGAAATGACCTGCATGAAACGGAAACCTTTTCAAGGCAAAAAATTCTTCCGGTCCCCTGAATTCCGTTTAAGACAGGTTCGATTGTATATTAATCAATTTTAATATCTCACCTTTTCTTTTTTTTTTCAAATGGCCAGGCACTTTGACCTCCGTCATTCGCCTTTATTACAGCGGCCAGAGTGTGACCCATTTAGCCATGCATTGACGTTGCCCCAGGCGCACCAGAGGGGGCGGATCACAATGCGCCCACAACACAAACATCCATGCCTTACGTAGGGCTCGAACCCACAACGTGGCGGTTTTAATATCTCACTAGAAAGCTATGAAACATTCTTTTAATATAAAGCCGTTTTATAATAATTTAAAAACAAATATGAAACATTTCAGAAATGCAAATTGTTTAAATACGATATTTAACAAGGTGTACAAATAGCAAATCCAAATTCTAAATAATTATATTCACGCAAATGGGCTTGAAATTCTAACACTTCATTTATCCTTGAAATCTTATGTAGAAATAGGTTTAAACAGTTAAACTTTCAGTTTAACGGTGGTTTGGAGATATTCAATTAAGCACCACGTTCGGCTTCATTACCTGCAACCGCACTAGATAGATATATTTGCTGGAAGTGACTTTTCCATAGATAAAAAGATATGCATTCTTATTAAGACATGACTTTACTTGAACAGAAGGCGGCTTATGAGATATTTTTGTTTCTTTATTGAAATATTGTGGTTGTTTATAATGGATCTGTAACGCGTTAAATGGGAGTTTTCAGAAATTGCTGTCTAGCATTTACACTGGATTGAATTAATTTCACTGTTGTTAAGCATACACAATGATATAATGACACTTAAAATGTAACATTGAATTTTGTTTGTTATTTAATAAAATATATAGGAGAACATGGCTTTTGTTGTAGCATTGGTATTATTTTCCTTTCCGCTGCTGTAAAATTTCTATAAATAAAAATGTTTCGACAATATAAACTATAAATTACATAATTACGAGAATTTTTGTTTAAATAAAAATATAGATTTATCAATAGTTTTTCAATGATCCAAAAGCTTTGAAAAGAATATTGCATTTTGTTTTCTCAATATTCGTGCGTGTTTGGCGTAAGCTTACCAGAATATTACAATTTTCTTCTTACACTTCAGTAATATTTGGTTGAATTAAATTTTCTTTTCTGTTTTCCACAGTAATATTTATAAATTTGGAATATCTGATGTGAATATCATAGGATTTTTGTTCCGAATCCCAGTAACTCAACGGTAGAGCGATGGATGGCTAGTTCGCAGATCTTGGGTTCGATTCCCGGGTGGGGCGAAAACGTTCTTTATAATGACGTCCGAACAAATCAACCTTGTAGGTTAGTGCAAAGATGTCGGAACTCTGAAAGTAACTCTGGTACGACTAGTATGGATTCAGCGAACTCAGGAAGATTCATCGCCAATTTCAAATTTAGAGGACAACGACCACCCTGGACACTAATCTGGGTAAAATTAGTAGTAGGATGAGACTAACCTGGCGTAGAAATAACAGGAGGTGGTCAGTCATATCGTCAGCTGCCCGCCAATCTGACATTAGAGAGTGGGGAATGCAGAATCCACATCGAAAATAGGAGCTTGCAGTTTCGTCCCAGTAGCTCAACGGTAGAGCTTCGGCTGGCCAATTCGTCGATTCCCGGTTGGTTTAACCACGTCCTTTACAATACATACATACATACATACATACATATATATATACGTACATACATACATATACACATACACAATAATATATGTATATATATATAATAAATACGTTTTATAAAGTGTCGAAAATCCAGACCACTCGACTGATCCGTTTATAATATCTCCTTTTGCACTTAATATTGTAGCACATATTAAATGATTGATTTTGTTTTTTTAATGTACATCAAATTCCAATGGTACCAATTTCAATATTCCTCCGTTAGCGACAATAAAAAATTAAATTTGAGAAATAATTTCGTCTCGTGCGTTGAGATGCATTACAGGTGTCACCATACTATAGCCTCTAACAATCAATAAAGTATAATGGATGTTTATAGTCTTCCATACTCACGTTTTGTGCATTTCCAATGCTGATACTCATTAATAAGACAATGCTGTACAACATTGCGATTGACATTTTCCTTCTATCTTGCTTTCTTGGTGAGTTACTGTTCCTAAATTCGCCAATTCTCCGCATTGAGCGCTGCATTCACTTTTATTCCATGAACCACAGTCATTTTAATATGGATATACTTAATGTGCTGAATTTGAGATCTTCAGTTTTGAAGTTATTTGAGTGATTAACTTTCTTAGAATTCTATATAAGCATGTATGCCTGTAGAATGTATGTATCCACAGTAGCTCATATGATATCTGACTAAAAGTCATGAAATCTGTCGTTTAATTCACTTGTGTACTACCCTGATGTATATTAATACCCGCAGAATTCACTCCATTTAGTCGGATCCTGCAATTTGTTTCTAATTATATACTATGTGCAGTATAAACAAATAGCAGTCGGATCCTGCTATTTGTTTCTAATTATATCTAATTATATAGTAATGTGACCATGCATTTAGCTTTCAGTTAATATTGCGTTTATTAACAGCTTGTCTCCTATGATGTCAGTGATGTATCGAAGTAAGACAACTGGACGATATCCAACTACGTAGATCTTTCTGGGCTTATACGTACGAACTTGGAATACCCAGTATATTTTTTCACTTTATTGTATATATATCTCATTATAAATCTATAGAATTGAATGCTTGTTTGTTTAATTCTTTATAGGTTTTCCTTTTTCCGTATACAAAAACACTATTATCATATTTGATAATTTTAATCTTTACTTTACGCGGGTAATCCAGTTCATATTCCTAGTTACTGGCACCACGGTTTATTATATAATATAATATAAGAATTCTTTAATATTCAAAAGTAGGCTGATTACATGATATATGATTACCCACTCCTAAAAAATGACCTTATAGAAGGAGATGGTTATACACGGTAATTATAATAGCACCAAATGACATAAAAACTGTGACAGATAAAACAATCACAATAAATCATTACATCGTAGCATCTAAAATGTTAAACACAGACAATAAAGGGGACAAAGATGACAGTTAAAACAGGTAAAAAATTAGTTATCAAAACGAAAAAAATTCTCATGTTCAACTGAATTGTATGTAAAAAATTTGATGTGGGCAACACATGACATTCCTTAAAAAATGCAATGAATTTACTACTTTTACAGTAAAAAAATAAGTTTTCCTTATAGTAGATACTTATATTCTTTCCAAGATATTGAATTTTCGACAATTAGTCGTCATTTTCATTGATTTAGCGTCATTTTAATCCATTTGGCGAGATTTTAGTTAATTTGGCAACATTTCAAAAAGTCCCCAAGTTGGCGAAATTCCTCCAAATTCGTCGCCAAAACCTCGTCAAGCTTTACTGCCGGGGAAATAAGTTATTCTTATAGCAGATAAATGACTATTTTCGTTCAAATACAAAAGTATTACTCGAAGTATCTTTTCTCATGAATGGAACAAGCTAGATCCACGAGAATGATGTCACCAAATTTATCGCATGGTATTACATATGAAAAGTGAACATGTTTCTCAATAGGAAATATATATTTTTTATTTTATATGACTTTTTGATAATTTTTTTGAAAAATGTGCAATATCTCGAGAACGGTTCGTGTTAGCGTTCTAAAATTTATATTAATCGTTTTCTAATGAAAAATTACATAAGAAATGTCTATTTGCGTAACTTTATTCATGGTTTTGACTTTTTGAAGATTTTTTCAAAATTTCACTCAAAAATTTAGGGGAGTTTTGAACATTCGATTACGTTTGAAAACAATAGGCTTCCAGTGCTTACGGATTGTGATTTTTGTACCAAATTTCGTTCGAATCGGTCCGTTCATTCGTCAGTTATCGTCTCCACAGACTCACTGACACACACACACACACACACACACACTCACACACACACACATGCACATACTTACACACACACATACTTTCAAACACACACACACATACACATACTTACGCACACACACATACTTTCACACACACACACATATTTTCACACTCACGCACACATAGACATCACTTCAAAAATGTTTGAATCGTGATCAGGGATGCTTGAAACGTGCTCTCCCGTCGAAAACTCGAATTCGAATCTTCGACCCCGTCACAATACATTCCTTATACATTATGTATATAAGGAAAGTAATAACCAATCTTTTATGGCCCTAGAAAAGGAACCATAGATAACAATGCTTTTGAATGATTGAGGAAGTAGATTGTAAAATATATGAGTTAAAAAGAGATTAAATTTCTGAAACTTAGTAGAAGTGGCTCGAGTAGGTCTGATCATACCCCGCCTTAGCCTGACGTATATTGATAACAACACAAAATGAAAAATTCTTTAATAATGGTATTGTTCACAAGATTATTTTCAGAAAATTTATTTGAAAAAATCTGATGTGGACAGCACATGACTTTAACCAAAGATTCAAATTAATGTTCTCTATTTCTTTCATAATTCATCAATTCCAATTTAATTGCACAAAGTAACATAGCTAATTGTTTGTAATTACACTAAATTTACAATTTTAATTCAATTTTTGTTTTCATATGACGGCTGGACTTATTTGCAAAAGCGACGTTGCAAAAATTCAAAAAATGAATATATCTCAAATAACGTTTGGTCCTGAAATTATGAGGTTAATCATACACTTTTCGTCGTCACACATTACTTATAAAACATTTATTTGATACATTTGAACATATGTAGTCTTTTATTTTAAATTTTGACAATTTTGAGGCTATCTCCAAAAAAAAGACAGGTTCTTCGTTCCCCAAATCGTGCCGACATTTAATCAGCGCCAGTGTAACCCCCAATTGACTTATATACTAAATTTTGTAAAATTTGGTCCATCATTTTTTAGCTAGAATGGATACATACATTGCACAAACATACAAATATACAGCGTTGTGTAATAGTTTTTTCGACATAAGTCAAAAACTCGAATTGCGATTTTCGACGCCATTCTAATACTTTCCCAATACATCACCATGTATCGTAGAGGAAGCAAAAAATAATGTCTGGTTGCTTAGCAACGAAACTGAAAAAAATGTGTTTTCGTAGTTAGTGGGAAAATAAATGTTTAAAATGAACAGTATTTCATTGGTTTGTATCATTTACGGCCTTGGGTTATAATATTATAGGAATTGCTGATATTTTTAATTTAAGTCATTTGTTTCATTTCGGCAAAAATGTGAGATATATATATTTTCAATTGTGTTTAACTGATTGTTGAAATATGATGTTAATGGTGCGGGTATTTTCTGCTTACCATTCTAGCCCTTTCATTTTTGCTTATGTAGATGAAACTTTTTTTTTGTGTGTAATACGCAGACCGGCTGACTCATCCGAGGACATGAGCAGCAGTTTAAGCGACTAGATATATTATTTTCCTTATATACATATGTAATGTATAAGGAAAGTATTGTGACGGGGTCGAAATTTCGAATTCGAGTTTTCGACGAGAGAGCACGTTTCAAGCATCCCTGATCACGAATAAAACATTTTTGAAGTGATGTCTGTGTGTGTGTGAAAGTATGTGTGTGTGTGTGTAAAATTATGTGTGTGTGTGTGAAAGTATGTGTGTGTGTGTGAAAGTATGTGCGTGTGTGGGGGGGTATGTGCGTGTGTGGGGGGGTATGTGTGTGTGTGTGTGTCAGTGGGTCTGTGGAGACGATAACTGACGAACGAATGGACCGATTCGAACGAAATTTGGTACAAAAATCACAATCCATAAACATTGGAAGCGTATTGTTTTTATACGCAATCGAATGTTTAACCCCCCCCCCTAAATTTTCGAGTGAAATTTTGAAAAAATCGTCAAAAAATCATCAAAACCTTTAATAAAGTTACGCAAATAGACATTTTTTATGTAATTTTTCATTAGAAAACGATTAACATAAATTTTAGAACGCTAACATGAACCGTTCTCGAGATATTGCACATTTTAAAAAAAATATCAAAAAGTCATATAAAATAAAAAAAAAAAAATTCCTATTGAGAAACTTACTCACTTTTCATATGTAATACCATGCGATAAATTGGGTGACATCATTCTCGTGGATCTAGCTCGTTCATTCATGAGAAAAAATACTTTGATTACTACTTTTGTATTTGAACGCCAATAGTCTTTTATCTGCTGTAAGAATAACTTATTTCTCCTTCATAACACTTGACGAGATCTTGGCGACGAATTTGGCGGAATGTCGCCAACTTGGCGACTTTTTAAATGTCGCCAAATTAACGAAAATCTCGCCAAATGGTTAAACATAACGCTAAATCAATGAAAATGATGACGAATTGACGAACATTCAATATCTTGAAAAGAATATAAATATCTACTATAAGAAAAAGCTATTTTTTTGCTGTAAAAGTAGTAAATTCATTGCATTATATAAGGAAAGTCATGTGTTGCCAACATCAGATTTTTTTTATTTTGTAAAATTGTTTGCGAACAGGATCAGGAATTTTTATTTTTCAGATCCAACTGTGTAGATAATTCTGTGTAACAAGAGTGAATATTCTTATAATTCCACTTACAGGAATTACATTTATTTTAATAAAATTTTTTGAATAACAATATCTTTTAGTACTGCTGAAATCCTCACATATTTTAATTGACAAGCATTTATTTTAATTCCGCTGAACTATTGTATCACCGAATTTCAGAGCCTTAAATATCAAAATTCAGTTAAAGAGCACCTTAGGAATCCTGTTTAACTGTTTGTGATTTTCAGTTCCATGCAGATAAATATCGAATTAAACAATATCGCTATTCTGTAACATTCAATTATGCTTAAAACCACGAAATTACTGTATCTAAACATTAAATTTTCTCAATATCCTTTTTAAAAATATATTTTACAATCAATCATATATGAAAACAGAATATGACTAAACTGTTAATGCAGAAATTATTGGGTATCAAATACAAAGCGAGAAGATTGCTACATTTTTCCATTTCACGCATAGTTATGTAAAACCACACCACTACATTTAACTCGAAAATCCACACTTCCAGAAAGGCTTAAGAGTTAAAACTCAGTCGAAGCTGCAATTAACCGTAACTCGCAGAAATTCATTTATGCACAACTTTCGGCACCATTAACTGTAACTGTTTTGCGCTTGTATATTCTTAGTTCAACCGAATTTATTTTGGGAAGATTGAAGCCCTTATATTCTTATTTAATCACGGCTTCATTTGCAACTAAGATTATTTATATGAATTATTTTGAGTGTTTTTAATTATCTGAAAGGTTGATTGTTGTATGTTAAATGGTAATATAATACATGATATATAATAAAGAATATGATAAATGTATCAGATATTATAATGGCGTATTTTAAAACCTAAATTAATACCTAATTTCAGAGCATGGAATGTCAAAATTTATGTTTAAGAACACTTTAGGAATCCAGTTTAACTGCTTGCGATTCACAGTTCCATGCAGATAAATATCGAAGTAAACAATATATCTATTCTATAGCATTCAATTATGTTTCAAACCACCAAATGGCCCAGACATCAAAAGATATTAAAGTTCTTTTCAAGATTACATTTTACAATCAATCATAAATAGAGACCGAACATTATTGAACCGTGAATATAGAAATTGATGCGCATCAAATGCAAAGCGAGAATGTGTCTAAATTATTCCATTTCACGCATAGGTATGTTAAACCACAGAAATCCATTTGACGCTAAAATCTGCACTTTCTGAAAGGCTTAAAAGTTAAAAGTTAGTCGAAGTTGCATTTAATCGTAACTCGCAGGAGTTCCTTAATGCAGAGCTTTCGGCATCATTAACTGCAACCCACCGTTTCGCTTGTATATTCTTAGTTCGCTAGAACTTATTTTGGGTAAATTGACACCCATGTATTCTTATTTAATCACGACTTCATTTGCGAATAAGATGATCTATGTAAATTATTTTGCATCCAAAGGTTGCTTGTTGTACACTCTTTTGCAAAACAACAAAGCACCATGAAGAAAGTGACAGTTTTTATTGCAATTGAATATGCATACAGCTCAAACACAGGTAATGAAATGATTACAAAATCAAAGCGGCCAGAACACATCAATAGTTAGTAACCCCCCTTGGCGGCAAATCATTCTTGTATACGTCTAGGTAAGGAGTGATAAAGATTCCTAATGTCATACAGGGATACATCCTGCCAGATATTCCCTAATTGTTGCTCTAGATCTGCTACATTTCGGGGTGCCCGAATATGGCGGCCTTGTATGTCCTATGCATGATCGATTGGCAATAGGTGTGGTGACCTTGCTGGCCAAGAGACAGTATCAACAGTAAGGATACAGTCCAGAGATATGCGAGCCGTAAGTGGCGTGGCATTATCTTGTTGGAAAATGGCCCCAGAATATCGTGACATGGAGGGTATCGCAAACGGCCTCAGGATTTCATCAACATATCGTTGAGATGTTAAAGTTGTACGAAGGAGGTCTAGGGGCGGCCTTCTGTCTTAAGAGATAACACTCCTCAGCATCACACCAGGGGTAATGGCTGTGTGCCTGTGTAAAACAAAGGCTGATTGGGACAGCTGGCCCTGGCGCCTCCACACACGTACCGGATGGTCATCTGCTTAAAGACTGAAGCGTGATTCATCGCTGAACATTATGCGATAACAGTCTGCTGGCAGCCATGATTCTCAGCTTCAACACCAAGCCAAACGGCTCTGTCGATGTTGCGGAGTTATGGCCAGACGTCTTAAAGTCCGCCGTGAGCGTAACCCCATCTCAGCCAAGCACCGTGAGAGGTGGAAAGTACCACGGGTGGTATGGACAGGCTGTAGCACGTTGGATGACGGACAATGATGTCGTTGGGCCAGATCGAGCCTGTCCCACAATCATCCGATCTTGCCTCGCATTTGTGCACCTTGGCCTTCCAGAGCCTTCTGAGTTCCTTGCAGCAACCATTTATGCCAGAACCTTTGCACAGCAGTGTACGTTCGGTGCAGGCGGCAGTCTATTGCTCGGTATGACCAGCCAGCTTCACGCATCTCGACTATACGATCACATTCGAGTTCGTCTAATTACTTATAAAGTCTTCGGCAACGTCATAACGGCATTATTGGTTGTGTCTCCACGGACCTGAAACGCCAATAAAGATCAAAGATAAATCGCCCGCATATTTAACCTGTTTTATAGGATGCTAGTTGCGCAATAGAAGCGCACGCTGAGACCGAAGTTAACACCAATTGGCCTTGCAAGTTTAATCATTTGCATACTTTGTATAAAGGAATTCGCATGCGAAATTTCGAGATGATCGAATGATTTCTTAGGGATGCTTCTTTTTTTTGCAAAAGAGTGTATGGCATATAATATATTTAGAATATGATGTATGTATGATATATTTATTAATGGTGTGTTTTAATACTTTTTATTTGATTCAATTATTCAATTATCAGCACTTCCAATTCTTTCCATTACCTATAGAATGCATAGTGTTAAAATAAGTGTTAAAGTGAAAGAAATACTATAATATATTGGTTCCAAATTTATTGCCAGAATACGCCAGAGGGCCCGTCTCTATGCCTGATGAGTCAGCGAATGGACATAACAAGAATCACAAACACAGTAATATTGTTGTTTTTGCTACATACGGCTTTAATGGAAATCAATCCGTTACATAACTGGTAACTCGCAATGACACGAAGGTATAAATATAAAACTGGGATAACTAATAAAACATAAATCACTAATATTACACATTAAACAAACACAAAGATCAACGAGAAGAGGTCGATGAAAGGATCACAACCTCAGGAACACTTCATAAAAGTTCTAGCTTTCCAATACAGACTGCAAACATCGCCTTGCTGCTGGGAATCTCTATCTAAACTCCGGAACACTGAAAGGTGTCTTGAGTTCATAACATCAGCACATCAAATGAGGCACGCATTCATTAGGAGAATTCATTATTTTATTATGGTGTTCGACCAAGCAATCATGATCCGTTTTCAATCTAAAATTGGACATTGCCTCCCTGAGAGGTTGGTTGCTAACACCGTAATATCGGAAAATGTTTTTAAAAATGAATTTGAATTACATTTTCAAATCTGTAAAGAGAATTGCTGCTTTAACCGGAAATCGAACCATGAATCCCCGAACTGGCCAGCCGACGCTCTCCCGTTCAGCTACTGAGACTAAATTGCAAGCTCTTATTATCGAAGTAGAGTCTGCATTTTCTACCCTCTAATATCAAATTGGCAGGCAACTGACAATCCTGACACTACTACGTTTTCCCAGGTTAGTATCCTAAGTGGGCGTTAACCTCTCAATTTGAAATCGGCGCTCAATCTTCCAGAATCAACTGAATCCGTGCTAGTCGTACTAGGGTCACTTATCAGACGTCCGACATCTTTACACTAACCTACCGAGTTGATTTGTTCGGGCGCCATTGTAAAGAGCATTGCTGCCCTAATCGGGAATCTCCAAAATGGCCAGCCGATGCTCTACCGTTGAGCTACTGGGACGAATTTCCAAACTCTTATTGTCGAAGTATACTCTGCAAATGTCCTAATAATTCTGCCATCATATGCCCTGAAGCCGGACATAAGATTGCATCCAAATTCTGATCGCACTCCAATTGTAAATAACATGATCCATAAACCAGTTTTGCTTTGTCATTTTAATGTCTAAAACATGATCGCTTTGTTTTTATCTTAACAGCTTTGAAAAGATAAGGGACATTAATTCCAATGGATTTTAAACGGAATCCGTTAGACAATTACTTCAAAAACGTCTGAAATAAGGCCTTATATTCAGCATACACAACAGTCTTATGTTTAAGTTCGTGCATTGAGAGAGAGAGACAGATAGGACATTGAAAGGATTGGCGGAAGGGGACATTTTTAGTAAGCTCTATTAGATGTTCTAGAATGTGATGTTGAATCCATATTTGTCGCAATCTAAGCTCTATATCCATAATCGTTTCTGAGAAACAGATGGTTCAAGAAAAATATTACAACTGAAAGACAGAAAAACACGGAAGTGAAAATCCTTAGTAAACACTTTAATCCAAACGAAATGTGATGCTGAATCCACATAAGTTTTCAACTAAGTTCATTCTATAGTTGATCTTGAAATGTTGCAAGAAATGTATATCTTAAAGGAAAATGTAGATTTTTAAATTGAAAATGACATTTCCAGATCCAGAAGTGGAAATCCTTAGTTAGCCATCCAGACTCCTCAGTAATTCAACGCTGAATCCATATCAGTCGTTATCTAAGCACCAGTCACAGTCAATTCCGAGAAATGATGTTTCAAGAAATTTTTTTTGAGGGAGTGAAATAGAACCGGAAGTGTAAATTTTTAATGAATACCCCCTACCCCCTTTGAAAGGTGGTGCTGAATTCATACCAGCCATCCTTTCAGCTAATTCTACAATAGACGCTGTGTAATAGATGTTACAAAAATTATTTTTGTAAAAACATAAATAAAAAATTTGATTGCCAGCAATAAAAATTTATGTACATACTTCGCTCAAATAAATTGCGTCCGTTAAATATATATTTGAAACATTTAATCTCTAGGGGCATCTAAATTATTTCAAAACAATGTACTAAAATGATAGTTCTCAAAGAATTATTTTATCAGCATTACATTTTTATGTGCTAAGCCGACATACAAAAGCAATAAATGCGTGCTGCAAGGCATTTATTACGTTCATATTACTTTAATTTCCTTTTTTCATTTCGTTTAATTCTGCAATTCTATACGTGTCATCTATGGATGAAGATTTATGGGGTACTTATTAAATTTTAAAGGCAGTTAGAGTAAAATATTGTAAGTAAAACTCACACGCAGTAAATTATATATATACAGGGTCTTTCAAAAGTCTGTATAAATTTTAAAAATTCATTAAAAATCGAAAAATGATCGCATTGAGGTACGGTTTGTACCATAAGTATTGATAGGACGGTTGGATTTTTTTTTTGACGTGAAAAAATTTTGTTATTTAAAAAATCACCTATAGGTGGCTCTGAATGCATTGGAAATACAATTAAAATAACTTACTGTACGTGTCAAATAGTGTGACAATCCTAAGGGACCTTTTCCTTTCTTTAGATTTTTGCTATATCAGAATTTTCGCGAAGCATCTGATGCTGATTCGCCACTCACGTAATACAGTTTCACTAACAAGACTTTCTCGATCAAAGTTAACATTCTCTCAAAAGCTTCTTCGTTGCACTCGTGAATCAAATGAAGAATCTAAGAGCACTACAGCTCGTTTAAAACAGCCTCATTTGCATACTTCTGGAAGATGTATTCGGGTAAGCGCCACCTATAGGTGATTTTTTGAACTACAACATTTTTTCACGTCAAAAGAAACCCCCCGTCCAGGCAATACTTATGGTACAAACCGTACATCAATGAGATGATTTTTCGATTTTTAATGAATTTTTAAAGTTTATAAGGATTTTTGAAAGACCCTGTATATATACAGGGTGTCCCAAAAACATTGACCTCGGCTTTTATTTTTTAAATATTGATCTTAGACATATATAACAAATTACAAAGTTGCGTAAGAAACGTTACAGATGTTTATTAAATCGATTAAAATTCTCAAAGGAATTAAATTTTAAGAAATACAAAATTTAAATTTTTATACGGCCCCCGTTCAAAAACATTTCCAATGAGTAAAATATTCCCCTTGGTGATGTACAAAAAATATCAGCACTTTATCATAAAAAGTCCCAGAGTATGTTTAAACACAATTAGTAAGGGATTAATCACAATTTAAAATGTAAATGTTTACAGCAAGAGTGCAAGTAACGCAATGCAGAAATGCATCATGGCCAACTAATATATGCTTTTTATCTTTAATGGATCTTTTGCATAGATGGAAAACGTTTTGAATAAGGTTTGTAATATTTGTGTAAAGTTATTATTTCTATACAGCGTAGATATTTTGTACAAATAAAAAGAAAAAATATTATGCATTTATGTAATCATTGTTTCATTTCGTAATTTGTGTATGATCCCTGAAACGCGATCTGCCATTTAAAATACATTTATGCATTAAAACTATTCAACATTTGATTTATTTATATTCACATTTAGATAAAACTATACTCATGATTGTATAAACTGCAACACTAAGAGAGAATCACACGACTGAGCTGAAACTTCAGCATATGTAAATTAGGGTGTGTTATAAAAATGATTAGAATTTCAGAGTCACCGCTTATGCGCGGGCTGAGCAGCGATCTATGAACTGCTGTTTTAGCCGTATAAAACAGAGCTGTATCGGGACGCTGAAAATAGTCTATGGTTGTCTGCTTGCGGTAAATGTTTTATGAGAAGCCATCATGCATCTACGACAACAGAGGACGCCATATGAATAAGTTACGGAGTTTGAACGGAGACGAATGATCAACCTTCGTGAAGGGGGTTTGTCTTATCGTGCAATAGCAGCTCTTATGGAGCACAATGCCACGACAACGATACGAGAGTAGAAGGAGTGGACTGAAGAGAATCGAACGAGTAGCAAATCTGGCAGTGGACGACGAAATGTTACGTCAGCATGGGATGATAGACACCCTCTTTCCGCATGGCAGTGATTCATCCTACAGCTTCATCTCGACAGTTGGCAGAACGTTGGAGCACTGTTACAGGTACGTCAATGTCTGCTCTAACAATTCGTCGGTAAATTCTGCACTGTGGGCAGCGTGCAAGAATTGCTTTGTACAGGATTCCTCTTATGTAAAATCACTAACGCCTGCCACTACAATGGGCTCATTAACACAGACTCTGCCGTGCTGATTGGAGATAAGTCGTATTTTCCGTTAAATCCCGATTTCATTTGTGGTACAGTGATGACAGCATGCACGTTAGACGTTATAGGAGTGAACGCCACATTCCGGAGTGTGCTATTTAACGTCATACTGGATGAACTCCAAGCGTGTTGGTCTGGGGCGCCATTAGGTATCTTGGGCGATCTGAGCTGCTAAAAACTGTACGTAATCTCAACAACAACCAGTACATCAGAGGAGTTCTGGAGCCCTAAGTTCTACCCTTCTTTTAACTCATTCCTGGAGCTGTATTTGAACAGACAATGCTCGTACACATGTTGCTGGGATCCATGTCTTGTTCAAGTCTTCTTTTCAACACAACAGATACAGTTTCTTCCTTGGACTGCCTATTCACCGGATATATCCCTTATTGAACTTGTCTGGGATTTCTACGGTCGTGCTTCTCGCTCGTGACCTTCGTCCCGTAGCTAATACAGATATGCTTTGGGTTCGGATAGAAGCAATCTGGAATTATCTTCTCGAGGTACAAATTGAAAATCTGTTTGATTCAATGCCACGTCGAATGAAAGTACTTATTTCAGTGCGTTGTGGATTCACCAAATTCAACTTTTAAACATGTAATATTGTCTTTTTCTGCTTTGTAAATCTAATAGTTTATTTGTATCAATACCAATCGCTTGTGGAATAAATTTCATTCAATTCTGATGATTCCTTCATTGTGTTGCAATTTTTACAAACAGGAGTTTATGTATTGCGTCTATTATGGCGCCCTCTCAGCATTTTCGGACATTTAGCAGATTCTGATTACGTAGATTTTGTACACACCATCTACAACTCAGTAGGCTTTTTAAATTGCTAAAGATAAATGTGATTTTTATGTTTTCGAACACTCATTTTTTTATGTTATGTAAATAGTTTAATTTATTCTATTACTTTATAGATTAAACAATCCAGTTGAAATTCTATTCCAATTATACAAAATTTAGTATAAACAAAATCGAAATATAAACAATAAATGTATATTTAAACAGACGAAAACTTAAAGAATTTTTAAAAATTGAAATTATATTTGTTTTAAAAATCACAAAATCAAAGTATATACAAAGCTTTTTCAAATATAAGCATTTATTTACTTAATGTGTTATAAATTTCGATATATATATTGGAACACCATCACCAATGCAACTCTCCGGCTGCAACATTGCTATTAGGTATTCCGATACGTTGCAATTTGAAAAATCCAAAGTCGAATGTTGAAAAATATGTTTTCAAATGTAAGTATTTAATTACTTATATTAAATGTATTACACACTACGATAATTATCGAAACACCATCAACAGCGAAAATCGGATACTATAACATTGCCATTAGGTTCGATGCCCATACGTTAGACTTATACGTCAGACTTATAACGTTAGACTTTAAAATTCCTGGTATGAAATCCTTCTTTATTCTTCCTGACCAATTTCTCAGTTTCCTTCGATTCAGATAATGAAATTTATAAATAATAATAGCAATGTATTAAAAGAATTAAATAGAAGAGTTAAATCGTTAAAAAATAAAAAAAAATAAGAGAGTTAAAGAGTGAAATAGTTAAATAATTAAATGTAGATCAATATTTTTTCAAACTAAAATTTCAAAATAAATTCGAACATTCGACATAATCACAATAAATAAAACTGCTGCCTAGGAGAATATAACTTTCTAAGCAGGCATAGAACAAATAGATAAGCAATTGTCCTATGTCTGCTTCTTGAAGGAAGTTTTAAAATGTATAGGGGATATAATTCTTAAAAATATGCTTTCTGTGCAATGATAATTTTCTTAACATAGCTGTAAATGTATCAAATATCAAACTGGAAAGGAAAAGCTCATTGGGAAAATATAAATTTCTAGGCAGAGAACAAATAGACACACAGTTGTACTATGTCTGATTCCATCAAGGAAGGTTTAAAAAGTTATAATAAGTAATTCTTAAAAAAGGCTTTCTGTGCAATGACAATTTTTTCATCATATTTGTAAATGTATCAAATATTAAACTAAATAAAACTACTACTTGGGAGAATATAACTTTCTAGTCTGGTATAGAACAAACAGCCCTATGCCTGATTATTTCAAGGGCGTTTTAAAATCTTATAGTACGTATAATTCTTAAAAATAAGCTTTCTGTGTAATGATAATTTCCTCAGCATAACTGTATGTTTTGTTTTTGTGACCCAGACCGTCAGACCTACCAGAAAGGTGTAAGATAACTGTTTTGACGGCCGGGAAGTGCCACCCAATTTAGACCGGAATTCAGTGGGGGAGGTTCAACAGGGACCGTACCCTCCTTCCCCTACCACCAACCTCTTGGAAGGGCTTACGGACTCGCATGTTTAACATGATCGTACTCCGCGTGAACACCGCGGCAGTTTTGGCAGTGGCGGGAATCGAACCTGGGCCTACCGAGTGCAACACCCACGTGCTAACCACTGGGCCTACCGCGTCGTTGTATGTGTATCATATATTAAACTAAAGACTGCTGCTTGGAAGAATATAACTTTCTAGGCTGACATAGAACAATTAAACAACCAATTGTCCTATGCTCGCTTTCTTCATGGAAGTTTTAATAAGTTATAGTAGGTATAATCTTAAAAATATGCATTCTATGCAATGATAATTTCCTCAGCATAGCATTATGTATATCATATATAAAACTAAATACTGCTGATTGGGTGAATATAACTTTCTAGGCTGGCATAGAACAATTAAACACCCAATTATCCTAAGCTCGCTTTCTTCAAATAAGTTTAAAAAAGTTTTAGTAGGTTAAATAATCATTAAAAATATATAATTCTTAAAAATATGCTTTCTATGCAATGATAATTTTCAAACATAGCTGTAAACGTACCGAATATTAAATAACGAAGTTAAACTTATAGTGTAGCATTCGTTACACATTGTTTATGTTACTAAATGTATGACGTGCAACAACTGATTACATCACTGAAATATGATATCATATAATTACGTTTATCATTACCGCTGTTTTGGAAATATGTGTTCTCTAGCACTGGAAAATAATTTAGACTAATTGAATGATGAAAATTCTGTCTAATGTTTACGATACCTGATCAGGCTGGTGATAAATTCACTGATAGAGAAATTTATGATTAGTTTTCAATGTTCCCACATGTGGGCGTCATTTATTACGGTTTTGCTTTAATTATGTGTATCTAAAAGTTTAAGATTTAGGTGGAATTCACCATTTGGTTACGCAAAATATTTTATCAAAATCTGGGCTGTCAAGTATTATATTTGAAAATTAATGTTACCTGAAATGTTAATGAACTGTTTCCATATTTTAATAACTGTATACACTATGTATCATTATGTATCAATATGCTGAAAACTAGCAATTTCTCATGCGCTTCGTGCGTTTTTCATGGCTAGTGGCGATTAAATGTGACACCTACAGACTTAATGAGGATTGAATATATCAATTTTTCATTGTTGGCAGCAAAATGATATCACATTGTGTATTCGTTGCTTTTGAGCGGCAAATGAGTGTAAGCTTTTTTTAAAATTCCTTTGTATCTCCAATTCAATATCGAATTTTAGATCATTTTTTTTATATGGAAGCTGAGACGGATCCAATAATACAAAAACCGAGATTCTGGTTGGAGTGGCAGGTATCGACCATTTTAAAAAGTAGTTTAGATTGTTTTTATTGTTCCACTAGCAGCATACCCGTTCTTCGTACGGAGTATATAATATAAAGAAACTTGAAATTCATAATCATGCCCAAATTCTTATAGTATACTAAATGACATGTTTAATCAAAATATTCTGTTAAAATATTTAATATAATGCTCCTAAAAAGAAGTTTAAGAATCTCTGTTCTCGCTATATAAAATTATCTTCATGGACATATCTGAAGAATAAAACATCTTGGACCCCTTATGTAAGCAAATATAAAAAAAATATGGAATTGAATCAATATATGCAAAATAAAAGCGTTAAAATTGTATGGGACCCGTACTAATTATATACGCGAATATTAGAAAATATAACCTGCATTAGTAGATTACATGTATAAATTGAAAATACCAATAAACCCGTAATCTTTAAATCTGAAGACAGTCATTTATTCCAATATATGTCAAAATTAAAGTGCTAAAATTATATGGGAAGATATACACGTACTACTTATAATGTCCGATTATTAGTAGAAGATTACCCGTTTTGCAATATGAGTCACAAATGTTTTTTGGTAAAATACAACAGACGACGTAATAAATTGAATATATAATTAATCCCCTTAATCTTCATACCAGAAGACTGTACTTGATTCCAATATATATGCCAATATATGTCAAAATATATGCCAATATACCTGTACTACTTATATTCTCGTAGGTTAGAAGACATACCCGTGCATTCCTAGAAGATTACTCGTACAACGTACAATATGCGTGTGTCAGCAATTTTTGCCGAAATAAAACAATGGCGTAATAACTTAAAAATATCAATAATCCCTGAATCAATAATTCCGGAAAATATCAATAATAATAATGTTTAAACCTGAAGAGTATAATTGATATTATCCAGTCCAAAATGAAATGGCAATGAAATTTATTTTATATACATATCTTCATTATTCAAATCGGAAAGGATTTAATAAAAATCGTCTGCCGCATAAACATATTGTATTTAAATCCGTTGCTAAGCGACATGATATCATTTGCTTCAAATAAATTGGTAGAAAAAATATCGTCTAAATAGTTATATTTCTATGGAACATTTGGCGACAGTTTCGTCAAATTAGCGACATTTTAAAAAATCGCCAAATTTTTCGCCAAGTGGGACTGTAGAACTGACAGTTCCACTTTGCGACAAATTGACGAAATATCATCACAATACTATCCCATAACAAAAAACAATTAATATCATTTATGTAGCGCAATTTTATCAATTTCAAGATATTTTTATAGATTTGAAAACATTTTTATCAATTTGGTGACATTTTAAAAATTCGCTAAATGTATTACTAAGTAGGATGGTTGGTCTGACAGATAAATGCTAACCAAACATCATTTCAGTACTCTCTTCTAACAAAACAAAAAAAAATTTCATTGATATGTAGAAGACCCAAGCCACACGACCAACCCGAAGGTTTATGGCAGCTGTTTGTGTGTCGTTTATATCAATTTGGCGACATTTCCGCCAATTTGGCAAAGTTTAAGAAAAGTTGTCAAATTAGCGATATTCCTCCAAATTCGTAGCTTTGAATTTGCAGATCTGAGTGAAACATTCTTATCCCGTTTCAATATACTAAATGAAAACACTACAATTGTATTAGAAGATATACCCGCTCTACTCTTTTTCTGTTTCAACAATCGGCTATATGAATTTATTGGCTAAACACAATATATGAGTTTAGTAGCTAAATACGATATAAGCTTGAAAACTCTTTGCCAAAATAAATGAAATTGATGTACGCAGTCAGCAATTAATATAATTAAAAGAAAAATCAAACCGTCCATTCATAAGATATACTTTTATATCCATTTATCCATTTATTTATTATTTAAATCGAAAAAAAATAATAAAAACATTAACAAACACATTTAATTTAATTGCGATGCCGAGCAACATGATATATCGTCCTAAAATGTTAAAATTTATTAACCACTAACAGCACACCCGTTATTCGTACGGAGTGTATAATTTAAAGAAACTTAAAGTTCACAATCATGTGCAAATTCTGTTAAAATATTAAATTTATTGCTCCTAAAGAGAAGTTTAAGAATATATGTTCTCACTATGCAAAATTATCTTCACGATCAGATCTGAAGAATAAAACATCCTGCCCCCTTTTGTAAGCAAATTTACAGAAGAAAAAATAGGAATTGAATGAATATATGCAACCCCGTACTAATTATATTGTCGCAGATCAGAAAATATGCCAATGTGTTAGTAGAAGATTACCCGTATTACAATATGCGTCTCAAAAATATTTGCCAAAATAAAAGACATGACGTAATAAATTGAAAACATCAATAATATCCGTACTCTTTATACCAGAAGGTCGTAATTGATTCCAATATATGCCAATATATATCAAAACATATGTCAATATACCTGTACTACTTATATTCTCGTAGATTAAAAGATATACACGTGTATTTGTAGAAGATTCGTACAACATACAATATATGAGTTTAAACAATTTTGTCATAATAAAATAATTACATAATAACTTGAAAATATCAATAATCCTTGAATCAATAATCCCCGAAAATATAAATAATAATAATTTTTAAACCTGAAGACTGTAATTGATATTATCCAGTCAAAAATGCTATAAGAAAAATCAAATCGTTCTTTTCTAAAATATATTTTTATATCTATTTATTTATTATTCAAATCGAAAAAATAATTATTAAAATTAACAGACAGATTTAATTTAATTGCGTTTCTGAGTAACATGATATAAGATAGAATCTTATAACATGTTATATATGTCATGTCTTATAACATAAACTGCGAAATTAAATAACGATTTTGATTTCTCTATACTTCTCATTGTTCCGTAAAAGCTTGTTTTAAATAAACCATGAACCATGGAGATAGATTTCCCCTTTAAATCATGTTTCAAACAATTCATGTTTTCAGAAAGTGACTAATTAACGCAAAAAATCTCCCATCAAACTCAGAGATTAAATTTTAATTCACTTTCAAACGATTTTCAAGCTTTTCGTTTGGATAAACCACGGAGTTAGGGAGTAGAACTCCTAGGAAAAAGTTCCGTTTTTCATTAATATCTCGACAACCCCAGGTCTTAGAAACTCGAAACTTGGACAAAATTTATGGGGGGATATTTCAAGGCTATTCACCAAATTTCATTAAATTCGGTTCAGCCGTTTTTCCGTGATGATGAGACAAACGAAAATTTCGTTTTTTACTAATATCTCGAGAACCACTGGTCGCAGAAACTCAAAACACGGATATAATTTTAAGTGGGGCTATTTCTGGGCTACCCACAAAATTTCATCAAATTCGGTTCAGCCGTTCTGCCGTGATGGTGTGACAAACAGACAGACAGACAGACAGACAGACAGACAGACAGACAGACAGACAGATTTTCATTTTTATTTATATAGATTACATCGTTACTCCTAATTCAAATGTTCAAAATATTAAACATTTTCTTTCACCAAGAAGCCGAGGTGTATCGAAAGAAACCAAAATCAAGGTTCTAGATATAAGAAAAGTGCTTGCTAGTTTTGATACATCATACCTTCACTCAGTCAGTTTAGTGCACATTATGCAGATACGGGGTACATACGATATTTTGAAATTAACTTATCTAAAACTAGGTTATTGAGAAATATTACTTCCCTTAGACATAACAGCATCCTTAGAATTGTATCACACGTATCTTTTAGCATTGAAGCAGTAATACTTCTAATGACGTTAAGAAACTTACAATGTAACAAAATTTTCCGGATTTCTGTAACAAGGCTACGTATTGACGCTGTGAGGCTTCAAATTTTAAAGATTATTCACCCCCTGAGGCTACAATGATCTGGGAAAAGTACAAGGAATATCATAAAATACAAGGAAAAACGGAAACAAATAAAGGAGTGCAAACGGGGTATCAGTCATATCTAGGGGGATTGTGACTCCTATACCTGGTTAAAGCTTTCTAATGGTAAAGTAGGTTTTAAATTATATGATAAAAGAAAAGCATTTAATTTTAAAATAAATTACATTATTCATTGGCATTCTTGTCTGCATAGAAATGTTTTCAGGAGCATTATTATAAATTTTTTTAACAAGAAGCAAACGTTTAAATAGCAGTGCTGAAAATCGTTATATAAGTGATCTGGGCTATCTAAAGGAAGCAATAGAAATGGGTATCCCTCTACGTTTTCTCTGTGACATTTTATGTACATTTTATGGCATAACCGTAACTGATTGTTACGACTTGTATTTGAGTGGGAGTGCACTTTCAGTCTGAGATGAAAATGGACAGCGGCTGCATTGCGGAGGTCTGGGTTAACTGTCTGAAAGAAATCATTTTGTACAAAGTAAGAGTCTTTTGCTTTTCGGTGAGCTGTATGCGTGGCTTGCTTTTCTTGGTATATTGGTATTGGATGTAAGTCATTTTTATAGTATTGTGTGTTTCTGTTTGGATGTAGTAAAGCTCGTAGTTATTGTATAGGAGTAGGGACTGTATAGGTTTTTCAACTTTTTTCATTTTTACATTTATAGTTTTAGTATATGTACTTGGTTGGCGACATTGTATCCGCTTCCGGGAGTGTAGTCATGACAAAAAGCTGGCTAAACCGGGAAGTGGGGGTCACAATCCCCCCCGGCGAAATTTTGATGCAATGTCATTCTTCTTTTTTCTTTTTCTATTTATTGTGTAGTATAGAAATGTACTTATTTGAGCAGCTTGGCGCTTTTGGGTATATTTTCAGTTGTTAGTTTTAGATTATATATATATATATATATATATATATATATATATATATATATATGTATATATATATATATATATATATATATATATATATATATATATATATATATATATATATATATATATATATATATACATATAAAAATAAGTATATCACGAACGGAACTCCTATTTAAGTAAAGGAGAAAACATAAACCTTACAGAGGATGTGGCGCATAGCAGCTCTGCATCCAGAGTGGAATACAAGGATATAAACAAGAAGAAAAAATAAGCGAGAACAGGAGTGACCATATGATTTGCATAGAATGGCTGGGGTGGATTGCGACACCCCTTTCCCGCTTAAAGCAGCTTTTACGACCCGGGCAACGCTCACGGCACCAATGTAACTCAATGGTCAATCTCCCACATGTGCAAAGACAGAAGCACCCGAACGGACAAAAGAGCAAAGATGGAACCAAGCATGGAAGAGATACACCTTACTATCCAGGATATAAACAAGAAGAAAAAATAAGTGAGAACAGGAGTGACCATATGATTTGCATAGAATGGCTGTGTATCTCTTCCATGCTTGGTTCCATCTTTGCTCTTTTGTCCGTTCGGGTGCTTCTGTCTTTGCACATGTGGGAGATTGACCATTGAGTTACATTGGTGCCGTGAGCGTTGCCCGGGTCGTAAAAGCTGCTTTAAGCGGGAAAGGGGTGTCGCAATCCACCCCAGCCATTCTATGCAAATCATATGGTCACTCCTGTTCTCGCTTATTTTTTCTTCTTGTTTATATCCTTATATATATATATATATATATATATATATATATATATATATATAAATATATATAGTAGTTTGAAAGTCCAATGAACGAAAAGTAAGAAGCTGCAACACGATAATATATATATATAATATTAATATATATATTATATATATATATATATATATATATATATATATATATATATATAGATATATATATATATATATATATTATATATATATATATATATATATATATATATATATATATTATATATATATATATATATATATATATATATATATATATATATTTATATATATATATATAAATATGTTGTTAAGAATGAAATCTAAATACATATTTGGATTACATGATAAAAAAACTGTGATAAATACATTTTTTTTAAATTTTTATACATTGTATATTTAAATTATGTTGATATACTATAAACTAAATGAATGTGCCAATTTTTAGATTAGTATTACTTAATTAAGGACATCCAAGATAGTTAAATATGATTGGAGAACACACACTGAAATGTTTACCTCATAATAATTCATAGTTTTAGGCTGATGACTCGTTATCCAAGAATGCGTTTTAAATCTTCAATTACTACATTCATTTTCAGACCATTCATTGCAAACCCAAGATGTATTCTAAATTCAAGTTAATACAATGATATATTGCCAATGATATATTGGTATATTGCCAGTAAATAAATTAATGATTATATTTAAGCCATATAATAAATCGAGCTAAATTACTACTGACTTAATACAAATGAGAGTCAATCGTTTTACGCCAAGATGCAATTTGGATTAATTACTACAATTAAATTTCAGTTCATTCACTTCCATGTGGCATTAAATCGTCATTGCCAACAATAGAAGCATTTTTCAATTAAGTGATAATATGAACTTGATTCCATTTAGTTGTGCATTAATGTTCTTAATTCCATGTATTGAAAGGTTTGAGACTGAAATAGTATTTAGTACTTTATTATGAGACAGAAATACATTATTAAATTATCTTATAATTAAAGTGCTAAATGAGGACATCTCTTATTAACTAGGAAATTAAGTTTGTCAGATACTTTTAGGCAAGTTACAGAATAATACCTCGCGCAATTTTAATTAATCAATAGCATGAAATTTTAAGACTTCATTGCTATAAAGTGCATTATAATGATGTAATTATGTTATCCCTATACACGAGATACAGGGCCGTCAATAAATTTAAATTTCCATTAAATTGTTTATTAGATTTATTTATTTATTTATGTATTAACAGAGTCAATTCACGAAGTAGTTATCTCTTAGCCAATTTATATTTTATTAGCCAAATATCTGTTAAAAATCTCTTATTTAGGCCAACGGCAAATAACGTGATTATTTTTTACATTTTAATTTTTCCAGTAGGTCTTAACCAACTGTTCATCCGTGAACCAAATTTAAAATCTCTATATCACTTAAGTGTTGGGATTTATAATTTATTCGCCGAATGGAACATTTTGTAGTCCGTCACACCTAAATCGCCAAATTTTGCAATACAGCAATTTTCTTCTGTCTGCTGTCTTCATTTTGCGGTTGTATTTTATTTTCTATTTCAATTCATTTTCAGCACTTTTATATGACGAAGATTGATTTTACAATACAACAATTTTCTTCTGTCTGCTGTCTTCATTTTGCGGTTGTATTTTTTTTCTCTATTTTAATTCATTTTCAGCACTTTTATATGACGTTATTATGCATGGATTCCAACACCATGTGGTTCTTTCATATTTGAATTTAATTTTTTCCAGTTTTTTCATTTTTTTTCCTCGTTTTTAAATACTTTTTACTTATGTTTCTTATTTGTACTTTTAACAGCTGATTTAAACGTCTCATATTTTTTCGCTCACATTTTAGTAAGTTTATTCTCCATTCAGTTGCTGCTATTCGCTCGGCTATCCTTTCTTTTATCGCATTGTTTTCTTTACGTTCATTATTTCTTTGCTGTTATTCTTTCTTTCCGTTGTTGTTACATTGTTGTTCCGTTATAGCCACGGGAAAATTTTTATTCTTTTAAAGTTAATAAATATAAATATATTTTTTAAGTTTTACTTTTTACATCAAAGATATCTTCAGAAAGAATAAGTTTAGTATAAATTTTATATGATATTATTTACTTCAGTAAAACTACTGAAAATGATCTCATTAACTAGCATTTGATATTATACCTTCCTTGAGTGATATGAATAATGGCAGAAACGCTAAATGTCGTGTAGCCTTAACTACATGTTTACGGAAAATTTTCGTCGAATATATGGACCATTTATTTTGGTTTAAAACTTCAGTAATCAGCTAAAAGTTATAAAAGAAGACAGATATATTGTGTATAAAGTTTTATTCTTGCAAAAAGGTAGTTTAAAATAATGTAATTTGATTTTTGAATAAGAGCGAATAAAGTAAATACATCAAAATCTTCGAGCATGTGCATATATATTTTGCCATTCGGCTCACAATAACAACGTAAATAAATTATTCACACTCATATTTATATGTTTTATTGATGATACACTTAAATATGACTGTAAGATGAAGATAACTATATAATTATGGGAAATTTTCACTCAGCATATGGCATATGGAAATTTTACTTTGGTTTAAAATTTCAGTAACTCGCTAAAAGTTATAAAATAAGACAAATATATAGTGTATAAAGTCTTATTATTGCAAAACGGTAGTTTAAAATAATGTAATTTGTTATTTTAATGAAAGGGAATAAAGTAAATAAACTCAAATTGTTAAGCGTGTGCATATATATGTGTTGTCATTCGGCTTACGATAACAACGTATTTAAATTATGCACACTCATATTTATGTGTTTTATTGATGATACCGGAAACTTAAATATGGCCGGAAGATGAACATTGGAACTAATTCCTTAAATAATTTCACTAGTATGTTTATAATTCGTCCCCTAAGATTGCGTTT
This sequence comes from Amaurobius ferox, assembly GCA_951213105.1. NCBI lineage: Eukaryota > Metazoa > Arthropoda > Arachnida > Araneae > Amaurobiidae > Amaurobius > Amaurobius ferox. The sequence goes on along the minus strand of OX578151.1, from coordinate 86,544,321 downwards.
TAAACCTTCAAATACTCCATTTATAACATCGTGTTATTCTATACATTCAGAAGACTTTTATATAAATCAAGTTACTTTAATATGCCATATAAACGGTAAATGAATAAATGATTCAATGTTAGATTCTAAAACAGTGAGCCAACCTACTTATACCCCAATTCAAATGAGAGTCAATCTCTTTGAGCTAAAGAGCAATTTAGATTAAATGCCATTAAATTTCCGTTCAATCACTTGCATATAGGATTGAATCGTGCTGGAAGCAATTGGTAGAGAATATCAGATATGGTTTCAGGGATAATATGAACTGCATTCTATTTGGTACTAATTTAGTGATCTCTAACATATGCATCTGAGTTTCCAGACTAAAATATATTCAAATATTTTGTTACGTGACTAAATTACTGTATCAAATTCCCCTATGTAATGAAAGTACTAAATGAAGTACTAAACTTCTGTTAAGTATTCTTCTGTTAGGTATTGAATTTACAGAATGTTCTCCCGCTCGATTTCTAATTAATCACTGCCCCTGAAATTTTAAAATTCTGTTGCTTCAAAGTGTATTCTAATTATTAAATTATGCTAGAACTGTACATTGCGATACTGAAAACTTGCTGAATTTAAATTTATTTAAAATAGATCGTTACAGATATATATTTTTATTGACACATTTAATTTAGGAAGTAGATGTTGTTATAATTTTTTATTCTTTGTAATTGTGGATATATTTTCAAGATACTATGATGAGTATGAAATTTTTGATGACTAATATTTTGTTAAAAGCACTAAATGCGTAAACAGGATAATAAAGCAGCGTTTAAATACTCACCTAATTCACAAAACCGAAGATGATCTTTTCAATACATTGATGGATTTACTAATGGATTTCACTGATGGATATACTAATGGATTTCACTGATGGATATACTAATGGATTTCACTGATGGATTTGATTAATGTAATACGCTTTAACCAATTAAATAATGACCAGCTAATATACACTCTCTCCGAAAATGTCTGGAAACAAATCACGTATTACGATGAATTCTTAACCGAAAATCCAAACGTTTTCCCTACTCAACAAAAGTACATAATTTGTATATAAAACCAAATTTGTCACCAAGGTTAACAAATGTATAATCAACATCAAGCGACCTAGTCCTTCAAATAATAATGTTTATCTTTAAATATCGGTTTCTTCTTTATCTATCTTACAATATCCGATAATAAGTATCAGGTACACAAAACAGTGATAAAATACTCATATAATTATCAAAATACTGACATATTCGGAATTTCCCTTTTACTCGTAATACATCAGCATCTTCAACAGAACAATAATCAGGCAATACGTACATAATCTGTTAAATATTCTAATAAAAGCACGTAACACGTGAATTTCTTACCCAACCTACAAAATTCTAGCAGTTTCTAAAACTCACCAAAATTCGCCAAGTTTTTGTCAAATTTGTCACCAAGATCAAGCTACCCGAACCTTTAACTAGTAACAATGGTTGCCCGCTTTTCTTCAGGGATAGGCAATATGCCTTAAAGATATTAAGTATGCGTCACAATATATATTATCCAACTTATATATACTCTAAAACAAAGAAATCGGCGAACCAAGGAGTTGTCCGATTGTAAGGAAATTCCATATGCAAAGACAATTTGTGCGAACATGCAAATGAACAAAATTTGGTGTCCGATGAATAAATAGTGGGAGCTCCAATACATCGGAACTGCGCATTCAGCAGGTGTATAACTGCAGGTGGGTATGGTCTGGGGGTGCCACCTCTTTTGATAGCCAGACCCCTTTGGTAGTCATTCCTGGAACACTGACAGCACAGAGGTACGCAGGCAACATTCTACGACAGATTTTCTTACCATTCCTTTTGCGACACCCCGGAATTACTTTTCAACAAGATAATGACCGGCCGCACACGGTACGTGTTGCTATGAATTGTCTTCAAACTTGCCCAACACTTCCTTGACCAGCTAGGTCTCCTGATCTATCTCCAATAGAGCACATTTAGGACGTTATGGGAAGGCGATTGCAACTATCCCGGAATGTTGACAATTCAGCCCGACAGTTGGAGACAATTTGGCAAGACCTTCCGCAGGACACCATCTGTGAACTTTATCAGGCTATGCCACGCCGGGTGACATCTTGCATCCAGGCCAGAGGTTGGGCAACGCCTTTTTGACTTCCTCCCTTTGTATACGGTCAAACTCTAAATCATTAAATTGTTCTGAAATTTTAATCGTTTCTTTTTCTATGTATGTTCTTCACATTCACCAATTTTTATCACAATCGAACAAATCCTTCTTGGTGAGTCGATTTTTTTTTGTTATAGAGTGTATTAATATAGAGGATTGGCGTAAACATCGTCCAATATTATAAATCTTCACTTCCTCAAAAATAGTAAAATGCATTATAAAATCTCTATGCTCCATGGCATATATTAAGAGGGAAAATATAGGGGGAACTCTCGATAAATAAAAGTTTTGCTTGTTGGTATAAACAATTCAATACTTTTAAATAAAAACACTCATATAAGAATTAGGTGATTACAATTGTTGCAAGAGCGTTTTATATCCTCCATCTTCAGGACAAAAACATTCTTCTCTTTGCAAACGCTAAGTAAAAGCTGTGTACAAATTTATACCAGCTGTAAGCGAAGTATCTTCACTAATCGCAAAAATGGTGCCGCGCAGATATCACGTGATGAAAGGCAATTTCAGAGGCCAGAGGTGGTCTGTTTAATGCAGCCCAGCCAACCAAATAGTAGTAAGAGTGTAAAATCATCATTTAGCTAAAAGACGTCCAAGCTTCTTAGTGACTGTCCTGTGTCGAATAAGATTAGAAGAAAGCATGCACAGTTCATTTTGACGACAAGAACTTGTAATTCTATCCCAGTAACACATCTGGGAGAGCGTAGCATGACCAGTACAAAATTCCACGATTCGATTCTCGGTTAGGGCAGCAATATTTCTAACTACGGCGCTCAAATATACCTACAGTTAGTGCAAAGATGCCTGTGGTCTGACAGCGACACCATTAACACGGATTCTGTGGATTCTGGGATATTGAGCAACTGATTTCTTATCAGGAAAACAATGACCACGCAGGCAGCTACGCAGGAACGTCTAGCAAGGATTCAGTGAACTTTGGTATATTTAACTCCCATTTACCGAAATCGGTGGATCATCGACCACACAGGAAATTAACCTAGGGGATAAAATAGCATCAGGACGCTTGCGTGAGGTAAAAATAGCAAGAGGCGGCTAGACAGATTGTAAAAATGAACGCCAATCTGACATTAGAGGGAAGGAAATACAGGTTCCATTTCGACGATAAAAGCTTGCAATATCTCTTAATAGATCAATTGGGAAAGCGTCGCCTGACCAGTGCAAATATCCGCGGTTCGATTCCTAGTTGGGACAGCAACGTTCATCATAATGGTGAGCAAATAATGCAAACCTACATTTAGTGCAAAGTTGTACAGGGTGCAAAAGCAACATCCAGAACGACTTCAATGGACACTGGGACATTGAGCGCTGATTTCCAATCTAGAGAACAATGACCACGCCGGAACCTCAGCTGGAGCATAAAATTGCATTAAGAGGCTTTACGTGAGATAAAAATAGTAGGACGCGGTAAGTCAGATTGTCATGTTGCAAGCCAATCTGACATTAGAGAGAGTAGAATGCAAAGTCAACCATGACGATGAGAGCATGCTATTTCGTCCCATTAGCAACATTGGACTATCGACTGACTAGTACAAAGATCCGTGAGTCGATTTCTAGTTGAGACATCCAGATTCTTTACAATGGCGCGTAAACAAATCAACTCCGCAAGTTAATGCAAATATGTCAGTTGTCTGAAAATGACAGTAGTACAACTAGCTCTAATTCAGTGGACTCTGGAATATTAAGCAATTTCAAATTGGGAGGCCAACGACCACGCAGGGAGTTAACCTGGAGGATTAAAATAACATGAAGAGTCTTGCCTGGAATAAAAGCAGCAGGAAATGGTTATTCTAATTGCCAAGTTTACGTCAATCTGACATTAGAGTGATGATAATTCCGAGGTCATTACGACAATAATATATATCAATTTCAATAAAACTCAAGGACACAACACAAATTAAAATATGAAGGTCACTCATTGAACTTCCTAAAAGACGCACAAAATAGTTGCAAAAGTCAGAGCGCTTTCAAGCGTATAAAATTACAATTTTAAAATTCCAACTTTATGTACAATTAACAATTTTAAAATTCCCACTATCGACGCTATCACCTCTGCTTTGAATGTTGTCGGCGAGACCAATTATTTCGTATTCTCCCGACACTATGTATTTGCAAAAGTCGGGTTCTCCTATGGGTAGCCCATTATCGGGTATTCTGACCGAGGTTGTCTTGCGGGCGCTTGAGAATAAGATTTTGCCATTTTTTAAAGATTAAACCTACTCTATGGTGCCGTTACGTGGACGATGTTTTTATTATTTGGGATAATGACTTAAATGACCTCAGTAGCCTTTTAGATAAAGTTAACGATTTTTATCTCTCTATTAATTTTACTGTCGAACATGGGTCCAATGGTTCTTTGCCTTCTCTTGATGTTCTTATTACTCGTTCCCCCTCTGGGTTTCAAACTTCGGTTTTCCGTAAACGTACTTTTACTAATTCCTGTATTCTCTGCTAATTTCTTTCATCCGATGTCTTCTAAAAAAAATCTTTTAATGCCTATTTTAATCGTGCTTTTAATATTTGCTCTTCTATCCCCATCTTAAAAGATTAAAAAATTTTAATTTTAATCTTGGTTATGAGGCTGCTTATACCTTTTGAGTTCATTTATAGGATTTTTGCCCATATCTGCCCTAAATTTACCCGTTTTGAGACTAACCTGGTTGCTATTAAAATTCCGTTGGCCTATAAATCTGGTTTCCCTTACCATCCTAAGATTTTTCGTCCATTTATCCACTTTTGTCACGAATTTGGTTTTAAACCTGGTCATTCTAATATTACTACTGTCTTTAATCATATTCATTCCGATAAACTCGGAGATATTCATGATTTTAAAAGTCAGGCTGTGGTGTATGTTGTCCCCCTTTTGTCTACTGGTGGTAATTATCATGTTTACATTGGAAGTACTAAACGTACTATTGGCATCAATTTAGCAGAATACGCCCGGGATGTCAAGAACAGTAAACTTTCCACTGCTCTTGCTCAGTATATAACAAATGATAATTTTCTACCTGTTTTTGAAAAAACGTTTATTTTAATCCGTTGCAATAACCCTCGTAATATTTTTTACGAATCCCTTTTCGTTTACATTTACCGTGCCTCAATTTGCAGTTTTGATCCCATTTAGACTTTAAGTTTTGCCTGGCGATTCATTTTCACAGTTACTCAGCCTTTTCACAGTTACCTTTGACTTCTTTAATTTTTTTTTGGATTTTTGGGCTTGCAGTTTTGTCGCATTTGTATTTTGCTTGTAATTGGTCTGCTTTAAATAATCGGTGCATGCTTGTTTATTTGGATTTTAGAGATATATTACTAATTAATAGCCTTGTACATTACCATTTTATTTATGTAAATTTCGACGTGTTTCTGCTCGCTATATATGAACCATTGAATGTTTTAATCTTATGCTGCCACTGATGAAGGGCGTTTATACGCTTGAAAGAGCTCTGGCTTTTGTAACTATTTTGTAACTATTTTGTAATGATCTTCACACTTTAATTTGTGTTGTATCCTGGAGTTTTATTTCAGTTTTAATAGACGGGTTACGACTGGATTATTATATATCAATTTCATTTCAGTAGGTCAAATGGGAAATATTCTGCTAGCTAGTACAAAGATTAGCGGTTCGATACCCTGCTGGAACAACAAGGTTCTTTACAAGTTGTAAAAGGCCAAGACAGATGGTCTAGAACATCCAAAGGAAGTAATAACAACACTAGGTGAATTTAATGATTGTCCATGTGACCTATGCGACTTATATACCATGCAACTGTGGTACCAATAAGAGTTCAGTCGAAGTCGAAATAATGTCCATATTTAAGAATCTACTAGAACGTACTGTGGAATGTGATATATATATATATATATATATATATATGTACACTCATGTCCAAAAGTTAAGCATAGTTACTGTTTATGTTGTTGTTGTTGAAACCCAGACCGTCCGACCTACCAGAAAGGTGTAAGGTAACTGTTTGGACGGTCGGGAAGTGCCACCCAATTTAGACCGGAACCCAGTGGGGGAGGCATCCACAGGGACCGTACCCTCCTTCCCCTACCACCAACCTCTTGGAAGGACTTTCGGACCCACATGTTTAACGTGATCGTACTCCGCTGGAACACGGCGGCAGTTTTGGCAGTGGCTGGAATCGAACCCGGGCCTACCGAGTGCAACTCCAGCGCGCTAACCAATGGGCTACCGCGTCCCTAGTTACTGTTTATGTGAAAATTTCAAGAAATCTACATAGGAATGGATGGAAACGCGGTTTTACAGGTGTAATAGGGTTATAGAAGAAGAAAACAATGCAAAACAAGAATATTAACGACTTTCATTATCCAAAGAAAAGGGTTGAAAAAAGGGTCACAATACGAGTGTCAACCTCAGTGAAACAGAATGATTCAGACAATGTGATGCTGCAGTTTAATACGAGGTATGGGAACCTTGGGTAGCCATGCATGCTGCACAACGATTTCCCATACTTTTGATGAGGTTTTGGAAGAGTTGTGTGCTCAAAGAGTTCCAAGCCGCACGGAGAGCAGTTTTCAATCCCAGAACGGAGTTTGGTGGGTAGCCGAGGGTTGCAAGATATCTTCCGAGCATATCCCACACATGCTCTATTGGATTCAGATCAGGAGAGTTGGCAGACCACAGCATGTGCTGAATATCTTCAGTTTGAAATAAGTCGTCGATCTAGGCCGCACGGTGAGGAGATGCGTCATTATCCATGAATATGAAATCAGGACAAACAGTGCCTCGAAACAATCGAACGGTAGGCTCAGGGACTTCGTGTCTGCATCTTTGACCGGTAACGGAACCCGTGTCAAAGATCTGGAGGTCTGTGCGGCCTCCCATTATGATGCCTGCCAAGACCATGACTCCCACAAGCGAAAAACTATGTTTTTCCTTGATGTTCCGGGATAAAAACGCGTTCCATGTTCTCTCCACATCATGGTACGACGAGAATCAGCTTGTAGGCTAAATCTGGACTCGTCACTGAACATGATTTGCCCCATTGTTGTCTACTCCACTGCAGGTGTTTCAAACTCCACTGTAAACGCGCGCGTTTCTGTGCAGACCCAGGATGATGCAAACTGCTGGTCGTCTGGCATAGAGACTAACGTGTCTGTATCTCCCGTAAACAGTTTATATCGAAACAGTGACTCCTGTGGCGGATATCAGGGCTGAACCCAGTTTTCTGGCAGAACGGTTCCTCTGACGTCGAGCAGTTATCACGAAATATTCGTCTTGCTTAACGGTTGTTACCCTTGGCCAAGCTGGCACTGGTCGTCGTGTAACTTTTCCAGTGGTTTTGAACGTCCGCCACAGTCTGGAGATCCCACACTGAAGCACATTCAGAATTCGAGATGCTTCGGTTTGGGAACGACCGGATTCCAGCATTCCAATTATTCGTCCCTTTAAAAACGTGTGTTGGCATCTTTGTGACATCTTTCATCCTTTTTGATTGTTAACGACGCTCCTTACCACAGTAATTGCGAAATTCTGCCTCAACTGGCCATGCCGCTCAAGGCCATTTTATACTCGTTCCGACGTGCGCCGGTGCTTTGCGTATGTCGACGTCGACTGAACTGTTTTGCATATGTACAATGATTTTCCTTCGTTCCATGATTATCCACAACTGATCGTGAACACCATCGTATCCATATTAACTCCGAATTTCGAATTTCGCAGAATTTCGCATTTTACGAATTATGATTAACTTTTGGATATGAGTGTATATATATATATATATATATTGTAGGGGACTATTCCCCCTGCCCGCTCCGCTCGTGCGCCCTTCGGGAGGTTTTTCCTCCTACTTGCTGCGCTCGTTTAATATCTATCTTTCCTAGAAATTCAACTTTCAAAAATCTATTTTCTATCCCTGCCTATTTTTCGCGGGAGGGAAAAGCAGGGAGTAGGGATTTTTCTTAGCCCAGGAAATCTAAAAACTGAATTCCTTGATCCTAAGCCAAAGTTTTTTCTCAAAAACTTTTTTTACAAGTACATTAAATTTCATATTTTATATGCAATATATATATATATATATATATATATATATATATATATATATATATATATATATATATATATATATATATATATATATATATATATATATATATATATATATATATATATATATATTCAAATTAATTTAAAATTTAGATCAAATTTTCACAAACACTACTAAAGATATATTTTCGCCACTGCCGTAATACAATGCGCGCTTAAAAATTCAGTTGAATATTATATCACAAAGAATTAGCATTTAAATAGAAAAATTCTGCAGTTCTTTCTGCTACATAATCCCTCTCATTCTTCCGAAGCGAGCGTAAAGGAAATATAGATACCAGCTTTCGAATTATTATCATAAGAAGAAACACATTCGACTACTTTGCTAAATAAAAGTTAACTTTGTTGCAAGTAAAATTTTTGGCATACTATCGTTTCTACTAAATATTTTCCTTGAAACATCTATTTCTCAGAATCTGCTAGAGGTGGATCTTAGATGAGGACTGGCGTGGATTTAGTATCAAACTCCAGAGGAGAATTGAAGGGTCAATAATAATCCCCAGGGAGTTTCGGGGTCCACTGAGAGTTGCAGAGTCCACTTCAACTATAAGAGCTTGCAATTTCGTCCAAATTACTCTACGGTAGTGCGATGGCTATCCAGTTCGGAGATCCAGTGTTCGATTTACGGTTGGGGTAGCAAGGTTCTTTTCAATGGCGTTCGAACAAATCACCACTGTAGGTCAGTGCAAAGATGCCCGAGGTCTGAAAGTGAACCTAGTGCGACAAGTACGGATTCAGTGGACTCTGAGATATTGAGCACCGATTTCAAATTGAGAGGATAACGACCACTCAGGATACTAACATGGGTAAAAATAGTAGTAGGAGGAGGCTAACTTGGGATTAAAATAGCTGGAGGTGGCCAGTCAGATTATCAGGTATCTTCCTATCTGACATTAAAGAGTTAAGAATTCAGAGCCAACTTCGACTATAAGAGCTTGCAATTTCGTCCCAGCTCAACGGTAAAGCGTCGTCGGCTGGCCAGTTCGGAGATCCAGGGTTCGACTCCCGGTTGGGGCTGCAAAACTCTTTTCAGAGTTTCCACTTCCATTTTAAATATTTTCATTAAAACATATATTTCTCAGGATTGACTATAGTTAATTACTCATACGGATTCAGCAACAAATTCTAGAGAGGGATAGTGGACTCACTAAGAATTTCCTCTTCCAGTTCTAGAGATGACATTGCGGATTCAAAAATTTACATTTTCCTTGATATATCTATTTTTCGGGAGCTGCTATAGACATAGCTTAGATGATGATTGATATGGATTCAGCATCAAATTCGGGTGGGAAACAAGAGTTCACTAAGGATTTCCTCTTTGTTCTTTTTTCTACCTCTGGTCTTCTCTATTCCGGTTAAAAAAACACTTTTTAAAACACAAATTTCTGAAGACTGGCTATAGAGATAGCTTTGATGATAACTGATAAAGACAGAACATTAAATTCAAGAAAGTATTCCAGGGTTCACTAAGGATTTCCATTTCCTGTTTCGGAGATTTCACTTTCGGGTTTTCCGAAAATGTGTATGACTGCACGAAATATATATGTAAAAGAAAATAAAACATCTTAATATTACCGTCAAAGTTTAAATGTTCTTATATTTTTCCGCTATGTGAAGGCTCCTTTATAAACTACTTGTTTACATATGTATTTTTTCCTTACAGAGGATGCTTACACATATTTTGACGACTTTATTGCGAAAGATAATAAAATTTATTAATTAAGAAAAATGTCTAGACACACCTCATTTTATAGAAGTTACAATATCATTTGTTGTAAAATTTTGTCTATTTTAAAAATGGCGCATATAAACAAACTTCGGATTGAAGATTACGATTTTGGTATTTCCAAAGAGAAATATTGTTACGCCGTATCCTCTGAAATCGTGGGTGTGAGCTGAAGATACAAGAATGAGTCCAAATTTCTGGATAACTAACACGTTTATTCATAAACACAGCACAAACAGAAATGATATACAGTAAAACAGTACTTAAATGCTCCACTAATTTCACAAAATCACTGGTACTATTCTCAAAACATTGACGTATTTCTTTTCACGAAACCTTTGATAAAAACCATAGTTCAATGTAGCTCGTATCACGTGCACTGCTCTCCAACTGAGTAATGACTATCTGTATAGATTATGTATGGAAACTTCTGAAAAATCTCATAATTCTTAGAATACTGGCCATTTCGAGGTGTTCTTTAAACTTCGAAACGTCGCCAAATTCCGGATAAATTGCCACAACTGGCAGCATATATTCAAACTTCGGCTTATGGCAACCCCAGATTCACGTCATGGAAGAGAATGCCTGCACGGGTGATTTCTCCGTCTGGTCTCTGAAAGAAACGAAAGTGAGAGAAGAACAGAAGTTTTTTACGAGTTCGTAACAATTCTTTTATTCTGCAATCAAAAAATTCTATGAAAACATGGCATCCGCATTTCTAAATACAAAATAAGCTATACGGGTATTATTAATTAAAAAGGGTAAACGTCAATAATGGATTTTAATTGAAAATATCTGATGTGGCCCACAAATGACTTTCCTTATATAATACAATGAATTTAATACTTTTACAGTTAAAATAATGTTATTCTTATAGTAGATACTTATATTCTTTCCAAGATATTGAATTTTCTTCAATGAGTTGTCATTTTCATTAATTTAGCGTCATTTTTATTCATTTGGCGAGATTTTTGTTAATTTGGAAACAATTAAAAATGTCGCCAAGTTGGCTACGTTACGCCAAATTCGTCGCCAAAATCTCGCCAAGCGTTATGGAGAGAGATAAGTTATTCCTACAGCAGGTAAATGACTATTGGCGTTCAAATACAAAAGTATTACTCAAAATATCTTTTTTCATGAATGGAACGCGCTAGTTCCTCGAGAATGATGTCACGAAATTTATCGCATGGTATTACATATGAAAAGTGAACATGTTTCTCAACAGGAATTTTTTTATTTATTTTATATGACTTTTTGATAATTTTTTTGAAAAATATGCAATACCTCGAGAGCGGTTCATATTAGCATTCTAAAATTTATGTCAATCGTTTTCTAATGAAAAATTACATAAGAAATGTCTATTTGCGTAACTTTATTAGTGGTTTTGATTTTTGAAGGATTTTTTCAAAATTTCACTCAAAAATTTAGGGGGGTTCTGAACATTCGTTTGTGTGTAAAAGCAATAGGCTCCAATGTTTACGGATTCTGATTTTTGTACCAAATTACGTTCGAATCGGTCCATTAGTTCGTCAGTTATCGTCTCCACAGACTCACTGGCACACACCCACACCCACACACACACACACATACACACACACATACATTCATACACACACATACTTTCACACACACACATACAGACAGTCATCACTTCAAAAATGTTTGATTCGTGATCAGGAATGCTTGAAACGTGATCTTTCGTCGAAAACTCGAATTCGAATTTTCAACTCCGTCACTATACTTTCCTTATACATTATGTTTATAAGGAAAGTAAAAATACAGCGAATAACCAAAAACTGAACATACACTTACGATAATTTCAAAGATAAAGTCGCTTGTCTTAAAAGATAATTCACGGATTCAAACAACAATTGCCGTGTATTTACGCACCAGTGTCGAGACTGTAAACAAGATAATAAAGATTCAAATCTTAAAAAAGCTAAAAAGCATAATCTTTACAGTCTTTTGTCTAGACATGTACCTGAAAGCAGAATGGAAATATATTGTGACAATTGATTAAGAATGGATCTATTTAAATGGCTGTAACAAAAACAGATCAGTTTTCTATCGTAAAAGAGGCATAAAAGACCTTAACACTTGGCTTTAAAAATTAAAAGAAAGTTTCAGTAAAAGATTCATGATTAAATATAAAGTTTCATTAAATGCTTCATGATTATTACCGGTTTTACACAAAGTGGTAAATTAAAATTAATAAAATTCATAAAAGATATCAAAATCAATTCAACATATTACCAAGATTGTTTTAACTATTTTATTTAAAGATCGAATACCATTCCTTTATCCACAGAGTCTTAAGAGAGAATTTCATCAAAATACAAATATCAGTGATATCAATATCTAACGCTAAATATTTTCTTTAAAAAATGAAAAAAATTCAGATATCAAAGCTACACATTTTGCTCGTATTCCTTCAAAGTTCCTTGATGTGTCATCATTGAATTATTGAGCATTTATATTGTTAAAAAGAAATATATCTAAACGTAGGCATAAAACAATGGATGGCCTATGGAATACTGTGGAAAAAGACTGGAATAAAATGTCACTCATAACTTTAAGAAATATTCTCTTATATTTGAAATCTAGATATATAATAATCGTGCAGAGAAAGGATCATCAGACAGCATATATAAGAAGGAAATGTTGTTACCTGTAACCATATATATAGCATTAAATATGTATGAGAACATTTGTATTTTGAGGTCTTTAAGCGGTAAGCCTGTATAAAGATTGTGAAAAATGTAAAAGAAAAATAAATCGATTTGAAACTGACTCATATTTAGAAATACGAAATAGGCATTTATTGCAATCTCTAAAAATCATTTTTGTTGTCAACGTTGCAGTACAATGTACGCCTAAAATGTCTGTTGAATTTTGACTTACAAAGCATTAGCATATAAATAGAAAAATTCTGCAGTTCATTTCACGGAATAATGCCTTCGTTTATTCCTCAATGAGCGTAGAGGGAAATATGAATATCAACTTTCGGTCTATTACCATGAGAAAACAACAGATTCGACTATTTTGATGAATGTAATTTAATTATGATGCGTATTTTTGTTTGGTTTAAAAATAAAAAAAATTACGACCTTGTAAATATATGTTTAATTAACCAAACTGGAATATTATTTTATTGTAATGAATGAAAATATTTAGTTGCAAATGTGTAAGAAGAATGACTTTATGAAATGTAAACAAGCGAAACGATAATTGTATTTATGTTTGAAAGAAGTTGACTAATTATGAAAAATTCTCAATTTTTCACACACGTTCTACAATATATTCCTAAGTTTTCCTAATATATATATATATATATATATATATATATATATATATATATATGGGTCGTACGTAATCCCCCTTGGCCGTTCGACTTCCTTCCCTGTAAGCATCCCCCTCCTCCTTTTGTTCTTCTGTCATTTCTTAATCATTTGATTCCATATATATGTGTGTATGTGTGTGTGTGCGTGCGTGTGTATGTGTGTGTGTGTGTGGGGATTCAATAAAGTTGGCCCAAACTTTAAGAGGTGGTAGTATGCACCAAACCAACCATTTTTCATCGTATACCGGGTCTGAAATGAAACGTAAAGAAGTTATTACATGGCACTTACTCTTTTAAAGGCCGCTCCGCAAACATAAAAGCGTGATTCTGGTTGTTATTTTCTGGTTGAAGGAGAAAACCAGCTATGCAAATCTCATCTGGGGAAGAAGAAGAACCCTCATGCAAATTTTGACACCAAATGTACGGTCTTATCAAAAAAGACCGAAAGTACTACCTTATTAGTTTGCAACAGTTATTCGCACCTCCAACTTTTGAGACGATGAAGGAATTTACAAATATAAGACAGCCCACATGCATTTTATCCATGGGGCTGAAAATGGGAATGGCAGATAGGCACAACAACTATCGGGGACGTTTCCCTCATAAACGGATGCCCAATCGTGAAACATTTGAACGTTTGTATAGGCAGCTTAGGTCCATTTCGCCAGCCCCGCCCATCTCGAGTTTAAAGTTCAAATTAGGCTCAATCGTTAGTGCATCGTTAGTGCACGTTAGTGCACGTAAGCATTTCGTTAGTGCACAGCCCCCTCTTCAGGTATTACAAATAATAAAAATAACATGGGCGGGGCTGGGGAAATGGCCTCCCCACCCACCAACCTCGAATTATAAGTTCAGATTAGGCTCAATCGTTAGTGCATCGTTAGTGCACGTTAGTGCACGTATGCATTTCGTTAGTGCACAGTCCCCCCTTCAGGTGCTGCGAAAATAAAGATAACATGGGCGGGGCTGGGGAAATGGCCTCCCCACCCACCAACTTCGAATTATAAGTTCAGATTAGGCTCAATCGTTAGTGCATCGTTAGTGCACGTTAGTGCACGTATGCATTTCGTTAGTGCACAGTCCCCCCTTCAGGTGCTGCGAAAATAAAGATAACATGGGCGGGGCTGGGGAAATGGCCTCCCCACCCACCAACCTCGAATTATAAGTTCAGATTAGGCTCAATCGTTAGTGCATCGTTAGTGCACGTTAGTGCACGTATGCATTTCGTTAGTGCACAGTCCCCCCTTCAGGTGCTGCGAAAATAAAGATAACATGGGCGGGGCTGGGGAAATGGCCTCCCCACCCACCAACCTCGAATTATAAGTTCAGATTAGGCTCAATCGTTAGTGCATCGTTAGTGCACGTTAGTGCACGTATGCATTTCGTTAGTGCACAGTCCCCCCTTCAGGTGCTGCGAAAATAAAGACAACATGGGCGGGGCTGGGGAAATGGCCTCCCCACCCACCAACCTCGAATTATAAGTTCAGATTAGGCTCAATCGTTAGTGCATCGTTAGTGCACGTATGCATTTCGTTAGTGCACAGTCTCCCCTTCAGGTGCTGCGAAAATAAAGATAACATGGGCGGGGCTGGGGAAATGGCCTCCCCACCCACCAACCTCGAATTATAAGTTCAGATTAGGCTCAATCGTTAGTGCATCGTTAGTGCACGTTAGTGCACGTATGCATTTCGTTAGTGCACAGTCTCCCCTTCAGGTGCTGCGAAAATAAAGATAACATGGGCGGGGCTGGGGAAATGTCCTCCCCACCCACCCACCCACCTCGAATTATAAGTTCAGATTAGGCTCAATCGTTAGTGTACGTATGCATTTCGTTAGTGCACCCCCCCCCCCCCCCCTCAAGTAATACAAAAATGAAAATATATAAAAGTTGTAAGGAGGAAGCACAGTGCTGTACAGGAGATAGAGACAATCTCCATTATACCCTACGTTAGCAAACAAATTGTTAGATTTTTGCCGTCTTTTACCAATATGGGTACCGTGATGAATAATATTTTCAATTATGACCAAGCAACCGAATCAAGTTGTTCATCAGAAAGCATGTTCAACGACTTGAAAAATCGTGTCTTTCATCACGTGAATTTGCCAATACATGTTGATAAATTTATTCCTGAACTTATAGATTCCATTCTTGGAGCTATAAACTTGATTGGTGCTAAAAAACATACAGAAACGACAAAACAGGCGATGACAAAGATGAATTGTTGATTATTTTTATACTAAAGAAGGAACATAAAAACAGAAATAATTGTCTTTCATCAATAGAACAGGAATGCGATAGCAGCCATCATCTTTTTCCAGACCCTAAGAGGCATGAGCATAGCAGTCCCCCGCATCCACCGGAACAAGAAGAAATTAAGAAAAACTATTCTTTAGAGAATTGGCGCGGTTTAGCTACAGCAAAGAAACGGAAGCGCAGAAACTACTTAGACTCGGATCCATCTATATCGACATGTAACAGAAACAGTAAAGCTAAAAATAAAGTTCTTGGCATTCTCAAAAATGCCAATTCGTTAGGTTTGAAGTCGATTAATATTGATGGAAAGCATCATACGTTCAGCAATACCTGTGCATTTGATTCCATTATTCAAATATTATTCGCAGCCTATGCAGATAGGGAAAAATATTCGGAGTTTTTTATAACTATACAAAAGAATTACTTGTTGAATTAATTCGTAGTGGGGTGCGTGATGGTATCACAGTTCAAACATATAGAAAACGGGCTGCTATCTTACTTAACCATTTTAAAGGAGACCAATTTAAAAAAAATGCGGATCTCATTTATGTAAACGCAGCCACAACTGCAAAATATTTATTAAGGAAATTATTTAAAGATTTTTAAAGTGCTACCGAAATAGTGGAATGTTTTAATTTGTTTGTTTGAGACCCAGACCGTCCGACCTACCAGAAAGCTGTAAGGTAACCGGCCGGGAAGTACCACCCAATTTAGACCGGAACCCAGTGGGGCGGGGGCATCCACAGGGACCGTACCCTCTTTCCCCTACCACCAACCTCTCGAAAGGACTTTTGGACCCACATGTTTAACGTGATCGCACTCCGCATGAACACGGCGGCAGTTGTGGCAGCGTACAAATCCAGCGCACAAACCACCGGGGTACCCCGCCCGAAATGTGCCAACAGCACGCGGTGTTCCCAAGTGGTCACCCACCCAAGTACTAACCGCGCCCGATGCTACTTGATTTCGATGATCTAACGAGAACCGGTGTTTTCAGCACGGTACGGCCGTTGGCTTGGAAAGTTTTAGTTGTAATGCTACCAATAACTTTGCTAAAATTGTCATTAGTTTTTCTTTACGTAACAACAACATGGATTATTTTCAAGATGCGTTACACAGTGTGTTAAATCCAAACATAAAATGCAACATCTGTGGAGGAATTACTAAAATACATTATAATTTTAAGTCTCATATTTTTTTTAGAATTGTTACGTGAACAATGACCATCCATCCCATTTCAACTTGGATATCAACATACCATTATCATCAGTCCCACATATATTGAATCAAGGTAGTAAGAAATACCAATTGAGATTAGTTTCCTGGCTCCGTCAGCAAAAACGTCCAATGCGATCGGTCATTGCTTTCGTCTGCATAACAATGTGTGGGAGAGAGTGGATGATCTCTCCAATTCCATCTAACTCGTAAGGATAAATACTGAAGTTCAAAAATGCCAAATTTTGGTATACACAGAATAAAAACGATTCATGTTTTACATATCCGAAATGATAGCATTCTTAAGTAGGCGTTTATATTCATTTCAAGAATTATATATTACATTAATTGTGTTATGATAGCCTCTCATGTTTTTGCTTTTATTTTGGAATGATATAAATTTTTTGATGATATAAATTGCAGTTTTATATCATCATTTATAATGCTACGAATGTTTATTGTAAATTCTGGACCATTTCGTAAAGTGTATTATTTTTACTAAATTCTTTTATATTATATTTCAGGTTCTACAATTTACTACAAAATTTCTTTTAACACGTTCAAAGGCCTAATAGTCTACAAATAATTTTTTATAAAAATTGGGAAATGTAAAGTAAATCAGACTTGGGGATGTTGGTTAATTTTGATAACTTTCCAGTTACATTGTAAAAAATGAGAAACCAGTTAAGCTAAATCTTCCCCATTCCCCCCCCCCTATTTCCTCAGCCACGCACATGTTATTTTTGTATTAATTGGGGGGTGCACATCAGGGACGTACGTAGAATTCGAAATTTGGATAGTTAGGAAATTGAAAGTGGGCTGATGGGCCGTTCCCCCAGCACGTTATTTTTGTATTACTTAGGGGGTGGGGGGTGCACTAATGAAATGCATACGTGAACTAACGTGCACTAACGATGGAACCTAATCAGAACGTATAATTCGAGGTGGGTGGGGAGGCCATTTCCCCAGCCCCGCCCATGTTATTTTTATTTTCGCAGCACCTGAAGGGGGACTGTGCACTAACGAAATGCATACGTGCACTAACGTGCACTAACGATTGAGCCTAATCTGAACTTATAATTCGAGGTGGGTGGGTGGGGAGGCCATTTCCCCAGCCCCGCCCATGTTATCTTTATTTTCGCAGCACCTGAAGGGGGGACTGTGCACTAACGAAATGCATACGTGCACTAACGTGCACTAACGATGCACTAACGATTGAGCCTAATCTGAACTTATAATTCGAGGTGGGTGTGTGGGGAGGCCATTTCCCCAGCCCCGCCCATGTTATTTTTATTTTTTGTAATACCTGAAGAGGGGGCTGTGCACTAACGAAATGCTTACGTGCACTAACGTGCACTAACGATGCACTAACGATTGAGCCTAATTTGAAGTTTAAACTCGAGATGGGCGGGGCTGGCGAAATGGACCTAGGCAGCTTTGTGTATCGGGATCTTTCTCGCTACCAGGTCTGGTGCAGATCGCGCCTACATCAGACGAGGCGCCTACTACAGACACGAGCGTCAAGTGTGAACGGTGAAGTTCTAGTGTGGAGCAGACGATTCTGGACACAGTAGCAATTCAGTCATACACAAGTGCAAGAGCTATATGGAATACTCTTGGTGTTCCACAATTCACGATATGACAGGTTCTGCATCGGGAACAGTTAGTTACATCTATACAATCTCCAGAGAATCCAAGCAATGACTGCAGCAGATAATACTTGTCGCCTGAGGTTCGCACGCTGGTTCCTGGGACAAAGTGCGGCTCGGACAGATTGTTCCGGTGATTGTGATTTTCATGGATGAAGCCTCCTTCGCACGTGATGGCACATTTAGCTTCTACAATAAACACGTAGGAGGCAACATATCCACATGCTGAACAACGACAGTTCTTCAATATGTGGGCTGAAATCACCGACGATCGCTTAATAGGGCCGTATCGTACGCCGGAACTGCCATAAAAATGTATTAATAAAAATGAAATTTTAGTATGTTGTTCAGACGGTCTGTAGGACCTATGGGAATATAAATGAATAATATCACCCAATTAGTTTTGAATTGAACCCGGGTTGAAAAAATGAAATACATTGAGCCCTATGGGACCTAATTTTTCAAACATTTTTTAAGCGGATTTAAAATTCACAAACTGCTTCGAAAATTTTAGGTAATATTCAAATAGTTCAATAAAATATATAAAAAATTTCAGCGAAATATACTCAGTAGTTTTTTACATAAAAATTAAAATAATAATAACACCTCTTATATGAAGCAATCACGTGACCATGATATGAAAAGATCACGTGACCCACTTCAAAATGATATATGGCATCCATCTTGTCTCAAAATCGTGATTTTTAAAGTTCTTTTTAATTCATATTGAGTGTTGTATCCGTCCTAAAACCATTTTATTTCTGCTTAAATTTTGTGCATCTACATACTGAAACAGCGCAATTACAATATATTTGAGTTGTTGTTGTTGAAACCCAGACCGTCCGACCTACCAGAAGGGTGTAAGGTAACTGTTTGGACAGTCGGGAAGTGCCACACAATTTAGACCGGAACCCAGTGGGGGAGGCATCCACAGGGACCGTACCCTCCTTCCCCTTCCACCAACCTCTCGGAAGGACTTTCGGACCCACATGTTTAACGTGATCGTACTCCGCATGAACACGGCGGCAGTTTTGGCGGTGGCTGGAATCGAACCCGGGCCTACCGAGTGCAACTCCAGCGCGCTAACCAAATACATTTGAGTGTAAATGCTCATCCAAATTTGATTATTTCTACAACGAAGCCTACTTTTCACCTATGGAAAATGTACACAGAAAAATATGTAGTATGAGTTGTATTAGAATTGATATATTTCTTTAACACAAAATCATTTAGTTATAGAGTCTGCATAGCTGATATGAATGAAATATTCATTGATTTTACAAAGAGAAGGACGATTTTTTTCGATGAAGTTTTAAGCGTAGAGTTTAATTACTTGTAGCTCCATGGTCTTAATTTTTAAATAAAATAAATTATTATAGTATTGTGATGAATGACATGAATGGGAAATTATTTATGAATGAAAGGCTGATTTTTTAGAGAGAGCCAGGCGTGTTATTTTTTCTATGACGTCATTTGAATGAATGTCAGTTGTTTTCGATGAAGTTTTCAAATATAATAAATTATCGTAGTATTATGACGATTTTAAAAATATTACCGAGGAATGTATCACATTTTAGAGATGTTTAAACCAGGCAATTTATATTTCAATGTCGTCATTTGAATGAAGTTCATTTTTTTCGATGAAGGTTTAAGTTTTCAAATATAATAAATTAATGTAGTATTGTGATAAGTTTTTAAATATTGCCGAGGAACGTATTGCATTTTAGACATGTTTAAATAAAATTGCATTGAAGTTGGAATGTGTTTCATAATCAATGCTTTAAGCATGATTGATCTTTCTTGTTGTGTTTAACTGATTGGTAAAATAGGATAAATGTTGTACTGGAATATATTATCCTATCAGTTTAGCGTTTACATTACAGAGTACGTTGATTGAACTCTATATTTTTAGTAAACGATACCATGATGTTTCGTTCTCAGAACTGCATCTGTAGCTAATATTGTATATAGTTATAATATTGTATATAGTTTTAATATAAGTGTTGTTATGCTTATTTCTATAGAGGAATTACAATTACATATTTCAAATCCAATTAAATATTTTTGGAGAACTATATCATTTAGAAACAACTAAAATTTGCACATAATTTAAATCATCCTAGAGTATATCCGCTAGTTTACATATAAATTGTTGGATTTTTATTCGAACTCTTAAAAGTAGAATGACAAATATTTGAAATATATTCTCTATTTTCCGGAAATTTGAACTGTGGCTCAGGAATATATAATACTTTCCTTTCTTTGACGTCAAGTATTGTAATTCGTTTTCGGCATCTTCATGTTTCATTTCCAGGCTTTTCGGTTACAAATAACGATATTGGATCCATAAAATTTTATATTTTATAAAATGATTTAATAGAAGCTGTCAATAAATTTAGTATCCAAGACGCCTGGTCTAACACATGAGAATCATATACTTTCTGCTGTTGAATTGGTGATTATATCTTTATGAAAGTATGAATAGTTTTCCAAAACTGTTTTAAAATGACGTATTAAAGTCAATGCAAAATTTTTAATTGCAAAAATCTGAAGATATTACGATAAAATATAATTCAGTGTTACATATTATTAAGTCAAAAAATAATTTCGAATTTTTAAAGAATTTTGAATATAGGAGTGTTTTTAACGGAATAATATATAATTTGATTTCACTAAGTAAAATTAAATTTATAAAATTGCATGAAAATCTCTAGTAGCAATCTAATATTGACCTATTACTGGCTTTTTATTCACTCCGATGATGGATCAATAATAAAGTGAACATTTTGACGGAATTAGTCTAGTATTGGCTTAAATATTGGGACAATATTTATGCCAATAAGAGGTATTTAGCCAATACGAGGTATTTAAGGAAATAATAGGTGTTAAAGCCAATACGAGGTATTTAAGCCAATAAGAGGTATTTAAGACAATAAGAGATATTTAAGCCAATAAGAGCCAATACGGTAGAGATATACAATATTGGTCTAATATTGAACCTATATTAAATGCTACTGTGCAGACTAGAAGACATTTAGGTTGTGTAATATACAAATATTTATGATTTCTATAAAGTCATATAAAGGCCCAGACTGGTAGGCGTCAGTTTACTGCAGCCCTGACCAGAGCGATCATGAAAGCCATAAATAAGAGGGGCTTCATTTACAGGTGCGGCCAGTGGCCAACGGCCCTACCGTGCTGAAAACATCGGTTCTCGTTAGATCACCGAATTCAAGAAGCATCGGGCGTGGTTAGTACTTGGGTGGGTGACCACCTGGGAACACCGCGTGCTGTTGGCAAATTTCGGGTGTGGTAGCCCGGTGGTTTGCGCGCTGGATTTTTCCGCTGCCACAACTGCCGCCGTGTTCATGCGGAATACGATCTATTAAACATGTGGGTCCGTAAGTCCTTCCGAGAGGTTGGTGGTAGGAGAAGGAAGGTACGGTCCCTGTGGATGCCTCCCCCAGTGGGTTCCGGTCTAAATTGGGTGGCACTTCCCAGTCGTCCAAACAGTTACCTTACACCTTTCTGGTAGGTCGGACGGTCTGGGTCTCAACAACAACAACAACAGGTGCGGCCAGAAAAGGCACTAGAGGCTGAACATGAAACCATGGGATTGGTCAAGAGTTTCACCAATGAGGAAGTGTTACTCTATCTCTCTGAGGTTAACCAAAGAGATGCGATAGGCGTATCTGGACCTCAGCCAAAATGATGTGACAACAAGCATAAAGTTAAAGCAGTTAAGAGTAAGTATTCACATAGAGAAGGTTGAGCAGACAAAATTCGTACACAAGATACGTGCACGCAGTAATAATGCAGTCAGCATCCAAACAACTGTCATAGAAGATCATAATCATGTTTGATTAATAAATGACTGGCCTCACACACCCAATCTCCTCCTTAAATAAGCGTGATAATTATTGTAATTTAATCATAATTATAATGAGTTTAATAAATGAAGTTTATTTTAAAGTCAAAATGGGTGACTTTAATTGTGTAGTATTATTTTAATATATTTTATTTTAGGAACTCGCACAGAGTTACAATGGTGGGTTTTAATGCGGAACGATGCAATGTACGACTTTACGATTTACGACCATGTTTATTCTGGGTAATGTCATAAATATACACTCCAATGATAGGTTTATTTTTACTTTCCTTATATACATAATGTATAAGGAAAGTATTGTGACGGGATCGAAAATTCGAAATCGAGTTTTCGACGGGAGAGCACGTTTCAAGCATCCCTGATCACGAATCAAACATTTTTGAAGTGATGTCTGTGTGTGTGTGTGTGTGTGTGTGTGTGAAAGTATGTGTGTGTGTGTGTGTGTGTGTGTGTCAGTGAGCCTGTGGAGGCGATAACTGACGAACGAATGGACCGATTCGAACGCAATTTGGTACAAAAATCACAAACCATAAGCACTGGAAGCCTATTGTTTTTACACGTAATCGAATGTTCAGAACCCCCCTAAATTTTCGAATAAAATTTTGAAAAAATCAGCAAAAAATCAAAACCACTAATATAGTTACGTAAATAGACATTTCTTATGTAATTTTTCATTAGAAAACGATTGGCATAAATTTTAGAACGCTAACATGAACCGTTCTCGAGATATTGCACACTTTTCAAAAAATTATTAAAAAGTCATATAAAATGAAAAAATATATATATTTCCTATTGAGACACATGTTAACTCTTCATATGTAATACCATGAGATAAATTGGGTAACATCATTTTCGTGGATCTAGCTCGTTCCATTCATGAAAAAAGATATTTTGAGTAATACTTTTGTATTTGAACGCCAATAGTCATTTATCTGCTGTAAGAACAACTTATTTCTTCGTCCATAATGCTTGGCGAAATTTTGGAGACGAATTTGGCGGAATGTCGCCAACTTGGCGACTTTTTGAAATGTTGCCAAAGTAACGAAAATCTCGCCAAATGTATACAAATGACGCTACATGCATGAAAATGACGACTAATTGTCGAAAATTCAATATCTTGGAAAGAATATCAGTATCTACTATAAGAAAAACCTATTTTTTTACTGTAAAAGTAGTAAATTCATTACATTATATAAGGAAAGTCATGTGTTGCCCACATCAGATTTTTTTTCTTATACCACAGCTACTATGGATGTCGAAGAATTGACTAATATATGAAACAAAAAAATAAATGCCATAAATTCACTACTACCTGTCATTGCTCGGCATTTAAAGCAGGGATTTATTTAATTCCGTCGTTAATTTTTTTAAAAGGTATAGTTTTACCCACCCGAATTTTAGAATTGACATTTTTAAGCAAACAGACGTAATTACACATTAAACAGATTCCTTCTAAACTAATTCGAATTTTTAAAATATCGCAAAATACATTTCATAAAATAGTTTAAAAAATACACTTTATAACGGAAATATAAAAACATTAGTCGTCCACAATCCCCTAATAAAATCTTCTTTATGAAAGAAAATAATGTCCTTTACAGAAGTAAAAATAAAATATTATATGACATTTTCAAAAATTTGTGTTCGATTTAAGACACATTTTCAGAACATACTTATAATAGTGAAATATTATTTTATTTCTACAATATAATATTTATCTTTAAAATTCAGGAATATAGAAAATTGCAAATTTTACAGCATTCAAAATTCTTCACAAATAGTCTAATAATTCGTAGAATACCTTCAAAATAAAGTGCTCGCATTCAAGATACATTATGCTGTATAACTTTTATATAAAAATGACAAGAATTCAGTTTAATAATGACATTTAAGTTCATAACTTTTAAACTAATTCGAATTTTAGAAGATATTCACGAAGCCTGTCATGCCAGGAGTTAAGTTACCCTTTTACCAATTCACCCCTGTCTAACGATTAGAGATCTCGCTGCAAAAGACACGCACACATACATACATGCAACCATCTTCTTCAATTATGCAAAATACATGGTTATATACAAAGGAAAAACATTATGGTGTAGTTAAAAATATAGAGTATTTCAGATTTTTACTTTCCCTGCAATACATGGTAATGTATAGGGAAAGTATTGGAATCATGCCGAAAATCGCAACTTGAGTTTTCGACGGATCTACACGTTTCGAGACCTCTAGAATACGAAAAAACTATTTTTAGCGTGACGTCTGTGTGTGTGTGTGTGTCTGTCTGTGTGCCTGTGCAATGTATGTATCCACTCTAACTCAAGAACTAATGGACCGAATTTCATAAAATTTGGTCCGTAACTCACTTGGATGTGACACTCGTGCTGATTAGTGTTTTGTACGATTCCTAAAAACAAAACCGGTCTTTTTTTGCGAAATGGCCAGTAAAAATTCCAAGTATCCGCTCTAGCTAAAATACTAATTCACCAAATTTCACAAAATTTGGTAGCTTTACCGGTTGGATACTCTGGTGCTGATTAGAATTCAGTACGATTCCTAAAAGAAGAACCCGCCTTTTTTTACAAATGGCCCCCAAAAATGTCATGTATCCACCCTAGCTAAAATACCAATTGACCAAATTTCACAACATTTGGTAGATAAGTTACTAGGGGGACACCCTGGTGCTGATTCGATTTTGGTACGATTTGGAAAATAATAACCTGCCATTTTCTACGACATGGCCTGCAAAAATCTCAAAAATCTAAAAAAAAATTATATGTTCAAATGTATCAATTAAATTCTTGTTTTATACGCATTTTTTGACGAGGAATAGAATATAACACATTCTATTATGCTTTAGGCATAACCGTTCTCAAGATATTTGAGATTTCTTGCATTTTTGTTTCGCCGATTTCGGAAAAATGTTCAATTACCAAATAAAAACAAAAATTAAATTAAAGATGTAAATTTAGTGTTATTTGGTCAATTAAACTCAATCTAACGAATTATTAAAGAAATAAAGGAAATATGAATTTGAGTCTGCAGGGAAAGTCATGTGCTGCCCACATCAGATTTTTATTGATCCAAGACTTTGGTATCTCTAAGAATGGGTTGACATTTTTAACTTTTTCTTTTGCCATAATGTTTGTTAAAAATCTCTCAAATGTACTTTTGGAACGACAAAATGATTAATATTCATCTTTATGGGGCATTATCAATTGACATCGCATTGTGTCTGTCTGTGTGCCCGTGCAATGTATGTATCCACTCTAACTCAAAAACTAATGGACCGAATTTCATAAAATTTGGTACGTAAGTCACTTGGATGTGACCCGCGTGCTGATTAGTGTTTGGTACGATTCGTGAAAACAGAACCGGCCTTTTTTTGCGAAATGGCCAGTAAAAATTCTAAGTATCAGCTCTAGCTAAAATACGCAAAAAAATACGCAAATAAAATGCTAAATTATCGCATTGTCAATTGACATTTTCAATACTGATATATGAACAATACGAAATAATCAAAATATTCTACTATTTTTTCATACCAAATTCAAATTTATTACAGTGTGCTGAAATATTTTCACTAGAAGCTCACAACATTTAAAAGTTGGAAAAATTATGCAAAGAACTTATTCTAAAATTGCTTCTGTAGAAATTATATATTTTCAAAGAATTAGATTTCAATATTTGCACTTATTGAGAAAAAAAATGTGAACTATATTTTCAAAATTAGTTTTCTATACGTTCTAGATTTAAAAAAATGCATAAATGAATTTTCTCTATTTCCCGAAAATTGAACCAGATACTCATATATACAGGTTGATCAATAAATTTTCAAACAATTCAATAAGTAATAACATAACTAATGTTATATTTGAGTGCAGTTGCACTTAAATAGCAAAAGCAAAATACATAGTTTAAAAGTTTTGCTGCGAGAATAAGAGCGCGACAATTCATACCAGCATAGTATTAGTAACAATGGCAGAACAAGATACGTACATTATTCATGTAAATAGTAGAATATTCAAGAGTTTTCTTTAATACACATTTGAATAGGTTAATATGGCTGAAAATTCTGATTGACGTCCCTATATGTCCTGTGCCGCAGCAGCTGCTCAAATCTTTGACAGGGAGAGGACATAAAAATACAAAATCTCAAAAGTGCTCAACTGAACATCCATCCCCACTCATGGCTCATAGTTTCACAGTTATTGACGTTCGAACGCTCGTTAGCAATGGTTCCGTTCTGGCAATCAAGGTTCTTGCCAAACTGACCCCTACAATAATACATTTTACTTTCCCTGCAATACATGGTAATGTATAGGGAAAGTATTGGAATCATGCCGAAAATCGGAACTCGAGTTTTCGACGGATCTACACGTTTCGAGACCTCTAGAACACGAAAAACCATTTTTAAAGTGACGTCTGTGTGTGTGTCTGTCTGTCTGTCTGTCTGTCTGTCTGTGCAATGTATGTATCCACTCTAATTCAAAAACTAATGGACCGAATTTCATAAAATTTGGTAGGTAAGTCACTTGGGTATGACCCTGGTGCTGATTAGTTTTTGGTACGATTCGTGAAAACAGAACCCGCCTTTTTTTGCGAAATGGCCCGTAAAAATTCCATGTATCCACCCTAGCTAAAATACTAATTGACCAAATTTCACAAAATTTGGTGGATAAGTTACTTGTACGATTCTCTGGTGCTGATTAGATTTTGGTATTTATCGGAAAAGAACAACCTGCCTTTTTATACGAAATGGCCCGCAATAATGTCATGTATCCACTCTAACTAAACTATTAATTGGCCAAATTTCACAAAATTTGATAGATAAGTTACTTAGGGAATACTCTGGTGCTGATTAGATTTTGGTATTATTCGGAAAAGAACAACCTGCCTTTTTTTACGAAATGGCCCTCAAAAATCGCAAAATCTAAAAAAAGCTACATATGTTCAAATATATCAGTTAAATTCTTGTTTTATACGTAATTTTTAATAAGGAAAATAATAAGAACAACTCTATTACGCTAGGACTAACCATTCTCGAATTATTTAAGATTTTTCGAATTTAGTTATGCCACTTTTAGAAAAATGTCTAATTACCAAATAAAAACAGAAATTAAATTAAAAATGCAAATCCAGTGTTATTTTCTGCAATTAAACTCAATTTGATGAATTATTAAAGAAAAAAAATATGAATTTGAGTCTGCAGAGAAAGTCATGTGCTGCCCACATCAGGTTTTTTCAAACGGAGACATATCTATCGGAGATATATCTATATTATACTATATTATACTAAGTATCCAGATCACGTGTACCTCCCATGACCAATGTAATTTGCATACAACAGTCATTTACCTACATTTGCATTACATATATGTTCCCATGTTTCTAATCCACTATCCGGAGTGATTTGAAATTTTATAGACAGGAATGTAGAAAGCAATTGCTGCCCCTGGGCTAAGTACCTCTCCGGACCCCCTATACACATTTTACTTTCCCTGCAATACATGGTAATGTATAGGGAAAGTATTGGAATCATGCCGAAAATCGCAACTCGAGTTTTCGACGGATCTGCGCGTTTCGAGACCTCTAGAATACGAAAAAACTATTTTTAGCGTGAAGTCTGTCTGTGTGTCTGTCTGTCTGTCTGTGCAGATTTTGTATCCACTCTAACTAAAAAACTAATGGACCGAATTTCACAAAATTTGGTAGGTAAGTTACTTTTGAGAGAGTCTGGTGCTGAGTAGTTTTGGGTACGATTCGGGATAAAAGAACCCGCCTTTTTTTGCGAAATGGCCCGCAAAAGTTTGTATCCACTCTAACTGAAAAACTACTGGACCAAATTTCCCAAAATTCGGTAGATGAGTCATTGTGGGTTACCCTGGTGCTGATTAGATTTTGGTACGATTCGGAAAAAAATGAACTGCCTTTTTTTGCAAAATGGCCCGCAAAAATTGACCAAATCCAAACTAAAGAACTGGGTATACTCAAATATATCCATTAAATGCTGATTTAATACGTAATTTTTAACGACGAAAAGAAAAAGACCAACCCCATTACATTAAGACTAGCCGTTCTCGAGATATTTTAGTTTTTCGTACTTTCCCTACGCCACCTTTGAAAATAAGCCCGGTTACCGAATGAGAACGAAAATTGAATTAAAAGTGAAATAAATTTAATTAAAATAATGAGAACGTTAATATAAGTCTGCAGGGAGAGTCATGTGCTGCTCACATCAGATTTTTTGGTTTCTACTTAATTTTACCTCTCATTCCTGGACCAAGCCCTCTCCAGAAGCAGGCCGTGAGGATCAAAGCCTTCTCTCACCTCCACTCTAGGATCCCGCAATACCAAAATTTATATTTCTTGAGGCCGCACACTACACAGTTCGTATTCTGAAAATGCATATCTCGATATATCTCGATTTCATATATCTCGATATTTTACTTTCCCTGCAATACATGGTAATGTATAGGGAAAGTATTGGAATCATGCCGAAAATCGCAACTCGAGTTTTCGACGGATCTACACGTTTCGAGACCTCTAGAACATGAAAAAACTATTTTTAACGTGACGTCTGTGTGTGTGTCTGTTTGTCTGTGTGTCTGTCTGTGCAGATTTTGTATCCGCTCTAACTGAAAAACTAATCGACCGAATTTCATAAAATTTGATAGGTATGTCACTTGTGGACGAATCTGGTGCTGATTAGTTTTTGGTAAGATTCGGGATAAAAGAACCCGCCTTTTTTTGCGAAATGGCCCGCAAAGGCTTGTATCCACTCTAGCTAAAAATGTAATAGACCGAATTTCACAAAATTTGGTAGATAAGTCGCTTATTGGTCACCCTGGTGCTGATTAGATTTTGGTACGATTCAAAAATAAATAACCTGCCTTCTTTTGCAAAATGGCCCGCAAAATCGCCAAAATTTAAAATAAAGAACTACGAATGCTAAAATATATCCATTAAATACTAGTTTAATACGTAATTTTAACGAAGAAAAGAATAAGACCAACCCCATTACACTAGGACTAGCCGTTCTCGAGATATTTTAGTTTTTTCGTATTTTCTCTACGTCATCTTTGAAAATAAGTCCAGTTATCAAATGAGATCGAAAATTGAATTAAAAGTGAATTAAATTTAATTAAAATAAGGAGAACGTGGATATAAGCCTGCAGGGAAAGTCATGTGCTGCCCACATCAGATTTTCTTGAACAAATGCCTGTATTGAATCCATAAAACTTCAACTTTTATGCAAGGATTTCATATAAACATGAGGAATATCCAATTTCCAGAATGCATGCTGGACTGCATCGGAATTGTATATATGTATACATTGTATATGCATATATATATATATATATATATATATATATATATATATATATATATATATATATATATATATATATATATATATATATATATATATATATATATATATATATATATATATATATATATATATATATATATATATATATATGGGGGGTGAGGGTGAGTGTGAAAGCCCCAGGCCGTCCGGCTCGTCCAGAGGACTTGGAGCAACAAGATGGACGACCGGGTGGGGGGTGAGGGTGTGTGTGTTTGTACTATTGGATTGTGAAAACTTTACGCAAATTTGAATTATCATAAAGACGATTTTAAGAATACCAGAACAAAGATACTACGAAATTTACTTTCACCAAACACATTACAAGTTGTATTGTAGACTATAAAATTCTAATATCGTGCTTTTATTACAAATAATAACATCCATGAACCGGTTTCGCACTTATTATATGTTTGTTAGCATGTGTGAGACCAGGAAGCAATTATGCAGTTTTGACATTTTAGACTATTTACGACAAAACAAAGCGCACACTAGTAGGCGCCATTTTATGGTCGTCTTGGCCCGGAAAGTCATAATCCCAATAAATTCACGTCCCACAAATTGCAGGTGTGGTTCGGGCAAAGATCTCCTAAAACCAAAGATTAAACCAAGCATCCCTCATTGGACACTCAGGGAGCCAATGATACATACAATGATGCGACATCGCACTGAGGAGCAACCAATGAGAACACGTAGGGCGTATCTGGACATCAGGCAAAATGATGTGGCCAAAAGGAGATAAAGTAGACGAAAATAATAAAAAACTAGAATTCAAGAAGCGATAAGAGCGGTCATGAAAAGATTGATTTGAGAATTCAGCGCAGTGTGGTTCATAAGCAGAAAGATTATCCAAAGGTGATGAGAGAGAGTCGTGATCACACAGAATGCTAATGTAAGAGTTTAGAGGGTCGTGTTTTCAAGCAGTGTGCTAAATCGTTATTTTAAATATTAAAATGTTATAGAAAAAGACAAAGCTGACTCCATATGTTAGAAATAAAACGGCAAAAATTCCAGTCATGCTGACCCTACAAACATGTACCCGCAGGTATGCGCCAGTCTGCGTATATATTAGGTCGAATATTCATTTTGAAATAATATTCTAATGACCTGGTCTCACATGTGCATTTTGTTTTTCCTCAAGCTTTTATTAAAATTGAGATAATTTTAATCATAACAATAATATGTGAGAATAAATATTATTTATTTTAAAAGTTAAAAATGTGGAATTTAATGGGCAGTGTTTTAATTAATGATTACGTTTGGGAACTCATGCAAAAAAGCAATGGTGTGTTATTGCGGCTACGATAAAAATGTACGAACTATATGATTCACGACCATGTTATTCCAAATTCCCAAATTATAAGCTCAATGTGTCTTTTCTAGCACCACATTATAAAATAGCTGATGCCTACAATAGCAGCAAGAAAACCCACTATGTGCCAAAATATCCCATACTTCTATTGAGAACCAGGTTTACAGTTTTACCACGAAGCCAGCATCAAATTCAGAAGGTTAAGCTCAGCTCGTTCCATAAAAGCATTATATGTATTTAAAAATATTTTAAGTAAAGTAGTAATGTAAAATATTATTGTAAAATGTAACAACGGAAATGTATTTCGTTTAATGAAATAAATCAATTCTCAAGTTTTACAAATATGTTATATTAAAAGAAGCAAATTTGATTACCCTCGCTGGTTAATTGCAGCAAATTGTATTAAGAAAATTCCCGTTTTCTGGTATTTGAAACTAAATATGAGCTTATTAATTTCCCTAAATGAAGAATAAATTATTTTGAATCTATAGATTTGATTTAATTTTCAGTTTTATACACATCATTATTTGATTTGACCAAACTGACATTACAGTACTATATAAAGGAAAACTGAAATGAGTTTGTTGTGAGAGTCATGATTTGTTCACCTATAGTTTCTCGTTACCGTAAAATTTCGTCTCATAGTGTGCAATACACCACATTTTACTTTTTCTTGAGATCATATATAAGAATTCGAATTCTGGAATTCTGAATGTGTATGTTTCATTTTCTCAATTTTCTGTAAGAACTACAGCTATTACTTCTTACAGTTATTGGTTACTTCTTACAGCTTCTTACAGCTATTGGATCTAAAAAGTTATCTTTCATAAAATAAGTTTTCAGAAAATCTAATATCCTCTACAGATTGAGAATCATATATTTCTACAATTGGATTGTTATGATATATAAAAATGTAAACTATTTTTGCAAAAAATTAAATACCACAGAAGGAAACACAATTTAAGACTTGTATACACTAACTTTATGCCAGAATACAAAATGTTGTCATGCAATATGAAAAATAAAATTTATTTTAAATTTAATAATATTTATTTAATGAAAATAATTTAGTAAAATGTATTTTAAAATTAATTATTTAATAAAATTATTTATTTAATTATTTATTTAATAAAATTTATTTTAAAATTAATTATTCAATAAAATTATTTATTTATTTATTTAATAAAAGTTATTTTAAATATTAAAAGCACTTGTATCCACTAACTTCATGCCAGAATACAACATGTTGTCGCACAATATTAAAGATAAAATTTATTTTAAATTTAATAATATTTATTTAATAAAATTAACTTAATAAAATTTACTTTAAAATTAATTATTTAATAAAATTATTTATTTATTTATTTAATGAAATTTATTTTAAAATCAATTATTCAATAAAATTATTTATTTATTTATTTAGTAAAAGTTATTTTAAATATTAAAAGCACTTGTATCCACTAACTTTATGCCAGAATAATACATGTTGTCATACAATATTAAAGATAAATTTTATTTTAAATTTAATAATATTTATTTAATGAAATTCATTTAATAAAATGTATTTCAAAATTAATTATTTAATAAAATTAGTTTTTAATTTATTTAATAAAATGTATTTTAAAATTAATTACTCAATAAAATTATTTATTTATTTATTTAATAAAAGTTATTTTAAATTTTGAAAAAACTTGTATCCACTAACTTTAATGCCAGAATACAACATGTTGTCGCACAATATTAAAGATAAAATTTATTTTAAATTTTAAAACGGTATTATTTCATAAAGATATTATTTCATTCAGAATAGATTTCGAATTCTAATCCTTTGAAGAACAATAAAAATCCTGTTTTTAATGACCATAATCCGGTTACAAAACGGTTGCAAAACAATTTGATCAATTGTATTAAAAGATTTTACAGAACTTAATCATCTGTAAAAGCAAATTCGTATGTGCCAATTATCAACAGCTACTATTGATCTCAAGATCTGAAGGCAAGAGCAGAGAGCGATTAAGTCAGCATTGACGACATCACCGCAACAGATACCAAAATTTTGACTCTATGATGCAAGAAAGCCCAAATTTGATAGCCAATATTGATTCCATAAAATCTATCATGTATGTCTCTGTGAGTCAGACTATGCACAGCCAATATCTAAATCAGATAGCTCATTCAAAAATGATGTAACCAATTTTTATTTCAGAAAACTATGATGTTAATTACAAGTTAACAAAATTTAAAGCATAGGAAATAATAATACTGTTCATCAGAACATATTTAAAGACCTGTGAGAAAAATATACCTTTTCTAAAAGTAAGATTACCTCTAGACATTCATAAACTAACGAGAAACATACACAATCACAATTCTAGTTTTATTTCTAAGAAATATAATCTTATATTTATCTTTTAACTCAGTCTTGTCCGTGTAATACAGAGGAAATAATTTCCTTACTTACACGTATTAATGCTGAAACCACACGAATTCTCTCACTATGAGCTTTTTTGTTACTTAGGCCAAATATTTATTGCCTTGTTTACGGTTCACCATTCTTATGCGACGCACGTGACTTCCATACAGGGTTGGGGAACACGTATAAATTCTCTATTTTTTTCGCGGATAGGAAGTTTTTTTTTTGGTACATGTCAAGATATTTTCTTGCATATTCCTTTAAATTTATAATAGAAATTCGGGTACATAATACTTATGCCTAAGTTTACTTGCAGTATAATGCTTAAGTTTAGAAATATCAAAAGTACCTGTTTTATCTTATAAAATATGCATAACTATGTTATAAGATATCTTACCCATCTAATTTAAGATTTATAATACTAGGAATATTTAATTTCATTGTAAAAAAAAACTAAAATAAGATTAATCTAATTTATGTAGTATATTGTTAGCCGAGATTGGATTAATAACCACATCAAAATCTGATAGCACCCTATATCAGATTTAAATCGGGCTGAATAATTACACTACGGAACAAATTTCGACTTTTGTGTGTCTCACAGACAAAACAAAATTGCCTTTATGTTATTTAGTCTGCTGAATATGTAGATAACAGTTAAAACATCAGATTAGCTCTGATTTTTTATTTTCCCTGCAATACATGGTAATGTATAGGGAAAGTATTGGAATCATGTCGAAAATCGCAACTCGAGTTTTCGACTGATCTACAAGTTTCGAGACTTCTAGAATACGAAAAAATTTTTTTGATGTGATGTCTGTGTGTGTGTCTGTGTGTTTGTCTGTGAGTCTGTCTGTCTGTCTGTCTGTCTGTCTGTATCCACTCTAACTAAAAAACTAACGGACCGGATTTCATAAAATTTGGTAGATAAGCCACTTGTGGGCGAATCTGGTGCTGATTAGTTTTGAGTACGATTTGGGATAAAAGAACCCGCCTTTTTTTGTGAAATGGTCCGCAAAAGCTTGTATACACTCTAGCTAAAAAACTAATGGACTAAATTTCACAAAATTCGGTGGATAAGTCACTTGTGAGACAATCCTAGTGCTCATCAGATTTGGAAACGGTTCAAAAAAAATAATCTGCCTTCTTTTTCAAAATGGCCAGCAAAAATCGTCAAAATCTAAAATAAAAAACTACGTATGTTCAAATATATCCATTAAATGACTGTTTAATATGTAATTTTTAACGAGGAAAAGAATAAAACCAACCCCATTACACTAGAACTAGCCGTTCTCGAAACATTTTAGTTTTTTCGTATTTTCTCTACTCCACCTTTCAAAATAAGTCCAGTTATCAAATGACAACGAAAATTGAATTAAAAGTTAATTAAATTTAATTAAAATAAAGAGAACGTGAATATAAGTTTGCAGGGAAAGTCATATGCTGTCCACATCAGATTTTTTCCCCTATTATAATCCTCAAACAGAAACAGCTTTTGTGAATTTCTCTTGTGAAGTACCGCTCACATGAATCCAGAAATAGTCTTATTAGCAATTACTGCATTCCATTTCGCTTGATACCTGTTTCCGAGAGTACTTATATCCTGAAAAAAGCGTTTCCCGTGCTCGTAACAAACAGCACCACAGTTAGAAGAAATTCAGATAAGAGAGTAAAAATAGTATTTTGCTAGTCTCTCATACCGCTGCACGGGCGCTTTGACAAGCAATGCAGACAATCTATTGCCACTGCTAATCCCAATCGCTTGAAAACTAGAACTAATCCGCAACGTTTAAGTTCATATTCGACTGCTAATCTCAATGTCTTAAAATCTAGAACTAATCCGCAACCTTTAAGTTCATATTCGGAATCAGCATGTCAAAATTAGAGGAGAATATCTACTTTTATCTGAGAGGTATTCGGGCAGTGGTCCAGTGTTATCAAGAAATCCGTTATTTTTCAATGTTTATGAACTATGTTAACAAGAAAGATCAATCATGTATAAAGCATTGATTATGAAACATTTTCCAACTGCAGTGCAATTTTATATAAGCACCTCTAAAATGTGATACATTTATCGGTAATATTTTTAAAATTATCACAGTACTGTATTAATTTATTATATTTGAAAACCTCAAACTCCATTGAAAAAAATGAACTTTATTCAAATGACGGCATTGAAATATAAATTGGCTGGTTAAAAGGCGATATATTCCAATATACAACTCATACAACTCATTATACAACTCATTCTCACTCTACAACTCATTCTACAATCACAACTCATCTGCAACTCTTTCTACAACTTATTCTCAATATACAACTCATTCTACACCTTTTGATGTTTACATTATCCATAAGTGAAAATTAGGCTTCGTTGTGGAAATAATCAACGTTTGATGATCATTTAAATTCAAATATATTGTAATTGCGTTGTTTCAGTATGTGGATGCACAGAATTTAAGCCAAAAATAAAGCGGTTTTAGGAAGGATACAACACTAAATATGATTTAAAAAGAACTTTAAAAATCACGATTTTGAGACAAGATGGATGCCATATTTTATATTGATGTGGGTCACGTGATCCCTTCATATAATGGTCACTTGATCTCTTCATATAATGGGTGTAATTATTATTTTACTTTTTATTTAAAAAACTACCGAATATCTTTTGCTGAAATTTTTTTCATATATTTTTATGAGATAATTTGAATATTTCCTAAAACTTTCGAAGCAATTTGTAAATTCCAAATTCGCTTTAAAAATATTTGAAAAATTAGATCCCACAGGGTTCAATGTATTTCATTTTTTCAACCAGGGTTCAATTAAAATTAATTGGGTGATATTATTCTTTTATATTCTAATAGGTCATTTTGATCTAAAATTTCATTTTGATTAAGTCATTTTTACGGCAGTTATCATGCTAACGGACAGACAGACAGACAGACAGACAGAATGAACAAAGTCATAAACACTTTTCAACTATGTTGTAAAGTGTTAAAAATGTGCCTCTTTCAGAATTACACGCATACACGTAAAATGTTTCTGTACAAAGATTTATGTGGATATGACTGTTGTATCCCGATATTGATGTGTTGCATGTTGATTTCATGGACTCTACATTAAAGAACTGTCTCTTTTACTGTGGACTATGATATTATTCCACACCGCTGCAGTATTTGAACTGTTTCTTTAAAAGACACAGGAATAACATATACTACCTGCGTTAAAAAGGAAAATCCAGGAATCAGTGCAAAAGCGCGCTGTAAAATATATACACAAAACATAAAATAAACATTTCATTCAAGTTTGTTTACAGCATTCTATTACGTCATGAAGGTAAGGTCTGTGCTCTTGCAGAGGATTAGCTTCGAAAGTACAAATACATGAGTCATAAAATAAACTTGGTCTTTCATCACTCGGGTACCACAAAGAAAACTAAGTGCTCTTGAAGAAAACTAAGTGCTAAAGAAAAAACTTTCTAAATTCGCAAGAA
Source organism: Amaurobius ferox (assembly GCA_951213105.1). Lineage (NCBI taxonomy): Eukaryota > Metazoa > Arthropoda > Arachnida > Araneae > Amaurobiidae > Amaurobius > Amaurobius ferox. The sequence continues at coordinate 86,507,344 of OX578151.1, read as the reverse complement.
AAAAAAGCGAATACGGAGCTGTTTCTCTGTAGCTGGCTTTTAAAATCGCACATCACTTACAAACTTCGATTAATGTGTACACTACAGCACGTCTGAAAAGCTGAAATTTGAATCTTAAATATCGTGCCGATATTCGGTGATACTCAGAACAAATTCGATGTTATCAATACAAAACGTGCAGCATAAAATACGGATGTGAGCTGCTCTTTTTTTTTACTTTCCCTGCAATACATGGTAATGTATAGGGAAAGTATTGGAATCATGTCGAAAATCGCAACTCGAGTTTTCGACGTATCTACACGTTTCGAGACCTCTAGAATACGAAAAAACTATTTTTAGCGTGACGTCTGTATGTGTGCCTGTGTGTCTGTCTGTGTGTCTGTCTGTCTGTCTGTGCAGATTATGTATCCACTCGAACTAAAAAACTAATTGACCGAATTTCATAAAATTTGGTAGGTAAGTGCACGAATCTGGTGCTGATTAGTTTTGGGTATGACTCGGGTTAAAAGAACCCGCCTTTTTTGCGAAATGGCCCGCAAAAGCTTGTATCCACTCTAACTGAAAACTAATGGACCGGATTTCACAAAATTTGGTAGATAAGTCGCTTGTAGGCCACCTTTGTGCTGATTAGATTTTGGTATAATTCGAAAAAAAATAACCTGCCTTTTTTTGCAAAATGGCCCGCAAAAATCATCAAAATCTAAACTTAAGAACTACGTATGCTCAAATATGGCCTTTAAATACTTGTTTAATACGTAATTTTTAGCGAAGAAAAGAATAAGACCAACCCCATTACACTAGGACGAGCTGTTCTCGAGATATTTTAGTTTTTCGTATTTTTCCTACACCATTTTTGAAAATAAGTCCAGTTTTCAAATGAGAACGAAAATTGAATTAAAAATTAATTGAATTTAATTTAAAAAAATAGAACGTGAATATAAGTCTGCAGGGAAAGTCACATGCTGCCCACATCAGATTTTTTTCCCTATTATAATCCTCAAACAGAAACAGCTTTTGTGAATTTCTCTTGTGAAGTACCTCTCACATGAATCATGTGCTGCCCACATCAGTCATGTGCTTCCCACATCAGATTTTTAAATTTGGTCGGATAGTTATTTAGCTAGAGTGCATTACACAGAGATTGATAAACTCAGAAGTTAAGCTAAAGATAGTGGATTCATGTTCTAGTGTGTTTATAATATGCACATTAATCAAAAACTGTAATTTCAAATTTCAGTCTTATCCAATACCCTCACTATATAGAATCTTGAAGTAAAACTAATAAAATCACCAATGACGACCTATATATGCTACCTGTAAAAATCAAAATTGTTACTTTTCCCATTCCATCTCATCTTAATTCCACAACCAACCATGTTACTAGCATTTCCATATTTCCGGATTATTGCTCATTTAAAAAACTTTGCAATGCCGATAAATTGATTTTTTTTCCCTTAAAACTGGCACGTCTAAATTTTAAAACCGCAGGATTTTTTTCAAAGCAAGATTTTTGTAATTTGACCAAATATTTTTCCATCCTTACTTTCGACCGTTCTTATGTGACGCACGTGACTATCATACAGCTACGGTTGAAAGTCTGCGGACCTAACAATTCCCTATTTTATTCGTCCGCAGGGAGTGGTTTCTTCCGATAGAGAATTCTTTTGTTATGGCCTTGTAGGGTTCTTGAAATAGGTTTGGTATATTTGAATAAGTCTACAACAGATCCATATTTAAATATTCGGCGTTAGAGGGCGATTTAAGGTTTGAAATACTTCCATACTTGAAATACTTACACTTGAAATTATCCAAGCATACCACCTAATTATGCGAATTCGAATAATACGCCCAATGTAGCTCTCTCAGTGGATCTATTTGGAACATTTTAGTACTCTGCAAAAATTATCGCAATATGTGCATTAGCAGCAATAATAAAGCTGTTATGATTTTATTGACCCATGTAATGACAAAATAAGTCGATTATACATCGTAGCCGTTATTAAATGTAAGGCATATACAGGGTGTCCCAAAAAGATTGAAACACACTTTAATTCTTTACCTGTTGGAGATAGTGGGCAATGTAAATTGCAAAAATGTTGTACGTAAGGTAGGAAATAAGACTACGTTAATGAAATAGTCCTCCCATTAATTTTAAGAAAAGTTACACTTTTTGAATTTTTGTATGACCCCCTTAGACAAATTTGGTCAATCAGAATTTTTTTTATTTTTAATGTAACAAGATCATTAAAAAACCCCTTATATCTGTATCTTTAGAATCAATTGAATTATGATAAAGGAATCAGTGAAAATAGTGATCATAAACAAATTGACGATGGAAATTGTTTAGATAAAAAAAGTACTTAAAAGTACTCAATTATTGAAAAAGTACTTAGTTATTGAAAAGTACTTAAGAGTCCGTGATTGTATCATGAGCCTGCGCGGAATTCGCAAAAATGTCTCCCATGTATTATCATCCAGATTTATCTCTTTTGTGATATGTCACAAATTTACATTTCTAATTTGATATATGGCCCCCATTCACAATGTTCAATTTTCAATTAAAAATTACTCGTTCATGTTCAATTTTCATTAAATATAGCTCACTCAATTTTAAAGATACAGATATGGGTTTTTTTTATTGATCTTGTTGCATTAAAAATAAAAATTTTCTGTTTGACCAAATTTGGCTAAGGGGGGGTCGTATAAAAATTTTAAAAATGTAACGTTTTGAAAATTAATGGGAGGACTATGTCATTAACGTAGTCTTATTTCCTACCTTGCTTTCAACTTTTTTGCAATTTATATTTTCCACTTATCTCCAACTGGTAAAGAATTATAGCGCTTTTTACTCTTTTTAGGACACCCTGTAGAACTCAAACTGACTCTAAACTGTGTCTGATCTATTGCTACTAATGACATTAATAAGTACGAGATTCCAAGTGCTGGGAAATCCTATGTAAGGGTGCATTTAAATCGATAAAAAATTTAAATCGATACTTATGTTGTTAGGTGCTGCGTTTTTAAATTTTACATTTTAGTAAGAATTTGTCTTGTTATATTTTGTCCAAAGGTGTACCAAAAATAGGTTCTTAGTTTTGATTTTAAAAGATGTATTTTATACTAGAAAATAAATATGTTAGTAGTCACTATTATGAGTATTCAATTTAGATTATATACTATATTTGTCAGTACTGTTATATATTGTTATTATATCATTAGTTTCAGCCATCCGGTGTGGTGGTCCTCTGTAATTTTTACGCGTGAAAATGGGTCGTGAGACAAAATGTTTAAGAATGACTGGTATACGAAGTATGAAGACATCGACTTAAACAAGCCATAATATCGCAAGATGCCGAATTTTTTTTCAATTTTATTTCCTTGAACGAGATTCATAATAAAGAAAGCCGCAATCGTTGTTCGGATTACGCGGAATCCAAATAAATGGGGTCCTGTTTATCGAATATCGTGACTCATTGAAATTGTAACTTGAAAGAACGGGAATTCAAGGAGATGTGACTCATAAAATCGACCCGAGCCCTCCGTTGCTGAAGTTTACTCCCCCCCCCCCTTTTATTATAGGAAATTCCTGCAGCATCAGCTGATGCTGCTGCCCACAAACTAAAAACGCACAAATCAAGGTTCACACACTAGGCAAATCATTTCTGCTGACCACGCTAAGAGTAAAATTTCACTTCGCTTAATACATCTGTTAATGAGTCAGTGTTAGTATCCAGCTGTGTTGTTTTGCCTACGTTTGAAAACGATCATACAGCTGCAAAAATATTCTCGTACTAGCCAGAACTAACTCATTCCGCTGCTGTTCTCAGAATTGTTGTAAGTTGCATTTTTTCCCCTTTTAATTTTCGCTTATAAAGGATTTATTGTAAAATTGAATTAAAGGATTTGTGTTGAAAAATTGGTTTCGGGAAAAAAAAAATTCGATACATTTTATTCACTTGCAACTTAATGCACAAACAGTCAGTAGTGCTGTTTTGACTATTGCCGATGCCTCTAGGGAGGACTTTCTTAAGGGTGAGCGTCAGTAAATTTTCTGCCCTATTCGCGCTTTGTTAACTTTCGCGGCACACACATTTCGCAGAAATTCTGCTTAAACAGTTGCGAAATATTTTCTTATTGATAAAATGCTATGCTTAGATTATATTAAAACTAAATTTAATACCCAATAAAACATAGAATATATGTTTTATTTTAATTTAAAATATTTTTGGTGCTGCCATCTGTTGTCGTAATTTAATTTATACCGACTATTTTTATTTTTTAATGAACATTTTTAAATGTCTATTCCTTCTAATATGCTATTAAATACAACAGCAGATCATATATAATGCCATAATCATGGAAACGTAATTGAACTTGGACTTGAAGACAAAGGAAAACTTGAAGACAAAACTGCAGTCCTCAGTGATGTACATCCAGATCCCTTATCAAATTTATAGAATGATAAATTACCTTTCCGGTATTGTGGCATTATTATAAATGATCTGTTGTTGTATTTAACACTGTATTAGAAGGAACAGATATTTAAAAATGTCCATTAAAAAATAAAAATAATCGGTATGAATGAATCAAATTACGACAACAGATGACAGCACCAAAAATATTTTAGATTAAAATAAAAAATATATTCTATGTTTTTTGGGGCATTAAATTTAATTTTAATATAATCTAAGCATTGCATTTTATCTTTCAGAAAATATTTCGCAACTGTTTGAGCAGAGTTTCGGCGAAATATGTGTGCCGCGAAGGTTAACAAAGCGCGGATAGGGCAGAAATTTTACTGACGCTCACCCTTAAAGTAACCAGAGGACTGGGGTCGAAATTTGTTTAAGAGCCCCTGAAACAGGAATTAGTAGTCAAATTTTGATGTGAATAATGTGTTGATCTTGTTGTTTTTGTTGCGGAAAACAGAGAGTTACGAAAAATGTAAACACTTTGGAAGATTATATACCTCCAAACCTACTATATATATATATATATATACCAGAATAAGAATATATAAAAGTAATTTCAGTCTTTTAATATTATGAATGTTTTCTTCGAAAGAACTTTAAAGAATATCTGTCCAGACGAGTGTTTTATTATTTTTTTTTCATTTTTCTTACTTTCACTAGAAATGTCTTTGAATCTATGAAAGATAGATATAAATAGTAAAAAACAAATATATGCATTAGGAAATATATTTTTTAAATATATATTTATTTTTAAAAGAAGCTCTCATAGTTTGCGAGTAATTGCCTTCTCAAGTTAAAGAATATTAATGTTTTTTTTGTTTTCCAAGTTTGTAATGCTTATATGTCTAAAGATAAAAGAGCTAGCTATAAACAACAGACAATACTTTGTAGCTCTATAAAATCCCTGCAAATGTATATGATTAGATTTTGAATCAAGCTCTCAGTTTTTAAAGTAATGTGGTTATAATTTCAATATTTAGTATGTTTACCTGGGTTTTCCAAAAGATAGGAACGCTATAATACTTAAAATGTCAGAATTGCTACAGCTCAATCTGTTTATTTCCTTCTTGGTGAAATATTAGTGCATAAGCTCGTTATATTTTATTTTGTTAAAAAAATTAGGAGGTTAAATGAATTTGGGGATTCTAAAAATATTTAATGATCCGTGAGGTTTGAACAGAATAAATAGATGGGTATAAATAAATAAATAGTTCAAGTAAGCATGAAAATACTCAAGTAAGTATTTATGTTACCAGACTAGTTTATAGATTAACGTGAATGTCCAATCTCGTCAGATATGTTGTATAAGTTTAATTTGTGTACCGGAAAGCACGTTAATAAAATTATTTGACATATTAAGGTAATGCCAATGGTAGGTGCTTCCAGATAAAATCGGTGCAAAAACTAAAAGTGTATGCTAGCTATAAATAGTCAGCGAGTAATTTGTAGCGCTTCGAAAGCCCGTAAATGAAATAAATGTGTCAGAAAAAATTGAATAAACTTAATCAAAAATTGGTATCACGTCTGAATTCAACTAAATAAAATTAAGGACATAACGTCGTTAGACGAAAAGTCATTTATTTAAACGTCTTATAAAACGTGCAAAGTATTTAAAATTGCCAGAGCGCTTTCGAGCGTTAATAAGTTCTTCATTAGTGGCTACATATAACGTAAACATGGAATGTTCATAAATAGATCAGTTACACAGCAAATTTGCATAAAAATATAAAATTGGTAAATGAACAGACTATTAATTAATACAAAATTAACCCAAGAAATATATACGGAAAATACAAAAAATTATGCTTTAAACGGATTCAAATTGTAAGAATATTACAAGAAAAGTGCTATCATAAATATATTATTTTATTACAGGAAAAGCATGGATTCAAACTGTAAGAATATTACAAGAAAAATGTATCACAAATATATTATTTTATTACAGGAAAAGCACGGATTCAAATTGTAAAAATATTACTAGAAAAGTGCTATCATAAATATATTATTTTATTACAGGAAAAGCAAGGATTCAAATTGTAAGAATATTACAAGAAAAGTGCTATCGTAGATATATTATTTTATTATAGGAAAAGCACGGATTCAAATTGTAAGAATATTACAAGAAAAGTGCTATCATATATATATTATTTTATTACAGGAAAAGCACGGATTCAAATTATGAGAATATTACAAGAAAAGTGCTATCATAAATATATTATTTTATTACAGGAAGAGCACGGATTCAAATGGTAAGAATATTGCAAGGGAAGTGCTATCATAAATATATTATTTTATTACAGGAAGAGCACGGATTCAAATTGTAAGATTAGTCCAAGAAAAGTACTATCATAAATATATTATTTTATTACAGGTAAAGCACGGATTCAAATTGTAAAAATATTACAAGGGAAGTGTTATCATAAATATATTGGTTTATTACAGTAAAAGCACGGATTCAAATTGTAAGAATATTACGAGAAATGTACTATCATAAATACATTTTATTACATGAAAAGCACAATTTCGAAAGAACAGTCAAGTCCATTTTTTATGATAATGACGTCATAAATAACTATGAAGAGACTTGAATCGAAAATTACCGAATTTTACCGAAATTTTATTTTACAAAATGTTGTTCATGCAAAATAATTTCGGACTGCAGCCACCGCTGATTATTTTAATTGACTATAACTAAAATGGCTACGCGTGATTTGGAGAAGGGTCAGGATTCCTTTGTCAAGATACCTCTAGACATGAAAATACAGCTCCGGTTATGTGGAAACTTGGTGGAAACTATTTTGAGATTTCATAATTTTTTTTTGAAGGAAGCGTTTCTTTATTGAACTTTGGGGGGAGTTTTTTTTTCACCATAAACTGATGTTACTGTGTGATATGTATGTTACTCAACATATGTTAATAAATCCGCTTCCTTTACAAAAAGCACTCTTTTTAAACGTCTGTCTTGCTGGCTCGGTGGTGAAGTGGATAGCGTCTTCGACTGCTGTCATGAGGGACTCGGGTTCGAATCCCGAATAAGGCATGGATGTTTCTTGAGAATAAAGTCAGACTTTCGCCTTCTGGTTCCTCGTCAAAGTAGAACTGCACCCTCTCTGACCTTCGTCAGTGATGATTTCTTGGAATAAACTTTGATCTCTCATCTTGTGTGTAGTTCTTTCTTCCTGCGTCACTGGTCCTGTTTCGGTTCCACCGAACAGGAGGTCATAAGTAACAAGAACAACGTCTGTCTTTGTCAGAATGCAAAGCAGTCATTTTAGAAATAATTTCCTGTAATACTGGTTGCTGTATATACTACTAATTGACATATACAGCATTTTTCATTAAATACTGCAGAATAACTGTTTATATTAAACCAAGCAATGATCTAAAAAAGAAAGATCAATCATTCATAAAGCATTGATTAGGAAACACTTTCCAACTGAAATGCAATATTATTTAAACATCTCTAAAATGAGATACATTCAGAGCTCTAAAGTCATTTTTTTAAAATTATAACATTACTACAGTAATTCATTATACTTGAAATCTTAAAACTTCATTGAAAAAAACAATGGTAGTTACACAAAATTAACTTTATTCAAATGACGTCATCGAAATATAAATCGTCTGCCTCCCTATGTAAAATCAATGAATATTTTATTCATATCACTTATATTTCAGATTCCAGAGCTAAATTATTTTCCAAAATTTAGAGCTAATGAAATCCAGAGCAAATTACCCAGCAATTCTTTAAAATCCAGCAATTCTTATACAACTCACCTTACAATCACTTAATTTATTAACATTCTGCATGCGTTAAAATTAGGCTTTGTTGTAAAAATAATCAAAATTTAGTGATCATTTAAAATAAAAAATATTGAAAATGCGTTGGCACAGAATTTAGATACATAGATAATAGCCAAAATAAGAGCGTTTTTATTGCGGATGCAACACTAAATATAAATTTAAAAGACCTTTACACAGCGGAAAGAAATGGATGCCATGTTTTATTTTGCAACGAATCACATGATCTCGTCATATGATTTGAGTGTAATTATTATTTCAATTTTTAATTAAAATTTAACCAACATATATTGCTGATTTTTTTTTTTCGCATTGTGTGTGATTATTTGAATATTTACTAAAAATTTCGAAGGAATTTGTGAATTTTAATTTCGCTTAAAAATGTTTGAAAAATTAAGCCCCATATGGTTCAATGAATTTCATTTTTTAACGCGGGTTAAATCCGAAACTAATTGGGTGATATTATTCATTTTCATTCCCATATATCCCACAGACCGTTTCAAAAATTAAATTTTCATTTTGATAAAGTCATTCCACGGCAGTCATTCCACGGAGAGAAAGATAGACAGAATGACGAAAGTCATAAACACTTTTCAACTATGTTGGAAATTATTAAAAAGTGAACTTTTAATTTTGCAACATAAAAAATTTGTAACGGTATGAATCAGTTCGTAAACTATAAATAATCTCGTTTTTGGGATATAAAGACAAAAAAATCGCACCGCATGCGAGCAGGCGTGTGTCAATAAGTATTTGCATCGCATGACCCAGGATGAAAATCGTTGTCAAGCGGAAAATAGAAAATATGACAAAAAATGATGAGAATAAGAACAAAAAAAGAACACATTTCCACTGAGTGAGTAAGATAATACATTAAGTGCTTTTACTTCTATTTATATAAAAAGAAATAGTAAAACAATCTGATTTCTGAAGCTATATATAAACAACATCATCAATGAACTTGAAATAAAACAAGCACAATAATTATTGTGAAATTACTTGTGCAAAAAATACTTAATAAAATATAAAAAAAATGCTTAACTACTTGTGCAAAAATACTTAATCCAAAAAAAAAAGCAAAAGTTCTATCACTAAGAGAAGTAAAATTAAATAATTAAATGCTATCTCAGAGAGTTTTCACACGAGTTTTACATTTTTCGAAAGTGATACTTAAAATAATAAAATAATAATACGTTTAAAGAAATGTAAACAATATCTTTAAAATTCAAGAAGTTGGAGATTTGGATTTTAAAATTCACTATCCGATTGGGAACTCCTTCTGTTATAGGCTTATGTCCGCGATTTAAGTTCAAGACAAATATCGTCTACACGATAAATTTGATTATGAAATCGAATTTTGATTTCAAATGTTCATAGCTTTTAAAGTAATTCGAATTTTTAAAAAAGTCTTACCGAGTTGTGGCGTCCTATAAGTTTAGCGACCTCTGTAAAGAATTTCTCGTCTGTCGATAGCTTTGGTGTTTGGCTAAGAGCGACACACACAAACTCACAAATATATTTTTTAATTATGTAAGATACTAATAGCTATTTTAGAAATGGGCGAGTACTATCGGGACCTCCGCTCCTCCGGGGGCCGTGGTAGTCTGTTTTGCAGAGCTTGTGACGTCATGAAAAACGATCCAGTGTTCCAGCGTATTTCAACCTAAAAGCGTTTGTTTTGATCTGATGTTATGGTTGAGCTCGTTTTTTTCAAAAACTTTTTGACTTTCATTGTGTTACTTATACATTGTGTTATTTACATTTATTTCATTGTGTTATTTACATTGTGTTAGTAGTATTGGTTGATTTTTAATTCCGATAATGTGTCATTGTCTACAACTGTAGCATCATCTGACAAATTGCTTTATTAGTTTTGCATAAATTTACAGTTTTTATAAATTTCATTGTAGTTTTAAAAATTTATTTACTACAGTGCAATGCAAATGTATCTTGCTTCATTCATTGAGTTATAAAATTCTCATTTACCCGACAATAGAAAGTAGTACTTAAAGCTGTGACATACATCCCAGAACGAGCTTTGTTTTATAAGCTCTGCAGAACATTTACATTTGATATTTAATATAATTCTGCTTTTGAGCTCATTTTTAAGTTTGCAAACTTCTATTTTAACTACAACATTATTGGATTGGTCATTTTAAAGCAACGAATGTGTAACAAGAATTTAAAATAATTATATTTATCTTTTTTCAATCCAATGTATTTCTGTGTAAACATAATGCATTTCAATTGGATACAGTAGCAGCTTATATTACTGATTATATATTTTTTTCCTGTATCGATTGTTTTTATTCTGATTTTTATAATTGCATAGGTGTTATGTCATTTTTAATGTTTGCTTGTTAATTTGTCATTTTTATGTATCACCCTGTTAAGTGTCTTTTTGAGGCCACTTGAAATGTTTTTTAGTTTTGTGCATTACAGAAACTTCAATTTCTTTTTTATTGATCTACGTAACAGATCCCTGGTAAAGGAGGGAATCTTGTTTTACTAATACTCAATCACTTACTTGTAGATTTAGCACATCAGTAACATCTTCATTTGTTTAATTTTTAGACAGATATTTCTCATTAAATAAAATTACTGTCAGTTACAATTTTGGGCCATTCCATAGTAACAGACTAACACATATAGGAAAACGAAAAATATTTTTAAGTACAAAAAGGAAAACAAATAATAAAAAAATAATAATAATGCAGATCTGCATATGTTCGAAGAATAGTCTATACCAAATTTTGAAAAAAAAATTGAATTTTAAATAAATTAACACTAATTAACTGTGTATGTAACAGATTAATCAAAATTACCATGATTTTATGATATACTTACTGAAAACAAAATATAACATGATTAGCATTAAAATAAACTATAGCAAAGTCATTAAATGCTATAATAATTTTTTGTTAGTCTGTTACAATAAATTAGTCTGTTACATTGATTAATAAAAAAAATCCAACACATAAAAGAATAAAAAATTTACATATATGTAAGGGAAGTTGTAAGTAAAAGACCTGTTTATTATTTTAAACATTAAATCAATATGTGCTCATTAAATTTTAATTAATTGCATTTTTTGTAACAGACAAACATACATACCTCTTTTTGAAAATCTTGTCAGGTATAGCTAAAAAAAAAGTAGTAAAATATTTTTTTAAACTAGCTTTAAACTCGCAAACTGAGCGAACGGGATCGTTTCCCCAACCGTGGATCGTTTTTCGTGACGTCACTAATTTGACTGCCACGGCCCCCTCTCTCGAACGGAGGCCCCGGTACTATCCTCGAATATTCAGAATACTAGAAAAGTTTTCGAGACCTCGATCATAAACATCACTAGAAAAACTTCGAATATCGCGCCATAAAATTATGGAATGAAAAGTTAGGATACCTCATAAGAAGAAATTCGACAGTACTTAGAAGCAGAGTAAAAACACAAGTGAAAACACAAGTAAAAACATTTTCAATTACTGGAAAAAGAACATTCTGTATCATCGCTTAAAGGAATTCGTTTTAAAGTATTTAAACAGTTAAGAGCGACTCTTCAGTACCACTGGATTGCTACTGAATACCTTTAATTTTATATAAAATATAGAGCTTATTAAATCCTGAACGTGTTTAAGTGCCTGTTTTTTTTAAATAAAAATCTGATATGGGCAGCATATGACTATCCTTATATAATGCAATGAATTTACTACCTTTACAGTAAAAGAAAATAGGTTATTCTTATAGTGGTTACATATTATTTCCAAGATATTGACATATCATCAATTAGTCATCATTTTCACTGATTTATCGCCATTTTTATCCACTTAGCGAGATTTTCGTTAATTTGGCAATATTTAAAAAAGTCGCCAAGTTGGCGACATTCCGCCAAACTTGTCGTCAAAATCTCGCCAAGCGTTATGGACGGAGAAATAAGTTATTTTTATAGCAGATTGCCGTTCAAATACAAAAGTATTACTCAAAGTATCTTTTCTCGTGAATGGAATGAGCTAGATCCACGCGAATGATGTCACCAAATGTATCGCATGATATCATATATGAAAAGTGAACATGTTTCTCAACAGTTAATATTTTTTTTAATATATGGGATTTTTTGATAAATTTATTTGAAAAATGCGCAATATCTCGAGAACGATTTATGCCAGCGTTCTAAAGTTTAAGTTAATCGTTTTCTAAGGAAAAATTGCATAAGAAATGTCTATTCGCGTAACATTATTAAAGGTTTTGATTTTTCGATGAATTTTCCAAAACTACACACGACAATTTAGGGGGATTCTGAACATCCGATTATGCTTAAAAACAATAGGCTTTCAGTACTCACGGATTGTAATTTTTGTACCAAATTTCATTCCAATCACTCCATTTGTTCGTGAGATATCGTCTCCACACACACACACACATATTTTCACGCACACACACACAGACATCCCCTCAAAAATGTTGGATTCGTGATCAGAGATGCTTGAAATGTGCTCACCCGTCGAAAACTTGAATTCGAATTTTCGACCCCGTTACAAGACTTTCCTTATACATTATATGTATATAAGGAAAGTAAAAATAGCAGTAGTTGAGAAGCATTTACAATTATTCCATTATTGTACTTAACATAGTATCTAAAATAAAAATATGATGTGGGCAGCACATGACATTTCTGCTAACTCAAATTCATTTTTTCTGTACTTCTTTAAGACCTCATTAAATTGATATTAATTGCACAAAATGACACTAAATTTGCATTTTTAATTCAATGTCTGCTTTTATTTGGTAATTGGACATTTTCCCAAAGGCGACATAAAGAAAATGCGAAAAATCTCAAATATCTCAAGAACGATTAGTAATAGAGTAATAGAGTTGTTCTTATTATTTTCCTCGTCAGAAATTACGTATAATACAAGCATTTAATTGATACATTTGAACATACGTATTCGTTTTTTAGGTATTGGCGATTTTGGGGGGCCATTTCGTAAAAAAAGGCAGATTGTTCTTTTCCGAATTGTACCAAAATGTAATCAGCACCAGAGTCTCCCACACGTGATTTATCTACCAAATTTTGTGAAATTTGATCAATTTGTATAACAGCTAGAGTGAATACATGATGTTTTTGCTGGTCAGTTCGCAAAAAAAGACGGATTCTTTTTTACCGAATTGTACCAAAAACTAATCAGCACCAGGGTCACACCCAAGGGTATTTTATGAAATTCGGTGCATTAATTTTTGAGTTAGAGTGGATATATACATTGCACAGACACACAGACAGACAGACAAACACATACACAGACGTCACGCTAAAAATAGTTTTTCGTATTCCAGAGGTCTCGAAACGTGTAGATCCGTCGAAAACTCGAGTTTTCGACATGATTCCAATACTTTCCCTATACATTACCATGTATTGCATGGAAAGTAAAAAGCTACTGTAAAATAGTTAAAATTTCAAATAAAATGTGACATTTCTAAATTAATGTGGTTTTGTTACACTTTTCATTTCACTTTATTAATTTATATACAAATAATTAATCAATATTATTTAATAAATGTAAATATTATGCATTAATAATTTGAAATAATAATTCAGGGTATTTGAATAATCGTGTAATACTCAAATTCGATGTCCGAATTCAAGGACAGTGTTAATCTGTCATATCTAATATATTCCTTAAAACTGTACTACACAATGAAGCTAATTTATTCGCAACAAAATAGTATTGTATAATAGAATGGCTTCAACTTTTTTACAGCTGTCGTTTCAATAAAACTACAAGCTTGTAACACGACTGCTTTTATAAATAGTAAATCAATCGTTTAATTTTAACTGGAAGTTAGTTTCGCCTCCGCCGGAAACAAAGTCTCATATTTACATGTTCCTGTTTGATAAGTTCTTGAGCTCAGACTGATAAAGACTTCCTGGTTAAGTGCTATTTATGAAACCAGCCAGATACCATAATTGGTGCTTTGATCAAAAGGTAAAGGCTGTAATTACTTTTAATAAAATTACTAAAGTATATACGTTTAACTAAATGCAAATAATTGATATGTGTTCATAAATATCTGTATTTGAAACAGGTTTGAATTATATGTTATGAAGTTTTACTGTGTTTATATTATTATTTTATCGTGGTAACCACCACTTCAAAGTAAATCGCTGAATCATGGCGTTTATTATGTCATTTTATTTTCATTTTCTGTCATATTTTTTTGTCATAGTATTTTATTCATTATTTTGAAAGTAGGTTTTTAACTGTTATTTTAATTTAGTTGATGGAGTAGCCCATGAAACTTTTGAAACTCTACTTTTTTATTATTTTCGTAGTATTTTATAAACTTGTATTTTTACAACAAACTGAACAAATGTTTTTAATTTTGTGGTGAAGTTAGCTCATTTAACTTCTGAAAAATATGTTTCCTTCTCTTTTGTTTCAGACTACATAATTTTACAGATTTTCTTCACAAACATTTTTGTAATAATGTTAACGCCTGTTGTTTGCTAGTTGAGGATGCTCTTCATGTGGCTTCAAAAACTGGTTGTTTTCTTATTTATATTATAAGATACTTAACTTATTTTTAGAGAAAGACTTTTGAATCCTTGTATTGCTTTCCTTCCCTTCTCAATTTTTTTTAATCAACTTCTTTTCAATTTTTTTATTCATTTGGCAACGTTCTTCTTCTTGGGTACTTGACTTAACTGTTCAATGACTAAGCCCGCTTATCTTTGTTGGTGTGATAGCTCTGTCCTGAAAAAGGAGACTGTGTTTTGAGTTTTGGACCAAAATCCGATTAATACCATTACTAAATTCTTTTATTCTATGTTTCACCAAATATTTTATTTTTTGAGTAACTTTAATATAAAGAACATGTATTTACGCACAGCAATTAATAAACTGAATAGCGACTCGGAATGTAAAATTCGGTGTAAATACAGTTAAATGCATACGTGTTTCGCTAAATTAATGTATGACCCAAAAACCGATTAATACCGGTACTAAACTTTTGTATTCTATATTTTCACCAAATGTTTTATTCTTTGAGTAATTTTAATGTAAATAACTTGTATTTGAGCACAGTCATTAATAATCTGAATAGCGACTCGGAACGTAAAATTTGGTGTAAATAAAGATAAGTGTATACTTGCTTCGCTAAATCAATGTATGACCCAAAAACCGATTAATACCGTTACTAAATTATTTTTTTCTATGTTTCAACCAAATGTTTTATTTTTTGAGTAACTTTAATATAAAGAACATGTATTTGCGCACAGTCATTAACAAACTGAATAGCGACTCGGAACGTAAAATTCGGTGTAAATAAAGATACATGCATACGTGTTTCGCTAAATCAATGTATGACCCAAAAACCGATTAATACCGTTACTAAACTTTTGTATTCTATATTTTCACCAAAAGTTTTATTCTTTGAGTAATTTTAATATAAATAACTTGTATTTGCGCACAGTCATTAATAAACTGAATAGCGACTCGGAACGTAAAATTCGGTGTAAATAAAGATAAATGCATACGTGTTTCGCTAAATCAAGGTATTTTCTTCTTCAGTGCAACACGCCTCGTCCAGAACTCACGGCACCCCCTTCTTCATTTTTAATTAATTTTTTTTCGTTCTATTCCACATTTAATGCACTAAAAAGGAAATACATTGATTTCATGAACTGTACTTATGATGTTTTATATTTATTAGTGAAACTCACTTGCATTCAACTTTATAATTTGTTAAACAATAAAATGTTAATGAAAATATTAAACATTAAAATCTGTGACAACGTCTTTTAATGATAAGTTAAATAGAATTACATCTTAATTAGGCAATAAATGTGTGACGTAAGAGGTCAATGACTTAGAAGTAAAAAAGAAAATTAAAGTTAGAATCCGTGACAATCCACATTATAGTGAGTTCCTGATTGACGCGAGCATCATTATATAATCTGCTCTTTATAACGAGGTTCTGATTGGCGCAAGCACAATTATATGGTCTGTACTTTATAGCGGAGTCCTTATTGGCGCGAACACCATTACACAATCTGCACTTTAAAGCGAGTTCTTGATTGGCGCAAGCACCATTACATAATCTGCAATTTATAGTTAGGTACTGATTGGCACGAGCACATTTATATAATCTGCACTTTAGAGCGAAGTCCTGATTTGCGCTACCATCATATATATATTCGACACTTCACCACTTGCTCATTGACGTTCCGTGGCGCTCATTAACGCCATCTGGCAAAGACCTTTCCGAAAAAGCATGTTTTGGCATTATTTTGCAAAGTCGATGTTTTTCTGTACGTTGACCTATATTTTTGCAAAGAAGAGCTCAAAATGTATAAAAGTTCTTCCACCTAAAATCAAAGTTTTTTTAAATAATTTTCCATTAACATCAATTGGACAAAATATTTCAAAACAATGTAACAATGAGTTCAAATCGATTTTTAGTTTTATTTATTACTTTACTTATATACATAATGTATAAGGAAAGTATTGTGAAGGGGTCGTAAATTCGAATTCGAGTTTTCGACGGGAGAGCACGTTTCAAGCATCCCTGATCACGAATCAAACATTTTTGAATTGATGTCTGTGTGTGTGTGTGTGAAAGTATGTGTGTGTGTGTGTGTCAGTGAGTCTGTGGAGATGATAACTGACGAACGAACGGACCAATTCGAAAGAAATTTGGTGCACAAATCACAATCCATAAACACTGGAAGCCTATTGTTTTTAAACGTAATCGAATGTTCAGAATCCCCCTAAATTTTCGAGTGAAATTTTGAAAAAATCGTCAAAAACTCAAAACTGCTAATAAAGTTACGCAAATAGACTTTTCTTATGTAATTTTTCATTTGAAAACGATGAACCTAAATTCTAGAAGGCTAACATGAACCGTTCTCGAGATATGGAACATTTTTCAAAAAAATTATCAAATAGTCATATAAAATAAAAAAATATATTTCCTATTGAGAAACATGTTCACCTTTCATATGTAATACCATGCGATAAATTTGGTGACATCATTCTCGTGGATCTAGCTCGTTCCATTCATGAGAAAAGATACTTCGAGTAATACTTTTGTATTTGAACGCCAATAGTCATTTATCTGCAATAAGACTTATTAAGAACATATTTCTCCGTCAGTAAAGCTTGGCGAGATTTTGGCGACGAATTTGGCGGAATGTTTTGAAATGTTGTCAAATGTTGAAATGTTGTCAACCTGGAAATTTTTTGAAATGTTGTCAAATTAACGAAAATCTCGCCAAATGGATTAAAGTTACGCTAAATCAATGGAAATGACGACTAATTGTCGAAAATTGAATATCTTGGAAAGAATATAAGTATCTACTATAAGAAAAACCTATTTTTTTACTGTAAAAGTAGTAAATTCATTGCATTATATAAGAAAAGTCATGTGTTGCCCACATCAGATTTTTTTATTTTATAACCGGATATTACGCTCAAACTTAAGTTGCGATTTACGTACGGTTAGGCAGATGCTTCGGTCTTTATACACAGTAAGTGGTCAAATTATTATGACCACTAAGCCATTTTAAACAGGGCAGCTAATAATGCTGACGCTAGATAGTCCAATTAGTATACGCTAATGAATCATGCAATGACAAAGTGCATTTTTCAAGAAATAATATGTAATAGACGCGATCTGACAGTATTTGAACGTGGAATAATAGTGCACACTCGAAACAGTGGTGCTAGCATTGGAAAAACTTTTGCAATTATAAATTGTTCCAGGGTAAGATTTATTAGGATTTGCAAAATATGGTCCATCACGCAGAAACAGGAGTTTTCTTTCATGCTTGAGCTGAGAGGAAAGTTTGCAGAATTGTTCAATCTAACAGAAGGGCAAAATTCGTCAAAATGCACATGATTTGAATCTGGGACCAAGTCATAAAACCTTCTACAAGTTGCCGCAAATTACACCATACAAGTTGTAGAAGCTCAAATACTAACCCGACTGTCAAAACCATTTGGAATCCCAGTAGATTGTGCTGATTTTACGCTGTGATCTAGTTTATTATTAATATTAACTTTAAATCATTTATTAACAAATTTGAAAGTTTCTTTCCTTTTAAAACTTTGCAACAAAGTTGAAAAGTATTTGTGACTTTGTTCATTCTGTCCGTCTGTCTGTCTGTCTGTCCGTTAGTACGATAACTGCCGTAAAAATGACTTAATCAAAATTAAATTTTTGTATGTTGTTCAGACGGTCTGTAGAACCTATGGGAATATAAATGAATAATATCACCCAATTAATTTTGGATTGAAACCGGGTTGCAAAAATGAAATACATTAAACTCTATGGGACCTAATTTTTCAAACATTTTTAAGCGGATTTAAATTTCACAAATTACTTTGAAAATTTTAGGTAATATTCAAATTGCTCCATAAAATATATAAAAAGAAATTCAGCGAAATATATTCAGTAGTGTTTCAAATAAAAATTAAAATAATAATTACACCTCCTATATGAAGCGATCACGTGACCATGATATGAAAAGATCACGTGATCCACTTCAAAATGAAATATGGCATCCATCTTGTCTCAAAATAGTGAATTTTAAAGTTCTTTTTAATTCATATGGAGTGTTGTATCCGTCCTAAAACCATTTTATTTTTGCTTACATTCTGTGCATCTACATACTGAAAAAACGCAATTACAATATATTTGAGTTTAAATGATCATCCAAATTTGATTATTTCTGCAACGAAGCCTATTTTTCACTTACGTAAAATGTAAACAGCAAAATATGTAGAATGAGTTGTATAAGAATTGCTGTATTTCTTTAACGCAAAATTATTTAGCTCATGGAGTCTGCATAGCTGATATGAATGAAATATTCATTGATTTTACAGAGAGAAGGACGATTTTTTTCGTTGACGTTTTAAGCATAGAGTTTAATTACTTGTATCTCCATGGTCTTCATTTTTAAATAAAATAAATTATTATAGTATTGTGATGAATGAAATGAATGGGAAATTGTTTATGAATGAAATGCTGCTTTTATAGAGAGAGCCAGGCGTGTTATTTTTTCTATGACGTCATTTGAATGAATTTCAGTTCTTTTCGATTAAGTTCTCAAATATAATAAATTATCGTAGTATTATGATAATTTTAGAAATTTTACCAAGGAATGTATCACATTTTAGAGATGTTTAAACCAGGCAATTTTTATTTCAAAGCCATCATTTGAATGAAATTCATTTTTTTCGATGAGAGTTTAAGTTTTCAAATATAAAAAATAATGTAGTATTGTGATAAGTTTTAAAATATTACCGAGGAATGTATTGCGTTTTAGACATGTTTAAATAAAATTGCATTGAAGTTGAAAAGTGTTTCATAATCAATGCTTTAAGCATGATTGATCTTTTTTTTTTATAGAATTTGCATACATTGCATAAAAATGCCTGTCAATACAACAGAAATCATTGAACTGCTGAGCAAGGTGGCAGACGAAGAGAAAATGCGAGTGACTATCAAGGAAACCATTAAAGGTGGATTTATAGTTGGTGTAATGGCTGGGACAGGTGGTTTTATCTTAGGACCCTTAGGATTTGCTGTTTGTAAGTACATAGCACATTCATTATTGAATAATTATGTTATGCAATTTAATCATGGGCACCTACAGGGGAGAGTGAGAGACATTCTAGGTCATAAGGATGGATATCAAGCTAATCGATTTTGTACATCCTATCTCTGAGTTTGCACCCCCCCCCCCTTCCTCTGGGAAAAGTTCCATGGGCACCCCTGAATGCAGTGGTACCTGCAAGACCCGTCTAGAAAGAATTATCACCTCCCTTATATATTGGATTTTTCCTTCCTTATAAAACATTCATGCCATTCCCTCTCGTCAACACCCACCACCAAGACCATTGAGTGGTGTTTGTCGCCCTAGCTAGCGGCCCTGGTTCATGTAGCAAATAGTATTTCTTTATCTTGCAAGGTATAAAAAGGACAAGAAATTACAAATTCATTTTTTATATCTCGCACTTTTAATTTACGAGATATAAGCAATACAAACTTGAAAAACAGAAAATATCCAATCTCATTACTTTCCTTATATACATATAATGTATAAAGAAAGTATTGTGACAGTGTCGAAAATTCGAATTTGAGTTTTCGATGGGAAAGCACATTTCAAGCATCCCTGAATACAAATCAGACGTTTTTGAGGTGATATCTGTGTGTGTGTGGGGGGGGGGGGGTTTATAGGTGTGTGTGTGTGAGTCTATGGAGACGATAACTGACGAACGAATGAACTGATTCGAACGAAATTTAGTACACAAATTACAATCAATGAATGTTGGAAGCCTATTGTTTTTAAACGCAATCGAATGTTTAGAACCCCTTAATTTTCCGAGTGAAATTTTGAAAACATCATCAAAAAATCTAAACCTTTAATAAAGTTACGCAAATAGACATTTCTTATGTAATTTTTCCTTAGAAAACGATTAACATAAATTTTTAGAACACTAGCACAAACCGTTCTCGAGATATTGCACATTTTTCAAATAAATTTATCAAAATATCCCACAAATTAAAGGAAAAATCGTAACTGTGTAGAAAGATGTTAACTTTTCATATGTAATATCATACGATAAATTTGGTGACATCTTTCCCGTGGATCTAGCTCGTTCCATTCATGAGAATTATACTTTGAGTAATACTTTTGTATTTGAACGCCAATAATCATTTATCTGCTATAGAACTTTTTATTCGTCCATAATGCTTGGTGATTTTGGCGACGAATTTGACCGAATGTCGTCAATTAATTAAAATCTCGCCAAATGGATAAAAATGACGCTAAATCAATAAAAATGACGACTAATTGACAAAAATTCAATACCTTGGAAAAATTATAAGTACCTACAATAAGAATAAGCTATTTTTTTTACTGTAAAAGTAGTAAATTCATTGCATTATATAAAGAAAGTCATCTGCTGCCCATATCAGATGTTTTACCTTGCAAACACGATTGCTAAAAAATTATATAAAATTTGTAAAACAAATTGTTCATTTAGAAAATGAATTTTCTACGAAATATATTTGTTGCGTACTGTTTAGATCTATTTTCTTATAGTTTAGAAGGTTTTACAAGTAAAAGTAAGTCTCGCTCGGACAAAAACTCGCAATATTTTCTGACGATTAAGAGCCCGCTTCTTGGCCCAGAATCTCGAACTTTTACTTTGTGGATATATAGTATAATGCATAAGGAGTGGTACAAAGAGTGGTATAAGGAGTGGTACATTTGTAATATCATTAGATAAATTTGGTGACATCATTCTCTTTTGTATTTGAACGCCAATAGCCATTTATACGCTAGAAGAATTAGATATATTGCCAAATTAAATAAAATGTCACGAAATTGATAATAAAAATGAGGCTAAATTAATGAAATTAAGACTAATTGACAAAAATCCAATATCTTGGAAAGTATAAGTATCTTCTATAAGAATAACCTATTTTTCGATTCCTAACATTTGCCAAATTTTGATGACGAATTTGTCTTAACGTCTGCAACTTGCTAAATGTTGAAAACTTGTCACAAAATATCACCTAATTGATAAAAATTAGCCAAATTGATGAGACCGACATTAAATCAATGATATGATGACTAATTGAGTTCAATATTTTGGAAACAACATAAGAGTAAAGTATAAGAATGACCCATTTCTCTGTTCGTCCGTCTGTCCGAAAGGCTTGGCGAAAAATTTAGCGGGATTTCGTCAACTTGCCGACTTTTTCAAAAGTGACAAAAATGCCGCCAAACTGATAAATTTGACGCCAAATGGGAAGTAATGTTTTGCAAATTCTGATTTCAGTTATATGACGGACATACCTTCTAGGATATATGAAATAATTTTCGTCAAGCTCACACTTCAGACTTCACAAACATTAGAATAAATTCACTTTACAAATCAATTTTCAAGAACCCCTTTCCCCCTAGAACATTATTTTTCATCTTAAAATTTCATTATTAGTTTTAACGTCATTAAACTGAAACAAAATTTGTTAACTCAACGGGGTTATGACGCCAGCGAGTTTGCCACTGTCAGAATTTTCAAGGGTAGCGAACAGACTGGTCGCCTTCGGCGACTAATCTGCTATAAGAATAACTTATTTCTCCGTCTATAATGCTTGGCGAGATTTTGGCGACGAATTTGGTGAAATGTAGACAACTTGGATACTTTTTTAAATATTGCCATATTAACGAAAATGTCGCAAAATTTATAAAAATGGCACCAAATCAATGAACTTTACGGCTAATTAACGAAAATTCGTTATCATGGAAAGAATATAAGAATAACCCATTATTTAATCACTGACTGACGTTTGGCAAATTTTGGTGACACATTTTTCGGAATATCTATAACTTGCTGACTTTTTAAATGTTGCCAAATTGACGAAAATGTCACCCAATTGATAAAAATTAGCCAAATTGATGAGACTGATGCTAAATCATTGATAAGACAACTAATTGAGTTCAATATCTTGGAAAAAACATAAGCGTAGTCTATAAGAGTAACCCATTTCTCCGTCCATCTATCCCCAACTCTTGGAGAAAAATTTCGTCAACTTGGGACTTTTCAAATGTTGCCAACATGACAAAAATGTCGCTAAATTGATAAAAATGACTCCAAATGGGAAGTAATGTTTCGCAGTGTACAATTCAAAGTTAAAAGCACACACAGTACCGTATATCTTATATATTGTTTTTTGAATATAAGAAGAGTGAATTCATTAAATTATATAAGGAAATTCATGTTCTGTCCACATCAGATTTTTTATTTTGTTATTGTAACTTTCTTTATATACATAATGTTTAAGGAAAGTATTGTGAAGAAGTCGAAAAATCGAATTCGAGTTTTCTACGGGAAAACACTTTTCATGTATCCTTGGACACGAATCAGACGTTTTTTAGGTGATCTCTCTCTCTCTGTGTGTGTGTGTGTGTGTGTGTGTGTCTGTGTGTCTGTGAGTCTGTGGAAACATTATCTCACGAACGAATGGAACGATTCGAACGAAATTGGTCCAGAACTACAATCCGTGAATACTGGAAGCCTGTTGTTTTTATATGCAATCGAATGCTCAGAAACCTCCCAAATTTACGAGTGAAATTTTGAAAAATCATCAAAAAAGGAAAACTTTCAATATATTTATGAAAATAAACATTTCATATATAATTCTTATTAGAAAAACTATTGACATAAATTTTAGAATTTTGTTATAAACTGTTATTGAGACATTGCACATTTTTCAAATAATTTTATCACAAAATCACATAAAATTAATAAAAAATACTTCTGTGAAATATGTTCCCTTTTCATGTGTAATATTATGCAATAAATTTATTGACATCATTCACGTGAATCTAGCTGGCTCAATTCATTAGAAAAGAATCTTTGGCCAGTTGGTTTGTTTTTGGATGCCAATAGTTATGACTCAACTATATGAATAACCTATTTTTCCATCCATAACGCTTGGCGAGATTCTGACTACAAATTCGACTAAATGTCGCCAACTTGGTGACTTTTTAAGTGTTGACAAATTAACGAAAATGTCTCCAAATTGATAAGAATGACATTAAATAATTGAAAAGAACAACTAAGTGATGAAAATTCAACATCTTGGAAAGAGTATAAGAATCTACTATAGAAATAATGAATTTTTCCGTTTGTAACGCTTAGAGAAATTTTGGCGACGAATGTTGGTAAAATATCGCACGTATAGCGACTTTTTTAAATGTTGCAAAATTGATGAAAATGCCTCCAGATTGATAAAACTGTCGACTAATTGATAAAATGTTCGCAAATTGATAAAAATATCACCAAACTTAAAGAAATGTCGCCAAATTAATAAAAATAATCCTAAATCAATGAAAATAACGACTAATTGGTGAAAATTAAAGATATCGAAAAAACATTTGACACTCATGAGATATTATGAGAATAATCCATTTCACCGTCCATTTCTTGGCGATAAATTTTGCGGGATGTCGTCATCATTGTAATTTTTTAAATGTTGCCAAATTGACAAAAATACCGTCAAACTGATAAAAATGACGCTAAATTGGAGGTAATATTTTGCAAAATTTTAATACGGTCATATGACGGGCATACCTGCTAGTATATAAGACACGTTCTTCTCTCCGTTTATTTGTGACACTTAGCGATGCATTTTACGAACTTGGTGAACAATCTAGTGAACTATCGCCAACTAGGCGATCTTTCACACCAGATTGAAAAATAGATCGTCAAATTGTAAAAACTGCACCAAGTTAATGAAAATGTAGCATAATTGATGAATTTATTATTACAATATTTAGATATATGGACTCTATTGTTTCTTGAGGATGCTATCATTATTGAAAATATTGTATGTGGGGTTGCCTGAAATATAAGTTCATTGTTTAGTATGTTTAGTGATGTAGTTTACATGTTATTGTAATGTCGATATTCAAATCGAATTACTTTTATGTAAAATATATAAATTTATGTATTATATTTCTTTTTATACAGCTCTGTTAAAGATTTTAATTCTGCCTTGAAAACCCCCTTTTTGTCGTTTTATGTGTTCTTTTGGAACATATTTTATTCTTAAACCGAAAGCAAAATTATTTCTAACATATTATTTAAAATGTGCGAGCGCTTTGAGAGTTATTTCTTCTGTTGAGTTCAAGGTTTTTGGCAGTCGAAAATGGAAGTGCCAATGAAAATAATTTCATAGTTTCAATATATTTGTGCTGCAGACGATAATGAAGTTTTGCAATGGTTGTTTATAGCAGGTGGTTCTCCAGACATTCTGTCGAGACATGCCGGCGTTTGGCCGTGAGAACCTTTTCTCGGCGGGAAATATCATGAATGTTTTCTATTGGTTATGACGGACTGGAAGCTCTCGTCCAGGTCCGTGGCTGAAAAGGTATAAAAGCCGTGTGCACCTTTTCTCGCTCTCTTATGCTTATACTCTAACGCTCTTACTTCAGTAGGCAGTTCACGATAGCAACGCTCACTCCGGATCTCGGGAGTCTGACCTCCAGGCAGATTCCTAGAGATTCGTGAGCTGAGGAATGCTGCCTTTCTAACGACTATTTTTGGTACGATCCCGAGGTTCATACCGGGAATGAAATAACGTCGAAACTGCACGTAGAGCGAACCCGATGCTCATTCCGGGACTAATACCTTAACATCGAGCTGGCTTGTGGAATGCTCCCGAGGCTCATACCGGGAAGGTAAATCGTATCGTCGCTACCCGAGTAGTTCTAGTGAATGACGCCATCCGTCCAGGCTGGGCCATTCTGAAGAATCCCTGAATGTGTGAAACACCGATTCATCGCCGTGTGGGCGATTGGCTGATGTTGAGAACTACGACCTTACTTACGTCGACTTGATGACAGGGGTAAGCGACCTTTATATTTCGATCAAGATAGGCCAGATGTGGAGAGTGAAACCATCCATTGTATTCTGTAGCTTCAATTTAATGCATATTCTAATATTATAATTTCTGTTTTGATTAATTATCAAAAATGCTTTCTTTTAACTCTCAGAGTGCTCATCCCAGTAATTTGACCATACCTATTTTTGATATCATTATAATATGTGGTTTACCACCTTTTATTACATTTTGGAAGTTTTAAAGCCAGTGGCGCTCTGATGAAATCTGCGCATGTGTCCAGTGGTGTGCTGAGAGATTCAGCTGTTGTATTTGAAATACATAGTAAATTTAACTTCTTGAATAAATGAAAATTCATTTGAACTTCTAAATTCTGTTTATTTATTTGTGTATTGTAATTCCTTTTGATATTTGTGATGAAGATGTTCTTTAAAGGTAAGGTTTTGATTTTGAATGTTTTCAGGTTATTTAGGTTCTTCTGGGCTGTAGGTCATCGCGGAGATTTACTTCCCCCGACAGGAGTGTGTGGACCTGTGTGGGTTATTTTTGCGGCATTTTTTTGATCATGGTTTTTGTAGTGGTGCTGGTGCTGGTGTGGCTAAATTCTAAATTAAGAGGTCACGTTTCATCTATATCCCCCGCCATTACATTATCATCCAGAAAAGCGCCAAATGCACAATTCAACATTAAGAACACTGTGCTATGGATCTTATACATAACTTTTTTACTGTGAAAAAAGTAAATTCATTGCATTATATAAGAAAAGTCATGTGCTGTCCACATCAGATGTTTTTTTGTTGTTTTCGTTGACTAATGTAGCTAACAATTCGGAAATTTCACCTAAAACTTTAGTAAATTCGAAAAAAAAAATTGTGGAGTGCTATATATTTGTAAAAAAATATAAAATCCTCGAAATATATTGCTATTCAAAATGGTTGCTATATTTATTGACCGTTGACTGTGGGCCCCGCTGTTCGTACATTCACAAATAATACACGTTTTACAACAAAACAAGTATAACGTATATACATTATATATTACATAATTTATTAGGTTCGGAAATATAAGTGTCCACTGTGTTGATATTTTTACCACTTTACAGCATAGTTGAACAGTGTTTATGACTTTGTTAACATTTTACAACATAGTTGAAAAGTGTTTATGAATTTGTTCATTCTGTCTGTCTGTCTGTCTGTCTGTCTGTCTGTCCGTTAGCACGATAACAGCCGTAAAAATGACTTTATCAAAATAAAATTTTAGTATGTTGTTCAAACGGTGTGTGGGACCTATGGGAATATAAATTAATGATATCATCCAATTATTTTTGGATTGAACCCGGGTTGAAAAAATGAAATACACTTAACCCTATGGGACCTAATTTTTCAAACATTTTTTAAGCGGATTTAAAATTCTCAAATTTCTTTGAAAGTTTAAGGAAATATTCAAATTATCCCATAAAATATATAAAAAAATTCAGTGAAATATATTCAGTTGTTTTTTAAATAAAAATTAAAATAATAATTACATCCTTTATATGAAGAGATCACGTGACCCACTTCAAAACAATATATGGCATCCATCTTGTGTCAAAATCGTGACTATTAAAGTTCTTCTTAATTCATATTTAGTGTTGTATCCGTCCTAAAAAAACTTTATTTTTTCTTGAATTCTGTGCATCTACATCCTGAAACAATGCAATTACAATATAGTTGAGTTTAAATGATCATCCAACTTTGATTATTTCTACAACGAGGCCTACCTTTCACTTATGGAGGATGCAAATACCAAAAGATGTAGAATGAGTTGCATAAGAATTGCTGTATTTCTTTAACGCAAAATCATTTAGCCCATGGAGTCTACAATATAGCTTATATGATTGAAACAATCATTGATTTTACAGAGAAGTAAACGATTTTTTGATGAAGTTTTGATCACAGAGTTAAGTTACTTGTACC
Organism: Amaurobius ferox; assembly: GCA_951213105.1. NCBI lineage: Eukaryota > Metazoa > Arthropoda > Arachnida > Araneae > Amaurobiidae > Amaurobius > Amaurobius ferox. The sequence continues at coordinate 86,479,704 of OX578151.1, read as the reverse complement.
TCCATGATTTTAAGTTTTAAATAAAATTAATTATTATAGTATAGTGATGAATGAAATGAATGGAAAAATGTTTATGAATGGAATGCTGCTTTTATTTAAAGAGCCAACCGATTTATATTTCAATGACGTCATTTGAAAAAATTCATTTGTTTTTGATGAAGTTTTCAAATATAATGATTTATTCTAATATTGTGATAATTTTAAAAATATTACCGATGAATGCATCGCATTTTAGAGATGTTTAAATAAAATTGCATTGAAGTTGGAAAGTGTTTCGTAATCAATGCTTTATGCATTATTGATCTTTCTTGCTCATAATGCTCCGATTTCAACCGTAAACAATAGATGTTATTTACATCAAAAGTTATGATAAAGAAAACGAAATTATACTGCAATAAAATTCCATAATTACAGTTTATTAGCTGTAAAGTTTTTATGGTTTTGTTCATCCTGTCTGTCTGTCTGTCAATTCGCACAGTAACTGCCGTAAAAATGATTTTATCAAAATGAAATTTTAGTATATTGTTGACGATCTGTGGGACATATGGGAGTGAAAATGAATAATATCATCCAATTAGTTTCGGATTTGACCCGGGTTGTAAACATAAAATACTTCGAATCCTACGGGACTTAATTATTGAAACATTTTTCAAGTGGAGCCAAAATTTCAAAAATTTTAAGAAATAATCAAACGTAAAATGTGTAAAAATAATTTACGCTAAATTTGTTAGGTAGTGTTTTAAATAAAAATTTAAATAATAATTGCACCCATATTGTATGAAGAGGTCACGTGCCACATTTCAAAATAAATTAAGGCACCTGTTTTTTCCCTCGTGTAAAAATCGTGATATTATTGACATTTTAGAATTATATTTATTGCTGCATCCGTTATAAAACCACTTTATTTTTGCATATTATCTGTGTATCTAAATTCTGTGCCAACGGAACTACAATATTATTTATTTCAAATGATCATTAAACTTAAATTGAATTAAACATTAAACTTAATTATTAAACTTAAACATTAAATATTAAAATTGACATTAAACTTAAATGAAGCCTAATTTAAATAGTATTCGGAATGTAAACAACTCAAGCGATTGTAAGATGAGTTGTACAAGATTTGCTGAATTTTTCGCAAGCAAGGTTATTTAGCTCTGGTGTCTGGAATATAAGTGATATGAATGAAATATTCATTGATTTTACGTAGAGATGCAGGCGGTTTTATAGCATTATATTCTTACGTTCCTTATATACATATAATTATGTGTAAGGAAAGTATTGTGACGGGGTCGAAAATTTGAATTCGAATTTTAGACGGAAGAGTACGTTTCAAGCATCCCTGAACATGAATCGAACATTTTTGAGGTGATGCATGTGTGTGTGCATGTGAAAGTATGTGTGTGTCAGTGAAACTGTGGAGACGATATCTTACAAGCGAATGAAGCGATTCGAATGAAATTTAGTACACGAAATGCAATCCGCGAATACTGGAAGACTATTATTTTTAAACGCAAACGACTGTTCAGAACCTCCCAAAATTTTCGGATAAAATTTTGCAAAAAAATCAAAACCTTTAACAAAGTTACTCAAATAGACATTTATGTAATTAATCCTTAGAAAACGATTGTCATAAACTTTAGAACGCTAGCATCAAAAGTTCTCGAGATATTGCACATTTTTCAAATAAAATTATTAAAATATCACATAAATTAAAAAAATATTAACTACTGTGAAATATATTTACTTTTCACATGTCATATCTTGCGTTAAATTTGGTGACATCATTCTCGTGGATCTAGCTGGTTCCATTCGTTAGAAAAGATTGTATATGAAATTTTAAATTTGAAAGCCAAATTCTTTTATCAACTATAAGAAAAACTTATTTCTCCTTTCATTACGCTTGGTGAGATTTTGGTGACCAATTTGATGGCGGAATATCTCCAACTTGGCGACTTTTTTAAATGTTGCCAAATTAACGAAAATATCGTTAAATTGATAAAAATGACGCTAAATCAATAAAAATGCTGATTAATTGATGAAAATTCTATATTTTTGAAAGAATATAAGTATCTACTATAAGAATAACCTATTTTTCCGTTCGTAACGCGTGGCAACATTTTTGTAACGAATTTGTCGGAATATCACCAACTTGCTAACTTTTTAAAAGTATCCAAATTAACGAAAATGTCACCCAATTGATAGAAATTCGCCAAATTGATGAAACCGACGCTAAAGCAATGACATGGCGACTAATTGATGAACGTTCAAAATCTTGGAATCTAGGTAGTTCCATTCATGAGAAAATATACTTTGGGTAATACTTTTGTATTTTGACTTCTATAGTCATTTATCTGCTATAAGAATAACTTGTTATAACGCTTTGCGAGATTTTGGTGGAATGTCGCCAACTTTGTGACTTTTCTAAATGTTGCCAAATTGGTAAAAATGACGCTGAATTAACGAAAATGACGACAAATTTGAGAAAGTTTAATATATTAGAAAGAACATAAGAGTAGACTATAAGAATTACCCATTTCTCCGTCCGTCCTTAACGTTTGGCGAGAAATTTAGCATGACATCGCCAACTTGTCGACTATTTTAAATGTTGACAAAGTGACAAAAATGTTGACAAATAGATAAAAATAGCGCCAAATGGGAAGTAATATTTCGTAAATTCACATTACTTTCCTTATATACATAATGTATAAGGAAAGTATTGTGAAGGGGTCGAAAATTCGAATTCGAGTTTTCGACGGGAGAGCTCGATTCAAGCATCCCTGATCACGAATCAAACATTTTTGAAATGATGTCTGTGTTTGTGTGTGTGTGTGTGTGTGTGTGTGTGAAAGTATGTGTGTGTGTGTGTGTGTGTGTGTGTGTGTGTCAGTGAGACTGTGGAAACGATAACTGACGAACGAATGAAAAGATTCGAACGAAATTTGGTACAAAATACACAATCCGTAAACACTGGAAGCCTATTGCTTTTATACGCAATCGAAAGTTCAGAACCCCCCTAAATTTTCGAATAAAATTTTGAAAAAATCGTCAAAAAATCAAAACCACTTATAAAGTTACGCAAATAGACATTTCTTATGTAATTTTTCATTAGAAAACGATTGGCATAAGTTTTAGAACGCTAACACAAACCGTTCTCGAGATATTGCGCATTTTTCAAAGAAATTATCAAAAAGTTATATAAAATAAAATAAAAATATTTCCTATTGTGTTCACTTTTCATATGTAATACCATACGATAAATTGGGTGACATCATTCTCGAGGATCTAGCTCGTTCCATTCATGCAAAAAGATACTTTGAATAATACTTTTGTATTTGAACACCAATAGTCATTTGTCTGCTGTAAGAATAACTTATTTTTTCATCCATAACGCTTGGCGAGATTTTAGCCACGAATTTGGCGGAATGTCGCCAACTTGGTGACTTTTTGAAATGTTGCCATGTTAACGAAAATCTCGCCAAATGGATAAAAATGACGCTAAATCAATGAAAATGACAACCAATTGTCGAAAATTCAATATCTTGGAAAGAATATTAGTGTCTACTATATGAAAAACCTATTTTTTTACTGTAAAAGTAGTAAATTCATTACATTATATAAGGATATTGGATATAAGGATTGTCATATGACGTTCATATCTTCTATTATATAAGACATTCTCTTCTATCTGCTTGTCTGTAACGCTTGGTTACGTGTTTCAGCGAACATGGTAAATAATCTAACAAAATATCGCCAACTAAACTTTATTTCGACCCCGAGTGGCCCTAATATCGTCAAAATTGCAAAACTGACGCTAAATTAATGAAAATGACGTCTAACTGATGAATCAATTATTAAAAAAATCTGATGTGGGCAACACATGACTTTCCTTATATAATGTAATGAATTTACTACTTTTACAGTAAACAATAGGTTTTTCTTATAGTAGATACTAATATTCTTTCCAAGACATTGAATTTTCGACAATTAGTCGTCATTTTCATTGATTTAGCTTCATTTTCATCCATTTGGCGAGATTTTCGTTAATTTGGCAACATTTCAAAAAGTCGCCAAGTTGGCGACATTCCGCCAAATTCGTCTCCTAAATCTCGCCAAGCGTTATGCACTAAGAAATAAGTTATTCTTACAGGTCACCCAATTTATCGCATGGTATTACATATGAAAAGTGAACATGTTTCTCAATAGGAAATATATTTTTTTATTTTATATGACTTTTTGATATTTTTTTTTAAATGTACAATATCTCGAGAACGGTTCGTGTTAGCGTTCTAAAATTTATGTCAATCGTTTTCTAATGAAAAATTACATAAGAAGTGTCTATTTTCGTAACTTTATTAGTGGTTTTGATTTTTTGACGATTTTTTCAAAATTTCATTCGAAAATTTAGGGGGGTTCTGAAAATTCGATTGCGTTCAAAAACAATAGACTTCCAGTGTTTACGGATTGTGATTTTTATACCAAATTTGGTTCAAATCGGTTCATTCGTTCGTCAGTTATCGTCTCCACAGACCCACTGACACACACACACACATACTTTCACACACACACACACAGACATCACTTCAAAAATGTTTAATTCGTGATCAGGGATGCTTGAAACGTGCTCTCCAGTCGAAAAGTCGAATTCGAATTTTCGACCCCGTCACAATACTTTCCTTATACATTATATATATAAGGAAATTAATATTATAATATATGGACTATATCGCTTATTGAGGATGCTATCAATATTGATAATTGTTTAGAGTTGCGCGAAATATAAGTTAATTGGATAATTTGAAATCGTTTTACATGTTGTTATCTAGAAAATTGCCAAATGTACAATTGAACGATAAAAACACAGTACCGTTCAGCTTATACATTATTACTTTCCTTATATACATATTGTATAGGGAAAGTATTGTGACGGGGTCGAAAATTCGAATTCGAGTTTTCGACGGGAAAGCACGTTTCAAGCATCCCTAAACACGAATCAAACATTTTTGAAGTGATGTCTGTGTGTGTGTGTGTGTGAAAGTATGTGTGTAGTGTGTGTGTCAGTGAGTCTGTGGAGACGATAACTGACAATCGAATGGACTGATTCGAATGAAATTTGGTACAAAAATTACAATCCGTAAACACTGGAAGCCTATTGTTCTTATACACAATCGAATGTTTAGACCCCCTGAACTTTCGAGTGAAATTTTGAAAAAATCGTCAAAAATTCAAAACAGCTGTTAAAGTTACGTAAATTGACATATATGTAATTTTTCATTAGAAAACGATTGACGTAAATTTTAGAATGCTAACATGAACCGTTCTCGAGATATTGCACATTAAAAAAAAATATCAAAAATCATGTACAGGTAAAATAAAAAAAATATATTTCCTATTGAGAAACATGTTCACTTTTCATATGTAATACCATGCGATAAATTTGGTGACATCATTCTCGTGGAACTAGCTCGTTCCATTCATGAAAAAAATACTTTAAGTAATACATTTGTATTTGAACGCCAATAATCATTTATCTGCTGTAAGAATAACTTATTTCTCCGTCCATAACGCTTGGCGAGAATCTGACGACTAATTTGGCGGAATGTCGCCAATTTGGCGGCATTTTTAATTGTTACCAAATTAACATAAATCTTCCCAAATGGATAAATATGACGCTAAATTAATGAAAATGACGACTAATTGAAGTAAATTCAATATCTTGGAAAAAATATAAGTATCTACTATAAGAATAAGATTTTTTTAACTGTAAAAGTAGAAAATTAATTGCATTATATAAGGAAAGTCATGTGTTGCCCACATCAGATTTTTTTTTACTGTAAAAGGAGTCATTGCATTATAAAAGGAAAATCATATGCTACCCTCATCAGATTTTTTGATGAAGTTTTAAGTTCCCAAGTAAAATAAATTATTGTAGAACTGTGATAATTTAAAAATTCTCACAGCTGAATGTAACATATTTTAGAGATGTTTAAGCAAAATTGCATTTCAGTTGAAAAGTGTTTCATAATCAATGCTTTGTGCTTGATTGATCTTTCTTGTTTTATTTGTCTATTGCTTAGATTTTCTTTTTCTAGGTGGGACAGTAGGAGGCTGCATTGCAGCAGCATTAGCTAGAAATAAATTTCAATCAGCTATTACAGTCATAGCGAATATGGAACCGGAGAAAAAGGAGATGTTGGCACAAAACATACGACGTATTATGGCTGATGTTAATGTTGCAGATATTGTTCTTTTCTCTGCAATGGTAGCTGGCCAACCTGAGATTCGAAAACAAGTCATACACGCAATAGCAAATCAGTTACAGGAAGAAATATCAAAGACCTGTGTGAATCACTAAACAGACATTCTTTACTTTAAAAAAAGTTTACTGTTGAATTGCACGAACAGATATATTGATATCAAAAATTGTTTCAATTTTATGACTTCTGTATGCATCATGTTGATTAGTATCAATACCGTATAACAGTTCTATGAAATATGTGTGGGGGACGCAAATACCTTTTGGTTGAGGATAGGTTCGAACTCCGGACCGAGAGCACTGTAGATCATTGCTATGCCCTTAGGTCAAAATAATTCTTAGGGCCCGAGGGTATAATCGGGAATGTCTTTCGAAGCACAGAGTGATGCAAGAGCTGCCCCCCCCCCACATTTCGAGTTGAAGACTATGTATTTCATTTGATACGCCTTCTCAACGGAAATTGAAAGAACTCTCTTCAGGGATGTGTGGGGATTGGAAGATCTTGCGCCACTCTCTGCTACGAAATGCATTCAGGATTATACCCTAGGCCCCGAAGAACTCTTTTGGCTTAACGCTAAAGCATGGGGCTGCAACGCGCTTGGTTTCGAGTTCGAACCCATTCTCTACGAAAGATCATTTGCGCCCTCCCCCACCCCCACAAAGGAATTAATGGACATTTCTGACAAAAACATTCTTAAATATTTGGCAGAGTTGCCAATTTTTAAAATGATGGTATTGTAAAGCAGTGGTTTTCAACTCGCGTTGCGCTCGACGCATGAATGTAATTTTGTGCGACTCGCAAGTGAACTTTTAACAAATTTTAGTTTTTACCAAATGCATAGACTTATAGCGTAAGGACTCAATTTTGATTTTTAGAAGCATTTAAATGTTTCAGATTCCCCTTCGATCAAACCGCTGACACCACTGTTGTTGTTTTCTTATGGATCTGGATAACAAATTGTGAAATTTCAAACCACACTTTTTACGTTTTCACACACCATAAAGAGTTACAAATTTCCCATAAAACACAAATCAACCGCAATTCTGAACAATTGCATATTGCGCGTTTTTTTACGCCGTCCAATATCATCATTCTCTATACTTACACTTTCAGCTCTTAGGGATATCGTCATATTGCCTACAAAGAGAAAGGGCGTCTGAAATTGATATAAATATTTTTCTATTTTTCCTAAGAGTAATTTTATATACCGCGATATATGAAAACGTAGCGCAGAGTTTTCAAAACACTGGTATAAATGCAATATAGGAACTTCAAAAATCCCTGTGTTTTTCTAATAAGATCATACCTCTATATGCTGCAAATATTGAAGTGCAGAGTTGTTTTTGGTTGGATGGAAAAATAATAAAGATATTTGTTTTCCAAGAGAAAAAGATATTTGTTAGGCAAAGGTCAGATGTTTTAACTTAATGTTATTTGATAGTGATATTGCCAATACCGTCTAATATTCATCAACAAGGGTCTGGATAGACCAGGATTTCTTGTAACTGTGGATATTTTAAACCGTCGAATATTTTTTAATTCTATATGCTTGCAATTTAAGTAACACGAATATATTAAAAGTAATTTTAAATTATTTCTTCGAGTATGTGCAGGGGGAGGGGGGAAATGTTTACATATCTTGTAGATTTTATCCTTCTGTGCACGTATTCTAAACTCTCTAAAGTCCCATAACTCAAAACGCCATCCTGAAATATGATTAATCACTCTTAACAGTCAAGGAATGCACAACAGCTATAAACAGGCTCAAATATATTTATTAAACTCAAGTTGCAATTTTTCAGTCGTAACGGAATAAAAGTAGGCATAGCGTCTACTTTAGATAGACCATAAATAAGCATAAATAAACACTTATACGTATTTTGTACCCGGACGTAAATCTTAATTACTTTTTGAAACCTGCACGCCACTTATAAGACGAATTGAGTAATATATTTATGTAGAAGATACTCTGTTAGCAGGCCTACATTCCTTAATTTCTTGGAATTACCATCGTCGAATGACTTGGTCCAGGCAATCCATTAATTTATTTTGCAAGATCAGAACTATAAAGAGCAAGAACGACGTGTGAACCGCGTGTCAATAACCGATCTGTCTAAACATTAATTCAATCCCACTTGTAAAATCCGCCCTTTACCTGGGGAGTTCCAGACTGGTCTTTCAAACCGAACCTCGTAGTAGGCTGTTAGTCCATAGGGAAATCATAGCATAATGTAAATTAAATACATTATAACGAATAAGTTGTTGAAACCTACCTCACAATCTGTACAGCACATTAGATCAGTGATCGGCAAGTTTTTTGATCGTGTATACCCAAGTCATTCTTTTTGATCGAGTACTCGACACTTAAACCTACACTTTTAATATCGTGTATCCCTATGGTAAATACAGTTACGTGAATTTTATGTTTTGCTCTAAACGGGCATTCCAGTTAAATAATATTCATATAATCATGATATTTTTGTGTTCGTTAACGTGCAATTTAAAAATACAAGTTAAGATTTGTTTTAAGTAATTTGATATTTTTCTCTCAATATAGAGCTTGTTTTCAGAAAAAAAAATATGAAAATAAAAATTTCAATTTTCTTTGCGTCCCCCCTCGTATCAACTTGCGTACCACCTGGAATAAGCTTACCATTATTTGGAGACCACTGCTCTAAATGACTAAAATTTATCTCTTGGTTCATAAAAGTTTAAAGACCATTACTGAAGTCTGTTTCTTACCCGACCTTTGTATTGCTGACTGCATGCACGTGTTAAGTTTATAATGTGTCTATTTCTTAATAAAAGAAATGTTGATCTGTCTAACACTTGTCTTTCTCTAGATCTCAACAAATTTATTTCTTATGGGTTGCAATAATTAACACAAATTATATCTTCATTGTGGTTCATTTTATCTGAAAATCCATAAGTATATTGTTACAACTGATTACAATAAATATACAAAATTTGGTAGAATATTCTTTAGAAATATATCGTGTTTACTTTGGAAAGGTAAAATTTCTGATATCTCGAGAACGGGTTCATAATAACTTTTAAACGAAGGTGTACGATTATTCCTGGTTAAGAGTACTAAGTTTCCTCTTATTTAAAATGGTTAATCCATTTATTTTTTATGATTTTTTACATTTTTGATTGAAAACGAGAAAATACATTAACATTGCATTTCCATAATTTTGTTTTTGAAAACGATCGTTGGAAAAAATATTTATATGAGCCTTCCTCTGATTCGGTCTTCTGAAAATCAATCCTCTGTCGTTTAATGATACTAAATATAATTGCACCAAGTGAGGACTTGGCAGTGCTTAAAATTGCGACTTGACAGGCCTCGTTCCTAAAAATATTCTTTAAAATTACCACGTGGTGAAACAGTAATAAGTCGACCACATTTTTTATATTAGTACTGTGGCGGAAGAACTTTTACATTGTAGTTTTCTCCGTTATAAATAATTATTAAATTCTTTCCGTTGACTTACTACTCTTAATTACATCGTAAATCGTATAGCCGTACATTTATCTTTGCAAGCATTACCCTTCCCATAAATTCATTCTGCGAGTTCCTAAAATATAATTATTAACTAACATACTACACAATTGACTTCCACACTATAAAATTTTAAAATAAAAATGATTTATAGAACATGATTGCGATTAACTTACATTACTTACTATATATACATTCTTGAGGAGACCCAATACGTGTGAGACAAGGTTTACTATATTTGCCCAAAATTAATTATTCAACCTTTTATGAAAGAAGATTGGCACATACCTCTTTCTGTCATGAAAAACACTCGAAAACGCTTAACGCTAATCTGTACATTCTGGACTCTAACTGTCAACGAGCGTCTTCCTGATTAACTTTTTGACCATCAGTCTAGTACAACTCTTATCGACAGTCATTCCTAATTTTACCGTCACACCATCTCTCTGAATATTGATTGAATACTCTGTTATCTCGTTGAACTTCCTTTGCTTGTTGCCACATCATTTGGCCTGAGGTTCAGATACGCCCTCCGTATCTCATTGGTTGTGCTCATGGCAATGCAGCAACACTTCTTCGTTAGCTAACCTGTTTACCAATCTGCACAGTATAAGTGTTGGCCCCCAAGGAGATATCTGGCTCAACCACACCATCGATGTATGTGCAATGAATTTATTGCAGTCATGACCTCCCGGGTCAGGCCTGTCGTAAACTGGTGCCTGCGGATCTGTGCTTTTGTTTTGCAGTTGTATATCATAAATATTTGTACGATTGAAACTGCCTAAATGTCTCCTGGTCTCACAAGTACAATAAATACTACGGAACCAGCAACATAAAATATGAGCAAAATATTTGGTCGCGAAGAAATTTTTACTAATTTTTCCAATCAGTGTGGCATATTACTTCCACTTACCTATCTTACTTTAATGAACGTAATAGAAAAAACGTCCTTTTTTTACTTTTTTCCAAACAGTTGATTACTTTTCTTATAATACATGGCAACACGGGAAAACCTAAACAACTGCATACAGCATTATTGTCTTATTTATGCCTGTACGTTGCTCACGTTTTAAATATTCTTCACACAAAGTTTATTTTACTTGTTGAATACACGGTAATGTATAGGAAAAGTATTGAAATCTAGTCCAAATGGCAACTCGAGTTTTCGACGGATCAACACATTTCAAGCAGTCTGGAACCCGAAAACTCTATTTTTAGAGTGATGTCGGTATGTCTGTGTGGATGTCTGTGCAATGCATGTATCCAAACTAGTTCAAGAACTCATAGGCCACATTTAAAAAAAAATCGGTGGATAAGTCATTTGTGGATTACCTTGTTGGTAATTAAATGTTGGTGTGATTCGGATACTGCATTTTTTTTTTAATTAGCCAGCAGAAATCGTATGTATCCACTTTAGTTGAAAAATGAAATTTTACAAAATTTTACAAATTTTACAAAATTCTGTAGATAAATTGCGCGTAGATTACCCAGGTCCTGATTAGATTTTAATACGACTTTTAATATGAGAATCTGACTTTTGTCTGCGAATAGACGCGTAAAATTGTCAAAATCTAAAATAAAAGACTGTATTTCAGCTTCCACTTCGACAATAAGAACCTGAAATTTCGTCCCAGTAGCTCAACGATAGAACGTCTGTTGGTTCGATTCCCGTGTGGGGCAGCAAGGTTCTTTACACTATGCTCAGATGCACTATGTATATAGGAAACGCAATAAGTTTCGAGTATACTTAAATAGGTTGCCATTGATGAACAATTTAGCGAATCATCTCCAAATTGGCAGAAATATCGCTCAATTAACGTAACTAACGCCAGTGTTAATGAAAATTCATTATTGTAGAATTCGAAATTTAATTGCTTTGAAAATGAATCATTTTGTAGGAATAAAAATTAATAAATTAGAATACAGTGCGTTTCACTGTTTGTGTGACAAGTACGTTTTATTAAGAGAGTATTCTGTGCCTTAAATTAATTGCGTTTTGTAACGGAATGTAGTATAGTAATTATGTTGCATATAGTGCGTCATATGAAAGCACTGTACTATGGGTCTGATACACAATTAGTTTTCTGTTATAGAAGTGATGTGGCCAAAAGTAATGTGCTGCCCACATCAGATGCTTTCACTTCAGGTTCGAAAATTACCTTCAAACATATATTTTTCAGGATTGGCTATAGATAGAGCTTAGAAGATGGTTAATATGGATTTCCCATCGAATTGCAGAGGGGATAGAGAGATTCACAAAAGAATTTCAATTTCTGGGATTTCAAAAAATTCGCATGGCTGTACAAAACTGTATGCAAAACAGAATGAAAAGGCAATGTTCCTTTAAAAATGAAGCATACACAATATTTGCCACACATAAGTTTCTGGCATCATATGTTCAATTTGAAATGTTTTTATGTTTTATTTTGATCAAAACTGTTCTTTTTATGTTGCACACACACACTCACACACAGATTCCGTTACACACACAAATATTTCATTAATTTATTATAATTATATAGTTATATTTTATTTATTTAACAAATGCCAAGCCATTGACCACTAGGTCATTATTCCACGAGCTCTCCAATACTTTTCAACAATACAGTCCAAATTATTTAGTGCAGAACACAGATGTCAGTAGTCATGGATTGTCCAGGGATATACAAAACGCAGTCAGGCGGAGTAGTTAAATTAAAACGATACAGATAGGCACCAAGACAGTCATGTCCGGTCAAAAGTATAAACAGTGCCACTGCTGCAGCACGAGGTGAATCGGGAACACAATAAGATCCGCAAAGCACACTCCAATGTTTGTCTCTAGAAGAGTAATAAGCCACACTACGAATTATATAGTTATATTAATTTATCGATATTTTTAGTGTAGCCTATTTTCATTTGCCACGCACTAAATACAAATAATGCTTATGTCGATAATATATAATTTATCTATTGTTTGCGTATAGTACAGAAAATTAGCACTGTGTTATAATGGAACACACTAAAGGTTAAAATCGCAAGATTTCTTATTCAGTCTAGCAACGGCGATATTGCAGAAATATTTAGGATCAGGTTTGGTGTTGTTCATTTTTATGTCAAGTACGTGACTTGCATCCAGTTAAACAAACCATACCGAATAAATAGAATATTATTGTGTGTATACATACATACATACAGATGTAAATATATATATATATATATATATATATATATATTGGAAAAGTGTAATAATAAAAAAATCAAGTAATATTAACATCACCATAGAAGCTAAAACAACGGACATAATGCCTATAAGAGAAAAGAACAGCACTGGCTCAAATTCGATGATTAATCAGAATTAAATTCATCTTCAGGTCTGAGTATTTAATTCTAATTAACCTAAACAAATGCCTGTTTCAGACTGAGCAATAGCACATACTATAAATGCTCAAACTCAGACTACAGGCATCACAAGATGAAAAAATGAATATAAGAAAATTTGTATTACCATATGGAATGAACCCTTCTTCTTTCACCACGTGTATACGCGATAAAACTCAACAAATTAAATTTTCTAGAAGCATCAGAATGAACAAGTTGAAATACAACCAGGGCGGCAATACGAACGTCCACATCTACACTCCCAGACCCATCCAGTGAGTCAGAGCAGGAGACAGGCCTATTACCTGTATAAGCAAAAAGGAATATGAACATGCAGCAAAGATGAAAATTCTTACTAAACAAAAGATTCATTGAAGAAATGGATAACAGAGGATGCCACTATGCACCATTATAAGGGCTCTCAAATAGTATTTTCAAACTGGCTAATCTTAAAAATTTTAGTGAAAATAATAATACGAAAACAATAATAATAAAATAAACACACACACACACACATATATATATATATATATATATATACACACACGCACGCACACACACACACATATATATATATATATATATATATATATATATGTGTGTGTGTGTGCGTGCGTGTGTGTGTGTGTGTTTACATCGGTCCGCATCGGTCCAAGTTTTGAGTAATGGTGGAATTATTTAAAAAATTCTCTCGCTCGTATTGGACCAAATCTGTATATTTTCAGACCAGGAAATATTTTTTAAATTAGGTTCTTACAGACCTGCACTCCACGAAACTCAACTAAGAGATGAACTGTTCTTCAATTTTAGTCTTCCTCCAAAACAATCCATAGAACAACATTCTTACACACAATGTGTGTCTACACGGATGTTGCTACGCAATGCACATACTTAACTGACTGTTTTTTCAGCCAATTATTTTTTTATATAACCTTTTTTGCCGCACTATATAATCTTTCTCATCGCTGTTTCGAAATATAGCTCCTTTCCTCCATATATTTTCCTGGACGTTCAAGATAGTCGATATTGTACGTCTTATCTTTCAGTTTTTCTCAGTGAATAAATATATGGTACATTAAAAATCACGTTACTAAAAACAAACACTTAGAATTGCATCATAGAAAGAGAATGAGATTTTCGTAAGGAATAAGATTTTCGTATTTACGTGGTCTGATATAAAACGTGCTAAATGCTGGTATTGCTAAAAGAGTGCTAAATGCTGGTATTGCTAAAAGAGTGCTAAATGCTGGTATTGCTAAAAGAGTGCTAAATGCTGGTATTGCTAAATTAGTGCTAAATGCTGGTATTGCTAAAATAGTGCTAAATGCTGGTATTGCTAAAAGAGTGCTAAATGCTGGTATTGCTAAAAGAGTGCTAAATGCTGGTATTGCTAAAAGAGTGCTAAATGCTGGTATTGCTAAAATAGTGATAAATGCTGGTATTGCTAAAATAGTGCTAAAATAGACGGTTAAATACTGGTAACCCTACTACCAACTGTTGTGGAGGAGGATCCTGAAATATGATACTGATGGAATTGCCGAACTTCCAGCACTGAAAATTGCTGTGTGTGATAAGGTTTTTTGTTTCTAAAAAAATCTTTTGAGACGACTCTATTACCCACATCATAAGAACGATGATTATAATATGGTGTATTTGTATCAAAAAAGTAATAGGAAAATGATGATCTTATTATTACCTTCTAACAGCAGTTCTCGCATTTCTGTATGTTAAATGAAAGATAACTTCCATGAATAATATATGTTTCTTCCGAAGAATAGTGGGCACGACAGTCATATGTATTATTCATAACATTTTATGAGAGGTTTATATTATATATATGCTATCTTATGTCAGTAAACATATGTGCTTGCAGAACTCTTTTAATAACGCCACTAACAATGACCCTTCTTGCATTTCTGTGTGCTTAAATGATAGATGATGACTTCTATGAATAATCTCCATTTCATCTGAAAAAGGGTGGGCATGGCAGAATAGTGTTAATTGTAACGTTTTATGGACGGTTTATATTACGTCTATGCTACCTTCAGTCCAAAAACTTATATGTAGGAAGAGTTACGATTTGCTAAAAAAAAGGTAAGATAACTATATTTGCTGAGAACATAATTATAAAACAAGTGAAATGCAAGCTAAAGGGGTGTAGAGAAAGAATTCAATAGAGAAAAATAAATTAAAAAAGGCCATGCAATCTTTTAGAGTAAAATTTTGTTGTAGATATATATATATATATTATATATATATATATATATATATATATATATATATATATATATATATATATATATATATATATATATATATATATATATATATATATATATATATATATATATATATATATAAATTGAAAGATTTTAATCGAAAATTATGCATAAACTACTGTATGTACAAAAAAAACCCATCTCTAGCATATCTGTTAAAAATGAGTAACTATAGACCAAGACTAAGGATAAAGATAGAAGGTAACATATCACTACAATGTAAAAGGGGGATGAGAAGAATATTAGGATACAAAAATCACAATTAAAAGTATATAAATATAAATAAAAATGAAAAAGAAAACACGGCAAAAATGAGAAAAGCCAATAATAATTAGATCAAAATAAAATATTAAGACATAGAGAACAATCAATTGAAACTACACAAAAAATGGCGGTTAGTTCGAAATTGCATTCTCATCAGGACAGCCATACAATTCGAATTAAAACCGATAGAATAGCCAGTTTCTGACAATGGCGATAGTATTTAACTATAGACACCATTGGAACTGTCTACTGGCTAGTGGAAGATAGATTCCTGAAATCTTTAGTGGTATGAAAATCTTCAAGAAAAAAATGCAGACGAGAAACCGACAAATACTTTGGCTGAAATAGAGACAGAAAAAGAGAGAAACCAACAACTGAACATTCAATGTCGTATTGCAGATATATTGCCTTTTTTTCATTTTCTGCAAAATGATGTTTTCTTCTTTAAAGCACTCTTAGTTAAAAGCATCCTTAGTTTAAAACACATTTAGTTTAAATTATGTACTTAAATCTACCTTAACAATGGATCCGATAAATTTTACGTTTGGATCACTGATTGGAAAAGATAATGAGTTAAACACTATGAAAAATAAAGTGATTGAGACATTTTGTTCTATATATTAAGATCTGTATGATGAGTGCAAGATCTGAACGATGAGCGTATGTGAGCTCCGCACGACGAGTGCACGTAAGATCTTTACGATATGTGTATGTAAGATCTATCTGTACAATGATCATTATAACGCTATAACTGATCTATGAAACATATGACTGATTTGAAACGAAAGTTGAGTCCAGGATTGGCCTTTTTTAATTAAAATGCGTGGAGAAAGGAAATAGGCCCGAGATATCTAAATAGTAAATGCAGGATAAATAACATTTTGAATTAAATGTTTAAAAGTTTGAAAAATTCATCTTAATATGCACATTATTTATGTGTGCTGTATATGTAATGTTATTGGTTATTTAATCAAACAAATTTCAAAATTGGTTTAAAGTGAAAAATATGTGAGATTTGTCTTCCACGAGATTTAAATTGCAAATGTAAGGTAAGTAACATTTTGCATAATATGTTTAAAAGTTTAATAAATCCATTTTAATATGCTTTAGAAATTCTCAATGTAGCTCAAAACACATGAAAATGAAATAAATATATTTTAGAGTTTGTTTTCTCTCATTTTCCTAAAGATAGGGTGGACTGGACTAATTTCTTTTTTTCAATCAGTGATTCATTATTTAAATTATCCAAATGATACTTAGAAATAAAATGTAATTTTATTGATGAGACAAAAAACAACTTTCACGTAAAATATATGAGAACTCTAACAAATGTATGCTTAACTTTTTAATAGAACTAACGCATAAAATATTACAAAGCGCTTTATATGAAATGACTTTGCTCCTTCATAACTAGGAAAAATTAATAGTATTATCAACAATTCTAAAATATTTTTCTTTGGATTGTCAATTCTCACCAATAATATTTCACCAATAATATTTTTGCTCTATCCAAATTAGCTAACACATTTCCTGCTTTTACTTAAGAAATACATTCAGTTTAAATTAATCTATCCGGCAGTAAATCCGAAGTTTTAACAGAGTATTTATAGTAAAAATATAAAATTTAAAAATATGCTTGAAAACATTTCTTGACAAGTCTATTTTTTTTCCTTAAATAAGAAATGAAAATATTTTTACTTTCAACTACAAAATTATTTCAGTCATGAACCTTTGAAAAGTGTGTTACGCGTCTTAACGTCATTAAATATGATTACGAGAGAATCTTCTTTTCACACTACGATTGAAAAAGAAATATGATAAAGATATGATAAATAACAGTACCACCATTAATAATATATCTTTTTTAAGTGGACGAGATAGCACGGCATATATACATCATATATAAGTCTTTGAGGCAAGTTCATGTCCTTATCTATGCAATATTATAGTAACATGCATAATACTGTAATCTACTTTTTGGTGTTCTTAAAGTTTTCAGAAAAAAGGTAATTTTACTGTATGTGCCAAAATTCAGCTTTCCCTGAATTTGTTGTGTGTCCATATCCACGAGGCAAGTTAGTGGTGAGCGTTATGGTGAGGTTACGCAAGTAAGTGGTGAGGTAGTTGGTGAGCGTCATCGATTAGGGGACGATCCCAACGCGCGTATTACGTCTGCGCAGCAATCGGCGACAAATAGCTCTCGAAGCAAACTCTTTAAAGGCCAACCAGTAAGAGGCAAAGCCTCCCGACTCGGTAAGTGAGTTAAGGGGGTTAGCCTCTCTTTAAGAGGCTCCCCCTGCCCTATTGACTAATGCTCACTAACCCCCTTAACTCGCTTACAGAGTCGGGAGACTTTGCCTCCTATTTTCTGGCGTTCACAAAACTCGCTTCACGAGCTCCTTCTTCCCGCCTGCTACGCAAACGTAATACGCCCGTTGGGGCAATCTATTATTTTTCAGTACTCACCAACCCCAGATCTCTCTTCACGAGTTATACGTTTTGCTTATTGTTCTTAGTATAGTGACAAAAAATCACGTTTCGTTTGTTTAAATTATGAATTCAAATATTACTTATTTTGAAATGACAAAAGCGTTATGCTCGCAAACTCATGGAACTCGAGGGCTCCTCCTCCTGTTCGTTCATTAACGAGTTCGTTCATTAACACTTATAGGTCTGGGGTTGGTGAGTACTAGAGAATAAGAGATTGCCCCAACGGGCGTATTGCGTTTGCGTAGCAGGCGGAAAGAAGGATATCGGGAAGCAAGTTCTGTGAAAGCCGGCGAGTAGGAGGCAAAGTCTCCCGACTCGCGAAGCGAATTAAGGAGATTAGTTAGCGTCATCGAACAAGGGACGGAACCTCGTAGGCTTTTAAATAAATGCTAAATGTTAGTATAATCGTCAAATTACAGAACTGCAAATGTTTATTAAAATGTTGTATTAATAAGTTTTAAATGTGGTTATAAATATTTGCATTTTCATGTTTACCTTCCCATTTTTCGAATTTCGATACATAAATATAAGAAATAGTAATTGAACACAAAGTTATGCTTGCAATTCTTTGTTTAGAATTTAGTTGCAGTTTAGATGGAGTCTTTTGCATTTTTAAAATGCACTTTGTATAAACAAAAAAATCTAATAAAATATCTAATTTCATTCGAAGCATTTTGCCAAACAAATATAAGCACGAAATACATTTTTTGACTGCAAATAGGGAGATTAATCGCATCAAAATCGTTTACATTAACATAAATAAGCGATATGCAGTTATCGTCATTAACAAATAATTGCCACTTTAAAAGAAAAAGCTTTTAAAGCATTTTTTAACAAATTTTATAAAATGACTCGTGTATAATATTTGAAAAATATTCTACTTTTTTAATTCTATTAATGATTGCGACGCAAATGAATTCAACCACTTAATCTATGAATGGATGAAAAAGTCAAGTGGAAGAATCTATATTTTAATGCCTCGAAAAGATATATTAAAATCAGAATTAAACATTTTATTTTCTTTAAACCGCGCATGTGAATTAATACATTATTAGAATCATTTCATATCATACTTTAACTCATAATATTTATATAAAATACTAAAACATGTTTTCTGGGAGTTAAAGCAGGGTAGTTATATAAAATAGCAAGATAAATAAATTTTATACGTATAAATAAGAGTGTAAATTGCATGCCACAATTCAAGTCTTTTTCAAGAATCTCAGCACAATTTATCATATTTATATATTGTCCACCGCAAAATTAGTGCCCACTACTTAAATAATACATATATAGATAACACTATACACCAAATCACGAAAAACTTATAACCTCAAATAATCTCAAACAGGATATCTTCAGATATAGAGGAGGTCAGCCGGTTCTTCCCTCTTCCTTCCATCCGAACTCAACCCCGCTGTCACTCAAAAAAGGTGTCCGCCCCTTCCGCCGTACGTGGGAGCGATAAAACCTGTCATCCTATATCTCACACATATGGAGTGAGAGATTCTTGGGTTTATTTAAAAAATCAAAGAGATGGCTGCGTTAAAAATTATAATCAATCAACGGATGGGTTTATGGAATGACTTTTACTTTCTGGAATTGTCTGGGATATATCAGGGAGCTGCTGTTAAAACATAAACGTTGGATGACACATCAAATATCATAATTTAAAAATCGGAGAGGTTTAAAACGCAGGAAACGTATAATTCTTTTAAAAATTCATTAAAATTTATTTATTCAACGTATAGACTCCATTCAAAGTTTATTTGGAAGATAAAATTTCGATCTTTCCTATGGTGTCTCAATAGAAACTTTGTGATGATAGTTTAAGTCGTTAATAAATCGATTTGTATAAATATTCGGCTAAAAGATAAAATATCTGAAAATCTTAAAAGTTAATAATAACGAAGTGCAATTACACGGGTCTTGATCTACCTGTGCACCAAATTGAATAGCAGCGGTGCCAACTGCGAAACACTTTTAAACCCGCCATAATTATGTTGTGGGTTAATTTTAGTGAGGAAAATGTAAGCATATATGCGTACATTTTGTTATTAAATCTGTTTCATTATTCATACCCTGTTTATTATATATAAGGTGTGTATAGAAATTTACCCCTCAGACTGTTTAATATATTCTGAATACAAGATTTTATCTCAGAAATTATTTAAAGATATTTCTTTTTTTTACATATTTAACATTGGTAAAAATACCTAAAAATGAATTTTACACTTTCGTTACTTTTCATAACGATAATTGAGTTGGAAATTCACAGTATGTGCATATTGTATATAATAATGTTGTTCCTACAAAGGCAAAATATATGAAATAAATAATTATCAAGAGAAAATAAATATTTTTGTGCACGTAATTTTAATTTGCTTCATTTCAAAATTTCAGACGTCTTATTGCGCCAAATGTCATTCGATTTAAAATTTCCAGAACACCCAAGGATTTTTCAAGTCGACGCCTATGTTTAATAGTCATAGGCTTCTTAAATAGTCATACGCCGCTTAAATAGTCATACGACGCTTAAATAGTCATACGACGCTTAAATAGTCATACGACGCATAAGCAAAGAGGGCAGAAGGAAAGATACATAGACATCTTCACTTATTATGTAAGATAGAAGAATACAATGCGCAAAGAATCGAATACAGGAAAGTATTCGAAATTTGAGACAGGTAGAAATTCGAATGTCTTAAATGCCGTGCATTGATTAACTACAGGTTCTAGAATAAAAGTTATAGATACTCGATGAAGAATTTCAAAAGCAACAAGCAATAAGTTTGCCTCCACCACCAGTGCTAATGTCTTGAATATCACGCATTGATTAACTACAGATTCTATAAAAAAAAGTTAAGCCTACTCCAAGAAGAAAGTCAAAAGTACCAAGAAGAATGTTTGTATCCGCCAAGTGTGTGAATGTCTTGAATATCACACTTATTCATTAACTACAGATTCTATAATAAAAAGTTAAGCGTACTCCAAGAAGAAAGTCAAAAGTACCAAGAAGAATGTTTGTATCCGCCAAGTGTGTGAATGTCTTGAATATCACGCATGGATTAACTACAGATTCTATAATAAAAAGTTAAGCCTACTCCAAGAAGAAAGTCAAAAGTACCAAGAAGAATGTTTGTATCTGCCAGGTGTGTGAATGTCTTGAATATCACGCATTGATTAACTACAGATTCTATAATAAAAAGTTAAGCATACTCCAAAAAGAAAGTAAAAAGTACCAAGAAGAATGTTTGTATCCACCACGTGTGTGAATGTCTTGAATATCACGCATTGATTAACTACAGATTCTATAATAAAAAGTTAAGCCTACTCCAAGAAGAAAGTCAAAAGTACCAAGAAGAATGTTTGTATCCGCCAAGTGTGTGAATGTCTTGAATATCACACTCATTGATTAACTACAGATTCTATAATAAAAAGTTAAGCGTTCTTCAAGAGGAAAGTCAAAAGTACCAAGAAGAATGTTTGTATCCGCCAAGTGTGTGAATGTCTTGAATATCTCGCATTGATTAACTACAGGGTCTGGAATAAAAAGTTAAGAGAATTTACTCTAAGAAGAAATTCAAAAATACAAAGAAGAAAGTTTGTCTCTGCCAAGTGCGCGAATGTCTTGAATATCGGGCGTTGATTAACTACAGGTTCTAGAATAAAAGTTATGTGTACTCTCAGAAGAAAGTCAAAAGTACCAAGAAGAAAGTTTGTATCCGCCAAGTGCGCGAATGTCTTGAATATCGGGCGCTGATTAACTACAGGTTCTAGAATAAAAGTTAAGGGTACTCAAAGAAGAAATTCAAAAGTACCAAAAAGAAAGTTTATCGCCGCCAAGTGTGCGAATTTCTTGAATATCGTGCATTAATTAACTACAGGTTCTGGAATAAAAAGTTAAGCTTACTTTAAGAAGAAATTTAAAAGTTCTAAGAAGAAAGTTTGTCGCCGCCAAGTGAAAACATTTTCGACTACTGGAAAAAAGAGCAGTATATATCCTTGCTTGAAGGAATTGTGTTTGATGTATTTAAACATTCCGCCTTCAACAATTTATAAGAGCGATTCTTCAGCACTTCTGGTTTCATTTGCGTCAAAATAAAAAGCAGCAGTTTTAAATGCTTGTTTCCTATAATGAAAATCTGCCGGAGGTGAGAAAAAGTTAACCATTATCCAATTACCATAGTTAGAGTACTTAAAATTAAAAACTACTCTAAAATAATTTAATTTTTGATATAAAGAGTTTCATTTCTAAATTAATGTGTTTCCATTACGCATTTTACATTTATTATAGTACTTTATTGTTTTATTTATTAATAAATAGTATTTAATAAATGCAAATAATTTTTATTCTCGATTTGAAATAGTTATTCGGTGAATTCGATTTTTCGATGCAATTGAATACTCGAGATCTGATATTCGAAATCCATATTCGAATTAAAGAAAAGTGGTATTCTCTCCGCTAATTTATATTATCTAGCAGTATACCCGTTCTTCGTACGGAATATGCAATATAAAGAATTTATAAAATTCATATTTATGTGCAAATTCCTGTAGTATTTTAAATGACATTGTTATTCACATTCTATTAAAATGTTTAATTTGAGTCACATTTATTTCACTTATTTCCCTTTGTTTCGCTAGCATTACTTAAACTATAAATTATTTCAGTAATTTTTATCATCGAAGTAATTTTAAATGAAGTAATTTTTACTATTTTTATTGTTAAGAACAGCATACCTAAATAATTTAATGCTGGAAATAACACTGCTGTCCATCTGGCCACATTTTTCTGAACCTATGCGAGAAGAATAACATTCCTAGCAGTGGGATCGCATTCAGTTATCCGTAAACTAACGAGACAAATACGTAATCGCATTCACGTTATATTTATAAAAGACACAATCTTATATTTGTACATTTCTAACAGAAGGATTACACGCAGTTATCAGTAAACTAACAAGAAGCATACGCAATTGCATTCACGCTATATTTCTAAAAAACACAATCTTATATTTATATTTTAACTCCATTTTTGCCGTGTAATACAGAAAATGTGGAATTTTCTTTATTATATCTTACACGTATAAAAGCTGATAACCCAGATGATTTTCCCTGTATAAGTTTTTTGTTACTTAGGTCAAATATTTATTGCCTTGTTTACTGTTCATCATTCGCATGTGACGCACGTGACTTGTATGCGAGATATGTGGATAGAAAAATGCTCAGTTTTCTTCGTGCATGGATATTTTTACTTCCCCGTTCTATTCTTATTTTCCCGTTCTAGAAAAAATATTATTTTTCAGAAAATTTACGATTGCGAGATTTTCATAGTTAAGCACGTATTAATATCTCCTGAACATATTTCGGACACATCTGGAAATATGCCTGTGTGTGTGTGTGTTTAAGTTTGTGTCAATGTGTATATATATGTGTGTGTGTGAAAGAGAGAAATAGTTACATATTCAAGAATGAATGTAACTACCAATATAAAATGTTGCGTGTAGATACATTACATGTAAACCTGGGACAAGATAGAGATTTCTGTGTTTTCATAACTAAATCTCCAATTATAAGATTATCATTATTTCCCATTGAAAATAATGAATGTTCATTAAGATTTTCATTATTTACTATGGAAAATAATTAATTTTCATTAAGATTTTTATTTTCATATGAAAAATAATGGATGTTTATCATCTATCTATATTTAAAATGTAGCTGAAGCCACTGACGCCACTGTTTGACAAATGTATCATTAATTCAGTTTTTCTGATTCGTACTGCAAAAACTACAGCATACAAAATATAAAATTTGGTACACTTGTACATAAATATTTGAAACACACGCTAAAATAATTTTTTTTTATTTTAACTTTAGCTTAAAAATATTTAATGTCAAAATCCAAGACAAAATATTTGAGTTACGAGTTTGTTCTAGACAGTAACAAAACCATTAATTTTTTCAGACGTGTACCTACATAGTTGAATTATTGAGGACGGAGCCCCTTTTTTTAACACTTTCCAGCATAGTTGAAAAGTGGAAATGAATGTAAATAAATATTATCACCCAATTAGCTTTGGGATTGAGACCGGGTTGAAAAAGTGAAATACATTGAACCCAATGGAACCTAATTTTCCAAACATTTTTAAACGAAGTCAAAATTTGCAAATTTCTTCGAAAATTTTTGAAATTATTCAAATTATCCCATAAAATATATTAAAAAAATATAGCAAAATATGTTCGGTAGATTTTAAATAAAAAATAGAATAATTATTACACAAATATTAAATGAAGTAAGTGATCACTTAACCCACTTCAAAATAAAATATGGCATCCATCTTTTTTCACTGTAGAAATCGTGAATATTTAAATGTTTTTAAATTTATATTTAGTATTGCACCCGTCCTAAAACCGCTTTATTTATGCGTATTTTCTCTTCATCTATATTCTGTTCCAACGCAATTACAATTTTTTTGTTTAAATGATTATCAAACTTTGATTATTTCTACATAGAAATCTAATTTCTACAGCATACAGAATATAAACAAATCAAGCTGGTGTAAGATGAATTGTATAACAATGGCTGAACTTTGCTTACACAAAATTATTTAGCTCTAGAGTCTGAATAAAAGTGACATGAATGAAATATGATTTTTCGTAAATAGCCAGACAATTTATATTTCGATGACGTCATTTGAATAAAGTTAATTTTCTTCTATGAAGTTTTAAGTTTTCAAATATAATAAATTTTTGCAGTACTGTGATAATTTAAAGTATATGAGAGTTGAATGTATCGCATTTTAGAGATGTTTAAATAAAATTGCATTTCAGTTAGAAAGTATTTCATAATCAATGCTTTATGCATGATTGATCTACCTTGTTTTATTTTGCAAGTTACTCTACTTTTATGTACTTCTGAAGTGAAAAATTATCTTCTGTATAGTCGCGTTCGAGTTTTTCTGTATGACACCATAAAAACTATAACCTACAAAAATATATAATTTTGTACATTTGTAGAGGCGTGATAGGTAAATATACTGTAATGAACCGTATTCGAATTAAACTTTAGTTTGGATTGTAAAATTTTTTGAAGATAACTCAATGAGTGGAAGTAAGCAGGAGGCGAAGATCAAAGCGACTTTAGAGATTATCAGTCTCATATCAAAAAACTATAACATAAAAAATATGACATTTGGTATATTTGCATTGAAATAGTGGAAGAACATTGTGAAATAAACCGTCTTTCGATTTAAACTTTAGTTTGGCTTGAAATAACTCACGAAGATAACTCAGCGAATGCCAGTGAGTAGGAATCTAAGCCTCCCGACACGCGAAGCGAATAACGGTGTTCGTGTAGCGTAGCGAGGAGATAGAGCCCCTTATTTTCTATAAAAAATAAATAATAGTGGATATTTTAATATTGACTTTATTTCCAATGGCAAAAAATTGAGTTTTCTTTATTTCCTAAGAAAAAAAAAATCTGATGTAGGCAACATATGACTTTCCTTATGTAATGTAATGAATTTACTACTGTTACAGTAAAAAAAAATAGGTTTTACTTATAGTAGATACTAATATTGTTTCTAAGATATTGAATTTTCGAATTTTCAACAATTGATCGTCATTTTCATTGATTTAGCGTCATTTTTATCCAGTTGGCGAGATTTTCGTTAATTTGGCAACATTTAAAAAGTCGCCAAGTTAGCGACATTCCGCGAAATTCGTCGCCAAAAACTCGCCAAGCGTTATGGACGAAGAAATAAGTTATTCTTAAAGCAGACAAATGTCTATTGGCGTTTAAATACAAACGTATTACTCAAAGTATCTTTTTCATGAATGGAACGAGCTAGATCCATGAGAATGATGTCACCCAATTTATCGTATGGTATGACATATGAAAAGTGAACATCTTTCTCAATAGGAAATATTTGTATTTTATTTTATATGACTTTTTGATAATTTTTTTGAAAAATGTGCACTATCTCGAGAACGGTTCATGTTAGCGTTCTAAAATTTATGCCAATCGTTTTCTAATGAAAAATTACATAAGAAATGTCTATTTGCGTAAATTTATTAGTGGTTTTGATTTTTTGACGATTTTTTCAAATTTTCATTCGAAAATTCAGGAGGGTTTTGAACATTCGATTGCGTATAAAAACAATAGGCTTCCAGTGTTTACGGATTGTGATTTTTGCTCCAAATTTGGTTCTAATAGGTCCATTCGTTCGTCAGTTATCGTCTCCACAGATTCACTGACACACACACACACACACTCAGACATCACTTCAAAGATGTTTAATTCTTGATCAGGGATTACATCCATCTTCCGTCAAGTTTGAAAAGAACCCGTTCCTGGAAAATTTGCATGTTACTGTATTATTATTGACTTGAAATACATAGTAATACACACTGCCCACATTGCAATACCAAGAAAATTGAAATTTCCTCCTTTAAAGTTTGCACGTCTAAATGCTGAAAATGTAGGATTTAGTTATCAGTAGCAGTTTTCCTATTTAAATTAATTTTTCTGCCTTGCTTAATTTTGGACAATCCTATGCGACTTCAAAATAGTTATTATTGAATCACGTGGATAGAAAAATTCTATATATTCTTCGTATATAAAGATTATTTCTAAAAGTCAGTCCAAGGGATTTATATCCAAGGGAATAAAGTTTGTCATACGTTGTAAAGAATCTTGGTTCTCCAACCGGGAATCGAACAATAGATCGAACAATCACCGAACTGACCAGCCGATGATCCACCGTTAGGCTACAGGTACGAAATTGCAAGTTCTCACTGCCGAAGTGGACGCTGCGTTCTGCACTCTCTAATGTCATATCGGTGTGCAACTGATAATCTGTCTGATCACCTCCTGCTACTTTTACCCCAGGTTAGCTCCTAATACTACCGTTGTACCCAGGTTAGCCTCCTAATACTACAGTTGTACCCAGGTTAGCCTCCTAATACTACCGTTGTACCCAGGTTAGCCTCCTATTACTACCGTTGTACCCAGGTTAGCCTCCTAATACTACCGTTGTACCCAGGTTAGCCTCCTAATACTACCGTTGTACCCAGGTTAGCCTCCTAATACTACCGTTGTTCCCAGGTTAGTATCCTGCGTGGTTATTGTCCTCCTAATTTGAAAATCGGTGCTACATATACCAGAGTCCACAGAATTCGTACTAATCGTACTAGAGTCAGTTTCAGACCTTAGACATATTTGCACTAACTTACAGGACTGATACCTGTTCGGACGGCATTGTAAAAAATCTGAGGTGGACAACACATGTATTTCCTTATATAATGCAATGACTTTACTACTTTTACAGTAAAAAAAATAGATTATTCTTATAGTAGATGCTTATATTCTTTCCAAGATATTGAATTTTCGACAATGAGTCGTCATTTTCATTGATTTAGCGTCATTTTTATCTATTTGGCGAGATTTTCGTTAATTTGGCAACATTTAAAAAAGTTGCCAAGTTGGCGGCATTTCGCCAAATTCGTCGCCAAAATCTCCACAAGCGTTATGTACGGAAAAATAAATTATTCTTATAGCAGATAAATGACTATTGGCGTTCAAATACAAAAGTATTACTCAAATTATATTTTCTCATGAATGGAATGAGCTAGATCTACGAGAATGATGTCACATAATTTATCGCATGATATTACAAATGTAAAGTGAACATGTTTCTCAATAGTTAATATATTTTTTTTTAATTTATGCGATTCTTTGAAAAATTTATTTGAAAAATGTGCAATATCTCGAGAACGATTCATGGTAGCGTTCTAAAGTTTATGTCAATCGTTTTCTAAAAAAAATTACATAAGAAATGTCTATTTGCGTAACTTTATTGAAGGTTTTGATTGTTTGATTTTTCAAAATTTCACTCGAAAATTTAGGGGGGGGGGGGGTTCTGAACATTCGATTACGTTTAAAAACAATAGGCTTCCCGTATTCACGGATTGTGATTTTTGCACCAAATTTCATTCGAATCGCTCCATTCGTTCGTGTGATATCATCTCCACAGACTCATTGACAGTCACACACACACCACCTCAATAATGTTTGATTCGTGACCAGGGATGCTTGAAACATGCTCTCCCGTTGAAAACTTGAATTCGAATTTTCGACCCCATGACAATATTTTCCTTATACATTATGTATGTAAGGAAGGTAAAAACCTTGCTGCCTGAACCGAGAATCGAACCCTGGATCTCTAAACTGACCATCTCTTCTGTTGAACTACTGAAACGGAATTTCAAGCTCTTATTGTCGAAGTGGAATCTGCAACGTGCATCTCCACATATCATCAAACAAACTTCTCCCATTCATCATGGGTCCTGTATAGGAATGGAGAAATATTATATTTTCCGGAATCTTGATCTGATGCACAACTTTTTGAAGGTGCGTGGGCTCATGGACTTCATCAAGCCATTGCTAAACCAGGAGGAATAAGTAATAGATTTTTTCTATGATATATTGGAATTAAAACCATGGAATTGCCTATAGCATAAAAAGAAAATATTAAGACTTTTTTATTAATGGAGCATTGCACATTCTAAGCTAAGTATGGTTTACATCCTTGACTTCTTTGAGGATGAAAACTCGTATGAACTTTACGGATTCTTTCATAATTTAGTGTTGAATAAGTGACCAATCCACATAAACACATATAATCTAAGTCGTATAATTCCGCTTAGTGTGCGTTAGACATTTCTTTTACAAACTTCGAACACGTTTGTTTCTTACGTTCTAGAATTTTCTATAAACAAATAAAGTGTTCATGACAATCTTAGTTCACCACACACTTTAGAACATGCCATAAGCACAAAGCCCACGTCAAATTTGAAGAAAAATTGATTTAGATACTAAGTTAAAGATTTGATAAATTTGAAGAATATACAACTGGTTTTAAAGTTTGGATTATATTTAAGACTAGCAGCATACCCGTTCTTCGTACGGAGTATATAATATAAATAAACTTAAAATTCACAATCATGTGCAAATTCCTATAGTATACTAAATGGCATTTTTAATCAAAATATTCTGTTAAAATATTTAACATAATGCTCCTAAAAAGAAGTTAAGGAATGGCTGTTCTCGTTATTCAAAATTATCTTCACGGGTAGATCTGAAGAATAAAATATCCTGGCCTTTTTGTAAGCAAATTTATAAAAAGTATGGAATTGAATCAATATATGCAAAACAATAGCGTGTTGTATGGGATCCGTACTACTTATATACGCGAATATTAGGAGATATAACCTGTATTAGTAGATTGCATATATAAATTGAAAATATCAATAAATCCGTAATCTTTAAATCAGTAGGCAATAATTAATTCCAATATGTGCCCAAATGAAAGTGATAAAATTATATGGGAAGATAAACCCGTACTACTTATAATGTCATACATTAGAAGATATGTCCTAGTGTTAGTAAAGGATTACCCGTATTATAATATGTAGTCTGAAAATTTTTTATCAATATATAACAGATTACTTAATAAATTAAAAATATCAATAATCCCTGCCATCTTCATACCGGAAGGCTTGATTCCAATATATGCCAATATACATGTACTACTTATATTCTCTTAGATTAGAAGATATACCCGTGCATTTGTAGAAGATTACTCGTACAACGTACAATATATGAGTTTCAACAATTTTTGCCGCAATAAAACAATGCCATAAGAAATTGAACATATCAATAACCTCTGAATCAATAATCCCCGAAAACATCAATAATAATAATGTTTAAACATGAAGATCGTAATTGATATTATCCAGTCAAAAATACGATGGCAATGAAATTTATTTTATATACATATCTTCATCATTAAAATCGGAAAAGATTTAATAAAAACCTTCTTCCTCATAAACACATTAAATTTAAATCCGTTGTTAAGCGACATGTTATGATTTGCTTCAAATAAATTGGTGGTCAAAATATCGTCTGAATATCTCTAATGAAGGTTTGGCGACATTTCAAAAAATCGCCAAATTTATCGCCAAGTGGGACTGTAGAACTGACAGTCCCACTTGGCGATAAATTGACGGACCATCATCAAAATATTATCCCCTAAAAAAACACAATTTCGTTTATTTAGGGCAATTTATCAATTTCAAAATATTTTTATGGATTTATAAATATTTTTATCAATTTGTTGACATTTCAAAAATTCGCTAAATGTGTTACTAAGTAGGGCGGTTGGATTGACAGACAAATGCTAACGAAACACCATTTCAGTACTTTCTTTTAACAAAACAAAATAAATTTCATTGATTTACGTCATTTTTATCAATTTGGGGACATTTCAATCAATTTGGTAACTTTTAAGAAATTTGCCAAGTTAGCTATATCCAGCCAAATTCGTAGCTCTAAATTCGCAGATCTGAATAAAATATCGTGATCCAGTTTGTATATACTAAATGAAAACACTAAAATATTGTTAGAAGAAATACCCATTCCACTCTGTTTCTGTTTAAACAATTGGATAAATGAATTTATTGGGTAAACAAAATATGAGTTTATTAGCTAAACACAATATATAAGCTTAAAACCTCTTTGCTAAAATAAATGAAAGTGGTGTATGCAGTTCGCAATTAATATAATTAAAAAAAATCAAATCGTTCATTTATAAGATATATTTCAATACCCATTTATTTAATATTCAAATCGAAAAAATAATAATAATCATTAGCAAACATATTTAATTTCATTCCTTGGCCGAGCAACACGATATAAGATAGAATCTTCCTCATAAAATGCGAAATTAAATAACCATTTTAATACCTTTATACTTCTAATCGTTGAGTAAAAGCTTGTGAAATACAAAACATGGAGGTAGATTTTTCCATTTAAATTCATGTTTCAAACAATTCATGCTTTCTGATAGTGACTATTTAATGCAAAAATCCTGCATCAAACTCAAAAATAAAGTTTTAATTCCCTTTGACGCTTTAAACAAACGATTTTTATCCTTTGCGTTTGGATAAACCACGGAGTTGGAGAGTAGAACTCCTATAAAAAAAGTTCCGTTTTTCATTAATATCTCGACAACCCCTGGCCTTAGAAACTCGAAACTTGGGCAAAATTTATGGGGTCTATTTCAAGGCCACCCACAAAATTTCATTAAATTCGGTTCAACCGTTCTCTCGTGATGATGAGATAAACGAAAGTTTCGTTTTTTACTAATGTCTCGAGAACCACTGATCGTAGAAATTTCAAACATAGACTAAATTTTAAGTGGGACTATTTCCGGGCTACCCACAAAATTTCATCAAATTCGGTTCAGCCGTTCTCCCGTGATGATGGGACAAACAGACAGACAGACAGACAGACAGACAGACAGACAGACAGACAGATTATCAATTTTATTTATATAGATAACTAGCAGCATACCCGTTCTTCGTACGGAGTATATAATATAAAGAAACTTGAAATTCATAATCATGCCCAAATTCTTATAGTATACTAAATGACATGTTTAATCAAAATATTCTGTTAAAATATTTAATATAATGCTCCTAAAAAGAAGTTTAAGAATCTCTGTTCTCGCTATATAAAATTATCTTCATGGACATATCTGAAGAATAAAACATCTTGGACCCCTTATGTAAGCAAATATAAAAAAACATATGGAATTGAATCAATATATGCAAAATAAAAGCGTTAAAATTGTATGGGACCCGTACTAATTATATACGCGAATATTAGAAAATATAACCTGTATTAGTAGATTACATGTATAAATTGAAAATACCAATAAACCCGTAATCTTTAAATCTGAAGACAGTCATTTATTCCAATATATGTCAAAATTAAAAGTGCTAAAATTATATGGGAAGATATACACGTACTACTTATAATGTCCGATTATTAGTAGAAGATTACCCGTTTTGCAATATGAGTCACAAATGTTTTTTGGTAAAATACAACAGACGACGTAATAAATTGAATATATAATTAATTCCCTTAATCTTCATACCAGAAGACTGTACTTGATTCCAATATATATGCCAATATATGTCAAAATATATGCCAATATACCTGTACTACTTATATTCTCGTAGGTTAGAAGATATACCCGTGCATTCCTAGAAGATTACTCGTACAACGTACAATATGCGTGTGTCAGCAATTTTTGCCGCAATAAAACAATGGCGTAATAACTTAAAAATATCAATAATCCCTGAATCAATAATTCCGGAAAATATCAATAATAATAATGTTTAAACCTGAAGAGTATAATTGATATTATCCAGTTCAAAATGAAATGGCAATGAAATTTATTTTATATACATATCTTCATTATTCAAATCGGAAAGGATTTAATAAAAATCGTCTGCCGCATAAACACATTGGATTTAAATCCGTTGCTAAGCGACATGATATCATTTGCTTCAAATAAATTGGTAGAAAAAATATCGTCTAAATAGTTATATTTCTATGGAACATTTGGCGACAGTTTCGTCAAATTAGCGACATTTTAAAAAATCGCCAAATTTATCGCCAAGTGGGACTGTAGAACTGACAGTTCCACTTTGCGACAAATTGACGAAATATCATCACAATACTATCCCCTAACAAAAAACAATTAATATCATTTATGTAGCGCAATTTTATCAATTTCAAGATATTTTTATAGATTTGAAAACATTTTTATCAATTTGGTGACATTTTAAAAATTCGCTAAATGTATTACTAAGTAGGATGGTTGGTCTGACAGATAAATGCTAACCAAACATCATTTCAGTACTCTCTTCTAACAAAACAAAACAAAATTTCATTGATATGTAGAAGACCCAAGCCACACGACCAACCCGAAGGTTTATGGCAGCTGTTTGTGTGTCGTTTATATCAATTTGGCGACATTTCCGTCAATTTGGCAAAGTTTAAGAAAAGTTGTCAAATTAGCGATATCCCTCCAAATTCGTAGCTTTGAATTTTCAGATCTGAATGAAACATTCTTATCCCGTTTCAATATACTAAATGAAAACACAACAACTGTATTAGAAGATATACCCGCTCTACTCTTTTTCTGTTTCAACAATCGGCTATATGAATTTATTGACTAAACACAATATATTAGTTTCGTAGCTAAATACGATATAAACTTGAAAACTCTTTGCCAAAATAAATGAAATTGATGTACGCAGTCAGCAATTAATATAATTAAAAGAAAAATCAAACCGTCCATTCATAAGATATACTTTTATATCCATTTATCCATTTATTTATTATTTAAATCGAAAAAAAATAATAAAAACATTAACAAACACATTTAATTTAATTGCGATGCCGAACAACATGATATATCCTCCTAAAATGTTAAAATTTATTAACCACTAACAGCACACCCGTTATTCGTACGGAGTGTATAATTTAAAGAAACTTAAAGTTCGCAATCATGTGCAAATTCTGTTAAAATATTAAATTTATTGCTCCTAAAGAGAAGTTTAAGAATATATGTTCTCACTATGCAAAATTATCTTCACGATCCGATCTGAAGAATAAAACATACTGCTCCCTTTTGTAAGCAAATTTACAGAAGAAAAAATAGGAATTGAATGAATATATGCTAATTATATTGTCGCAGATCAGAAAATATGCCAATGTGTTAGTAGAAGATTACCCGTATTACAATATGCGTCTCAAAAATATTTGCCAAAATAAAAGAGATGACGTAATAAATTGAAAACATCAATAATATCCGTACTCTTCATACCAGAAGGTCGTAATTGATTCCAATATATGCCAATATATATCAAAACATATGTCAATATACCTGTACTACTTATATTCTCGTAGATTAAAAGATATACACGTGTATTTGTAGAAGATTCGTACAACATACAATATATGAGTTTAAACAATTTTTGTCATAATAAAATAATTGCATAATAACTTGAAAATATCAATAATCCTTGAATCAATAATCCCCGAAAATATAAATAATAATAATTTTTAAACCTGAAGACCGTAATTGATATTATCCAGTCAAAAATGCTATAAGAAAA
This sequence comes from Amaurobius ferox, assembly GCA_951213105.1. Classification (NCBI taxonomy): domain Eukaryota; kingdom Metazoa; phylum Arthropoda; class Arachnida; order Araneae; family Amaurobiidae; genus Amaurobius; species Amaurobius ferox. The sequence continues at coordinate 86,445,514 of OX578151.1, read as the reverse complement.
ATCAAATCGTTCTTTTCTAAAATATATTTTTATATCCATTTATTTATTATTCAAATCGAAAAAATAATTATTAAAATTAACAGACAGATTTAATTTAATTGCGTTTCTGAGTAACATGATATAAGATAGAATCTTATAATATGTTAAATGTGTCATGTCTTATAACATAAACTGCGAAATTAAATAACGATTTTGATTTCTCTATACTTCTCATTGTTCCGTAAAAGCTTGTTTTAAATAAACCATGAACCATGGAGAGAGATTTCCCCTTTAAATCATGTTTCAAACAATTCATGTTTTCAGAAAGTGACTAATTAACGCAAAAAATCTCCCATCAAACTCAGAGATTAAATTTTAATTCACTTTCAAACGATTTTCAAGCTTTTCGTTTGGATAAACCACGGAGTTAGGGAGTAGAACTCCTAGGGAAAAGTTCCGTTTTTCATTAATATCTCGACAACCCCAGGTCTTAGAAACTCGAAACTTGGACAAAATTTATGGGGGGATATTTCAAAGCTATTCACCAAATTTCATTAAATTCGGTTCAGCCGTTTTTCCGTGATGATGGGACAAACGAAAATTTCGTTTTTTCCTAATATCTCGAGAACCACTGGTCGTAGAAACTCAAAACACGGATATAATTTTATGTGGGGCTATTTCTGGGCTACCCACAAAATTTCATCAAATTCGGTGCAGCCGTTCTCCGGTGATGGTGTGACAAACAGACAGACAGACAGACAGACAGACAGATTTTCATTTTTATTTATATAGATTGACGATAGAAATGGTTTCAAAGTCTGTAATGAACTTCCACTATAGGAATCAATATAGGTAAATTAGAATCACACCGTCAATAAAGCTATCAGAAATTGTAGAACATATTTTCAACGTAACCACCAATAACTCCACTAGCAGCAGGAAAATGAGTAATATCTTACATTTTTACGCACCTTGACTGAAGAAGCTAGTTATACCACGCAAATTTAAAGAAGACTGAGTTCAGACTGTTCTAGGATGCGATGACTTGTAAACCTATATCATTGCTTTTGTATAAAAGTTGAACTTTTTATTATTAATTGTTTGTAATTACGCTCTATGCAAAAAATGTTATTTCGATGCAGTTTTCATATAATACTCGGAAACTTGGTATTTTTCTTGTTATGTAACACACATGTCCAAGAGATTAAACATGGAGATTCATTTAGTTTAGCATTCGTGGCATTGCGGAAATATTACTTTCCTTATATACATAATGTATAAGGAAAGTATTGTGACGGGGTCGAAAATTCGAATTCGAGTTTTCGACTGGAGAGCACGTTTCAAGCATCCCTGATCACGAATCAAACATTTTTGAAGTGATGTCTGTGTGTGTGTGTGTGTGTGTGTGTGAAAGTATGTGTGTGTGTGTCAGTGAGCCTGTGGAGACGATAACTGACGAACGAATGGACCGATTCGAACCAAATTTGGCACAAAAATCACAATCCGTAAACACTGGAAGCCTGTTGTTTTTATACGTAATCGAATGTTCAGAACCCCCCTAAATTTTCGAATGAAATTTTGAAAAAATCGTCAAAAAATCAAAACCGCTAATAAAGTTAGGCAAATAAACATTTCTTACGTAATTTTTCATTAGAAAACGATTGGCATAAATTTTAGAACGCTAACATGAACCGTTCTCGAGATATTGTACATTTTTCAAAAAAATTATAAAAAAGTCACATAAAAAAAAATTCCTAATGAGAAACATGTTCACTTTTCATATGTAATACTATGCGATAAATTGAATGACATCATTCTCGTGGATCTAGCTCGTTCCATTCATGAAAAAATATACTTTGAATAATACTTTTGTATTTGAACGCCAATAGTCATTTATCTGCTGTAAGAATAACTTTTTTCTTAGTGCATAACGCTTGACGAGATTTTGGCGACGAATTTGGCGGAATGTCGCCAACTTGGCGACTTTTTTTAAATGTTGCCAAATTAATGAAAATCTCGCCAAATGGATAAAAATGATGCTAAATCAATGAAAATTACGACTAATTGTCGAAAATTCGATATCTTGGAAAGAATATTAGTATCTACTATAAGAAAAACCTATTTTTTTACTGTAAGAGTAGTAAATTCATTACATTATATAAGGAAAGTCATGTGTTGCCCACATCAGATTTTTTATGGTTATATTCGCTACTATTTGTTATTATGCTAAGTGCGTTACTTACATGCATATAAACAAACTATACAAAATAACAATGTTCCTCTTTTCTTTTAATAGATATTTGTGTATATTTTTAATATTTTTATTCCTTTTCATGTAGTAGATATTATTTGAAACATGAATGCGAAAATGTAATATTTTACATATTCATTATTACATACCTTTATATCATTATTTGTTTTCAAATCAGGTTCTGTATCCTTTAACAAGATACTGTTGATACTGTTGTTCTGAATATATATATATATATATATATATATATATATATATATATATAATAGAATTCAATATATTTGTCCTTTTCATGCCTGGTTCAATCCAAAACTAATTGGATGATATTTATCATTTACATTCATTTACATATCCCATAGACAGTCTCAACAGCATACTGAAATTTCAAACATAGATTAATGATCTTCTGATGCAAAGAAAAAAAAAATTATCAAGTGAGAATATCAGGTGCAGCGTATACCACTTTCATATATCTCAGTTTCCTATATTTTTTCATAAATAATTTAGGTTGAAATTTTTCTCAATTTAAGCGGTGAAACAAAGTATTAACCTCTGAAAAAATATTTTGAAACAACTTTATTATCCGCATAAAATAGTTGATGATTATAATATCGTATATCCATATAACAAGGTAAATCGAAGACGACGACCTTCTTATTATCTTCTCACTACGGCACTTCTCGCATTTCTATGCGATGAAGTGAAAGATTATTTCCATGAATAATCCCTCTTTCTCAAGAAGAAATCCGAGCATGATAGATATACATTATTTATAACGTTTTATGATAGGTTTATATTCTATCTATGCTATCTTATGTGGGTAAACCTATACATAAGAAGAGTTATGGATAGGTATGGAAGATGAATGATTAGAAACATTTGCTGCAAGTATAGCGTGACTGCCCCATCATGGATTAATTGCTTTTATTTTATCATTATCCATATCAGATGTTCCCATTTAGCCAAGGACAGGAGAACACTTTAAAATTTACTTGAGTGTAGTTCAACTCCACTTTCTTATACGGGAATTCATTTTTCTTTTCAAATTTTACCAGAAAAAATTTGAAAAATCAGTATTGTGGGTCCAAATCATTACAAATATATCTTGTTATCCTTCATGTTAGAGGGATTAAAATAAATATTTCGATTGATACGGTTGTTTTTCACAAAAATGATTAAAACTATTAAGTTTTGTGATCATTGAGAGCCGTAAATAAACCCTTTTCTCAAGGATCTCAAGGAATCAATTATGGGAGCATCCAGGTCAGAAAGCATACTGCCTTTAATCTCCATCTATTGAGACGATGGGGAAATAATAGCATTAAAAATGTTTGCATAAGGATAGTTGTGAGAATCGGAGCAGTGCTTTCGGGTTTGATTTAGGACAAGTCCCAAATCAAAAACCCTTAAGTCTCATAATTTGGAAAAAAGTAATGTTCTCTTCAAGAAATGAAGGAAAACATTTAAGGGGTAGAAATGTATTTCGAAAAACATTGCTTGGATCCAAGAGACGGAGAAAAAGAGGCGGGGCCAAAGGAGGGGGATTTACACCCCGCCAGTAGAAAATGAGGAAACATCGGAGCAGGCCCGTACTGGAGATATTTTGTCTTTTTTAGTAGCCAAATCGCAAACATTAGAATAGAGGTGATACAATTTATCAACGGGGAATAAACCCTTACATGTCTGATTTTGTCAAATGTTGTCCTATGTTGTCACATTAAAAAAATATAAAATTTCGAGTCAATGTCGAAGTTTTGGTTCGAATTTAAAATATTTTTATCTAGTTCAAGATTTTTTATAACAAAGCCGGATATGAAGTTTCGTTAAAATTCGTTAATATTTGTGCCTGCTATTGTGTTCACAAGAAATCGGTCACAGGCAGACTGATACCATTCCAAAAATAGTCAAAACGTGTTTAGGATGTCTTAAAACGTATATCAGCGTCAAAATCTCGAAATAAAAAATTTTCGTGAAAAATAAATATTTTCTTAACAGTGCGTATGAGAAAGTAAAAATTAATCCATGTTTTGAAATTTTTAAGATCTGCATGGTAATGACCTATGGTTCATCTAAGTGAACCAATTATTTGGTAAAATTGTGAAGTAACGTTTAATAAGAAAATGATATCAGGTTTATGAAAAAACAAAATAACAGACCATACTGTTTTTTACTTTACCACGCAAAAATGGAAATGATATGCAGTCCAACCTCGATATCTCGTACCACATCTAATTGCTATATATCTCGAAAAAATATATATATTCAATAAATGTATTTTTCGTAAGTATCTTGAAGCGTTTTCTATAATACCCTTTCTATCTCGAAAATACCGACTATTGAAGAAATGTTAGAGTGCAAAAGACTTCCGTCAAATCAAGGTTTGAAGAAGTAAGTGATCATCAAAGAAAAAAGGAGCAGACTGCCGATTTAAATATAGTCGATCAGGATAAATATAGATCAATATCATCAGAAGATCAGAAAATTAGAAGGAATATGGACAACAAGATCAGGGCGAATATAGTGTAACTTCGAAACAGTAGATTATAAACATAAAGAGAGAAATTTTTACATTTCACCTGAGGATTTCTTATATTTTTATATGTAGATATATGAAGACATACGGACTCAGAGCAAAAAGAGTGATGAAGTGAAACAGCAGGGGGAATACAAATAAGTGACATTGAAGCAAAATGAAAGAGCTGTTAATACACATTACATATCTTACTGCGATCTTCTAAAAATATAGATCCCGAACCATTTGCCTCAATCGCTGCTTTCGAGAGAGGTTCAGTGATAGGAAAACTTAAACAGACATGATACTTTATTGACGGAATCTTTTCGTTAAGGTCTATCGCATGTCTGTAAATGATATTTGTTCATTATACATTGTTACGGAAATATAAGATGTTCGTCAAATGAGCTTCCAACAATGTCGTCTGAATAGACGAGGCAGGCATAAAAGAAAGATAAACACTACCAAAAATTGAAAGCACAATGGTTTTAGACTTTAGATCTCGAAAGTGGCTACTGGCAAGTAGAAATCCATCCCAGTGATCGAGAAAAGCAAACGTTTACAACAGACCATGAACAACGGAAATTTTAACTGATGCCTTTTGGACATTGTAAAGCCATCGCAAAATTTGAACTTGTTCGTAATGGCATACAGACATACAGACATACATTCCTATTACGTCAAAGTATGGTTTCCATGTTTGATTCCTCAAGGAAGGGTTACCAGATTTAATGATTTGTCGTCAGTTGAATGACTTTTGGCGACTTTTCGCAGGTACCAGAACTTTCTCGAAATATTGAATATTCTTGGAGATACAAGCCTCTTCTGGAAGTTTCTACGGAAAGTTTTTATAAGGAGTCGTTGCTCGGTTGGGAATCAGTTGACGTGATGCGAACTACATTGAATTGCGAAATGCGTCAGTATTTACTGTTTTACTGCACCTCTGTTTAGTAATCTTGTAAGATAGTTGTGGCAAAAATATTATTTATTTTTTGGTTATATTTAGATTAATTAATTAATTAATTTGGGTTTAGGATCATAATAGTGTGAACAAAATCATGCGTCCGACAAATAACCCACTTGTTTGCAACATATGGTATCAATCTTTGAATAAATAATTCTTGAAAGTTAAATAGTAAAATGCAATAGTTTAAAATAACGAGATATTTTTCTCAACTTTATATATTTATTAAAATTATTATTTAAAATTATAAAAATTATTATTCAAAATTGCATTTGTAATTTACAATTCGTATTTATCAATTTGACATTATCAATTCATATTTTATTGATCATTACATTTTCAAATAAACTTTTAAAAGTGGTTGTGAAGACAAACGAAATTTTTGATCGACTTTAGAGTCAAATTTATAATTAAAATATAATGTCCTCATGAACGACAAAAGGGCACCTTTGGTTCTGCTTTCATTGTCATTTGACGGCGTCTTTGGATTCAGTCGTTATCAGCCATTTCATTGTAAATTCCTCTGAACATATTTAGCTCTTATGCATGAGTACATTTTCATTTCAAGTCAACTTCATCTGCGAGAATATTGTAATCTCTCTGCTCTGTATATGACTGTACTTTAACTGGCTTGTGACTGGATTAAATTCGCTTTTTAGGTCCGACTTTCATCTCCCCAACTGGCACCGCTTTCATTTCTCCCCTTTGGACAATGTCCGAGGAAACTTTTTCTTTCGACCAAGAGCAGTATCTGTTTGGACGGCCGGTACAGTACCACTCAATTTAGACTGGAACCCAGTGGGGGCGACATTCAGAGGGATCGTACCCTCCTTCTCCTATCACCAACCGTTTGGAAGAACTTTTAGACCTATAAATTCAATGTAATCATACTATGCCTGAACACGGGGACAGTTTGGGCAGAGTCAGGAATCGAACTGTTGTCCTCCGAGTGCAATCCCCTGTGCAAAGAGACTGTCACTTACCGGAGATACATCGGGCGTAACTGCTTGAGGTTATAAGAACCACGTAAAATTTCGATTTGTGTGGGCTATGGCCCCATCATAAATTAATTAGAACGTAACGTCAAGTCCTGGCGTCAGCCTGTCTACTGATTTGTTAGCAGGATCTAACATTGTATTGCATAGACTTCGACTTAATGTTAATACTTTTTGATGCCATAAGCTCCTAACATAAAATATTTCACCTGTCGCCGTCTAAACAACAACAACCTGTCACCGTCTGTCAAGTCTGTCGTCACAATAATTATTGAGTTATTTTTTGTTTATTGATCCTGTTTACGCCTTGCTTGTAAATAAAAATGTTAGTTATCCAGAAATGTGTACGCATGCTTATACTTTTATATGCTCGAGATTTTAGTGACATAGTTAGGATAAAAATACAAATTAAATTTTACTAATTGAATACCATAACATTTGAAAAAAATACAATAATTGAACAATTGAATAATACATGATATTTCTACCAACTACTCGCCCTAAATATGATGAGGGCCCATCTTTGTTCCGAAAAATTTTTCCCCATACTGTTCAATATGTACTGCTTCTAAACTTAATTCTGGATCAACATCGAACATATTGCTATTCTTGTTCTTTATACTAAGTACTTCACGAAGAGTGTCCGGAAAAAATAGAAAATCAACTATAGGTTGCAGAAGTAAAGCTAAATATAAAATTTAATCTGCAATAAGAATTTAGTAATGATAGTTGAACCCCGAAACTAATAATTTTTACACATAATACTAATTCACATTTTTTTTTTATCGGGGGCTTTAAGTAAATTAATTTTTGCATTTTTATAAAATTATTAATTCCGATGGGCGCAAATATCAAGCTAAAGTTTTCTCGGTTTGCTGATTATTTTTAATATTTCACTAATTCTACAGACATACACACACACCGACAAATACACAGACGCCACGCTAAAAATAGGTTAACCTGAGCCAAAAGCCGATGGTATGATTTCAGTGGTGTTAGGAATTGTTGGGAACTGATTCTATTAAGTAGTGCATTTTTAAAAAATAATGTTATGTGAGTTGAAATTTATAAAGCGATCTTAGATGTTGTTTTCGATTAATAAATATTTTTGTTATTGTTTCAATTTAAGACTCTTTATTTTAAGTACCTGTGTAATTAATCTTAATTTACTTCCTTATACGATGACGGCCTATTTCGCGTCCTTGCAGGACGTATGGGACTTCCACGTAAGAGCGGTCAATCACTCTAAAACCATTTGTTCCAAAACTGTGCTTCCCGAATCCACAAGTGCTCCAGGGTGAACCTTAAAAGGTTCCGCCGAATCATTGAAAATAAATGGACTCTTTTACAAAAAGTTGTCCGATCGTAACCTTAAACTAAATAACATATTAAAAGTTAAAAGGAGTAAGGGACTCGTAAAATTAATTTTGAAGAACTGCTCCACAGAACAAGAAGTTTACAACCCACTGCTCTAAACGAAAATTTGCAAAATTTTAAGTAATTCTACACAGTGGATATTCATCCCTCATAACATGTTTCTTCATAACCATCCAATTTTCTGTATCGTTTTTACTTGCTGACGTTTTATCTCATTTTAATTTGCTGTGACATTGCTGGGCACAGTTTACGAAATTCCATACACAACTGAATTATGGGTCTCGCTGACAGATGAGTCACAATTTATATATTTCATATATAATAATAAAATACTTATGGAGTTTATGGACAGCAAACAAAAAACATATAATTTTTAATTTTTTGTAACCTTATACTCTATGGGTATATAGAACAACATATCCGTTTTGAACTAAACTAAGGGATGCCTAAATGCCTGCAGTCGAAAATAATTACCTGTCTTCTGTCCTTCTGTATATAAAACAAAATGAAATTTTGACCTGGAATGGCAAAATTAATGCAATATGAACTCCAAACCGAGAAGTTATTCCAATTTCAGAATTATTTTTTGGCCATTTTAATACCTGCGGAAATGGTAATTTGGAATGAAACCAACTGCTTAAAAATCGTCCCCTCCTTTTCCTATTTATGACAAAAAGACACTATTTTAAAACTTCAAGTAAACTTCGAATGCAAAATATGGGTGTGGGAGAATGTGGGCGTAGCTATATACAAGATACATGCATCACCTATTCACAATTATCTCCCCCCAAGCAAAGCTCTGATGTCTCTCTTAACTTATGCTTCTCTTTCTTAGTACTTCTTTTTTCTCTTCGCCCGGAATTTAAAAGGGGGAATCCTTTCCCCCCTGGGCACTCCGTATACCCCGTCCTTGAGACCTTGAGACTATTCACAATTGAATCTTGCAGACTTTTCTAAATAATGGTAATTTTCTATAATTTAATATAATTTTGTTGATTTTCAATTTGTTTAATTTCTTATCTGTGACAGAGCCTCCATCCATAACCCTCTACTGTGCCCCTATGCAACAGTAAAGGACAATTCCGACTTTAATATTAGTAGATAAGATTAATATAAAAAAGTATTTATAAATCTATCAATGATATCACACAAACTGACAAGAGACTCCAAAATGGATTTATTCTCCAATTGTGTGTGTGTGGTGGGGGATGGGGGGTATCTATGGCAATGATGATAGAAATAAAAATATATGTATGATTATGAGAAACGTTTTTTTCCCTCTTTAACATTTTTACGCAAACAACACATAATTAAATATTTTCATTCTTTTTCTTAAAGTGTATATCAGAACACGTTTTAACTATGCTTTAAAATTATCTGCAATTCACCGTTTAATTTTATCTATATAAACTGCATTAAATATTACCATACGTTCCTAAAATAATTAAGGAAATAAGGAAACATTTGATTTTTCAATATATAAAATACATCAATATAATGTTAAACCAGATAAAATTTTTTTGTTGTTCAAGGACATGTTATTCAAGGACATGTCATTCAAGGACGCGTATTCAAGGACATGTCATTCCAAACAATGAAATCATATTCTTTGTGATGCAACAGAACCGATTTTCCAGTGTTTTGTTTTACTTCAATCCATTTGCAGGGAATAACCGTTGGCTGCACAGGAACGATTTGCTAGGTAACATGATCTATGTTAACTGTACAAATCAGACAAACCATGGTAATGTGATATGTTGCAGTACATATATCTTTATGTTACCATACTTAGCAACAATTCGTTGTTGCTAAATTTTAAGGATAGCAGACCCAGAATGGAAGTGGCACTGTTTGTTTCATTATGAGTAGATTTCTAAAATTTTATTTCAGATAATTACATTTGAATGAACTGCAATAGATATTTTTTTTTAATTTGATGCTACTGAATACTACATCTTTGTTTCGGTTTACGTTCTTCTCAAAGCAAATTTAAATTATCCCAAATCAAAGTATACATATATGCATGTGATGCATGCAAGCATGCCAGTATGTAAGTATGTATACATTCATAATTAAGTATGTACATATAATTTATTTGTTTTCGAGTGCTCATGAAAATTGTTTGAAGTTTGTGAGTGTTTCTGGGTGGTAAAATGTTACGCTGATCAGCTCCAAAACATTGTTGTTGATACATTTCTTCTGTCTCCCTTTGCCGAGTTCGTGCATTTAACTTCTTCAATTCACCGCTAAAGATACTACAATCAATTTTATTCGATTGGGTAGGTTCACTTTACTATAGATAGACCTTGCGGGTACAGCATATAAAATAGGACCATATGGACCATATAACGGGTACCCCATACAGGTCCATATACCATATAACGGGCACACCATATAAAGTAGGACCTTATATACCGTATAAATTAGGGCATCCCGGTCTGTTGCTTAATGGGATTTGTTGACTAATGGTAAATAACTGTCTTTGGAAATCTGTATATTTGGTTTTATTATACTTGCAAAACTATGTGTGCATGATCTACTAACTTTTCTTCCTTTTGTCCTATACCGTCTGATTTACCAGAAGGTGTAAGGACGGCATTGACATGTTCTACTAACTCTATTTCGATCCAAACCGTCCGACCTACACGAAAGTGAAAGTATCTGTTTGGACGGCCTTGACAGGGCCACTGAACATAGATTAGAACCCTGTGGGTTGAAATCCCCACGAACCATACCCTTCTTCCCCTGCCGCAAACCTCTCGGAAGGACTTACGGACGCACGTGGGGACCATTTAGGCAGAGATGGGAACTAAATTGTAGTACTCCGAGTGCTATCCAGCCCGCTTTACTAACAATAATCCAACAACTTGTAAATTTTCAACCCTATTTGCAAGGGAACCCGTTACAAGCCTGCAATAAAATCATAAAACTTTAAAGCACCGAATAATAACATCGTAGAACAGAAACACATAATAACAAGATTATTATAAAGCATTCACATGGTGGAAAATGATCTATACACTTAATTTTTTACGGAATGTTAAGCATTGTTATTCCATTTGGCATACTTCTGTCGTAGAAACATACGAGTTTTCGAAAAAACAGAAATTGATATTTCCAGAACCGGAAATGAAAATCCTTAGTGGCTCCCACTCCCTTACTCTCTTCAAAGAATTTGATGTTCCATCAAAACCATTCATCATTTGAGATCTGTCTATAGAAAATTCCAAGAAATAGATTTTTCAAGGAAAATTTTCAACTTGAAGTGAAAGAAAGGAAGTATAAATTTTAGTAAATCTGCCTGCCTCCTCTGGAATTTAATACTAAATACAAATCTGTCATCATCTAAACTCCAGCTATAGCCAAGCTTGAGAAACAGATGTTTCAAGAAATTTTTTTAAACCCGAAGTGGAAAAAGAAACGGTAGTGGAAATCCTTAATGAACCCCACCCCATTGTCTTCCGGAATTTGATACTCAATCCATATATCATCCATTTTCTAAACTCTATCTATAGCCAATCCTGAGGAATGTATATTTCAAGGAAAGTGTTGGAACAGGAAATTTGAAAGGAACCGGAAGTGAAAATTCATAGTAAACTCTCCAACCTTTCCCAAAATTTGATATAGAGTCCATATTACTTATCACCTAAGCTCTATCTATAGCCAATCTTGAGACATATATGTTACAAGTAAGATGAAAATATTTAAAATGGAAATAGCCAAATAATCGAAATTGGAATTTCTTAGTGAACACGTCATGCCCTTACGTTCTTCTCCAGCTAATCCAAATTTGCTAAATCCAAATTATTCACCATCTGTGTTCTATAAATAGCAGATTTTGAGAACATCTATTTCTCAAAAATAGATGTTTCAGGGAAAGGTTTTTAGTGAAAACAATACTATGGGAAAGAATTCAAATATAACAAAAAATAAATGTGAGTTTTTATTCCTATATGGTTGTTTACACGAATAAGAAGCGAACAGTAATATTGAATCATTATACGAAAACTAACAACATGTTACAACAGATCAATAACTGGATCCATTCCAACTGGATCCCATTGTGTTGTTGAGACCCAGACCGTCCGACCTACCAGAAAGGAATCCTATTGTGTGAAAAAAACTTGAGAAAATCTGTGATATTTGTATGAATTGGGTGACTTATTTCTTTGATAACACGGCATGCAGAAGTCATTGAATGAATTGGAGGAATAGGAATAAAATATGGGCTGTTCTTTAGAAATAAGTTAAGCTTTAGAAATGAGTCTTTGAATAGAAATATTTCGCACCCAGAGAGATGTGTTATTTAGATTATGAAAATCATTATTTCAGTAATATATGTAATTTTATTAGTTTAGTACAAGTACTGTATTGTATTCAGTAGCTGTAATATTATATGGTATTCACTAGTTATATTATTGTATTGTATTCACTAGTTGTATTATTGTATTGTAAGCACAATTATTGTATTCAATTGTTAGTCTCTTTCAAGTGAATAATTACAATAAAGTACTGGACATCTATTGCAATTAATATGCACTATAAAAAATATTCACCCAGATGCTCCGTTGGAAGTAGAAATCCGGCTGTGCTGTAGTAAGAAGATGTTTTTTGTTGTTATAGGGTATTTCAATTTTTCTTTTTTTTTTGAAAACTGGAGGAGGGATATGTGCATATGAAACCTAACATTTTATGCGTCGTCTTTTAAAGCAAAATGTACAAATATTCGAAAAATGTTTATAAACGCCTATATAATAATAAGCCAGTCTGGCACCAGTAATCGTGGCACGGCAAAATTCTGACACTCAGTTAAAGCCATTTTCTATGATATAGAGTTTAGAAAGAATTAATTAGTAAATTTCGAAGTAAATTTCCAAGAAATTTTTGAAATAATAGCGTCCATCCACAGAATAAAGTTTGGACATACTTTACTCATTCTTGCTGCTAACCATAATTCATGAAGGGAACTTGAGTAACGTATTTAAGAACAAATAGAGAAATAACGCAGCATACAGCTGTTTTAAATATACGAGGGATCCCTTTAGTCAGTACTAGTGAACCAATAAGCCCCAAGTCAGAAAGACAAAATGAGCACAAACAGATGAAACAGAAGTGATATAAGTCCCGAATTTAAAGTCCACCTGAGAGATGCAATCAGAAAACAGAATAATGAACAATCCAACCAATTCGAAAGGGGAACTAACTCATAAGATTAGAATGCGTCAAAACACAGCAGAAATATCAACTCAAGACAAGTCATTATTCAATTGATAAACGGTTCCCACACATTGTCCTCACGAATATTACCACAAGGTTATTGGAACAGTCAATTTAATTTTAATGCATTCTATATTTTATGTACATTTTGCTAAGGGAGTTATGTAAAAAATGATTCTCTGAATTTTTATGTAATACGTTACTCAGTTATAAAAATGTTTTAATATAATTTATTTTTTTCATGATTCAAAACAATTTTTCAATAAAAAGTATCTATCTAGTACTAACGGTGCAAAAGTTATAAGGTTGGTAACGGTGCAAAAGTTATAAGGTAGATGCTTGACGTAGAGGTCTGCACAGACTCGAAACTGATCCACAGGCTTAAATCTGGCTCGACCTGTGGGCCAGGCGATGTCTGAGTTTCCTAACAGTGTATCTGGGAGTGATTTTTTATTTTCAATGGCTGGAGTACATGAAAAAATGCAAAAGTAGCAAACAATGAGAAATAACGACAATAGATCAAAAAATAACCGATGGTTATCGAGCCAATAGTCCTCTCGCCTCCCAATATTTGGAAACTGCACTAGCACCATAGAGAGCTCCACAATGGTGCAGATGGTGTTTGTCCATAGATTCTTCACCATCACATAATGAGCAGGCAGTCTCAGTAAACATACCAATATGATACAAATGTTCAAGGAAGTCAGTTAGCAGCCACTATTCCCCGTCTTGGTTTACTAGGCACACCCTGGTAACGTCCTCTCCCATACTTATTATCCGACTTGCTTTTCAATTCATGCTGGCACGCTGACTTCATAAATTTGCTTATAAATAATTTTGTCGTGAGAAAAGAAGTTTCCCGTTTTGCACAATGTATCACTGCAGCACCTTTTTTGGCATGAAAAATTGCCTACTCATTGCCATACAAATCGAAATGACCAGGAATCCACTTCAAAGTAAGACGTTTATGCTGACGTTAAATATTTTAGCTGTTTTTGACATTGGAGAATCTCATTAGATAGCGGGGCCTCAATGTAACCGACGAACTGGATAGCAGCCCTTGAATCCGACAGCAACAAAAAAGTTTCAACAATTCATTTCTGGGCAACGTCTCTGGCGGCAAAGTGCACTACAACTTACGGTGTGAGGAAGTAGATTTGGAAAAGTATCATATAAAATGTTAACTTCCTTAAAATATTTCTTTATATAAATCATTCTCAAAATGTGTCAAGTTTTCATATAAATACTTTATAAAAATTTTAGGGCGACTTCTCCTTTTCATATCTCTTTTGAAACCGTTAGGTGTCTTACGTTTAAAGTTTTATAAAATTAAATTAATATTCTCCTAATTATCACAATAATATACCCATGATTTCTCTTAATTATTTCAATTTCTTCTAAAGAATTCATGTACATAGACCCCCATTACAAGCAGACGAGGCGTCATTTTAAAAAATGATTAGATTCGCATTCAGAAATTCTGAAAACGTATAACTCCATTCAATCTATAAATATTTTCTTTAGATATACTATATATATATTGTAGGAGAAAAAACACAGAATATTTAAGAAATACAAATTTATGCGTGTAACAAGAAAGATCACACTTGCTTAAAGCATTGATTATGAAACACTTTCCAACTTCAATGCAATTTTATTTAAAAAAGTCGAAAATACAATACATTCCTCGGTAATATTTTAAAACTTCTCACAATACTACATTGATTTATTATATTTGAAAACTTAAACCTTCATTGAAAAAAATGAACTTCATTCAAATGACGGCATTGAAATATAAATTGCCTGGTTTAAATATCTCTAAAATGCAATACATTCCACGGTAATATTTTTAAAACTATCATAATACTACGATAATTTATTATATTTGAAAACTTCATCGAAAACAACTGAAAACAATTCAAATGACGTCATAGAAAAAATAACACGCCTGGATCTCTCTATAAAAGCAGGATTTCATTCATAACTTTCTCCGATTCATTTCATTCATCACAATACTATAATAATTTATTTTATTTAAAAATTAAGACCATGGAGTTACAATTCATAAACTCTATGCTTAAAACTTCATCGAAAAAAATCGTCCTTCTGTTTATAAAATCAATTAATATTTCATTCATATCAGCCATTCAGACTCCATGGACTGAATTATTTTGTGTTAATAAAACACAGTAATTCTACATATTTTGCTGTTTACATTTTACATAGGTGAAAAATAGGCTTAGTTGTAGAAATAATCAAATTTGAATGAGAATTTAAACTCAAATATATTGCCATTGTGTTGTTTTAGTATGTAGATGCACAGAATTTAAGCAAAAATAAAGTAGTTTTAGGACGGATACAACACTCAATATGAATTAAAAAGAACTTTAAAAAATCACGATTTTGAAACAAGATGGATGCCATACATCATTTTGAAGTGGGTCATGTGATCGTTTCATGTCATGGTCACGTGATCGTTTCATATAAGATGTATAATCATTATTTTAATTTTTATTTAAAAAACTAATGAATGTATTTCGCTGATTTTTTTTTATATATTTTATGGAACAATTTGACTAATACCTAAAATTTTCAAAGCAATTTATGAATTTTAAATCCGCTTAAAAAATGTTTGAAAAATTAGGTCCCATAGGGCTCAATGTATTTCATTTTTTCAAACCGGGTTCAATCCAAAACTAATTGGGTGATATTATTCATTTATATTCCCATAGGTCCTACAGACCGTCTGAACAACATACTAAAATTTCATTTTGATTAAGTCATTTTTACGGCAGTTATCGTGCTAACGGACAGACAGACAGACAGATAGACAGAATGAACAAAGTCATAAACACTTTTCAACTTTGTTCTAAAGTGTTAAAAAAGAAAAAGCAAATTAAAGGGGTTTATAGCATAGTTTTTTTAATCAATAACTGGATACTTTCTAGAAAGATTTCAGTTGTTATAGTATACCCCTTCATAGGTGTGTTTCTGTGGCATTTCAACTGCAGTGTCTTATTTTTTTCAAAGAAAGATTCATAAAACATGATGGAACATTAAGAAAGGAAGTGAGATGAAAATACAATAGATGGATTGGATGCGAGAAAGGTCCTGCTAATTTTTACTTTTACAATGATACTGGAAGCCTAGGAAAATCATTAAGCATCCCAAAAATGTGTAAGAAATGGCCTATGAATGTACAATTTAGATCTATTTATAGCAAAGCATCATCAACCGTTCCTGATTTTTTGTGTCCACAACCTACACACACCCTCAAAAACATTTGATTCGAGCTCAGGAATTCTTGAAATATGCTCTTCTTTCAAAAACTTGAGTTTTCGAACTTGTCAAAATAGTTTTGCCAGACATACACTATATGATCAAAAGTATCCGGATACTTTGTTAGAATGTTTTTCGAATTTCTAACCAAATACTAGACGAAGTGTTCTGTAACTTTGGCGATGTGAAGAACATGCTTAAACGCACACTTTTCAGTAAAGTGTCTGTGACTTGTGCATTTAGGGGACTACCAAGATATTGAAAAAGGGGAAAATATATTTGATCACCCTGTATCATAAAAATCTGGAAATGATTTCTAACTTTCATAAAATAGTTAACTAGCTTCGTTTAATGTGTATAAGCATTAAAAAAATTGTTACATGCTTTTTGCTTACAATATCCATAGTTTTAAATTAAATTTCACGAAACTTACAGAATATTTGTCATCGTCCAAGAAAAACATTATATTTCAATTGAAAATTAAAGCATTCAATATACGATGAGATATAAGCATTTGAAGAAACTAAGTTTTTACTGTGCAGGCGCGAAACATAGCAATAGTTTTCTTTCATGATTTTGTTGTGAATACTGTAGCGCAACTTGTATAAAAAATCCATTGGAATATCCTGAAAATTCACAAAGATATCGATGATATACTGATCAGTGTTTCTCTGACTCTCTAAAATTACCTGGATGATAAGGGAGTTTCCACAAATTGACATTTTACAAATGCATTGGATACCGCTGTTCTGAAAATGAACTAGTCCGATTTTAAGCAAATAATGATCAAAAGTTTCCGGACATCCCTGTACGTGGTGGATTCTGCCAGTGACGTCAAATTTCTAGCTCTCAGACAAGTAAAAAAGAAGTCAGACGAGTTAACAAATGTAATTTCAAACCAGAAAAGTAAAATGGAAGGAAAACGTGAGCTAAATGAGTTTGAACGTGGTAAAGTGATTGGTTGTCACCCCTGTGGAAAATCTTTTCGTGAGATTTCTGTTATGTTACGAGTGGCCCGTTCCCCCGTAAATGATGAAATCATGAAGTGGAAAAATCGTGGAGAAAATCGTGAAAATGAATCGTGAAGTGGAAACGTACAGGCGCTATGACTATGCATGCACGATCTGGGTCGACCATTCCGTCTAGTAGAAAGCGACCACAGAGTGCTGAAGAGAGTTGTGAAAGCGAATCGCATGAAATCGGCGAAAATAAGCCTTTGGATGAAACTTCAGCACAGTTCATCGGGAGCTGCGAAGACTTGGTTTTCATGGGCGAGTATCTGCATATAATCCAAGTATTACCGCAACTAATGCCAAGATTCGCTTACAGTTGTGCAAAGCTAGCAAAAAATGGAGTCTTCAGCAATGGCGTCAAGTGTTTTGAAGCGACGAATCACGCTACACTCTCTGGCAATCCGATGGTTGAATCTGGGTGTGGAGAATACCGGATGAACGCCTTTACGTGACTGTTTTGTTCTGCAAGTTAAGTTTGGTGATGGAAGCATAATGGTTTGAGGTTGTTTCTCACGGTTCGGGCTTGGCCGTCTTATTTCTGTGAAGGGAACTCTGAAGAAGGAAGGATATCTCGACATTTTGGACAATTCCATGCTGCCTGCGTTATGTCAACAGTTTGGAGTGATTCCAGTCTTGTTTCAATAAGATGGGACTCCTGTCCACAAAGTACGGGCTGTTCAGAGCTGGTTTGCTGACATGGACGTTGAGGAATTGGATTGGCCTGCTTAGAGCCCAGACCTCAATCCCACAGAACATCTATAGGATGAATTGGAACGTCGACAGTGAGATAGACCAAATCGCCGCACATCGACGGCAGATCTGACTAGTATTCTTTTAAAAGAATGGCGTTCAATTCTTACTGCAACATTCCAGAAACTAGTGGATAGCCTGTCTGATAAAGTGGCAGTCGCCATTGCAGCAAAAAGGTGGCCCCACTTCATGCTAATTTGTGACTTATCTGAAGGAGAAGCAAAACATTCAGGTGTTCGGATGGTTTTGATCAGATCGTGTATATGTGTTTAGTAAATTAATTAATTATATTTACTCCAGTTTAACTATCCTATGATTTAATATTTAAAATGTCAATTTGTGGAAACCCCCTTAACTTCCGGTTACTCTCGGAGAGTCAGAGGAAAACTGATCACTATATCGTCGATATCTTTGTGAATTTGCACGATATTCCAGTGGATTTTTTTTATAGAAGTGGCCCTACAGTATTCACTACACAATCATGAACGAAAACTATTGCTATGTTTTGCACCTGCGCAGTAAAATCTTATTTTTTTTTCAAATGCTTATCTCATCGTATATTCAGTGAATTAATTTTCAATTGAAGTATAATGTTTTTCTTGGACATTGGCAAATGTTCTGTAAGTTTCGTGAAATTTGACTGAAACCTATGGATATTGTATGCAAAAAAATGTATTTTTTTTCTTTTTTAAAGAAACGTTTATATCTTCATGAATATACATTTTTGTTTTACGAAAATGCTTATACATATCGAACAAAGATAGTTAACTATTTAGTAAAAATTACAAATCCATTCCAGCTTTTTATGATACAGGGTGATAAAATATATTTTTCCCCTTTTTCAATACCTTGGTGGTCCCTTAAATGCACAAGTCACCGAAACTTTACTGGAAAGTGTGCGTTTAAGCATGTTCTTCACATCGCCAAAGTTACAGAACACTTCGCCAAGTATTTGTTTAGAAATTCGAAACACATTCTAACATCCAAATAAACAAAAAAAAAATAATAAGTGTAGGGACAGTAATAATATTATTTAGACAAGTTGCAAAACACGTTCATCAATCCTATGAATAATAATAGTTTTAAATTATTAATTATCAAAGTTGGCCATTTTATAACTAAATCATAGTCATATTTTGCTAGTGTAATTTATTCCCAACTTCATCAAATATTTCAAATACAGTTTATATACATTTTTTTTAATGTTACGGAATACCGAAAACAGAACCAAAGTTTCGGCTATCAAGATTATAAACGACTTCATAGAAATTGTTTGATATCCCTGTCATTTGGACTTAGGAAGTCTTTGCACACAAAATGGAATGTGTCTATTGGTTTGAAGAGAAGAAACATGTGTTGGTTTTTTACGGTTCTCGATTGGAAAAATCATGGGTTTCAAAAAACGATGCGTTTTATAAGGAAAAACGGACTTTGAAAGCTACACTCTGTTGCTAGCATGAGATTTATACAGGGTCTTATTATTTACTGTGTGTGCAACGACTGATTTTCAATTTTTAAAAATTCAATTTATTGAGAAGCTTGTTCCTTAGATATCTTTTACGTATGATGACTGTACATTTTGGTTTACCACGAACCGTCCCGACATACACTTACGGTTTCAATTTTTTGTGTCCCATTTAGTACATGTGCAGAGTCCTCTTAGACAATAAGAGTTTGCAAGTGCTCTCAAGTAGCTCATCGGTAGAGCGCCGGCTGGGTAGTTTGAAGATCCAGGGTTGGAGTCAAGGTTGGGGCAAAAAGATACTTTACAGTGACGCCCGAACAAATCAATCCTGTAGGTTAGTGCGGAGATGTAGGAGGTCTGATAGTGGCCTTAGTACGACTAGTAGGGATTCAATGGATTGTGGAAGATTGAGTGATTTTACTGATTGATTTCAAACTTGAGAGGATAACGAACACGCAAGATACAAATCTGGTTAAAAATAGTAGTAGCAGGAGGCTAAGATGAGATAAAATTAGCAATATGTGATTTGTGAGACTGTTAGCTGCCTGCCAATCTGACATTAGAGGATGGAGAATACAGAGTCCACTTCGACATTAAAAACTTTCAATTCCGTTCCAGTAGCTCAACGATAGAGCGTTAGCTGTCCAGTTCGAAGATACAGGGTTCGATTCCCGCTTGGAGCAGAAGGAATCTTTACACATGCACTGCACAATTGCTATGCTACCACTGCCTTTATCATTCAAACTTCAAGACCAAGCCAATGTTCGTTATTCAGCGATGCAAAAGATTACGCACATACCTGGAATTAAGCTTAGCGTCCAGAGAATCGTTTACAGAAAAAGACAAGAAAAATCAATCACGCATAAATTGTTGATAACGAAACACTTTCCAACTAAAATGCAATTTTATCTAAACATCTCTAAAATGCGATATATTTAGCACTAATATAATTTAAATTATATCAGTAATACAGTAATTTATTTTTCAAATGACATCATCGAAAACGACATCATTCATTGAAAACGACATTTCATTGATATCATCGTATGGCTCTCTCTGTAAAATCAATGAATATTTCATTCATATCACTTTTATTCCAGACTTCAGAGCTAAATAATTTTGCGTGCAAACAAAATTCAGAAATTCTTATACAACTCATCTTACAACCACTTGTTAACATTTTGCATACATTATACGCATCCAGATAATACGCAAAAATAGAACGGTTTTAGGACGGATGCAACAGTAAATAAAAATTTAAAAGGACTCTGAAAATAACGATTTTTACACTAGGAGAATAGATAGAAGTAATATTTTATTTCTCGTGATCTCTTCAAATAATATGTGTGTAAATATTATTTTAATTTTTATTTAAAAAAATACCGAAAATATTTTGCTGAATTTTTTTTATACACTTTATGCTATAATTTGAATATTTCATAAATTTTCGAAAAAAGTTTTGAATTTTAATTTTGCTTCAAAAATGCTTGACACACTTTTACTAAACTCTTTTCAACTATGTTGGAAAGTGTTAAAAATTAGCTATTTAAATATTTTATTTGATGCAAAACTGAAGTTTCTCAAAAGCCGGAATATTGACATTTCGCAAAAGCCGGATAATTGACATCTCGCAAATCCGAACGGGAAAATCTCGCAAATCCGGAAGGGAAAATCTCGCAAATCCGGAAGGGAAAATCTCGCAAATCCGGAAAGGAAAATCTCGCAATCCTTTTGAAATTCGATGCTAAATCCATAAAAATCATTATGAGCTCTATAGCCAATTATAAGAAATATATATTTTGATGTCATTTTTTTGCACCGGACGTAGGAGACATCAGTGAACCACCCTACCATCTTCAGAATTTAACCCATATTGTACCAAACATTGAAAAAATTAATATTTTTTTATAAAATCTTAAATGTGTATTTCGCTAAGCCTATGTATACATATACAAGAAAGATCAATCATGCTTAAAGCATTGATTATGAAACACTTTCCGACTTCAATGCAATTTTATTTAAAAAGGTCTAAAATGCAATACATTCCTCGGAAATATTTTAAAACTTATCACAATACTACATTAATTTATTATATTTGCAAACTTAAACCTTCATTGAAAAAAATGAACTTCATTCAAATGACGGCATTGAAATATAAATTGCCTGGTTTAAATACCTCTAAAATGCGATATATTCCACGGTAATATTTTTAATACTACGATATATTATTATATTTGAAAACTTCATCGAAAACAACTGAAATTATTTCAAATGACGTCATACAAAAAATAACACGCCTGGATCTCTCTATAAAAACAGCATTTCATTCATAACTTTCTCCCATTCATTTCATTCATCACAATGCAATAATAATTTATTTTATTTAAAAATTAAGACCATGGAGCTACAAGTAATTAAACTCTATGCTTAAAACTTCATCGAAAAAAATCGTCGTTCTCTTTATAAAATCAATTATTATTTCATTCATATCAACCATGCAGACTCCATGGGCTAAATTATTTTGTGTTAAAGAAATACAGCAATTCTAATACAACTCATTCTACATATTTTGCTGTTTACATTTTACATAAGTGAAAAATAGGCTTCGTTGTAGAAATAATCAAATTTAGATAATCATTTAAACTCAAATATATTGTATTTGCTTTTTTCAGTATGTAGATGCACAGAATTTAAGCAAAACTAAAGTAGTTTTTGGGCGGATACAACACTCAATATGAATTAAAAAGAACTTAAAAAATCACGATTTTGAAACAAGATGGATGCCATATATCATTTTGAAGTGGGTCATGTGATATTTTCATTTCATGGTCATGTGATCGTTTCATATAAGAAGTATAATTATTATTTTAATTTTTATTTAAGAAACTACTGAATATATTTCGCTGAATTTTTTTTTTATATATTTTATGGAACAATTTGAATATTACCTAAAATTTTCGAAGCAATTTGTGGATTTTAAATTCGCTTAAAAAATGTTTGAAAAATTAGGTCCCAATGGGTTCAATGTATTTCATTTTTTCAACCCGGGTTCAATCCAAAACTAATTGTCTGATATTATTCATTTATATTCCCATAGGTCCTACAGACCGTCTGAACAACATACTAAAATTTCATTTTGATTAAGTCATTTTTACGGCAGTTATCGTGCTAACGGACAGACAGACAGACAGACAGACAGAATGAATAAAGTCATAAAAACTTTTCAACTTTGTTGTAAAGTGTTAAAAATTAAAAAACTTACCAAACATTTTATAGTTTGATCGGTACAGCCTGTCCTAAAAATAGGACTATTGTTCAATCCACTGCTATGCGTTCTCACTTAGGTGGAATGAGAGAAAGTATCTCAAGCATAGTCCAACGTTACATTTTCTACAGATAGTTGTTGGTTTTGCTGCACAGGTTTTTATCTGGCATCTCTGTCGGTTTTTTGGGTTTTTTTAAAATAACATGTTCATTTTTAAGCTTTAGAAAGTCTTCATTATCTTGTTGAACACCCAGTTTCCTGCAAGATGGTTTCCTTGGAATAGAAAGTTCCAAATAGGCAACTGATATATGTCTTCGAAAATCCAGTTGGCTCAGACTATGGTCACTAAATAGCTGATTTAGCTTCCATGAAGCAACAAATGCTGTTTCAAACGCATTAACAAAAAATCTGATGTGGGCAACACATGACTTTCTTTATATAATGTAATGAATTTACTACTTTTACAGTAAAAAAATAGGTTTTTCTTATAGTAGATACTAATATTCTTTCCATGATATTGAATTTTCTGCAATTAGTCGTCATTTTCATTGATTTAGCATCATTTTTATCCATTTGGCGAGATTTTCATTAATTTGGCAACATTTCGAAAAAGTCGCCAAGTTGGCGACATTCCCCTAAATTCGTCGCCAAAATCTCGCCAAGCGTTATGCACTAAGAAAAAAGTTATTCTTACAGCAGATAAATGACTATTGGCGTTCAAATACAAAAGTATTATTCAAAGTATATTTTTTCATGAATGGAATGAGCTAGATCCACGAGAATGATGTCACTCAATTTATCGCATGGTATTACATATGAAAAGTGAACATGTTTCTCAATAGGAATTTTTTTTTTTTATGTGACTTTTTCATAATTTTTTTGAAAAATGTACAATATCTCGAGAACGGTTCATGTTAGCGTTCTAAAATTCATGCCAATCGTTTTCTAATGAAAAATTACATAAGAAATGTCTATTTGCGTAACTTTATTAGCGGTTTTGATTTTTTGACGATTTTTTCAAAATTTCATTCGAAAATTTAGGGGGGTTCTGAACATTAGATTACGTATAAAACCAATAGGCTTCCAGTGTTTACGGATTGTGATTTTTGTACCAAATTTGGTTCGAATCGGTCCATTCGTTCGTCAGTTATCGTCTCCACAGACTCACTGACACACACACATACTTTCACACACACACACACACACACACACACACACACACACATACACACACACAGACATCACTTCAAAAATGTTTGATTCGTGATCAGGGATGCTTGAAACGTGCTCTCCCGTCGAAAACTCGAATTCGAATTTTCGACCCCGTCACAATACTTTCCTTATACATTATGTATATAAGGAAAGTAATAAAGACCCTCACCATTTTTGTTTTCCTTATATACATAATGTATAAGGAAAGTATTGTGACGGGGTCGAAAATTCGAATTCGAGTTTTCGACGGGAGAGCTCGTTTCAAGCATCCCTGATCACGAATCAAACAGTTTTGAAGTGATGTCTGTTTGTGTGTGTGTGTGTGTGTGTGTGTGTGTGTGTGTCAGTGAGTCTGTGGAGACGATAACTCATGAACGAATGGACCGATTCGAACGAAATTTGGTACAAAAATCGCAATCCGTAAACACTGGAAGTTTACTGTTTTTATACGCAATCGAATGTTTACAACCTCCGTTAATTTTCGAGTGAAATTTTGAAAAAATCGTCAAAAATCAAAACCGCTAATAAAGTTACGCAAATAGACATTTCTTATGTAATTTTTCATTAGAAAACGATTGCCATAAATTTTAGGTCGCTAACATGAACCGTTCTCGAGATATTGCACATTTTTAAAAAAAATTATCAAAAAATTATGCATATAAAATTAAAAAAATGTATTTCCTATTGAGAAACATGTTTACTTTCCATATGTAATACTATGCGATGAATTTGGTGACATCATTCTCGTGGATCTATCTCGTTCCATTCACGAAAAAAGATACTTTGAGTAATAATTTTGTATTTGAACGCCAATAGTCATTTATCTGCTGTAAGAATAACTTACTTCTCCGTCCACAACGCTTGGCGAGATTTTGACGACGAATTTGGGGGAATGTCACCAACTTGGCGGCATTTTTAATTGTTGCCAAATTAATAAAAATCTCGCCAAATGGATAAAAATGACGCTAAATCAATGAAAATGACGCTAAATCAATGAAAATGACGACTAATTGCAGAAAATTCAATATCTTGGAAAGAATATAAGTATCTATTATAAGAATAATATTTTTTAACTGTAAAAGTAGTAAATACATTGTATTATATAAGGAAAGTCATGTGTTGCCCACATCAGATTTTTTACCTTGAATTGAAGTAAAATAAGCTGCTGCATGATTATCAAAGTGGTCAACTCCGTTTGTGTGTTTATTGTAGGATGTAATACACATTGGTATCTTTATCTGTTTTCTGCCAGCCTTTACTCTTCTTTTTACAGTCGATACACTTTTTGTTTATTCGTAATTGGTCATTATTGCAGCAACTCAATTGTCATTCCACCGAACTGCTGCAACTTTGTTCTTTGTATTGAAATTGCTGTATAAAGAGCCACGTTCTATTTTGGACATCGTTTTAGAGGGCATAAGTGGGCATTTAGACATTCTATTTTCTCTAACAGTACCTATAGCAAAGGAGTTTTTATTTCCAAGAATGTATAATAGCTCAAATGAAGTAAAGAAATTATCCATATAAATTTTATGTATCTCAGGGTTTGTAATTATTGACAGCAAATCCTGGACTACTGTATGAGATAATGGCTTATTTACGGTTTTATTACTTGGTTTCTTCTTTTGTACCTTTGGATTTTTATTCTCCTGTCCCTTTGGAGTTTCCATGGCTTGGCTTTTACATGTTGCTTCTTTTGATGACATGCTGCCGATGGCTGTAAGTTCCGTTTTCCTCTGCTTTGCACCTTGGTAAGGTATAATATGGTACGGGAATCCATTGTAGGAAGTTAGCATTCACAATTTATATATACATTTTACTGGTTTTCTTTTATATACATCTTACAGCCATGCTTTCCAATCCTATTCATCCTATTCAACTCTGGATGCTAACTCGAAATCAGTCATTATGTGAATCTTATCTGTATATATCAGCGATATATACTGATAAATAGATGTTTCAAGGACAAAATTTTTCAGAAATGGAAAATTTTCCGATATGCTTTTCCCGAAAATTTTACTTTCTTTTCTTTCTCTTTTAATTAAGTTGAAAATGGTATCCAAAAACCCCAATCTAATTTCTCTTAAACCTATTTCTTTTTAAGAATGCAGCTTTACAATGAGTCTTTGATCAATGGGTTTTCTAGTTTTAGGGAGGAGATTGAAAAAATGTTTTTGCTGTGGGGGTGGGGTTTGGGGGTGATGTGTGTCTACTTTATTTTGAAGAAAATGTAAGGATGAGAATCAGAAGAGGTACACTAGTGAGTTTAAAGATGCCTATTCTTTCAGCGTTTAAGTTCTCTAAAATGTATAAAAATATTTTAAGTCTGGACTGATTCTGCAAGATCTTTTGTTGGTAGAAAATATGATAGTTGTAGTAAATATGCTTAACTCATATTCCAACAAAATTTCTCTTCTATCTTGCAATAATCACCTAATCAATTACAAGCAGGTATTTTTAGAACAATTTTTAATATTATATATAATTTATATAGCTTAATTATAGAGGTATTTAATTTAGTTACTTCCGTCTTAAATTATGTATTTAATAATTCACTTTATATATATATATATATATAATAAATATAATATAATAAAGAGTAACTTAATTTTTCATTCTATTGTTTTTGTTGAAGTTGACAGTGGTAGGTAGAAAAGCTTTTTTCCCCCATTTATTAGCATTTTTATTTAATAAAATATTTGATGATTTAATTTTTATTTATAAGTGGTTTTTAATATTTTAATATGATATTATCTATATATATATATATATCACTTACATACACAGATACGTTGTGCAGAAAAAATACAGAATTATCTCTTGCCGAATGCCAACAAATTCAGCATCAAGTACATTGTTTAAAACATAAAACTGAATAGAAAATTCTATCTAAATGGTTTAAATCAAATCTTCATAACTTTATTAGTTTAAGCATATAATTT
Source organism: Amaurobius ferox (assembly GCA_951213105.1). NCBI lineage: Eukaryota > Metazoa > Arthropoda > Arachnida > Araneae > Amaurobiidae > Amaurobius > Amaurobius ferox. The sequence continues at coordinate 86,418,293 of OX578151.1, read as the reverse complement.
TATGCATTGAGTTGTAAAATTATATTGTTTAGACGTATGGAGTTGGAGAGAAAATGAAGCACACACTTTGTCTCATATAGCTCTTACATTTTCTTTACAAATATTAAATTATGGGTTGAATTTAATTAAAAAAATTTACTGTCTGATGCAATGTAAAATATTTTTGTAGATAATTTTATGAAATATTTCATCTTAATAATTTTAAAATAATCTTCTTAATCAAAGAATTCGGTGATGGTTTAATTTAACATTTTGTAGTTTTTGTTTTATTCCACCCATACATAAATTAGCTTTCGTGTGCGTTCTATTATTTTTTAACTTATCAATATTCATTAGTCATTTAGCAATTTTAAATAAACTTTTTTATATTTCAAACTGCATAGAATATAAAGAGTTCATATCTGAGATACATTTAATATTTTACATTCAATAACATTTTTAACGTGGTAATTTTTAATTTCTATGATTCAAAGATTCAAAATTTGTTCTGAATATATTAACATTTAATATAAATATCAGCGACGAAAGTCTGCTTAAAACTGAATCAAATGGTACGTACTGATTACTATGGTAATATTATCTATAGAACTTTTATTCAATGTAAAATTTTTTATCTAAATAAATCTACGCCTATGACCAGTAATTAGTAAATCTCTTATCGAGGCCTAATGGTCACATGAGGTCTAATGGTCTAATTGTCACACATGTGTGAATTGCAGTAAATAACAGGGATATCGATGAATACGGTATTTGTATTACGCGCTGTTGGCAAATCTTCTTTGCTAGGAAACTTCATTTGTGCTGCAAGGGGGATGAGCAAATGCCGTATTATCTCGCTTTATCTTTATCCGTATTATCCGTATTATCTCGCTTTATCTTTACAGTAGGTGAACGGTGTTTCACACTAATTGTGGAACACAGTCGTTGGACTAAGTTTATTATGGTCTTAGCATCCGGATTTCTGGGATTAGGAAATTTCTGTGCATTCAATCGTGCCGCTGCACTACCAATCAAACTACAATCGTCATACATCAAAACTACATCGCACAATTGATACACGTTGATACACGCAGACATTTTTACTTTCCCTGCAATACATGGTAATGTATAGGAAAAGTATTGGAATCATGTCTAAAATTGCAACTCGAGTTTTCGACGGATCTACACGTTTCAAGACTTCTAGAATACGAAAAAAACATTTTTAGCGTGACGTCTGTGTGTGTGTGGCTGTGTGTCTGTCTGTGCAGATTTTGTATCCACTATAACTAAAAACCTAATGGACAGAATTTCATAAAATTTGGTAGGTAAGTCACTTGTGGGCGAGTCTGGAGCTGATTAATTTTGGATACGATTCGGGATAAAGAAATCCGCCTTTTTTTGCGAAATGGCCCGCAAAAGCTTATATCCACTCTATCTGTAAAAATAATGGAGCGAATTTCACAAAATTTTGTAGATAAGTCACTTGTGGGTCGCCCTGGTGTTGATTAGATTTTAGTAGGATTCAGAAAAAAATAATCTGCCTTTTTTGCAAAATGGCCCGCGACAATCGGCAAAATCTAAAATAAAAAACTACGTATAATCAAATATATACATTAAATGCTTGTTTAATACGTAATTTTTAACGAAGAAAAGAATAATACCAACCCCATTACACTAGAACTAGCCATTCACGAGATATTTTAGTGTTTTCGTATTTTCTCTACAGCACCTTTTGAAAATAAGTCCAGTTATGAAATGAGAACGAAAATTGAATTAAAAGTGAATTAAATTCAATTAAAATAATGGGAACATCGATATAAGTCTTCAGGGAAAGTCATGTGCTGCCCACATCAGATTTTTAATTTCATTTTCCGAAGTTTAGATACTTAAGACTCTTGCTACCTTCTAAACTGATAAGTCCGAAGCAAAGAAACGCAAAAAGGAAAAGTATCCCTAAAAATCTTACTAACAGGTTTTTGGTATGAAATAAAACTGAGTTCCATTAAACATTCAAAATCAGACATATATTCAATCAGACATTCATTCAATATTTAGTCGGAATGCTCAATTTTTCAACAGCATAGAATCTATGGGCAGACATTAGCAAATAATTTGAGATGCTTTCTGATAAAGCGCTTAAGTGTCTGTTGCCATTTACAAGTACGAAGCTTATAGAAACAGCTTTCTCTTCATACGTGTTTATCAGAAATAAGTATTCCAATAATCTGAGTGTAGTTCTAGGTATAAGAATGCACCTCATATCAGTCGAACCCAATATCAAAATATCATGTGCCAAAAAACAAGGAACGGAATACCTTTTAATGCGAAATAAAATACTTTCAATTCGTTATTTGTGTAATTTAAAATGTTTACCGTTATTAACACTTTACAACAAAGTTGAAAAGTGCTTATGACTTTGTTCATTCCTTCTGTCTGTCCGTTAGTACGATAACTGCCGTAAAAATGGCTTTATCAAAATGAAATTTTAGTATGCTGTTCAGACGGTCTGTGGAACCTATGGGAATAACAATGAATAATATCACACAATTAGTTTTGAATTGAAACTGGGTTGAAAAAGAAATACATTGAACCCTATGGGACCTAATTTTTCAAAGATTTTTTTAACGAATTTAATATTCACAAATTGCTTCGAAAGTTTTAGAAAATATTCAAATTACCCCATAAAATATATAAAAAAAAATCAGTAAAATATATTCAGTAGTTTTTATATAAAAATTAAAGTAATAATTACACCTTTTATATGAAGCGGTCACGTGACCATTATATGAAGAGATCACGTGACCCACTTCAAAATATAATACTCAAATATATTTACAATATATTTGAGTTTAAATGATCATCTAAATTTGTTTATTTCTACAACGAAGCCTAATTTTCAGTTATGGACAATGTAAACAGCAAAACATGTAGAATGAGTTGTATGAAAATTGCTGAATTTCTTTAACGCAAAATTATGTAGTTCATGGAGTCTGCAATATAGATCATATGAATGAAATATTCATTAATTTTACAGAGAGAAGGACACATTTTTTCGATGAAGTTTTAAGCATATAGTTTAATTACTTGTACCTTCACGGTCTTAAGTTATTGTGATGAATGAAATGAATGGAAAAATGTTTATGAATGAAATACTGTTTTTTAGAGAGAGCCAGGCGTGTTATATTTCGATGACGTCATTTGAATAAATTTCAGTTGTTTTCGACGAAATTTTCAAATATAATAAATTATCGCAGTATTCTGATAATTTAAAAAATATTACCGAGGAATGTATCACATTTTAGAGATGTTTAAACCAGGCAATTTATATTTCAATGCCTTTGAATGAAGTTCATTATTTTCAATGAAGGTTTAAGTTTTCAAATATAATAAATTAATGTTGTATTGCGATAAGTTTTAAAATATTACCGAGGAATGTATTGCAATTTAGAGATGTTTAATTAAAAGTGCATTGAAGTTGGAACGTGTTTCATAATTAATGCTTTATGCATGATTTATCTTTCTTGTTATAATTGTATTTATTTTTATGATATGAACATAAATATATACTCTTAACCACATTGTAAATTATATTATTTTTATTGTTGATTTAAAGTTACAACACGTAAAATCGACATCACGGTTACTTAATAAATTTCTTATATGATGGGTACAATTTGGGAAATGGCTTGTAAATTTGTGCGATAAACAAAAAAGGTTGGGAGCGCCTTCCATAGATCATGCAATGACGACCTACTGCTCAACGGGAATACATATTGTAAATGGAAAAATTGTTTATCTATAAGTATTTTCAAATAATATATTTTCTACTTTGAAATATGTGCCGTATTTTTTAGAATGTTGGAACTAAATATCATAGTCAAAATGGAACATAACATTTTGTTTTGTGTAACTCAATATTCATAAACATTGAGTCGTCTTCAAAAGTTTTTATCTCCGTCATGCGTCCTATAAATTGTGTGAAAATACTGGAAAATCAGCTGAAAATATCCTTTAACCTTTCTCTGATTCAGTTGTTTGATGTTGAATATATGCATCGCGTTTGACTTTGATAAGTGTCATGTAACTTTACAAAATTCAGAAAGTTGTTTTGTTCAATGATTCCCAAAGAATGTTTTTGGCAGAAATACATGTATAAAATTTTAGCTTCTGGACATTGTGTAAAAGTCTTAGAATATTTTTTTTTACATTTTTACTTTCCCTGCAATACGTGATAGTGTATAGGGAAAGTATTGGAACCATGCCGAAAATTGCAACTCGCGTTTTCGACGGATCTACACGTTTCGAGACCTCTATAATACGAAAAAAACATTTTTAGCCTGGAATCTGTGTGTGTGTATCTGTGTGTGTGTCTGTCTGTGCAATGTATGTATCCACTTTAATTCAAAAACTAATAGACCGAATTTCATAAAATTTGGTAGATACGTCAGTTGGATGTGACCCTGGTGCTGATTACTTTTTGCAACGATTCGTAAAAACAGAACCCGCCTTTATTTGCGAAATGGACCGTAAAAATTTCATTTATCCCCTCTCCTAAAATACTAATTTGCCAAATTTCACAAAATTTGGTAGATAAATTACGTGTTAGATAATCTGGTGGTGATTAGAACTTGGTACGATTCGGAAAAGAAGAACCGACCTTTCTTTTACGAAATGACCCGCAAAAATTTCATGTTTCCACCCTAGTTAAATACTAATTGACCAAATTTCACAAACTTTGGTAGATAAGATACTTGTGGGATGCCACGGTGCCGATTAGATTTTGGTACGATACGGAAAAGAACAACCTGCTATTTTTAGGAAATGGTCAGCAAAAATCGCCAATATTTCAACAACAAAGATCAATCATGCTTAAAGCATTGATTATGAAACACATTCCAACTTCAATGCAATTTTAATTAAACATCTCTAAATTGCAATACATTCCTCGGAAATATTTTAAAACTTATCACAATACAACATTAATTTATTATATTTGAAAACTTAAACCTTCATTGAAAATAATGAATTTCATTCAAATGACGACATAGAAATATAAATTGCCTGGTTTAAACATCTCTAAAATGCGATACATTAGTCGGTACTATTTTTAAAACTATCATAATACTACGATAATTTATTATATTTGAAAACTTCATCTAAAACAACTGAAATTCATTCAAATGACGTCATAGAAAAATAACACGCCTGGATCTCTCTATAAAAACAGCATTTCATTCATAACTTTTCCCCATTCATTTCATTCATCACGATACTATAATAATTGACTTAATTTAAAAATTAAGACCATGGAGCTGCAAGTAATTAAACTCTATGCTTGAAACTTCATCGAAAAAAATCGTCCTTCTATTTGTAAAATCAATGAATATTCCATTCATATCAGCTATGCTGACTCCATGGGCTAAATAATTTTGTGTTAAAGAAATGCAGCAATTCTAATACAACTCATTCTACATAATTTGCTGTTTACATTTTACATAAGTGAAAAATAGGCTTCGTTGCAGAAATAATCAAATTTGGATGATCATTTAAACTCAAATATATTGCTCAAATATGATCGCTTCATATAAGAGGTGTAATTATTATTCTTATTTTTAGCTACAAAACTGTGAGGCCAGAATATGTCCTCACATGAGACATTTTTATTTCAATATTTATGGTGCATAGAACGGTCAACAAAGGTTTTAGTCTAGCTGGCGCCGGAGTTTACAATAACGTGAACTTTTAGGTCAAATACCATAAATTTGTGTGCCTCAGGCCAAAGGGGCTGAGAGGGGCCTTGGTAAATGTCAAGTGATGCCATTCGGTTCAGAAGAACCAATGAGCGCCAAGGGGAAGACGGGTGGAGCAACCCCCCCCCCCCCCCCCCCGCAGCCGAAGGAACTACATGCCACACCGATACGAAATGTCGAGAAGGAACTTAGATACAAAATGTTGTAGAAGTAACTTGGATACGAAATGTTGTAGAAGTAACTCAGATACAAAATGTTGCAGAAGCAAGTCTGACACGAAATGTGGTTGAGAGAAGTTTCCTACGAAGTGTTGTTGAAAAGAGTTTGAAAAAGGAGCGAAGCGAACATGACCTAGCAGTTACAGATATAAAGTATCAGTCGAAGTGAAAAGTACGAGTAGGAGCCACACACTATAGAGTTATGGACGTATTTCACCACTAAAACCGATGCAAGCGAGATGATGAGCCCAAGTCTAAACTGGAAGGTATGTGCTCTGATGTTACCGGTCCTAGACATCTTCGTAAAATAAATACTTCTGGTCGTATCTCTCCTAGCTAAAAAAGGTGGGACGTGAATTGAAAAAATGACTAAAGTTTAAGGATTATATTAATATTATTAATTTATCAATCATTGAAAACATGGCCGCTGATTTCATAAAGTGGAATTAACATTTAAACGTACATCGGTCGTTGATGTGCCGCAATTAACCCTCCAATTATTTTTACCTTTTGTGTGAGTCCTGAAAATAATTATTAATTAATATTAAAAGATTAGACTATTTAAAACTTAAACAATATAATTTATTAACCACATCCATTTATCATCAACAACAATTTATCATTTATATCATTTCTCATTTATTATCAATTTTCATTTAACTATTTTAGCTAGGGGAGATACGACCAGAAGTATTAATTTTACGAAAGTGTCTAGGACCGGTAACATCAGAGCACATACCTTCCAGTTTAGACTTGGGCTCATCATCTCGCTTGCATCGGTCTTAGTGGTGAAATACGTCCATAACTCTATAGTGTGTGGCTCCTACTCGTACTTTTCACTTCGACTGATACTTTATATCTGCAACTGCTAGGTCATGTTCGCTTCGCTCCTTTTTCAAACTCTTTTCAACAACACTTCGTAGGAAACTTCTCGCCACCACATTTCGTGTCAGACTTGCTTCTGCAACATTTTGTATCTGAGTAACTTCTACAACATTTCGTATCCAAGTTACTTCTACAACATTTTGAATCTAAGTTCCTTCTCGACATTTCGTATCGGTGTAACATGTAGTTCCTTCGGCGGGGGGGGGGGGGTAGCTCCACCCTTCTTCCCCTTGGCGCTCATTGGTTCTTCTGAACCCAATGGCATCACATGACATTTATCAAGGCCCCTCTCAGCCCCTTTGGCCTGGGACACACAAATTTATGGTATTTGACCTAAAAGTTCACGTTATTGTAAACTCCGGCGCCAGCTAGACTAAAACCTTTGTTAGCCGTTCTATGCACCATAAATATTGAAATAAAAATGTCTCATGTGAGGACATATTCTGGCCTCACAAAAACAACTGAATATATTTCGCTGAATTTCTTTTTATATATATTTTATGGACAATTTGAATATTACCTAAAATTTTGATGATTTTTAATATGTAATTTGTGAATTTTAAATCCGCTTCAAATTTTTTTGAAAAATTAGGTCCCATAGAGCTCAATGTATTTCATTTTTTCAATCCGGATTCAATCCTAAACTAATTGGGTTATATAACTCATTTATATTCTCATAGGTCCTACAGACCGTCTGAACAGCATACTAAAATTTCATTTTGATTAAGTCATTTTTACGGCAGTTATCGTGCTAACGGACAGACAGACAGACAGAATTAACAAAGTCATAAACACTTTTCAACTTTGTTGTAAAGTGTTAAAGAAAGACTACGTATGTCCCCATGTATCAATTAAATGCTTGTTTTATGCGGAATTTTTGACGAGGGAAGATATAACTATTACTCTAGGACTAACCGTTCTCGAGATATTTGAGATTTTTTGCCATTTTAACACATTTACAACATAGTTGAAAAGTGTTTATGACTTTGTTCATTCTGTCTGTCTGTCTGTCTGTCTGTTTGTCTGTCAGTCGGTCTGTTTGTCTGTCTGTCTGTCTCTCTGTCTGTCCGTTAGCACGATAACTGCCGTAAAAATGACTTTATCAAAATGAAATTTTTGTATGTTGTTCTGACGGTCTGTGGAACCTATGGAAATAACAATGAATAATATCACAAAATTAGTTTTGGATTGAATCCGGCTTGAAAAAGAAATACATTGAACCCTATAGGACCTAATTTTTCAAAGATTTTTTTAAGGAATTTAATATTCACAAATTGCTTCGAAAGTTTTAGAAAATATTCACATTATCCCATAAAATATATATAAAAAATTTCAGTCCAATATGTTAAGTAGTTTTTTAATTAAAAATTATTTAATATAGTGAAAAAAAAACAAATTCAATTAAATTCTGACTTTTGGGATATCCTCCAGAAAGAAAAAAGTGATATACCATATAATAAATATCTTTCCAAAGCTTTAATCATTTTGTATATGACAGAGACTTCACATTTTAAATTAAATTTGGTAGATAACAATTTTTTAATTATTTTTTTTAATTTTATATAACTCTTCATGATATACTTATTTGATGGCTTTTTTAATGCACTTTCCTACGTCCTAGAGAGTTAAAATTTGGTACACAGCTTAAATTTGTTGAACATTTTATTCTACAAAAATTTGGTGGATCTTTAAATATAGATCATTGATTTATTTCGAAATGGCCTGCAAATAATCCCCGTTCACTTCTATAAATCATTGTTGTAATATCGTTAAATATTCTGATGTGGGCAGTACATGTATTTCCCTGCAGACTCATATTCACGTTCTCTTTATTTCTTCAATAATAATTTGAGTTTATCTGCACAAAATAACAGCCATAAGTATTTTAAATGACATTGAATTTGCACATAAAACTTAAATTTGGTTCTCATTTGATAGCTGGACTTATTGCCAAAGGTGGCGTAGCGAAAACGCGAAAAAACTAGAAAATCTGAAGAACGGCTGGTCTTAGAGTAATGGGGATAATCTTACTCTTTTTGTTGTCAAAAATCACGTATAAAATAGGAATTTAATTGATATAATTGAGCATACGTAGTCCTTTATTTTTATATTTAACGATTTTTGCGGGCCATTTCGCAAAAATAGCCCGTTCCTTTTTCCCGAATCGTACCAGAATAACCTACAAATGATTTATGCACCAAAATTTGTTAAATTTGGTATATAAATCACTTGTAGGTTATTGAAATATTATACACCAAATTTTGTTGCATTTGTTCCATTAGCTTTTAGCTAGAGTGGATAAAGGCAATTTCTGCCGGCCATTTCGCAAAGAAGGCAGATTGTTTTATTACGAATCGTACTATAATCTAATGAACATCAGGATTTCCCACTAAAAACATACCTACCAAATTTTATGAAATTCGGTCCATTAGTTTTTCAATTAGAGTGGATGTAATATCCTCACAGACACACAGAAACATACACAGATACACTCTTACACAGATACACTCTTACTTCCTAAAAATAGTTTTTTCGTGTTCTAGAAGTCCCAAAACGTGTAGATCCTTTGAAAATTCGAGTTTCGATCTTCGGCACGTTTCCAATACTTTGAATACACACACACACACATATATTATCTGGGTATCTGTGTATTATCTGTGTATCTAAATTTCGTGCCTATGCAATTACAATAGTTGTGATTTTAAATGATCCCTAAACTTTTATTATTTCTTCAACGAAGCCTAATTTTAACTTATGAAGAATGCAAATATCTGAAGCGATTATAAAGTGAGTTACATAAGAATTGCTGCATTTTTGTCACACAAATTTATTTCCCGGCCGTCCAAAAAGATACTTAAGTTCTCAGGATCAGTCGGACGGTCTGGGTATTCAACACAAATTTATTTAGCTCTGGAGTCTGGAATACAAGTTACATGAAGGAAATATTCATTGAATTTGCATAGAGAATCAGATGATTTATATTTCGATACAGTTTTAAATATTTAAGTATAATAAATTTCTGTAGTACTATGATAATGTAAAAGAGAGATATCACCACTGAATGTATCACATTTTAAAAATTTTTAAATGAAATTGCATTTCAGTTGGAAAGTGTTTCATAATCAATGCTTATGCATGATAGATCTTTCTTGCTGCTATGCTGCCTTTGGAAAAATGTCCAATTACTAAATAAAAGCAGGAATTGAATTAAAAATGAAAAATGTTGTGTTATTTTGAACAATTAAACTTAATGAGTTCTTAAAGAAATATAGAAAGAATAAATTCGTGTCTGCAGAAAAAGTCATGTGCTGCCCACATCAGATTTTTATTTACCCTGCAATACGTGGTAATGTATAGGGAAAGTATTGGAATCATGTCGAAAATAGCAGTTCGTGTTTTCGACGGATCTACACGTTTTGAGACCTCTAGAACACGTAAAAACTATTTTTAGCGTCAAGTCTGTGTGTGTGTGCGTCTGTCTGTCTGTGCAGATTTTGTATCGACTCTATCTAAAAAACTAATTGACCGAATTTCTTAAAATTTGGTAGATAAGTCACTTGTGGGCGGATCTGATGCTGGTTTGTTTTGGGTACGATTCGGGATAAAAGAACCCGATTTTTTTGCGAACAGGCCCGCAAAAGTCTGTATCCACTCTAGTTGAAAATCTAATGGATTGAATTTCACAAAAATCGACAGATAAGTCGCTGGTGGATCACCCTGATGCTGATTAGATTTTGGTATGATTTGAAAAAAAATAACCTGCCTTTTTTTGTAAAATGGCCCGCAAAAATCGTCAAAATCTAAAATAAAAATCAACATATGCTCAAGTATATCCATTAAATACTTGTTTTATGCGTAATTTTTAAAGAAAAAGGAATAAGACCAACCCCATTAAACTCGGACTAGCCGTTCTCGAGATAATTTAGTTTTTCGTAGTTTCTCTTCGCCACCTTTGAAAATAAGTCCAGTTACCAAATGAGAACGAAAATTGAATTAAAAGTGAATTAAATTTAATTAAAATAAAAAGAACGTGAGTATAAGTCTGCAGGGAAACTCATGTGCTGCCCACATCAGATTTTTCTGCTGTAAAGTACAGACGATGTACTTCTCAGATGTGTTTTTTATTTTAAATCAAATAGCATTTTATTTCACAGTGCTAATCGAGTTTTCAAGAAAGTGTAAACTAAATGTTATATTTAAAATTGGAATATAAAATATTTTGTGTGACTTAATACTCAGGAATATTGAGTGGTCTTCAAAAGTTTTTATCCCCATTATACGCCTTATAAAATGTGTTAAAATAGTGAAAAACAAGCTGAAAATATTTTGTAATATTGCTCTGATTCGATTGTTGGATGTTGAATATATTCATTCCGTTTGATATTGATAAGTGTCATGTAAATTTATAAACTTTAGGCAGTTCTTTAGTTCAATACTGCCCAATGAATGTTATTGCCAGTATTAAATGGATAAAATTCAGACAGTTTAGTTCAATGCTGCCCAAAGAATGTTATTGCCAGTATTATATGGATAAAATTCAGACAGTTGTTTAGTTCAATGCAGCCCAAAGTATGTTATTGCCAGTATTATATGGATAAAATTCAGACATTTGTTTAGCTCAATACTGCGCAAAGAATGTTATTGCCAGTATTAAATGGTTAAAATTGCAGCTTTTGGGCATTATGTCAAAAATCTTTAAAGGTTCTTTTTGCTTCACTTTTTTACTGTAAAGTCTAAACGATTTACTTCTCTGATGTGTTTTGTATTTAGAGTAAAATATTTGGTATCCAAATCCTTTAAAAGAAATATTTCAATAAATTTCACACTAAATCTTATTTCAGGTATTATGTCTTCTCTTTTTTCGGGGTTCCTTGTAAAGCCTTTAAGAAGCCCAATAACATTGTTAGGAGAACACCATGAATGTACACATTAGTTTTATCTATAGTAGAATGAACCTGCCGATTGGATATAAGTAATTGCAGCTCCCTTAGCAGAGGATTTTAAAGGTTAGATAATGATCTCGGAAAGAAACCGATACAGACGAAAAAAGCCAATAACAAAATTGCAATAATGTCTAATTAGTAGGAATAGAAAACAAAAATTATAACAGAAGACATTTTATCAACACAATATAGTTAGTAACAGATTTCTGTCATTTTCAGAACTTATACATTAAGCAGCACACCTTCCGTCACAGACAATACACATTTGAATTCCAGAACGAATATTACAGCGCATTTTGACGAGCATTGCAGGCGCCATCGAGGTCCTGATGATACAATTTTTTGACAGATATTTATTGCCTTCTATATATACTTTTCGTTCGTTCCTGGACATCCATTTTTACTAAATAGCACATGCTTTATAACGTTTTCATTGACTAATTTCATATATCGCGCTTTGTTGACAAGTTCGTTATCCTAACTTCTTCTATTCTCCGCTAGGGGCACTGCAGCCACTTTTATTTGATAGGGCATGGTCAGTTTACTGTGGATAGACCTAATGTATGCAATCATAGACCATTCCTTACAAAGTTACTGGGAAGCTAAAGAACTTTACTAAGAACCCTTATAAGGTATAAAGTAAGGAATATGGAAGACTAAGTGTACCCAACATTGCCCAATGAGTTTTATTGACTAATACTGAAAAACTGCTATATCTTTTAGTAGATGATGCTGTATTTCAGAAGCAATTACGTGAACTCTTCTTGGGAATCAGTACAGCCTGTGGTAATCTCAAACGCTATGACATTGCACGAATTAAAATAGCAAAATTAATATAACCTTACCGATATACTATGCTGACCCCGTGTTCTATTCCAACTCCATGTTCTACGCTGACCCGTACATAATATACGAGAAATCCGTTCATCGTAGACTTTGTCTGCAATAGTAGCGTGAATCTAACTTTCGGATCTTGTAGACGGGCTCTGTTATCCAAACAGGATCCGTATCAAATTAAATATACTTATTCGTGCATATAATCTTATGTACAGTCTATTTCTCTCGCTACAGAATACAACAATTAATTCGCATTTTCTGCAATATATTTATTTCTATTAATAAAACAATTTCTAAAATAGTAATTATTTGCTCTTGTTTCTTTGAAAATAAATTTTCGGACTACATGATTTAGAAATGTTTGCTGTTAGCAAACCATTTCAAGAATTTAGACAGTTTAAAAACATAAACTATTGCATACGATTTTATTTGTAAAAGTTTGTAGAAAGGTTTAACTTTATATTGCATTCCGCTTGTAACATACTACTATAATTATTTCTGATGTTAGAAAATTTACGCACTGCAAAACATTTTAGCTTTGATATACGCCTAGCAGAATGTCTGAAAATATTTGAAAAGGAGCTGAAAATATGCTGCATAAAATACATTCTACTGATTTGTTTGATAGATATCAAATATGTAACATGTTAAACGCTGGCACAGTATCATGTAACTTAAAAAAATTCACATAGTTGTCTACAATAACGGCTAAAGAAAAAATATGTTCTGGTAGAATTTCTTACATAAAATTCTAATACAAGAACATCTTTACAAAAATCTTGGCATTTATTTATGTTTTACTTCAGTTTGGAGTTCATTTACTTTTAAAGCTGGTCTTTATTTTAAATAAAAATGCTTAGTATCCAAGTCATCATCATATTGTACTATGTTGTGTGCAAAAGTTTGATAATAGTTTATCCATTAGTTATTTTGCATTAAAATATTCTTCTGGTTTGCATGCTTAGCGAAGTCAATAGTGGTATAGTTATAAGTAAAATCAATTTTTTAAAGATATCTCTAGTCAGGAATTTAATGACTTGAATAAATATGTCGATTGCATCAGATAGTAAAAAAAGTTATTTTATTTATTATTTTTTTTTGCTTTCTCGCGTTGTTTAATGTAATGTTGATAAATTACTGTAGTCTGAAAAGATTTGATTTTTGATATAAACTGTGAGACCAGAAATAGATCTCACATGTGTTTTGGTGAGACAGTTTTATGCCATTTATTTATTGTTCTGAAACATCGAACAATACTTGTAGTCTGGATGGTGTCGAGGTTTACAGCAAACAATAATTTAGGAGCGTCAAGACAGAGGGGGCCGAGCGAGCCCTTACGAGGATGCCAAGTAGCGACATTTGTTCAATTATCAACCAATGGAGAAACTTCTTGTTACTCACACTGAATGCTGCAAATGAAAGCAAAGGGAGGAATTACACCCCCGAGGGAAAAGAGAGCCACAGCATGTGACCAAAGAAGGACATTTGAGCACACTTATACAGATAACTTCGACATTATGACTTGGTAGACCTGTGCTAATACTCGGGCTGCATTATGACTTGTGCAGATACTACAGAGATGACTTAATAACGACTTGAGCAGATAACTTCGAGACGGTGACTGAAGAACGAGTTCGACATTATGATGCAGAAACATGACTAAAGAAGATACGTAGATATGACTTAAAAATATGCTTGTGCGACATTATGCTTGTGCGATATTATGTGCGACATTAAGAGTGAGAAGTGCAATAGTATAACTTGATCAATACGTATGATACATACTCGTACGACATTATGAGTCAGCAGTACAAGACAGATTTGAAGGTATGTGTTCCACAAATATTCACAGGTTATCAAGAAACTTTAGGCATAATATTACTGGTCTCAGATGCTATCTTCCTAAACATTTAGTAAGCAGAGTAACTATTGTAAATTAAGTAATTAAGTATCTTATGTTGTTAATAAATGTTTTATTGTTAAAGTTAAAATGGTGTGATCTATTTAGTATTACATTAATTAATAATTCCTTTACAGAACTCACTCAAAAGATAAATAATTGGAGGGTTATTGCGAACAGAACGTAGTAGCACAATAAATGTTAATTACAATTTTAAGTTCCCTATATTTTATTTTCCTTTGCCACATAAACACATGGTTTGTTTATTGGCCACAACTTCACAAAATGTTAATATCTCAAGAAACAGATATCGTTACGAATACCAAAAATAACTTTATGCCATATTGTCTGTCTCCGAGAAGAAAATACAGGGGTGGGACAGCCCAGCGCTTAGCGCATGTAGATTGCACTCAAACGACCCGAGTTTAATTCCCGGCTCTGTCCAGACTGTCCCTGTGTTCACGCAGAGTACAGGCACGTTAAATATGTGGGGCTGAAAGTCCTTCCTAGAGGTTTCTATGTGAAGGATGGTACGGTGCCTGTGAATGCAGTCCCCGCTCGGTTCCAACCTAAATTGGGTGTCACTGTCCCATAGATTGGAATTTCGTATTTTGTGCGGTTTGAGTACTAAGTTTATTAAATTTTCACTGATTTAAATAACATTATTTTCTATGGTGAAACATAATATTTCAAGGGTCCTTAATGAACGTTCTGTGCTTCTTATATCCGAATCATTAACTTGTATTATTTTTACTTTCCCTATATACATAGCATAATGATATAGATAAAGCATTGCAAAGACTATCTCGAAAATCCACATTCGAGCTTTCGGCGGAATAGAACTTTTCAAACATCCCTGAACTCGAATTAAACGTTTTCAGGTGGTGTCTGTGAGTATGTGTGTGTGTGTTAGTATGTGTGTCTGTGGAGACCATATGTCACGAACGAATGGAGCGTTTCGAACGATTTGGTACAAAAATTACATTGGAAGTATATTATTCTTAAATGCAATCGACCGATATTTGTGAGCAAATATGAATGTCATTCGAAATTTCATAGTATTTTATCATGGGAATGAAGGATAAAATTGGACATAATTATGCATAAAAGTCTATATTTATGGCTCAAAGATCACGAGACTTTAGAGTTTCAATCATAGTTTCGAAAAATAGCCTTGATACATATTTTGTATTTGTGCCGTCTTTGGCCCCCTTTGGGGTGGGAGATTTACTTTCCTGTGGGGAGCGGTGTATGGTATCAATCAAAATATTTTTTTTAAATCCCTTTAAAGTGAAAAGTATCGCACTATAGTTGTAATTATTTGGATTTACCATACCGATTTTTCAAATTTTTTTTGTAAAATTTGTAAAAAAAAAATAATTCTGCTAAGAGAAAGTCGATTTGAGCGAGTTACACTCTAATTAATTAATAGTAAAAATTGAAAAATTATTATCTTTCGAAAACCAAAGAGTCTTATTATAGTCGAGAGATTTTAATAAAGGGAATTTTTTGGAATTTGAGCAACTAAAAATATAATATTCGACATCTCCGGTAAAGGAATAAAGACAATATACAGATGTCCCAAAAATATTGAAATGCTCTTTAATTATTTACCTGTTGGAGATAAGTGGGCAATGTAAATTGCAAAAATGTTGAAAGTAAGGTAGGAAATAAGACTATGTTAATAGTCCTCCCATTAATTTTCGAAAAGTTACTCTTTTTAAATTTTTATACGACCCTCTTGGACAAATTTGGTCAATCAGAAAATGTTTATGTTTAATGCAATATGATTATTACAAAAACCGCATATATCTGTATAATTAAAATCAACTGAATACGATAACGAAAATAATCTGACTTATGCTACTTTCCCGTACCATGTGAAAGGCTGTTTCATCAGTGAAAATAGGTATTACACATTAGGTATACACTTTTCCCGGCCACACAACTTGTTACCACAAACCCCCTGGGTTGGTCGTGTGGTCTGGGCCTTCAACATTAGGTATACATAAACAATTTGACGATAGAAATTGTTTAGATCAAATGTACGTTAATATATGTCAAATTTTTTAACTGAAATGCATCTAAATAAAGCATTACACAGACAGAGATCATACAAAGCAGTGGTACTCACTATGCGGTTGGGCATCCCATGTATTATCATCCAGTTTTATCTTTTTTGTGATATGTCACAAATTTATATTTCCAATTTGATATATGGTCCCCATTCACAATGTTCAATTTTTTATTTTATATAACTCGCTCAATTTTACTTTCAACATTTTTGCAATTTGCATTGCCCACTTTATCTTCCACTTCAACAGGTAAAGAATTAAATCGTGTTTCAATCTTTTTGGGTCACCCTGTATAGTATACTTTTTGTCTTACTCCTATAGGCAAAGAGAGCAAACTAGAGGTTTGCAAGATTTTGCCACCTAGTAAATCTTAATACTTTTATGATACAGTAGCGCAGAAAGTATTTTCATATTTCAGAAATGGCTCTGCGACAAGGAGGCATTTCTCCCTTCGCAATAATGGCGTCAGCGAGTAAATACGTAAAGAAAAAGTGTTTTTCACGAAGTAGGTCCAAATATGATCTACTGTGCTCCAACGAGAAAAAGTTAAACTTCTGTATCATAATATGAAGAATTGTGTCACATGACTGGAAGTCAGTAGGAGATTAAAACTGTATCACTACTGACTCAGTTAAGTTAGAGAAACTATAATATTGTACGAATTTGTAAATTATAAAAACAACTATTGATTTGAATTAAGCTATGCAAAAATGTAATATGAAGTATAGTAATTAATAATGTTGTGTGTGAGCAAATTTAATGTCTGTTTATTGGATAATTAAAATCAATTTTAAGTTTATTAATCAAATTGATTTTTAGAAACTCCGGGGGACAAAATTGGCTATGGTGGGTTATCAATTTGGCAATGTACAAACATTTACGATTAGCTGCCATGTTTAACAATGGAAAAGCGAAAGTAAATACTAATAAAATTACAAAAAAAAAAAAAATAGTAATTTTTTATACGCCATAACTTTCATTACAGGAATTGCCTATTTCATACTCACGAGCGTATAATAAGTTTATCAAGGAAAGTCAGTAGGAGATAATGGATATTTATTAGGGATAATCCAGAATCAAGCGTGTTATGAAACTGCATACAGATTTGTTCCTTTTATGGTCTCCGTAATTACATAGAATGAAATAATGTCAATTGTATTCAACCATGAATACCTGGAAAAAGGCAAACTAGCGAATTTTAGCTCAATTGTTTTATATGAACATTGATGAAGTTTTAAATAATACTACACAGTACATTTTCATTCCACGTATCCTCATTATCAGCCAATGTTGTTTGGCGAAGATTGTTGAGCAACCGTTACTTCTTTCAACTATTCCAATTTACTGCGATCTGATTTCGACGCAGTTTTCTAGATTCTGCTTGCCACTTCTGAAAGTTGAAAGTGGCGCGAAATCATTTTAATATAAAATATACTTTTAAAATAT
The DNA here is from genome assembly GCA_951213105.1 of Amaurobius ferox. Classification (NCBI taxonomy): domain Eukaryota; kingdom Metazoa; phylum Arthropoda; class Arachnida; order Araneae; family Amaurobiidae; genus Amaurobius; species Amaurobius ferox. Next base: position 86,400,260 of record OX578151.1, on the reverse strand, counting down.
TATCGATACATATGGACTGTAGCTAAATTATTTCACTTTTAAATGTTTTCGATCTATTTTCTAAGGAAATAAAATGAAATTTAGAATGAAATCATCTATTTAAAAAATAACATCCCCACCCTTCAATTATATAGCTATTGCAAATACATGCTATTTTAATGCCTTGAAAATTCCAAATGCTAAAGATTGGACAGCACAAATGTGGGCCATAATCAAAATTGATACATGTCTTTGTTATTGATTATTAAATATTTGTCATTTTCTGAATTAGTAAAGAGCCGGGCTTTGGATAGACTGAATATGCGAAATATGTGAAATATGCGAACTGTAAAAGGTCACAAACTAAAACTTAATATAAGAAGTCCCCTCCTCCGGGGTGTGCATTGCCAAGTATGGTATCAAACGGAAATTTTTTTCAAGCCCTTTAAAGTGAAAGATAACCTGCTATTGTAGTATTAATTTGAACCCACGATATCATTTTTTTTAAATTTTTTCTTGCAAAATTTTAAAGAAAAGATGAATTCTGGAATGAAAAATTCTAGTTGAGCCACGCTTCAGTTAATTTAATTAAGAAATGCAGTTAAATTCATGAATAAATGCCCTTAAACGCGGCAACCAATTAAAAGTACGCAGCTTTACATTTCTTCCTTTACTTTCACACTCTCTACGATGTTCCACAACAATTTCTGCAATCTAAATTAGCAAATGTCCAGCATGTTGAAGTCTATTTGACATACCGATGCATGTCAAGCGTATCTCGTGATGTAAGGGCGGCAAGTACGATTAAATTCAGTGTCATTGTTTGATAAGTTATAGGTTCTGCATGAATATGGAGACATGTCGAGAGTTTAATGGTACCAATGTTATTACAGACTAGCAGAGTTACCCTCCTTTCTTGTTTATTTAGATAATATGCAAATTATTAATGCACTTAAAATTAAATTTAATTTCGTAATATTTTCTTCTATATTTGTTTGATTAGGTGACAGCTTGATGTGAGTTATATAGCAAAATATACAATACACTTGCCAAACACTTATACATGTTATTACAAAGTAGCAAATCTTGCATAATAAAAGAACAAATCTGTGTGTGTGTCAGTATGTGCGGTCTGTATTTCAATTCTAAATAGTTTTTTGTAATTTTATGTATTAACATTTTCACACAAATAGGTTCTTTAGTGATCGATGATATTATCACAAAAGTCTCAATGTTAACGCCATCAGAAAGATTAAACAAAAAAAAAAGATCAATCATGCATAAAGCATTGATTATTCAACACTTTCCAACTCGAATTTTATTTAATCATCTCTAAAACTCTTTACAAGATAGTTGAAAACATTTATGGGTTTTTTCATTCTGTCTGTCTGTCCGTTCGCACAATAACTGCCTTAAAAATGGCTTTATCAAAATGAAATTTTAGTGTGTTGTTTAGACGGTCTGTGGGACCTATGGGAATATTAATGAATAATATCACCCAATTAGTTTTGGATTGAACCCGGGTTAAAAAAATGAAATACATTGAACCCTATGGGATCTAATTTTTCAGACATTTTTTAAGTGAATTTAAAATTCACAAATTGCTTCGAATGTTTTAGGAAATACACAAATTATACCATAAAAATTTTTTAAAAATTCAGCAAAAAGTATTCGGCAGTTTCCTAAATAAAAGTTAAAATAATAATTATACCCTTTATATGAAGGGATCACGTGACCCACTTCAAAATAAAATATATAAAATATATCATCTATCTTGTGTCAAAATCGTGATTTTTAAAGTTCTTTTAAATTTGTACTTAGTGTTACACAAGTCCTAAAACCGCTTTACTTTTGCTTAATTTCTGTGCATCTATATTCTGAAACAATGCAATTACAAGATATTTCAGTTTAAATGATCATCAAACTTTGATTATTTTTATAGCGCAGCCTAACTTTTACTTATCAAGAATGTAAACACATCAAGCTGTAACCGGTCGTCCAATTTGTTGCCCAAGTCCTTTGGACGAGCCGGACGGCCTGGGGCTTTCACATCAAGCTGTAAAATGATTTGTATAAGAGTTGCTGAATTTCTATAACACACAATAATTTAGCTCTGGAGTCTGCAATAAAGTTGAGATGAATGAAACTTTCATTGGTTTTACATAGAAAAGCAAACGATTTTATAGAAGTCTGATGATTTGTCAATGGTAATCCACGCAGTCCTATTTTTGGTGATATGTATACAGGATGTCCCAAAAAGATTGAAACGCGCTTTAATTATTTACTTGTTGGAAATATGTAGACAATGTAAATTGCAAAAATGTTGAAAGTAAGTCCTCCTATTAATTTTCAAAACGTTACACTTTTTAAATTTTAGACGTTCCCCTTAGACATATTTGGTCAATCAGTAAAAATTTAATTGTAATGCAACAAGATCATTAAAAAAACTAATACAATATAAGCTGAAACCTTACTGCAGGTGTAGCGAGATAGTATTGTGTACTGAACAGGTAATATGTTTCTAGTGTTACTAATTCGTGTCCGGCAACCAACCGGATAATTTTTTCCCAATATCCCTAGGCGTTCTAGGCGTTGGTTTCCAAATAATAAGACGTAATAGAAAAAGTAATGAAATACATTTAAATACAGGGTGATTAAAAAAGGATGGGCCAAACTTTACGAGGTGATACTGCACACCAAACCAAGCATTTTTTGTCATAGTTTACAAGGTCGTAAATTAAACGCAACTACGTTATTGGGCGCTTACTCGATGGAAAAGCGCAGCTCCGCAAACTTAAAAGCGTCATTCTGGTTGAAGAAGAAAACCGTATATTCAAATTTCATCTCTGAAAGAAAAAAGTATCCCCAAAAAAAAGCCCAATCTGTTCAAGAAAGTTCGCCAATCCCTCTATCGCCGCTATGAGACGTATATCCAGGATGACGGTTGCTCTTTTGAGCCATTACTGTAATTACTGTTTATTAAATGACATTTTATAACTTTGTAGTCATTCTTGTGGTTTCGCCTCATCTCATTGGTTTCACCATTAAGAGCCCACTGCCGCCTATACGTTTCATTTCCAACATAGTAAACAATAACGAAAAATGCCTGGTTTGGTGTGTATTACCACCTCGTAAAGTTCAACCCATTTTCTTTTAATCAACCTGTATATACTGAAAGATTTACGCCTCCCATGTCAGAATTCTTAAATATTAGCATTGATTTAATAAATGCAGTTTTTTTTAAGAATAAATAGACTAACACGATCACCAATTAAATATAAGCAATTTTATTTCCCTTACTTTCACATCCTTCATTACGCTGAGCTAACACTTCTACGGCGCGGAAATTAAATTCACATGTGTCCGGAGTGCTGAAGTCCATTTGACGCACCGATACATATCAAGAGTAGTTCGTCATATAGAGGCCGCAAGTGCGACTAACTTCAGTGACATTGATTGATCTCTCTAGGTTTCTGCCGGAAATATATAGCGATAAAGTGAGTTTAGTGGTATCAATCAATGTTGTTAAATACTATCGGAGTTACTGGGATATTTTTATGATTTAAATATTATGTATATTCCTAAATCATTTATAATTATAATTTGCTTTTAAAAAAGTTCTTGCAATATAAAAAAACATCCTGTGTAGGCAGCACATGACTTTTTCTGCAGACTCATATTCATGTTCTCTTTCTTTCTTTAATAATGCTTTAAATTGAGTTTAATTGCAGAAAATAACACCCAGAAATATTTTTAATTACACTGAATTTACACTTTAAAAGAGTAAGCGCATGTACCGGGCAGGCGGAAGTTACGTCATCAAGTGAGCATGTCTTGTGACGTCAGTGGCTGTGACTGGAAATAACGTCAAATCGCATGACGTCACTGGAAGTGGACGTGGAAGTTTTTGTTTGGGTAGAGTTAAATTGTTATTTGTAGTCTTCCACGAGGGTGTTCTGTGCGAATTAAATTGTTTGACTTTCAGAATTTCTGTATTAGATATTCTATATTATTAAAGAATTGAGTATTATTAAATATTCTCTAAATGATAGAACGAACGCTTTAAAGATTACCACTGAAAACCCCTTTTCTGAAAACCCCTTTTCAAAAATTAGCAAATGTGAATTTCAGCATTTCAAAAATAACAATGTGTATATTTTTAACTTTCCAAAATATCAAAAGTGACTTTCTGTTACGTGTAAATCGCAAATGCGTTTATTTTGTTTGATTACTAGTTTGTAACTCTTCTGAAATATTGCTACTTTTTACATATCCCTAAGCAGATCCTTATATAAGTAAACACCAAATACACCTGTACTAGCGTTCTAGCATTCATTACGAACATATCAAGTCGTAACTATATAGGTTTTAATAAAGTATGATGTAATATCATCATTCTGATTTTTCGGAACTCTGAAACTTATGAGCTACAGAAATTTACCAATACTTTTTTAAATACTTCAGATTGCATTAAATAAACACAGTCTTATGTAACACACTCTTATGTTCAAAATGTGGTAAGTAATCTTTATTTTAAGTTGTGGGATTTTTTCTGAAAAGAAACTCTTTTAAAACTTTTCTAGTAACGTCAAATTATTATTTTTTACTTAGAAAATCAAAATAAATTTGCTTTTACAGTACCTAAAAATCGAAGAGTAACGAAACTGTTTTCTAAGTATAAAAGAAAAATTATATATATGTTCACCTTAGTGTTAAATATGTTAATTTAATTTTAGTCGGAAAACTGTAATTTTTTCAGAAGAGAGAAAATATAACAGTCTGTTTTCAAAGTATGAAAATTCATTTTCTTCATTTTTTCAGAAGAGAAAAATTTCTTTACAATATGTTTTTAAAGTATGAAAATTCATTTTCGCTTTATTTTTTATTTTTTCAGAAGAGATAAGTTTCTTTACAAAAATGTCTTCAAAGTATGAAAATTCATCTTCTTTTCAGATTCTGAAAAAATGCCTCTGAACTCATTTCCGTTCCTGAAAAAAAATTGCAGTGCGTAAGATATTATTTTTTAAAAATAGTAAAAGCAAAATTTCATACGTAGGAAAATAAACTATCTTCGTGAAAACAATTTCTGATATTTTCCCATTTCCAAAAATGTTACATAGCAATAAGAAAGTTTGAGACTTAGAAAAATCTTACCTGAATAATTCATCTTTTAATAATGTAAAAGTTATTATTCCTACAGAACATCTAAAAATAGATAACACTAGAAAAATTTGCTCGTATTAGCACTTTGAAAACCTTTAAATTGAATTGTAAATATATACTTGCGAAAATTTCAAGTATTTATTACACCTTTGAAAAATCTTATAAGCATAATATCCACATCACTTACAAAACATTCAGCGTATTATTTATTTTATAAAAACAGCAAAAGTTTGAGACTTCAAAACTTAACTGAATGTATTAGGTCTTCGAAAAATAATTGTAAGAATATACTTTGAAAAAGTTCGTATATTTCTCAACTTTCATAATTAGGTACACCTTAACTTATAGGTAACACATATGTGTGGAAAAAATTCTAAATGTTTTCTTCATCTTTGTAAATAGTAAATTTCAATTCATATTTTAATACAATTATATTTAATGCATAAGAAAGTTTATATCATTACAAAAAAAACACAAGATAGTATTTAAAATTTCTAAAGAGTTAAACATGTTTAAGTTTAAAAATCAGGTTAGTATTTAGAAACAACTTGACAAAATCATCGTTTTTATTTATGAAAGTGCAATTGAACATCTAGGTAACTCAACACTTAAACTTCTACATGTTTTTAAAATTTGAGAATAATAAAAAATGTATTTTATATTTTGAAAAATAAAATGCTTACGTGGAAACTTATAAGTAAATTTTCATCATTGCTTAAAAATATGAGATATAATTTAACAATTGCCGAAAATGTTACATACCTATAAAAAGTTCGAGATTTTGAAAGAAATATGAGATCACATTTGTTTTATATGAAAGTACAATTTTTATCTTAGATAACTCAACACCTGGAAAATTTCATGTATTATTATATCTTTGAAAACCTTAATTATAAAATTTTATTATGTAACTTACCAAAAGATTTAGAAATATTTTAAAATTTAAAGTATATACTTAGAAAAATAATTGAAATTTACATTAATTTACTAGTTAACAATTAGTAGAAATCTAAGTATGTCTAAAATAAACTGCGATGAAACATAGAAAAAGTTGAAAACATAAAGATAGGTAGATATATATAGGCCTAGCTGAATTCTCAAAATCTGATATAAGTATTTTTACATGCAAGTGGTTGTAAGTAGCACACATTCAGATAATAATGCCAAATACTATCTCAGTAATGTCTACATCTTATTGCTGACACGCATGTCGGGAATGTCATCACTGATAATTTTTTGAGAGTATATCACAACTTTTAAAGCTATATATATCGCAACTAAATATGCAGTAATTAATACTGTTTTCCGGTATTTTCGAAAATTTTCCTAGACTAATTACTGTCTTAAACTTCAGAATAGAAAAAAAGTGTGACAATTTTAATAGCCTACATGTTATTTCATAGTAGAAAATCGCTGGTGTAAACTTTACATCCACACTAAAAAAGGCTGTATTTTTTTGATTTCCAGTAAATACTCGAACTTTGTTTGTTTTCTTCAAACAAAAGAAAAATTGCACTTATTTTAAGTTCTACCAATAGAACGTTCAAACAGATGTTACCCACCACAATGGCCGTTATGCTGTACGAATCATAATTAAACAGTCATTACTATAATGAACAACACTCATAAAATTAAAATATGATAAAAACCCTGGCCATCCTCTGCATAGTTATAATTAAACAGTCATTAAAAAATCAATAACTACCCTTGGTGGAAATTTAAAAAATACCCTCATCATCTTTAGCCACGCTCCCTTGAAAAAGTCCACTTCCTGTCAAGACCCCATCAAGACGTCCCTTCCGCGCAGGCCCTCTGATGTCATCCTTTCTACATCCATGTAAATTAACCCAGTTCCATTCATTGAAAAGAAATGCTAAAAGTCAAACAACTCAACTCGCCCAAAACACTCTAGTAGAAGACTAAAAAAGCTCAACTCCTCCCCAAAAACTTCAACTTCACGTGACGGCATGCACCATGTGCTCTGGCGTTACTTCCGGTCAAAACACCTGAAGTCACAAGCAACGCCCACTTGATGACGTAACTTCCTCCTACCGGTAGAATGAGCTTGCTCCTTTTATTGTTCGTAAATTTCTTACGCAAGAGCAGAATGTATTCTTATTGTCAGCTGTGGCTGCTAAAATAGTCACCAATAAGAAGTGACAGCTAAAAATTTAACCACTATAGCTGCGTGTACCGCAGCTGGTAAATAGTGAACTCTTTTAGCTGTATTGTATATCTATATTTCTATCATAAAACTAATCATGAAATTGCTAGAATTCTAAAAATGTTTGATTTTACAGTGATATTTTCTCCTATGAAAAATGTTAAATTTTGTTTGCTTGGGGATCCTATTGAGAAGTTTAATATTTTGGGGCATTTATTAAATTAGATGTGAATGCGGACATTCGTATATAAGATAAATTAAATGCGCTTTAAAGTGTCATTTAAAAGAACATATAAATTGTATAAAAATGGTAAATTGTTTATATCACATCATTGTTGGATGACTAGTCAGCAGTTTATTTTCTTCTGTCTCCATTATGCATACGTGCTCTTAAATTATCGATTTGAATTTCTTTAAATAATACACAGATTAATAAATTCTCCAATAATTCAGTTAAATGATTTGTCAATGACTCTATTTCTCAGAGGTACAGCATAGTCAGGTATAATTTTTTGTATATTTGAGTTAATATTTTATGTATTTTCTTCTAGCTTGCTTCCCATGTTCTTATTTTCTTGTTTCTAAGATTTATTGCTTCTTTTCACTTTCGGGCCACTGGACGACGTCACTATATTAAGATATCGTTTAATCATTTTCATTTGGTTGATATTGCCTTTCGTTCATTTGGCCGATCAGGTCCAGGCATTTTGTACTAATAAAAGAAATCTAGTTCATTTCCGGAAATTTACGTAAACTTATTCATCTTGATTTCTGCCGTATTGTACGAGGTGAACCAGTTTTTTATTAATTATACACAAAGTCACGTGCTTTACGTAATAGTAAAATATGTTTTGAATATAGATTTAAAAAAATAAATATAAAGTTTCAGTTTGTTTAAATGTCAAGTTTATCTTAGAAACATGAATTACAATTAAAAACATGCCAATACGCCTTTGTTAGAAGCTACGTTTAAATTTCGTTCATTTATGTCAGACATTCCTTCAGAAAGTGTTGAAATTCAAATAATTAAATTTGTTAAATTTTATTATTTTAAATCATTCTGTGTTAATGGGTAACAAATTATTTCCCAGCCCGAATGCGTCCTGCATGTCGAGATGCAACTGAACAGCAGTGCAGGTGTATAATATATGTAGTAATATCTAATACTTAAAGGTATTTACAAAATAGGTAAGTAGAGGTCAGTTACTCTAAAACCAGTGGTTCCAAAACTGTGCTTCCCGGAACCACGACGGCTCCGGGGTGCTCCCCAAAAGGCTCCGCTGAATCATTGAAAGGACTCTTTTACAAAAATTAGTCCCATCGCAACTTTAACCTAAATAACAAAATTAAAAGAGTCAGGGACTCGTCAAAAGACTCGTATAAAGGAGTCAGGGATTCGTCAAAAGACTCGTATAAAGGATTCAGGGACTCGGCAAAAGACTTGTATAAAGGAGTCAGGAACTCGTCAAATTATTTTTAAAAAAGGACTCCGCAGTACAAGAAGTTTGGAATCCATTGCTCTAAACTTATATTTGCAAAATTTTAAATAATTCTACACAGCGGACATTCGGGGCGCGGTAGCCCATTGGTTAACGTGATGGGGTTGCACTCGGTAGGCCCGGGTTCGATTCCAGCCACTGCCAAAACTGCCGCCGTGTTCATGCGGAGTACGATCACGTTAAACATGTGGGTCCGAAAGTCCTTCCGAGAGGTTGGTGGTAGGGGAAGGAGGGTACGGTCCCTGTGGATGCCTTCCCCAGTGGGGAAGGCATTCTAAATTGGGTGGCACTTGCAGAACGTTCAAACTGTTACCTTACACCTTTCTGGTAGGTCGGACGGTCTGGGTTTCAACACAGCGGACATTCATGCCCCATAACACATATTTTCAAAACCACCCAATTTTCCGGGCCGTTTTATCTAATTTCAATTTGCTGTGGCACTGCTGGGCACAGCTTTCTGGATTTCACAGACAAGATATACGACAATATACTGCAAAAGGAATCTTATTTCATATATTAAATATATTTTTAAAATATTTTTGGAGTATATGGACAGCAAACAAAAAAACATATAATTTTTAATTTTTCGTAACTTTGTACTCTGTGGGGGATATAGAACAATGTATCTGTTTTGGACTAAACTAAGGGATGTCTTAATGACTGTAGTCGAAAATAATTACCTATCTCCTATACGTCTATAAAAAAATAAATGAAATTTTGACCTGGAATGGTAAAATAATTGCCAACATGAACTCCAAACCGAAAATGTTATTTCAAATTCCGAAATCTTTTTTGGCCATTTTTAATACCTGTGGACTGGTAATTTGGAATGAAACCAACTGCTTAAAAATTACCCTCATATTTCCTATTTATGACAAATAGACACTATTTCAAAGCTTAGTAAACTCCGAATACGAAATATGCCAGTGGGAAAATGTGGTCGTGGCCATACACATGATAAATGCAACGCCTATTCACAATTGAATCTTGCAGGTTTTTCTAAATAATGGTAATTTTCTATAATTTAATATAATTTTGTCGATTTTCAAATTGTTTAATTTCATATCAGAGTCAGGGTCTTCATATTCCTTGACTGGGCACCTATACATAAGTAGATGACAATTCCGACTTTAATATTATTAGATGAGATCAATATAAAAAACTGCACAAACTGACAAGAGACTCGATTTATTCTCGATTGGGTGTGTGGGGGGGGAGGGGGGTAAATATGGTAATGAGGTTAGAAATAGAAATTATGATTATAGGAAACGTTTTTATTTTTCACTAGCAGCATACCCGTTCTTCGTACGGAGTATATAATATAAATAAATTTAAAATTCACAATCATGTGCAAATTCCTATAATATACTAAATGGCATTTTTAATCAAAATATTCTGTTAAAATATTTAACATAATGCTCCTAAAAAGAAGTAAGGAATGGCTGTTCTCGTTATTCAAAATTATCTTCACGGGTAGATCTGAAGAATAAAATATCCTGGCCTTTTTTGTAAGCAAATTTATAAAAAGTATGGAATTGAATCAATATATGCAAAATAATAGCGTATTGTATGGGACCCGTACTACTTATATACGCGAATATTAGAAGATATAACCTGTATTAGTAGATTACATATATAAATTGAAAATATCAATAAATCAGTAATCTTTAAACCAGTAGGCAGTAATTAATTCCAATATGTGCCTAAATGAAAGTGCTAAAATGATATGGGAAGATAAACTCGTACTACTTATAATGTCATAGATTAGAAGATATGTCCTAGTGTTAGTAAAAGTTTACCTGTATATTTAGTCCGAAAAATTTTTGCCAATATATAACAGATTACTTAATAAATTAAAAATATCAATAATCCCCGTAATCTTCATAACGGAAGGCTTGATTCCAATATATGCCAATATACATGTACTACTTATATTCTCTTAGATTAGAAGATATACCCGTGCATTTGTAGAAGGTTACTCGTACAACGTACAATATATGAGTTTCAACAATTTTTGCCGCAATAAAACAATGCCATAAGAAATTGAATATATCAATAATCTCTGAATCAATAATCCCCGAAAACATCAATAATAATAATGTTTAAACATGAAGATCGTAATTGATATTATCCAGTCAAAAATACCATGGCAATGAAATTTATTTTATATACATATCTTCATCATTAAATTCGGAAAAGATTTAATAAAAATCTTCTCACAAACACATTGAATTTAAATCCGTTGTTAAGCGACATGTTATGATTTGCTTCAAATAAATTGGTGGTCAAAATATCGTCTGAATATCTCTAATGAAGGTTTGGCGACATTTTTAAAATCGCCAAATTTATCGCCAAGTGGGACTGTTGAACTGACAATCCCACTTGGCGATAAATTGACGAACCATCATCAAAATATTATCCCCTAAAAAAACACAATTTCGTTTATTTAGGGCAATTTATCAATTTTAAAATATTTTTATGGATTTATAAATATTTTTATCCATTTGGTGACATTTTAAAAATTCACTAAATGTGTTACTAAGTAGGGCGGTTGGACTGACAGGCAAATGCTAACGAAACACCATTTCAGTACTTTCTTTTAACAAAACAAAATAAATTACATCGATTTACGTCATTTGTATCAATTTGGGGACATTTCAATCAATTTGGCAACTTTTAAGAAATTTGCCAAGTTAGCGATATCCAGCCAAATTCGTAGCTCTAAATTCGCAGATCTGAATAAAATATCGTGATCCAGTTTGTTTATACTAAATGAAAACACTAAAATATTATTAGAAGGTATACCCATTCTACACTTTTTCTGTTTAAACAATTGGATAAATGAATTTATTGGACAAACAGAATATGAGTTTATTAGCTAAACACAATATATAAGCTTACAACCTCTTTGCTAAAATAAATGAAAGTGATGTATGCAGTTCGCAATTAATATAATTAAAAAACAATCAAACCGTTAATTTATAAGATATATTTCAATATCCATTTATTTATTATTCAAATCGAAAAAATAATAATTATCATTAACAAACACATTTAATTTCATTCCTTTGCCGAGCAACATGATATAAGATAGAATCTTCTTCATAAAATGCGAAATTAAATAACCATTTTAATTTCTCTATACTTTTAATCGTTGAGTAAAAGCTTGTGAAATATAAAACATGGAGGTAGATTTTTCCATTTAAATTCATGTTTCAAACAATTCATGCTTTCAGATAGTGACTATTTAATGCAAAAATCCTGCATCAAACTCAAAAATAAAGTTTTAATTCCCTTTGACGTTTTAAACAAACGATTTTCATTCTTTCCGTTTGGATAAACCACGGAGTTAGAGAGTGGAACTCCTATAAAAAAGTTCCGTTTTTCATTAATATCTCGACAACCCCTGGTCTTAGACACTCGAAACTTGGGCAAAATTTATGTGGTGCTACTTCAAGGCCACACACAATATTTCATTAAATTCGGTTCAACCGCTCTCTCGTGATGATGAGACAAAAAAAAGTTTCGTTTTTTACTAATATCTCGAGAACCACTGGTAGTAGAAATTCCAAATATAGACTAAATTTTAAGTGGGGTGATTTCTAGGCTACCCACAAAATTTCATCAAATTCGGTTCAGCCGTTCTCCCGTAATGATGGGACAGGCGGACAGACAGATTTTCAATTTTATTTATATAGATTTTTACTATAAAAATATTACTCATATAACACATAATTAAATCTTTTCATTCTTCTTTTTAAAACGTGTATCAGGACATGCTTTAATTATACTTTAAAATTATCTACAATTCACCGTCTAAATTTATCTATATAAACTGAATTGAATATTAGGATACATTCTTTAAATAATTAAGTAAATAAGGAAAGATTTGATTTTTCAATATATAAAATACATCAATATAGTGTTAAGTCAGATCAATTTTATTTTGTAGTTTGGAAATATTCAAGGACATGTCATGCAAATCAATGAAATCATATTCTCAGTGATGCGACAGAACCGATGTCTCGGTTTTTTGTTTTAATTCTGTTCCTCCTCAGGGAATAACCGTTGGCTGCACAGGAACGATTTGCTAGGGAACACTGCCTCTATTAACTATACAAATCAGACAAATCATGGCAATATGATACGTAGCAGTACATATATTTTTATGTTAGAATAGTTAGCAATAATTCGTTGTTGCTAAACTTTAAGGATAGCAGGCCAGGAATAGAATTGTCACTATTTATTTCATTATCAGTAGGTTTCTAAACTTTGATTTCAGAGAATTACATTTGAATCAACTGCAATAGATTCTTTATTTAATTTGATGGTACTGAATAGTGACATATTTTTTCGGTTTACGTGCTTAATTACGTGCTTACGTGGGACGGTTTAAAACAAATTTAAACCGTCCCAAATCTAAATACACACACACACACACACACACACATATATATATATATATATATATATATATATTGTGATTCAAAAGTTCGGAGCAAAAGTAAAACGCTATAAAGAAATATCTATGGGGCGGACAGACAGCGGTTTGCAGGTTGATATTCATTGTGGTGGGGGCATTTTGTATGGCATGAAAAAAATAGTTCAAAATCTCGACACTAGAGGGTGCTGCTTTAAAGGAAACAATGCCTCGTAATAATTGTGAAATGAGATATTTTATTTCAGCATGATTTACAGTGCTCAATGTGTCCACCACCACATTCGAGTACTGAGTACAGTCGCAGAATTACGGCTGATACAGCATATCAACGGGAATTGCAGATACCTCCTGCAGTAAGGAATGTTTCAGTGCTGGAAAGGACTGGGGATTTCCTCTATAGACACGTGATTTTAGGTATCCCCACAACCAGAAATCACAGGTTGTGAGATCTGGAGATCTCGCAGGATATCCATGTGTGCTATGCCAGCTCAGTAGGCAATCGGCGCCAAACGTTGACCGTAGCAACTCCATCTCTTGGCGTGCCGTTTGAGGGTGGTATTCAATAATGTTTTTGTCTGATCCTAATTTTGCATTGCGTGAGAGATATGCTGAATTCACCTCCATGGCTTTAACTGCAGAAGCGCCCCCTAGTGTCGAGATTTTGAACTATTTTTTTCTATGCCATACAAAATCCCCCACCACGGTGAATATTAGTCTGCAAACCGCAAATTTCTCCAACCCATAGATATATTTTTTTATCGCGTTTTACTTCTGGGACTGAAATGTAAATGTGATATCAAAAAGACTGTACGACAAGCTGTGGAATATTTAAAAAAATAACATAAAAGTAAACATTATAAATAAAACAGGTACCATATTGGTATAAAATACCCCTTTTTCCCTGTTCCATATAGAAGTAAGGTATGGAATAATATATACACGTGTTAAACATGGGTGAAAAACTTTTTTAACTACACATTTAGATGAAAATATTTTTATAAATCATATATGTAATGCAGGTACTTTAGGTACTAATCCCCTTGTTCCCTGCATAAACATACATGGTGTAAATGCAAGAATTGTGTGTAAGATGAAAAGTTGCAAAACAGAAGCATTGTTTTGTATGATGATCTAGGCATTTTCTAGCTCCCAAAAATAATTTGAAATTGAATAAATTGAATAAAGTGAAAACATTTCCGAAATCATGTACGTTATCAAGGGCATACATTTGTCGTTAATGCGGATGCTAAATTTCTGTGTGCATTACTGTAATTGTATTAATTGTATTACAGTATAAATTGTATTACAGAAATAATGCACATGACCCGTCGTAGAAGAAAATATTAATTGTATCAGATATATAAGAAATCAAATATAATAATCAAATATACCAGCGTGTGGCTAAATATTTATAGTAGAATACAATGTAATGAAAAGGAATAAGAATATAATCATATAAAATATAATAATATAAATGTATTTACCTCCTTGTGCTGCTTAACTGTGTAAATTACATGATGCACGACTAAGAATTTTATCTCAAAACAGTTTACAGTTAATTCTATATACTAATATTTCAATTGTTGGTGAAAGTGTTGTGAAACATGGAGATGAAAAATTATTTAAAATTGTTTAAGAATGATCTGTCAATATGATGCAGTAATTGTAGCAAGGTGTTGAATTAAAAATTAAAATGTGTTTTAATAAAAGAAAAAATAAGGTTCGGTGGGTAGATATTTTGGACAATGGTGTTTATAAATTTAAAAATATGTTCTTTGTAGTAACATGGTGTCCTTAGCATTTTTATTCTTAATAACTGGTTATTAATAATATTTTATGCACTGATTTTGAAAGATTGGATGAATAATGTTGAAGTTTATTTACTTTGAAATTATAAGTTTCTGTTTTGTCTTATATTTCAAATTTTAATGTGTCTGCATTTTGAATTTTTAAACTAACGTCTAGATAATTGATCCAGTTTGATGTATATACATATTCAATTAGTTGTAGATTAGGTGGATAAAAATTGAAGTTCAATATAGGTGCTTCGCTAGTAATTCCAAAAATAATTTGATCATCAATAAATATGTACATAATATGACTGTTGAAAGGGTACTGAATTTCGAAAAAAATTAGATAAAATTTGCCGAGTATTGTGGATGAGATTCCTCTCTGTGGTATTCCCTTATCTAATTTGTAATATTATATATATATATATATATATATATATTTGTGTGTGTGTGTGTGTGTGTGTGTGTGTGTTTGTGTATGTACACAAGCATGCCGGTATATAAGTATATATGTATTCATATTTAAGTATGTATTTGTTATTGAGTGCTCCCTGAGTGCTCCTGGGCGATTAAAATTTACGTGCTCCAGATCCACAACATTGTTGTTGACACTTTTCGTCTATCTCTCTTTGCCTAATTCATGTCTTTAACTTCTTCAATTTTCCGCTAAAGGTGCTGCAATCACTTTCATTCGATTGGGTATGTTCACTTTACTATTGATAGACCTAACGGGTACATTTATGGACCATATAAAGTAGGGCCTACCGGCCTGTTGCTTAATAGGGTTTGTTGACTAATGGAAAATAACTGTTTTAGGAAATCTGTATATTGGGTTTTGTTATTCTTGCAAAACTCTACTATATTTTCTTTCTTTTGACCCATATCGTCAGACTTATAAGAAGTTGTAATGTTTGGACGATAGGGACATTCTCTACTAGCTTTCTTTCGACCCAAACCGTCCGACCTACACGAAAGTGTAAGGTATCTGTTTGGAAAGCCGGGCAGTGCTATTCAATTTAGACTGAAACCCACTGGGGATGAAATCCACATGGACTGTTCCCTCCTTCCCTTGGCACCAACTTCTCGGAAGGACTTCCATACCCACAGAATTAACGAGCCCGTACTCAGCATAAACACAGAGACACATTGGACAGAGGTGGGAAACGAATTGGTGTCTTCCGAGTTAACCCCTTTGCATTAACCACTGGGTTATCGAGACTGCTTTACTGACTAAATCCAACAACTTGTAGATTTTTAAGAATTTTAAGACAATTTGCAAGGAACCCCTAACTGGCGTGTAATAAAATCATAAAACGTAAAAGCGCCAAATAATAGCACCGTAGAATAAAAAACATACAATAACAATATTATTATGAGGCATTCGCATGATAGGAAATGGTGTATACACTTCATTTTTTTATGGAATTACTAAGCATTTTAATTTCATTTTGAATATATATTTCGTAGAAGCATGTGAAGTTTTTAAAAAATGGGAAGTTACATCTCCAGAACCGGAAGAGGAAATTCTTAGTGGGCCTCCTACCCCTAAACTCTTCCGGAATTTAATGTTCAATCCAAAATAATCATCGTCTGAAATCTGTGTAGTACAGATTTTATGAAATATATGCTACAAGAAATTTTTTTAACTGGACGTGAAGGAAAAGAAGTCTAAATATTCAGTGAAACCGCCTTCTTTCTCCAGAATTTAATGCTAAAATTATATTAGTCATCATCTAAGTTCTACGTATAATCAAATTTGAGAAAAAGATGTTTCAAGAAAAAATGTTAAACTCAAAGTTGAAAAAGAAACGGAAGTGGGCATCATTACTGACTCCCCCCATCTCCATTCTCTTCAGGAATTTGATGATCAGTCTATATTAGTCATCATCTAAACTAAATTTATAGCAGAAGCCAAGCAATCAATATTTCACCAAAGCAATTTTAGAACCGAAGCAACATATCAAGAAGTAGGAGAGGAAAAACTTAATGAGTATTTTTACACCCATTCCGGAAATTACTTAAACCATATCAGCTCTTCTATAAACTCTATCTATAGCCAATCCTGTGAAATAGATGTTTCAAGGAAAATGTTGGAATAGAAAATTGAAACGATACCCGGAGTGAAAATCCTTAGTAAAACAACCTACCTCCTCCAAAATTTAATATTGACTCCATATCATTTATCATTTAATCTCTATCTATGACCAATCAATAGACATATATGTCATAAGTAAAATGAAAATATTTTAACCGGGAATGGCAAAAGAATCAAAATTGGAAACCCTTAGTGAACGCGTCATACCTATACTTTCTTCTCCGGAATTTAATACTGAATCCAAATAATTCATCACCTGTGTTCTATATATAGCAGATTTTGAGAACATCTATTTCTCAGGAATAGATGTTTCTAGGAAATGTTTTTAGCAAAAACAAGAATATTGAAAAAAAAAACTTCAAGCAGTAATAAGAAGCACATGTACATTTCTATTGCTACATGATTGTTTAATAAGTAAACAGCAATTATGAATCACTATACGAAAACTAACAACATACTACAACAGATCAATAACTGGATCCATTCCAAATGATTCCTATTGCGTCAAAACTTGAGAAAATATGTGATATTTGTATGACCGCAAGAGCTGGATGACTTATTTCTTTGATAAACCTAACACAGCATGAAACAATCATGGAGTGAATTGATGAGAAGGAATAAAATATGGGTTGTACTTTAGAAATACATTCAGTTTTAAAAATACGTCTTTGAATAGAAAAATTTCCCATTCAGAGAGATGTGTTATTTAGTTTATGGAAAGCATTATTGCAGTTAAGGAAACTAGAGCAACGTAAATATGCACAAATAACACAATAGTGCAGAATACAGCTGTTTCGAAGATACGCTGGATCCCATTTGTCAGTGCAAGAAAACCAACAAACCCGAAGTTCAAGAGAGGAATGGGCCCATGAACTTCGGGTTTGCTGGATCTCTTGCACAGACGAAGCGGAACCAGCGTATCCTCGGAACAGCTGTATATTGATTTATTTTGATGTGTTATTTGTGCCTATTTACACAAATCTCGTTTTCCTAATCCTTTGCACAAAGTGTACTTTACTTATTGATTTTTTCAGTTATATATATAATTTAAATAGTTTAGTATCGTATTGTATTCACTAGTTTTATTATTATATTATATTCACTATTATTGTATTTAATTGTTATTCTCTAAGTGACTAAATAAATCAAGCAAAGGGTGGTCATTGGTATTGCACCTTTTCTGCAATTAGCGGTGTATTGCATATTTACTGTAATTAGTGGTGTATCGTACATTTACTGCAATTAAAATACACTGTAAAAATATTTACCTGGCTGGCTGTAAGAAATATAAATCCACTTATCTAGTAGTAAGCAGACTTTTTTTTTTTGTAATACAGTGTATTTCAAATCGAACTTTTGAACAATTAGTGCTAAACATGTACTTGCAATTGGGACATTTGTTTTGAATCGTAAAAAAAGTTAATCTAACTTTTTCGAAAACTGGAAGAGAGATATTTGCATAAAAATACGAAATCTAACCTTTTATCGCCATTAAGAGAAAAATGTTCAAATACTCGAATATTGTTTATAAACTCGTATATTATAAAAAGCCATTTCTGTATTAGTACGTATAAAATCAAAGCGTGGGAAATAAAAAAAATTCTAACTCCCAGCTAAAGCCACTCTATGCTATAGAGTTTTAAAAGCATTAATCAAAAAATTTTGAAATAAATTTCCAAGTAATTTTCCAAAGAATTTAGTGACCATCCATAGAATAAAACTTAGGTGTACTTTGTGTACTCATTTTTGCTGGTAACCCTTATTCAAGAAAGGAAACTTAAGCATCGTATTTAAGCACATATAGTAATAGCGCAGCATACAGCTGTTTTGGGGATACGCGGCATCCCTTTCGCCTAGACTAGAGAACCAGCAAACCCCAAGTCAAAAAGACAAAATGAGCACAAATAGAAGAAACAGAGGGGTATAAGTCGTGAATTAAAAGTACACCGCAGACATGCAATCAGAAAACAAAATACAGAACAGTGCAGGCAATTCGAGAGAAGAACTAACACATAAGATTGGAATGCATCAAAAGACAACAGAAATATCTGCATAGGACGGAGTCATTACTCAACTGATATATATTGTTCCCAAACATTATCCGCATGAATATTACCACGAGGTTTTATTTAGAACAGTCAATTTATTTTTAATATATTCTAGATTTAATGCATATACATTTTGCGAGTAATCGACCTTTCTTCGCAAAGAGGGTAATGTAAAAAGAGGGTACGTTTCGGCATTTTCAGGTGATAAATCGCATAGTTTTAAAGTGTTTTAATATAAATTATTTTCATGATTCAAAACAAATTTTCAATGAAAAGTGTGTATCTAGT
This sequence comes from Amaurobius ferox, assembly GCA_951213105.1. Classification (NCBI taxonomy): domain Eukaryota; kingdom Metazoa; phylum Arthropoda; class Arachnida; order Araneae; family Amaurobiidae; genus Amaurobius; species Amaurobius ferox. The sequence goes on along the minus strand of OX578151.1, from coordinate 86,380,793 downwards.
ACAAACTGTTTAAAATTGATAAGCATAATCCCTCTTTTTAAAACATCCTGTATAAGAGATTTAACTAAAAAACTCGTCGGTAACATAGAGGTCTAGACAGGCTTGGAACTGATCAACAACCTTAAGTCTGGCCGGGAAAGCTCTGAGTCTCCTAACATTGTATCTGGAAATAGAGTTCTTTTATTTTCAATCGCTAGGGCATATGAACAAAGCACAAACGAAACAAAAAATGAAAAACAACGACAAGTGGTCAAAAGATAACCAAAAGTTATCGCCAAAATTTGCCTCTCGCCTCCCAATATCTGAAAACATTGGTAGCACCATGAAGAGCTAGCTCCACAGCGATTCAGATGGTGTTTGTTCAAAGGTTCATTAGCATCACACAGCGGGCTGGCAGTCCCAGTCAAAACACCAATACGGTACAAATGTGCAGCAAGGCAGTCATGCCCAGTTACCAGACGAAAAACAGCCACTGCCTCCCGTCTTGGTTTATCAGGCACACACATCCAGGTAACGTCATCTCCCATACTTGTAATCCATTTTGCTTTTCAATTCATGTTGGTACGTCGAATTTGTAAATTGTCTTATAATTTTATCGTGAGAAAGGAAGTTACCCATTTTGCACAATGTATCAGCACAGCACCTGTTTTGGAAAGAAAAATTGTCTTCTGATTGTCATACACATCGTAATGGCTAGGGATCCGCTGTAAAAGAACACGCATATGCTGAGACGTTAAGTATTTCAGCAGTTTTTGCCATCATTGGTTTTTGCTATGATTAGGTAGTCGGGCCTCTATAGAACCGTCGGACTGCATGGCAGTCAGTGAACCTCTACAGCAATTCTAAATTTTCAACAATTCATTTCTGCGCAACGTCTCTGGCGGCAAAGTGAACTATAACTTTCAAAAGTATATTCTTAAAAGTATCATTTAAAATATTAACTCGCTTAAAATATGTCCTCTCATAAATGGAATGATTTTATAGTATGGAATGATTCTGCAAGATCTTTTGTTGATCGAAAATACTTTAATAGTAGTAAGTATGCTTAACTCATCTTCCATCAAAATGACTCTTTCTACCTCATGATAATCAAATAAACAATTGCAAGCAGGTATTTTAGAACACTTTTTAATATTATATATAATAATTTATCTTTAAAAAGAGTTTAATTATAACAGCATTTAATGTGTTTATTAGTACATATGCTTAACTAATTTTCCATCAAAATATGCCTTCTATCTCAAGATAATCACCTAATCAATTTTAAGCAGGTGTTTTTAAAACAACTTTAATGTTATATATAATAATTTATCCTTAAAAAGAGTTTAAGTATAACTGTATTTAATTTATTTATTAGTAAATATGCTCAACTCATCTTCCATCGAAATACATCTTCTATTTCATGATAATCACCTAATTAGTTACTATTGGGGCGTGAACTATTGAATCGTGATATGAGCACAGTTAAACAGTGTGTATTACGGTTCGTGAGAGACAACGAATATAGCTGCTTAATAATTTGTCACCAGCATCTATCAAAAATTTCAGCAAAGCGCAAAAGTTTCCATCTCCATTGCATTCAAAAGGTTCATTTTCTGTACACTTTTCGTCAGTAATTTCACCATCATCTCAGAAACTTGTGGAAAGCAAAATTAAGGTGGAGTCACCCAGGTACGTTTGATCCATTCATATCTCTCTTCGTCTGTGCAGTTTTTCTGTTTCTAAAAAGAAATTGGCAATGTCAAATAAATCGAGAGAAGTGCTTTCTGGTGACTTCACGTTAACACTTTCATCAATCTTCAGTCTTTTTCCAAAAAATCCTTCTAATGTTAACTGTCTCTTACTGGACTCGCTCATATTTTTTAACCTATCGTTATGTTATGAAACTACTTGATCACAAACGGGCAAACAGCATAATAAAGGATAAACACGACTACAGTTGCCTTAACAGCAACTGAATGCCATAAAGTCCAAGTTCTAAAATATTTTTTATAAAATTTTATGACGCACTATGTCTTTCAGCGGAGGATTACATCTCGTACCGTTAGCTTCACTATCAAGCAGTAATGCATGTCTATTTATAGCTGGCTGAAAGAAGAAATGCTCGTACATACGCATTGATGGGGCTATCAGAACATTCCAGAAGGTTCCCTGGCTTTCGCTGACTGTGCGAGGTTCCTGTTAGACTAATACTTGACGTTTTTCACCAAACAAAATATGTTGCGTTGTAGCCGAAGAGAGGATATATAAATTTGAATATAATTTTTAAAAATATAAAAATATAATTTTGAAAAATATAATTTAAAAAAATATAATTTTGAAAATAATTATAAAAACATCGATCTTTTCTTGTCCTTACTTAGCACGCTTGGGGTGGGGGGGAGGGGAGTGCCTCCTCTCTGGACAATCGTCATTTGTTCTACCGATCCTATTCGCTGCAGTCTGATTTCAGCGCAGTTTTCTAGATTTTTTATGGTCATTATTTGGCTTTAGGTTAAGCGAAATTATGTTTTATATAAAATATACAATTGAAATATTATCGGTACATATGGACGGGAGCAAAATTATTTCACTTTTAATTTTTTGCGATCGCATTTTCTGAGGACACACAATTTAGTTTAGAATGAAACCATCTCTTTGAACATTTATCCCCACACTTCAATTTTGTAGTATTACAAATACGCGCTATTTCATTGCCTTAAATGTCGACGCGGTGGTCGAACGGTCAAGGCAATTGTTTCCTGGCGAACGTTCGGCTGCCGGGTTGTGGGTTCGAATCCCATCTTTATACATGGATGTTGTGTCGTTGGGAGCGGTGTGTTCCGACCCCCACTGGTGAGTCGGAGCAACGTCATGTGACGGCTAAAAGGTTCACGGTTCTGGTCGATGTATAGGCGAATGATGTAGCATCAAATGCCTGGCCACTAAAAAAAATTATTGCCTTAAAAATACTAAAAAAAAGACTGGACAAATGTGGGCGCGGCTATAATTACTATTGACACATGTCCTTGTTATTAACAATTAAATATTTGCTATTTTCTGAAATAGTAAAAAGCCTGGCTATGTATAGACTAGCGCGTGTAAAATATACGAGCTGTAAAAGGTTCCAAACTAAAACCTAATTTCACATGTTACCTCCTCCCTGGGGGTGTTCTTTGACAAGTATGTTATCAACCGAAAGATTTTTTTCAACTCTTTAAAGTGAAAGGTAACACGCTGTAGTTGTAATCATTTGTACACGCAATAGCGATTTTTTTTATAAATTTTCTTGCAAAATTGGAAAAAAGAAATGAATTCTGGTATGCGAAATTCTAATTGAGCGTCACTCAATTTAATTAATAAACGCAGTTAAGTTTAGGCCCTTAAACGCGACAACCAATTGAAGGTCCGAAGCTTTACTTTCCTTCTTTTACTTTCACACTCTCTACGATGTTCCACAACAATTTCTGCAAGCTAAATTAGCATATGTCCAGCGTGTTGAAGTCTATTTGATATACCGACGCATATCAAGCGTATCCTGTGATGTAAGGGCGGTAAGTACGATTAAATTCAGTGACATTGACTGATAAGTTATAGGTTCTGTCGAGAATATGGAGATATGCAGTTAGTTCAAAGGTATATATCAAAGTTATTAAAGACTAGCAGAGTAACCCTCCTTATCTGTTTATTTAGATAATTTGCAAATTCTTAACACATTAATTCTTAAAATTTAAAACTATATATTAATTTCGTTATATTTACTGCTATATTTGTCTGACTAAGTGACTGCTTGATTTGGATTCTATGGTAAAATTTTGAAACACAATATGCTCGCCAAACAGAGATATATGTTATTGCAAACATGCTAAATCAGCAAACCTAACATATTAAAGGAACGTATCTGTTTGTGTATCAGAATGTTCGGTCTGTAGCGGGAAATATAAGCGTCGAACGGCCATGAATTGGGTACATAATTACTTAAGTACAAGGGAATATGCAACTCGGCATTGTTTATTTAAATTCGAAATTGTTTTTTGTAATTTTTTGTTTTAGTATTTTCAGACAAACCGGTTTATTAGAGATCGAGGATATTGTTACAAATTTTCAATCTTAACACCATCAGAAAGATTAAAAAATCTGATGTCGGCAGCACATAACTTTCCTTATACAATGCAATGAATTTGCTACTTTTGCAGTAAAAAGAATAGGTTATGCTTATAATATAAATTTATATTCTTCCCACGATATTGAATTTTCGTCAATTAGTCGTCGTTTTCATGGATTTACCGTAATTTTTTTCAATTTGGCGAGATTTTTGTTAATTTGGCAACATTTAAAAACGTCGCCAAATTTGCGAGATTCAGCCAAATTCGTAGCCAAAATCTCGCCAAGTGTTATGGATGGAGAAAAAAGTTATTCTTATAGCAGATAATTGACAAAATATTACTCAATACAAATGTATTACCCAAAGTATTTTTTCTCATAAATGGAAAGAGCTAGATCCACGAGAATGATGTTACCAAATTTATCGCATGATATTACATATGAAAAGTAATCATGTTTCTCAATAGTTAATATATTTTTATTTAAATTATGGGATTTTTTGATAAATTTATTTGAAAATTTTTCAATATCTCGATAACGGTTCATGCTAGCGTTCTAAAGTTTATATCAATCGTTTTCTAAGGACAAATTATGTAAGAAATATCTATTTGCGCAACTTTATTACATGTTTATTTTAGATGATTTTTTTCAATATTTCTCTCGAAAATTTAGGGAGATTCTGAACATTCGATTGTGTTTAAAACACTAGGTTTCCAGTATTCACGGATAGTAATTTTTGTAAAGAATTTCATTCGAATCGTTACATTAGTTCGGGAGATATCATATCTACAGACTCACTGACACGCGCACAGACATCACCTCAATAATGTTCGGTTCGTGATCAGGGATGCTTAAAACGTGCTATCCCATCGAAAACTCGAATTCGAATTTTCGACCCCGTCACAATACTTTTCTTATATATTATACTATGTATATAAGGAAAGTGTGTGTGTGTGTGTGTAAAAACGTTCTTTCCAATTAGGTTTGAACCAAATCAGTAAGTCAATTCCGTTATAATTAATTTCATTTTAATATACTTTGAAATTATGAATTTTTGTTTGACTTTACATCTGATATATATTTTTTCGTATTTGAAAAAATAAGCACAAATCTGTAGTTTTTAAAGAAGTTATGCATACATTTTGTGATTTAAAATTATTTTCGACTCCAGAAGTGAATTTAATTTTGATGACATATTAAGTGATCGCATAAGGAGAACGCAAAGCAAGGAACACATACATCTTCCACAGAAGTCCATGTGTTCGAATTTGGTACCAGGGTATTTTACTACACATGTCGGCTTGAAAGATTTATGCCCCGACTTATCTCTCTCGTTTGGAAAATACTGGAAAATCAGCTCAAAATATTCTATAACATTCTTTTGATTCGGTTGTTTGATGATTAATATATGCATGGTGTTTTTGATATTGATAAGAGTCATGTGACTTTATAAAATTCAGAAAGTTGCTTAGATCAATGATGCTCAAAAGTATTTTTGTCAGAAATATATGGATAAAATTAAAACTTCTGGACATTATGTCAAAAGTTTAAAGGTTTTATTTTCTGTTTTACTTTTTTTTTCTGTAAAGTTTAGACGATTTCCTTCTCTGATGTGTTTTGTATTTTAAATATAATATTTGGTTTTTCAAATTCTTAAAAGATATATTTCTGGTACATTTCACACTAAATCTTTTTTCTGGTATCAGGTTTTCTCTATTTTTTAGGGTTCCTGTTAAAGTCCTTGAGCATCCCAATAATGAAGGAGAAGCCCACACATTTGTTTTATCTATTGTAGAAAGAAACTGCCGATTGGATATAAGTATTTGAAGTTCCCGTAGCAGACAATTTTAAAAGTTATATGTTGATCTCGGAAATAAACTGATATAGACGGAAAAAGCCAATCCCAAAATTAGATTATTGCCCAATTATTAGTAATAGAAAATAAAATTATTGCAGAAGATATTTTATTAACACAATATAGTTAGTAACAGATTTCTGTCGTTTTCTGGAGTTATACAATAAACAGCACACCTTCCGTCATAGTCAATGCACATTTGAATTCCAGAAAGTATAATATGGCGCATTTTGACAAGCATTGCAGGTGCCACTGAGATTATGGTAATACAACTTGTTGACAGGTATTTATTGCCTTCTATATATATACGTTTCGGTCATTCCTGGTGTCGATTTGTACTTCACAGACCATGTTCTATAAAGTTTTCATTGACTAATTTCCTTTATCGCGTTTGTTGACAAGTTCGGTATTTTAGACTTCTTCGATACTCCGCTAGGGACACTGCAGTCAATTTTACTTGATCGGGCATGGTCACTTTATTGTTGATAGACTTAACGTATATAATCACGGACTATTCTTTACAAAGTAATTGGGAAGCTAAATATATAACTTTACTAAGAACCCTTATAAGGTATACAGCAGGGGGTAAGTACGGAAGATTGAGCGGTCCAATGTGGCCCAGTCAGGTTTATTGACTAATACTGAATAACTACTTTATCTTTTAGTAGATGGCCTGTATTACCGAAGCAATTGCGTGAGCTCCTCTTGTGACTCAGAACAGTCGGTGGCAATCCCAAACGCTACGTGGTAATCCCAAACACACTGCAAGAATTGGAACAGCGAAATTAAAATAAACTGTGGTAAGTAATGAATATAAGTCAAAGTTTTTTTTCCGCCAAGTCGACTACGTGTATTTTTAGTTTATGTAATTTAATCGGCGTTACGTCAAATATTGTTTAGTTGTCAATATTTCAATGCTTAGTATGTCTTTGTATTTATGTCAGTGTTCCATGAGGTACGCTTAATGTTAAAATAATTGGTGGAGCTGACTATGTGCACATAACTTTAGTTGGCTCTGTGGCAATACAAAAGATTTTTAGTAACAAAGCGCCTTGTGTTTTAGTCTTGAATTGAGTGGCGACTCGTGATTAATATTTTGAGAGGGGCGCTGATTAAAGCATGTTATATATATATATATATATATATATAAATAAATTGAAAATATGTTTGCATATTTGTCTGTGTATAATGATAATTGACTGCTAAAACTTGAATTTATAATAAAGCTTATAATAAAGTTTTATTATACATTCAAGACTTTTAAACATTTTTCTGCGAGTGTGAATTTCACTATATATTTTAAATGTCTTAGGAAATTATTGTGTCCTAAATTTATAATAAAAGTTGATAGGTTTTTTTAAAGATTTAAGAGTTGAATATTGCTCTGCGCTGCAAAAAGGAATTTTGAATCGTATTAGATTTATAGGCATCTATGAAATATTTACCGTTCTTCTTGGAATTTTTTTTTTACATTCAAGAGTCAAAAACATATAATGTGGGCTGCATATAAATGTATTTCATTCCGAGGTAAGTTAATTTCTGTAACAATCTAATAATCGCGTGTAAAAAGCTTTGCACAATGTCAATCCAATCGCATATATATTGAAATTTGACTATTTTGTTAATAACGCCTTAATAAACTTAAATCGCAATCATTTATATGCACTTACAACAAATATATAAAAATGCTACATTGACTTCGTATTACTTTGATTGGTGTTTGACATTTTTGGCTACATTGATGCCGTCGCTATTCAACATTGTTTCCAAATGTGCTATAATGCGAAAATGCTGCATGAGAATAGAGTTGACCAATATAGTTTGCAATTTTTGCATGTGAAGTTTATTATACGAGTAAGTCGTTTCATGAATTAACTACCAACATCTCAAAATTGGGGCATGCCAGGGTTTTAAAATCGGTATTCTTTGTGTCCTAGTAATAATAAAATCACTGTATAATTTAATATCTGATGATCATAAAATACCTTTTATAAAATGATCATGTATATTGATTATCAAAATGTTTTAGATGATTGACTGACAGTTATTTATTTTATATTAAAAAAAACGTTTCACATTGGAAAATAGTTTTCATAAAATTATCATGTACCTTGATTATCAAAATATTTTACATGAATGACCACTGCCATTCATTTATTTTTTATTAAGAAAACGCAAATATGTGTGCGTTCTGTATATTTGTATTCGCTAGAACCGCTTTACCATTCAACTAGTCACACTTTCCCTTTATATAGATAAATGTAGAGAATGTAACACATTTTTGACAGGAGTTATATATGAACTTTTATATTTAAAAAATTTAAACTATTAAACAATTTAAAATATAATTCTTAATACAACTTTAACAATAAACAAAGTTATCATTGTATAAATGTTCATTTTATTCAAGGATTTATTTAAAAATACCAAAACTATAGTGGAAAATAACAGAGTTCGTCAAATTTATATTCTGAAGCGCAGCCACAATAGCGAAATAACGCCAATTCTAGAAGACTCACGATAAACTGGCTTATTTTCTGGTGATGGCCGCTCAACGATACGCGGCAGACAATGCTTTGAAAATAGACAATGTTCATACTTATTCATTCAAACTCACAATAGTATTTGAAACTATGCATCTTTGTCCTAACTGAGTCGCTCTGAATTCGCGGCCCAACGGCGAGACCACAGTGTAGAAGATTCTTGTACTGCTGCCTTCTTATAACGAATTTAGCAACTATATTGTCGATTTTAGTAGGTGAATGTGTTACAAGATCGCAGCACTACACTTTTGTGGAAGGACGTTTTGAAAAAATTTGCAAAATATGCAACATTTTTTTACAAAATTTTTTATGTAAATAAAAATGACCATCTAGGGTTTATGTAAATAAAAATAGCAATCTAGGGTCTTCTTATGAGGAAGTCGCGCGCCTTGCGCCGTCAGAATACGAGCCGCCACTGCTAACAAGTAAGTCATTTTCCACACGGAAGCCCTCGCAATCGTGCTGCAAAAGCAGGAGAAAGCAGTAAACTGCTATTTTGATAAATTCACTGCACTGCAAAACATTTCTATGATATTTTCCTTCTGAAAAGGAAAAGGTCGGAAAAATCAGCTGCTTTCTTTCAGGAAACATAAATTTTCCCCAATACAACAAAACTCCGAATAACAGAGCCCCTAGAGTTAGAAGCATGGATATTTTGCTCAGATTTGAATTTCTACGAGTTACAAGACTATCTGTGGCCGAACAAAGCTGTCATTTTGAGGCTATTTGTGATCAAACGGTTCGTTTTCTATGCTTCAGATGCAAGGGATATGTGTTTAAATATCTGTATATGTTGCAGAACCAACTTCGACAATATGATCTTGCGATTCCGCCGTAGTAGATCAGCGGTAGATCGTCGAATCACCAGAACGAATATCCGTGGTTCGATTCCCAGTTGAAGCAGCAATGTTCTTTACAATCGTGCCGGAATAGCTCAGCACTGCAGGTTAGTGCAATGATGTCGGACATCTGAAACTGACCCTAGAATGAGTAGAAAGGATTCAGTGAACTCTGGTATATTAAACGTCGATTTCAAATCGGGAGGTCAAAGGCCGCTCAGGATGTTAACCTGGAGGATAAAACTAGAAGCAAGAGGCTAACATAAGAAAAAATAAAACTGGAGGTGGTCAGTCAAATTGTCAGAAGCACACCAATCTGATATTAGAGAGTGAATAATGCAGAGTCCACTGCAATGATATGTGCTTGCGGTTCTGTCCAAATAGCTCAAAGGCGTCGGCTGGACCAGTACAAAGATCCGTAGTTCAATTCTCGGTTGGAACAGCAAGGTTTTTTGCAGTGTATGTAAAATTCTGAATGCAAATATTCTATATATACACTCGTCAGCATCGGAAAGTTGATAACTGCTTTGTATTAAAAAGTAAATTTTTCACTGCCTTTGGAGATGTCGATTATTCTATTCTGGAGTGAAAGATAACTGCTTTGTGACACACATAATCTTTTGATGGCCCTTACAGATGTAGGTTATTTTATGCTGACCCGTGCGTAATAAGCGAGAAATAGGTCCATGGATGTTCCTGTGTGCAACAGTAGCGTGACTCTAAATTTGGAACTTTGTAGGCAGATTCTGTTACTACAATATTTGAAGCTGTATCGAATTAAATATGCTTATTCCTGCACGAAAACTTATATAAAGTATATTTCTCTCGCTACAGCATCTAACAACTAAATCATATTTTGTGCAATATTTCTATTACTAAAATAATTTCTAAAATAGTAATTATTTCCTTTTGTTTCTTAGAAAATTAATTTTCGAACAAAATGATTTAGAATTGTTTGCTGTTAGCAAAGCATTTCAAGAATTTAGAAAGTTTAAAACTGTAAACTATTGCATACGATTTAGTTTGTAAAGTTTTGTAGACAGGTTTATCTTTATATTGCATTCCGCTTTTAACCAATTACTATAATTATTTCTGATGTTAGAAAATTTACACATTGCGAAACATTTTAACCGTGATATACGCTTAGCAAAATGTGTGAAAATATTAGGAAAGCAGCTGAAAATAATCTGAATAAAATACATTATACTGATATGTTTGGTAGATATCAAATATATAACATGTTAAACGTTGGCATAGTGTCATGTAACTTTAGGAATTTCACTTACTTGTCTACAACAACGACTGGAGAAAAAACGTGTTCTGGTAGAATTTCTTACATAAAATTCTAATACTACAACATCTTGACAAAAATCTTGGCATTTACTTATATTTTACTTTAGTTTGCGCTTTATTTACTTATAAAGTTGGTTTTTATTTTAAATAAAAATGTTTGGTTTCCAAGTTAACACCAAAAATATTTTACTATGTTGTGTATCAAAGTTTGATAATAGTTTATACATTAGATATTTTGCATTAAAAATATTCTTCTACTTTGCATGCTTAGTGTAACACAATATTTGTATTACATGTTTCCACCCAATTACGGATGCCAACCTAGCCATTTTGCAATTCCAATTGCGGATGCCAACCTAGCTAATGAGCTATTTAAATGCTACGGAGGGAGCCAATGGCAATACAAACATAAATAAGCAGCGCATCCCCTTCTTCACTTCAACGAATCAACAACGACACTACAATGTGAAAAGAAAAAGGTTTGAGAGAATGTTCTAGAACTTTCCAGGAGATGCAATTTTTCGACAGCGTCCTAGACGCACCTGAGATTTTTAGTCGACTTAAAACTTTCGAACGAGTCAGCATCATGTTTTCTTGGGTTTGTGAAAAGTGTCTATAGAATGTGAGCAATAAAATGGTAGCGAGTGCAGTTAGATGTGTAACGGTTTTCCTACATCATTGAAATAGCACGAATATGCACGTAACACAAAGAGAAAAGGTAACCAACTTTCAATTGTCACTATTAGCACGGAAGGCACACCTTTAACAATTATTAAATTAATTGACTACCAGTTCGTATGAGTAGACCATATGAACGAGTTCGTAATATTGAACTATAAGAACTATTCTTTATCGATTGTTTAAAGGAAACTGTTTTTAAGAAATTTAAGTCAAAGTTATTATGTGCGTAAATATATATATATATTAATGTAATATTGTTAGTATTATGTGTCTTTTAATAATTGATTTAATTATAGCATAGCTACTCCAGATACAATAGATATCTATTAAGTAAAATATTAAAATAAATTGAGCAATTAAGCATGTGTATTTCTTTATGTTTTGTGTGTTCGTTTTCCGAGCTTGAGAACCGGGAGCTTACATGCTCCACCCTTAGTGGCGGCATCATAGGTAAGTCCTATACAGGTAATTTTTGATAAGGACAATTTTACCTCATGACATGATGTCGCCGCGCGAATTGGTGCCGTATGTGGTCAAGCTCGGAGAGAATTAATTTTCATAAGAGAAAGTAAAATATATAAGTAAAAGGCAAAATTAAATTTAATAATGAGTTTGAATATAATATTAAATTTAATAATGAGTTTGAATATAAAAGTGAATTTAATAATAAGTGGAATGTAATATTGAATTTAACAATGAATTTAATAATGAGATATAACTCAGTAGAATGATAAGAAAATGCATGAAAATGATAATTTAAATATGTATTATATGATTGTATATATATGTATGTATTAGCATAAATATTTAATATAGAGTCAGAATTGTATGACAGTGTATCAAATCATGGCGCCGAATAAAACTAGGCAATTAAGTAAAAGATCGAGACAAGATGCTCCAATTATCGATAATATACAGCAGGAGGTACATATAAATAACAGAGTAACAGATAGTTCGGCAAATAATGCGATCCAGATACAGATGCCCGCAAATCAAGCGCAGCAAAATACATCGTTGCCAATTATGCAGATGTTGCCATCATTTGATGGGCAAAAGGAAAATAATGTCAATTTTTTTATTATACAATTTAAGGAAATAGCGGATTTAACATCATGGTCCGAACAAGAGAAAATTATAATTGTCAAATCAAGATTAAAGGGAAAGGCTCAACAATTTCTAGCAGAAAATATTGCTCTGCAAAAGGAAAAATCATATGAAAAATTCATGGAGTTATTAAAAAACAAATTTGAAAGGAAACAAACATTAGTGCAAAAACACAACAATTTTAACAATCTGAAACATTTACCAAATATGACAATTAAGGAGCTTGCACAAGAAATCGAAAACCAGGCGATAATTTTTCTAGAAGTAGATGAAACAATGGACGCAAATGTAAAAAAAATTACAGAGAAAATTAAACTTACTAAATTTTTGCAAATAGTTCGGGAGGATTTAAGAACAGAAATAAAAAAAAATGACCCGAAAACCTTTGACGAAGCAGTGAAAATAGCGGAGGTAATAGAATCCGCATTGGAGGAACAAAATGATTGTGTAAATAGTATTGATGTAGAAAATAAAATAAGTGAGAATCTGGAAATAAATCATGTAAAAACGGAAAATACTGCAGAAAACCCGCCACAGAAATTCTGTATAGCGTGTGGTCGTAACAATCACTGGATGTCCGAATGCTATATGCTTCATAAAGTACAAGACAATTTAAAAAGGGCGATGACAAATGGAAATAACATTCAGGAAACTACCAATTTTCAACAAAGACCCACTAATCAAAATAATTATGCACACTATAGTAGGGCGAATTTCAGAAGAGGTAATTTCATAAATAACCGGGGAATACGGCGGCGTGCAGGAAATAACAACAGACAATTTCAAAGTAATAACAGAAGATCATATCAGAATAATGGACCACATTATGAAAGCAATAATGGGCAATATCAGAATAATGGTTATTTAAACTAAGAAAGGGACCTCGAAATAAAAGACATATAGAAAGTTATAAGGCATCAAATAAGGATTCGAGATCCCATAAAATTGCAAATAAAATTGATAACGATGCACAAAATTCAAATGAACATTTACTTAATTCAACATATGGACAGAGTGACGCATTGCCAATGATTAACATAAATTTAGAGAACATAAAAACAGTGGCTCTCATAGATAGTGGCGCAGGTGTCAGTTTATTATCAGATAGAATTTTTCAAAAAATCAAAAATAAAATTAAAATTAACTATTTATCTAGACAAGTAAAAATACAGACTATGACCAAAGAAAACATTCAATTTTCAAAATGTATCAGCTTTAGCTTTAAAATTGAAAACAAAAGATGCAAAAATTCATTTTTTATAACTAAACAATTAAACAACACCCCCTATGAAATTATTTTAGGATTTGACTTTCTCAAAAATCATCATGCCATAATTGACACAAATAAATTAATATTAAAGTTTGTCAAAGAATCCATATCTATACCATTTAAAAACAAAAATCAGAAAAAAGCACAGCAACCAGAAAATAATAATACAAGAGTTGAACATATTCAATGCCTAAATGCAAGCTTAGCGCATAAAATTAAATTACTCAATCAAGAAACAAAATCACTAAAATTAAAATTAAATGAAAACTATTTTGAGGATAAGGAGGTATTGTTAAATATTACAAATTCATTAAAAGATTTACACGCTGAGCATTCTTTACATTATGTAAATAATTGAAAATTTATTTCTACTCTTTTAACAAACAAAACAGAAGAAGAGATTCATCTAAATAAAAATATGATATTTGGTACTGTAACACCGCAGTTTGAAATTTATGAAGAGAAACATGATACTGATAAAATTTTACAGATTAACAATATCGAAAGCTTAAATGATCCACAAAAAATGGACATTTCAGCGTTACGAAAAGCGGAATTAACACCGCAAGATTTTAAACTAGATCACTTACAAGAAAATGAAAAACATATATTGCTAAAATTACTGTTACAGAATTATGATGTATTTTCGAAATCATACAAAACGCTGGGAATGACGGAAGAAATAGTACCGGAATTTAATTTACTACACCGGTACCCAATACAGTGTAAACCTTATCCCTTGCCAAAAAGGTTAAAACCTGTACTAGAAGGTGAGATAAAACAATTGTGTGAAGCAGGAATAATTGAAAATTCTAACAGTAACTACGCCTTCCCATGCATATTAATTAAGAAAAAAAGCAATTTTAATAATAGTCATACAGATAAAGTACAAAAGTATCGTTTAGCCGTAGATTACAGATTATTAAATCAGATTACTGAATTACTGCCCGTAAATATTGCTAAAATTAGCGACATTCTGCACAACATCGCAGGCCACAAATTGTACACGGTGATAGACTTAAAGTCCGCGTTTTTTCAAATAAAAATCAAACCTGAGGACAGTTTCCGATTAAATATCATAACAAATAATGGATCGTATAGACCTAATAGATTACCTTTTGGGGCAAAAAACTCATCAGCATATTTCTCATTACTAATGATGAAATGCTTAGGAGATTTAAAAGATCAGAAAATTGAATTTTATTTAGATGACATTGTAATTGCCGCAAATTCATTCGAGAAAATGTTGGAGAAATTAAAAACGGTATTTTCGAGATTAGGTAAATTTGGTTTAACCATAGACCCTTCAAAATTACAAATGTGTAAAGAGAACATTAAATTTCTAGGATTTAAGATAAGTAAGGAAGGCATAACACCTTCAGATGATAATGTACAGAAAATAACGGATTTCCCTGTGCCAACGACAGTAAAAAAAGTAAAATCATTTTTAGGTTTATGTAATTATTTTAGGCAGATCATACCAAATTTTTCTGAACTATGCAATCCTTTAATTGAGTTAACAAAGAAAGATAAAAAATTTATATGGACGGAGAAATGCGAAGAAGCGTTTGTAACATTGCAAAACGCGATTTTATCGAAACCGGTAGTCAAGGCAGCTGATATGTCAAAGCCGTTCTTTTTGTCGACTGATTGTTCAAAAGTAGCCGCGTCAGGAATTTTACTTCAATCAGTGAACGGAAATTTTCATCCTATCGAGTATTATAGCAGGAAACTTTCAGACAGTGAAAAGAAATATCCGAGCATGAAGCTAGAATTGTTAGCAATTCACGACCCTATAATACATTTCAAAGATTTTTTATATGGTACGCATTTTACGGTATTTACTGATTCTAAAGCTTTAACTCACTACATACACATAGAAAATCAAAATTCTGATTTAATCGCAAGATGGTTATTAAATTTACAACAATATTCTTTCGATATAAAATACATTAAAGGACAAGATAATCCCAGTGATTTTATGTCACGTCAAATTTTTTCTGAACAAACTAAGACTAAATTAATAAATAACATTATTGCTAATGACAGCGCGATAACGATAGCCAAAATTGTAGAAGAGCAAGCAAAAGATAGAGAGATAAAGAAAATTATTAACGGACTGAATGCAAAATCTAAGCAGCCAATATATGTAAATAAATACTATAGAGATGTAAATACAGGATTAATTATGATAAAGACTGCTAGAAATATCAGAAATCCTATGCAAAAGGACAGAATTCTAATACCTCACAGTCTAAAATTCGCAGTTATTGAGTTAGCTCATACACCGCATTTTGGAGTAGAAAAAACATATCAAATTCTGAATAGAAAGTATTACTGGAAAGGGGCATACAGTGATGTAAAAAATTTTTGCGCATCATGTGATGCATGCTTATGTTACAAGAATAAGGCTATAAGACCTATGGCATTACAACGTGTCCCTCGTCCATGTAAACAAAATCACACAGTGGCATTAGACATTGTAGGGAAGCTACCGAGAAGTAACGGACAACATGAATACATCATAACGATGATAGACCATTACTCGAGATTCTTGGAGGCAGTACCCGTGAGAAATATTACAACTGCGAGTGTATTACAGGTAGTAACAAATTGGATAGCTTCAAACGGAGTACCAAATTGTATTTTATGTGATAATGGGAGACAACTGAAAAGCGAGGAATTTAAAAAATTCGCAGAGCAACATGGTATAAAATTGAAATATACTTCAATTTACAAACCCAGCTCAAATGCAATTTTAGAAAGAAGCCACTTGGGAATAAAAAATTCTTTGGCAGCAATGGCTGACCAAACATTTAATTGGCACAAAGTCTTGCCATATGTAAAATTATTTCATAATGCAACACCCAGCGCAAATATAGACCACAGTCCCGCTATTTTGTTTCTTACCAGAGATTTGAAATTACCCGGAGAAAATAATCTGGAAATAGCGGACCCTGATGACAGTCCGAATTTAACTAAAACTGAATATGATAATGACGTCAGTGAAGCACTTACATTAGCGGAAAATATCAATAAATTTACTAAACAGAAACAAAATCAAGCTCAAATTAGACAGGAGAGGATTTGTAAAAGAGTGAGAGAGAAAAAATTGGTAAAAGGGCAAATTGTATATTTGAAAAATTTGAGGCCCACCACAACATTACAAAAAAAATTTCAAGGGCCATTTCGCATCGTAAAGGTGATCCGTAACAATAATTACGCTATCACGCCTATGTACGATCCAAATAAAAAATGGATAGTTGTTCACGCGAATAAATTATATAAAGCAGAGCCGCGTAAAAAGTATTTACAAAATAAACAAACACGGCGAACTGTTGACAGAAGTCAATCGCATGTAAACAAAGAATATAACACCAATAATCATAATTATCAGAGTCCGAGACGTTATAATCTGAGGACACGCAAAAAATAGTATTCGAAAGCAAAATAATATATAATTATAAAAATGTAATATGAAAATGTATGTGCGAAAACGCAAAATATGTTATATTAGTGTAACGGTAATGAAGGCATTAAATGTATAATTTTAAAAAATTAATAATGAAATAAAGGTAGTTTTGTAAAATAAATATGAGGATAATATTTTTTGTAAAACAAATATGAGGATAATATATTTTGTAAAATAAATATGAGGATAACATATTTGTAAAATTAATATGAGGATTTTGTAAATATGAGTATAAAATAAAAATATAGGTAATAAATAAACATTTATGTATGGATACATTTTATGAATAGAGCAATAAATATCAGAAAAAATATGTAGAAGTGATAAATAATACATACAATACCCCTCAATGTTCTAAAATAAAATAAACTAAGGTGTTAGAAGAAAGAAGGAGAGAGATAATTAAATTTCACTTACTTGCAATTTGTCTTGCTTGAAAACGAAAGGTGGTAACAGTCAGTAGTGGACATCAAAAGTTTATCAAGTCTTTCTATAATGGCAGGCATGGAATGGAATTCCTCACGATATCTTTTCTTTTTTTTTTTTTTTTCCTTTTCTTGTGCAGGTCTTGAAAAAATAGTATAACATAATTAATAAAATTCAAAATAAAGTCATGGAACATGGTAAATGCAAGTATATAATATTCAAAATCATAAAAGTATTAATCAAATACCTCATAAAAAGCTGACAGAATAAAAGCAAAATCATAAATAAATAAATAAATAAAATTTTAAGTCAAAAATAACAGTCACAGCTGATATAAATAATAATTAGTAAATTAATAAATATATATTGCATAAATAGTGTATACAGACCTTTTACGAAAACACGCAATCTAAAAAACAAAATAAAAGTTAATTACATATATGGATTAATAAAACTTGAATGAGTAGGATTAATTTCCCAGCCTTCACAGTCAGCGTAACAGCTCCATATATGGCCATTGTACGGCGAAAGCTAGTCACCTTCAAACCAAATAGCCAGACTAAAAACAAACATCGGAGAAAATATCCCCTGCATAGTACGAAAATAATACAAAAGAATTCTATTGTAAGCATACAATAAATGTATCAAAATTTAAAATCATAATTGCAGGCAATTATAGTTATTTAAAAATACCGGCCGGTATATAAAAATAAAATACATTAGGAAAACACATTGATTTGTATGTAAATGATAAATGATTGAGTATTATTAATAAATTATTGCATTAATTAAGCATCACTGGAAATAAAAAGAAATAACAGATAAAATTAAATATGAAAGAATTATATTTAAATAAATAAATATGTAAAGTTATGCTGAAACGGGAACATAAAGTCAGTTATATCAATAACATAACAAAAGCATGGTATATTCATAATACTACACATAAAATAATATATCACGCGTTGTTGCAACAAGGGATAAATAAATCCAATGAATTAGAAGTACATGAAATCAAAGTAATAATTCAACAGTCAGATCTGTGTTAAGGTCATAAGATAATAATAATAAAAAAAATATATATATATCAAATTAAATAGAATTATTAACAAGATAAGTAGAATAAAAATAAGTAAGAATACAAAAAAAGAACTTGAAAGAAAAAGTGTAAATAAATTCCTTAAAAGATACAGCCAGAAAATCCCACGTCAATGTTAGCTCGTACATTCACCACCGGACAGTCTAAAAGCCCGCGCTTGAGAAGAGGATACCGCCAAAGTTGCACGATAACGATTAAATCTTTAGCGATACATGCAAAAGGCAGTTAAAATCCCTTTTACGTAAGTTTGCGCTCTGCAAACAATGAAGACACTCATTCATGGCTCGCCGTAGGGGTCAACAGATTCGCAGTTGTCATAGAAACGCGTTGAGAGGAACAGAGGAAAGCTACGGGTCAAGCGAATTTTTTTCTTTTTTTTTCTTTTCTCCCTTCCTCCCGCGCAGTTGTGTCACACGAAAGGGCAGTCGAAGAGGAAATTTAAAGTGCGTATTATGAGATGCACAGTAGTTTGGAGTAGCGAAATGAGTAGATATATTTGATATTTTAAAGGCCGAGATGTAATATGATATAAATATGGTGTTCAAAAGAGTCATGATTTATACACACAAAAATATATAATATGTTATTCATTGTAACAAATAAGAAATATATACAGCTAAAAAATTGTCTAAAAATTATTTACGTCTGTGAAAATGAGAAATCAAGGTAATAAATTGCGTAGTGTTTAATGTAATGTTGTGAACTTGTATATAAATAGAAATGCAAATAACAATTATGATATAGTCTTCATTTGAAGTGTACAATAGACTGTACTAAGCAACATAATGAAAATATAAATATTGAAGTACAGGAACTTTGAAAGTTAAGTCACAGGATGGTGACTCATTCTTCCGTGCTCATGATAATTCAATGTGACAATAAGGTGTCTTCCGTGCTCATGATAATTCCATGTGACAATAAGGTGTCTTCCGTGCTCATGATAATTCCATGTGACAATAAGGTGTCTTCCGTGCTCATGATAATTACATGTGACAATAAGGTGTCTTCCGTGCTCATGATAATTCCATGTGACAATAAGGTGCCTTCCGAACAGTGATAATTTCTTCATGTGCAGCAGTATATGTGTCACCAAGTACGATATGGTGTATCTTCCGAACAGTGAGTTCCTTCATTTTAGTGACATGTCGGGTGTAATGCACCGATATATGTATGTCAATGTTACAATATAGTGTGTCTTACATGCGGTGATCTGCATTTCTGTGACAGATATATGTGCAGTGGATCAAAGCAACATTTCCACTGTGGCCGCAATGTGTACACATATGTATTCAGTGCAATGTTTACCGTGTGCTGAAATTTTCTCTCTGCAAGTAGGGATATCATGTAACACAATATTTGTATTACATGTTTCCACCCAATTACGGATGCCAACCTAGCCATTTTGCAATTCCAATTGCGGATGCCAACCTAGCTAATGAGCTATTTAAATGCTACGGAGGGATCCAATGGCAATACAAACATAAATAAGCAGCGCATCCCCTTCTTCACTTCAACGAATCAACAACGACACTACAATGTGAAAAAAAAAAGGTTTGAGAGAATGTTCTAGAACTTTCCAGGAGATGCAATTTTTCGACAGCGTCCTAGACGCACCTGAGGTTTTTTAGTCGACTTAAAACTTTCGAACGAGTCAGCATCATGTTTTCTTGGGTTTGTGAAAAGTGTCTATAGAATGTGAGCAATAAAATGGTAGCGAGTGCAGTTAGATGTGTAACGGTTTTCCTACATCATTGAAATAGCACGAATATGCACGTAACACAAAGAGAAAAGGTAACCAACTTTCAATTGTCACTATTAGCTCGGAAGGCACACCTTTAACAATTATTAAATTAATTGACTACCAGTTCGTATGAGTAGACCATATGAACGAGTTCGTAATATTGAACTATAAGAACTATTCTTTATCGATTGTTTAAAGGAAACTGTTTTTAAGAAATTTAAGTCAAAGTTATTATGTGTGTAAATATATATATATATTAATGTAATATTGTTAGTATTATGTGTCTTTTAATAATTGATTTAATTATAGCATAGCTACTCCAGATACAATAGATATCTATTAAGTAAAATATTAAAATAAATTGAGCAATTAAGCATGTGTATTTCTTTATGTTTTGTGTGTTCGTTTTCCGAGCTTGAGAACCGGGAGCTTACATGCTCCACCCTTAGTGGCGGCATCATAGGTAAGTCCTATACAGGTAATTTTTGATAAGGACAATTTTACCTCATGACACTTAGAGAAGTCAATAGTGGTATAGTTAGAAGCAGAGATCGAAATAACTCCTAGTATTTCACGCTACAATAATATAAGCAAATACGCTTTATAAATTAAGCAATCCGTATTTTTACGCATCGATTTTGTAAACTAAAAAGACAAAATATATTTTTAGAAGCTCAAATTAAACAGATTTGGCTTGGAAATAAGCGATTTATTTTATCCGGCATCACGTACGTCGATACAAATTCACCATGACAACAGTTTATCTTATCCTTCTGCTGAACGCGCTTTTTACCGGAACGTAAACGTCCAGCAAATTGATGTACACGTGGAGTTAGATGATGCTAAGAAAATGGGTAAGAATATCCTCTGGTAAAACATCCTCTGGTAGACAGTTTACCAGAAATCCTCTGGTAAACTGTCTATAGAACATCGAATAGATGTACACCGGAAGTAGACTGCTGTAGTCAGAGGATTGGTCACGAAAGATCATAGTATCAGAACAGGTGCTCTTTTTTCTTGTTTATTACTAAATTTAGAAGCAGTTTTACATATTTTTGACATTCTTAAAATAAAAAATTAACTTTTAACTTTTAACTTTTAACTTTTAACTTTTAACTTTTTTGGTTGATGTTAACCGTTGGTTTAATTGTACCCGCTGAATATTTCAATATGCTTTCTGAGGAAGCTGTTCATTTACGAAAAATCCAAAAACAAAGATGGTTGGAATTTTAAAAGTTAAACATAAAAATTATTTTACTTAACAAGTTTTTAATTTTCTTTTCCCTTTGTTTGTTTACAACCATATGGATAAACTAAGCAAAAGGTAAGGTAAGATTTTTCAAATATTTCATAATGAATTATACGATTGGTAATTTTTTGACAAAAAACATTGTTAATTATATTATGAGGAATTTATAATTCAAGATTTCTGCTGTACTTGGAAAATTAATAGGAAATTAAAAAAAAATGTGATCCTGAAAGTTCAAAATGTAGTACATATTTTAAAACTCATTTCATAAAGTTTATAAGGTGTAATTATTGTGCTATCAGATATATAATATATATACAATGTACTTTAGTTATTAACACAAATAGAGGGTATAGTGAAAATATTCCTTCAAATCAAGTAAGGGAGTATTTTTACTCTTCTGGAGAAAGTTCTAGCTCGATCTCTAGTTATAAGTAAAATCATTTTCTTAAAGATATCTATAGTCAGGAATTTAATGACTTGAATTTATATGTCGATTGCATCAGATAATATAAAAGTGATTTTATTTATTTTTTTTTGGCTTTCTCGCGTTGTTTAATGTAGTGTAGATAAATTACTGTAGTCTGAAAAGATTTGATTTTTGATATAAACACATGCTTTGCCTATTCGCCAAAACTTCACAAAATTTTAATATCTCAAGTGATAAATATCGTTAGGAATATCAAAAATAACATTATGCCATATTGTCTGTCTCCGAGAAGAAACTATGTATGGGACAGCTCAGCTGTTAGCGAATGGTGATTGCACTCAAACGATCCAAGTTCGATTGCCTGCTCTGCCCAAACTGTCCCTGTGTTCACACGGGGTACAGGCACGTTACATATGTCGGTCTGACAGTCCTTCCTACAGGTTCGTAGGGTAAATATGGTACTGTTCCTGTGGATGCCGTCCCCACTGGTTACCAATCTAAATTGGGTGTCACTGTCCCCGAGATTGGAATTTCGTGTTTTGTGCAATTTAAGTACGAATTTTATTAAATTTTCACTGATTTAAATAACATTATTTTCTATATTGAAACATAATATTTCAAGGGACAGTAATGAACGTCCTGTTCTTCTTATATCCGAAACATTAACTTTTATTAATTTTACTTTCCTATATACATAGTATAATTATATAGATAAATGTGTTGTAAAGACTGGGTCGAAGATCCACATTCGAGTTGTTTCCGAGGGAAGAGCACGTTTCAAGCATCCCTGAACTCGAATTTATCGTTTTTATATGGTGTCTGTGTGTATATGTGTGTATCTTAGTATGTGTATTCGTGTTTGTCTTAGTATGTGTATTCTATGGAGACGATGGGTCACGAACGAATGGAGCGTTTCGAACGATTTGGTTCAAAAGTTACATTGGAAGTCCATTAGTTTTAAATGCAGTCGACCGAAATTCGTGATCAAACTTTGAATGTCATTCGAAATTTTATAGTATTTTATCATGGCGGCGAATGACACAATTGGACATAATCATGCATAAAAGTGTATATTTATGGCTCAATGAACACGATACTTTATAGTTTCAATCATTGTTTCGAAAAATTGCCGTGACACAATTTTTTTTGTTTGTGTCGACATTTGCCTCCCTTGGGGTGGAAGAGTTACTTCTTCGTGGGGAGCGGTACATTGCCAAATATAAAATCAATCAAAATATATATTTTTTTTAAATCCTTGTAAAGTGTAAAGTGTCACACTATAGTTGCAACCTGCTACCTTACACCTTTCTGTTAGGTCGAACTGTCTGTGTTTCAATAACAACAACACGATAGTTGTAATCATTTGAATTCACGATACCCATTTTTCAAATTTTTTCTTGTAAAATTTGAAAAAAAAACATGAATTCTGCTATGGAGAATTCGATTTGAAAAACACCACAATTAATTAATAGTAGAAATTGAAAAATTATTATTCTATGGAAAACCAAAGAGTCTTATTATTGTCGGGAGATTTTAATAAAGGGAACTTTTTAGAGTAAAAGCAACTAAAAATAGAAAGATGATCTACTGTGCTCCAAAGAGAAAGAGGTAAACTTTTGTATTATAATATGAAGAATTGGATAAAATGACCAGAAGTCAGTAAGAGATTGAAACTGTATCACTACTGACTCAGTTAAGTTGGAGAATATATAATATTGCACAAATTAGTAAATTGCAAAAATAACAATTTATTTGAATTAAGCTATGATAAAATTTAATATGAAGTATAATAATTAATAATGTTGTGTGTGAGCCAATTTATGGTTTGTTTTTTGGATTATTTAAATTAAATTTAGATTTATTATTCAAATTGCTTTTCAGAAATACCGGGGGGCACAACCTATGGTGGGTTATCACTTTGGCAATGTACAAACATTTCCGATTAACTGCCATGTTTTACAATAGCAAAGCGAAAGTAAATATCAATAAAATTAAAAAAAACAAATAGTAAATTTTATACGCCACAACTTTCATTGCAGGAATTTCCTATTTCATGTTCACGAGTTCATAATAAGTTTTTCAAGGAAAGTCAGATGGAGATGTTGGATATTTAATATTGATAATCCAGAATCAAGCGTGTTAGGAAACTGCATACAGATCTGTCCCTTTTATGGTCTCCGTATTTGCATAGAAGGAAACTAAGTCAATTGTATTCAAACATGAAAACCTGGAAAAAGGCAAATTAGAGAATTTTAGCTCAATTGTTTTATATGAACATTGATGAGGTTTTAAACAATACTATACAGTGGGTTTTCATTCCACGTAACGTCATAATCAGCCAATGTTGTTTGGCGAAGATTGGTGAGCAACCGTTATTTCTTCTAACTATTCCAACTTACTGCCGTTTGATTTTAGTGCAGTTTTCAAGATTCTATTTTGTAGAAAAGAATTTTCCGAATACAGCGGAATCATTTTTATATAAAATATATAATTTTGAAATATTATCGGAGCATATCAATTGTAGCAAAATTATTTCAATTTTTATTTTTTGCAATCTAATATTCTAAGGAAATACAATTCAATTTAGAATGAATAACCCCCTCCCCCTCTTCAATTATTGTACTATATTTATTGATTATTTATTTATTATATATTTATTGAAAATATATGCTATTTTAATGCCTTAAAACACTCCAAATACTAATAATGGCACAGGACAAATGCGGGTCATAATCAAAATTGATATATGTCTTTCTTATTGACAATTAAATATTTGCAATTTCCTGAGACTTGTAAAGGGCTGGGCTTTGGATAAACTCGCACATGTGAAATATGCGATAATAAATAAATGAAATTACCAAAGTGAAATTTTAATATTCTGTTCAGACGGTCTGTGAGATCTATGGGATATAAAGTGAAAGATCTGATGTGGGCAGCACATGACATTCCCTGCAGAACTCTATTAACGTTCTCTTTATTTTAATTACATTTATTTCACTTTTAATTCAATTTTCGTTCTCATTCGGTAACCGGGCTTATTTTCAAAGGTGGCGTAGGGAAAGTACGAAAAACTAAAATATCTCGAGAACGGCTAGATCTAGTGTAATGGGATTGGTCTTATTCTTTTCGTCGTTAAACATTACGTATTAAACGCGCATTTTATGGATATATTTGAGTATACCTAATTCCTTAGTTTAGATTTTGCGGGATATTTTGCAAAAAAAGGCAAGTTATTTATTTCCGAATCATACCAAAATCTAATCAGCACCAGCGTAATCCACAAGTGACACATCTACTGAATTTTGTGAAATTCGGTCCAGTAGTTTTTTAGTTAGAGTGGATACAAGCTTTTGCGGGTCATTTCGCAAAAAAAGGCGGGTTCTTTTATTCCGAATCGTACCCCAAACTAATCAGCACCAGACTCGCCCACAAGCGACTTACCTACCAAATTTTGTAAAATTCGGTACATTTAGAGTGGATACAAAATCTGCACAGAGAGACAGACAGACAGACACACAGACACACAGAGAGACAGACACACAGACAGACAGACACACAGACAGGCAGACACACAGACACACAGAGAGACAGACACACAGACAGACAGACACACAGACAGGCAGACACACAGACACACACACGGACGTCACGCTAAAAATGGTTTTTTCGTATTCTAGAGATCTCGAAACCTGTAGATCCGTCGAAAACTCGAGTTATGATTTTCGGCATGATTCCAATACTTTCCCTATACATTACCATGTATTGCAGGGAAAGTAATAATATCACCCTATTAGTTGCGGACTGAACCAATTCTGAAAACATGAAATACATTGAATCCTATGGGATATAATTTTTCAAACATTTTTTAAGGGAATTTAAAATTCACATATTGCTTTGAGAGATTTAGGAAATATACAAATTATCCCATAAAAATATAAAAAAATACAGCAAAATATGTTTGGTAGTTTTTTAAATTAAAATCAAAATAAACGTTACACCCATATCACCATATCTGAAAACATGAAATACATTGAACCCTATGGGATATAATTTTTCAAACATTTTTTAAGGGAATTTAAAATTCACATATTGCTTTGAGAGATTTAGGAAATATACAAATTATCCCATAAAAATATAAAAAAATACAGCAAAATATGTTCGGTAGTTTTTTAAATTAAAATCAAAATAAACGTTACACCCATATCATATGAAGACCATATCATATGGTCCATTTCAAAATAAAATATGGCATCCAACTTGTGTCAAAATCGTGATTTTTAAAGTTCTTTATAATTTCTATTTAGCGTTGTATTCGTCTTAAAACCGCTTTATTTTTGCCTAATTTCTGCAAATCTATATTATGAAACATCGCAATTACAATATATTTGAATTTAAATGATTATCAAACTTTGATTATTTTTACAACGGAGCCTCATTTTCTTTTAGAGAATGTAAACACATCAACCTGTAAGATGAGTTTCATAAGAATTGATGAAATCCTTTAACGCAAAAATATTTAGCTCTGGAGTCTGCAATATTGTTGATATGAATGAAATATTCATTGGTTTTACATAGAGAAACAGATGATTTTAAATCAGAATTTTTCGATGGAGTTTTAAGCATAGAGTTAAATTACTTTTACCTCCATGGTTTTAAGTTAAGTAAAATAAATTTTTGTAGTATTGTGATGAATGAAAGAAATAGAATAAAAGTGTATAAAAGAAATATTTACTGCTTTTTCATAGAGACCCAAGCGATTTATATTTCGATGACATCATTTGAAGTTTCCTTTTTTCGATGAAATTTTAAGTTTTCAAATATAAAAAATCATTGCAGTATTTGTGATAAAGTTAAAAATATCACTGCTGAATGTACCACATTTTAGAGATGTGTAAATAAAATTGTATTGCAGATGGAAAGTTCTTCATATTTAAAGCTTTATGCATGATTGATTATTCTTGTTATTAATTATTTTTGCTTGTGTAGATAGCGATTTCATTATGCCGAAATTTTGTGGAACACTGACTGCACTTATCGCTTAAACTAAGGATTTCGCATTTCGTGGTGATTTAGATCGAAACTAATTTCGCGATTTAGAAACATAGTCGTATTTTTAAAGTAATGGACGGTTATTTAGGATTCGGGCAAGGATTCGTTCTAGTTAATAATAAATACATCCTCTAAAAAAACGAGAATCTCAAAAAAAAGAACTAACAATGGAAAATGTATATAATGAAACACAATTATTTGTGGATTATAGTTTATAAAAAATCTGATGTGGGCAGCACATGACTTTCCCTACAGACTTATATCCACGTTCTCTTTATTTTAATTAAATTTAATTCACTTTTAATTCAATTTTCGTTCTCATTTGTTAGCTGGACTTATTTTCAAAGGTGGCGTAGAGAAAATACGAAAAACTAAAATATCTCGAGAACGGCTAGTCCTAATGTAATGGGGCTGGTCCTATTCTTTTCTTCGCTAAAAATTACGTATTAAACAAGCATTTAATGGATATATTTGAGCATACATAGTTCTTTAGTTTAGATTTGGACGATTTTTGCGGGCCATTCTGCAAAAAAATGCAGGTTATTTTTTTTCTGAATCGTACCAAAATCTAATCAGCACCAGGGTGACCTATACGTGACTCATCTACCGAATTTTGTGAAATTCGGTCGATTAGTTTTTCAGCTACAGTGGATACAAGCTTTTGCGGGCCATTTCACAAAAAAGGCGGGTTCTTTTATTCCGAATCGTACCCAAAACTAATCAGCACCAGCCCCAGCCACAAGTGACTTACCTACAAAATTTTGTGAAATTCGGTCCATTAGTTTTTTAGTTAGAGTGGATACAATATCTGCACAGACAGACACACAGACGTCACGCTAAAAATGGTTTTTTCGTATTCTAGAGATCTCGAAACTTGTAGATCCGTCGAAAACTCGAGTTGCGATTTTCGGCATGATTCCAATACTTTCCCTATACATTACCATGTATTGCAGGGAAAGTAAAAATGAGATTATATCTATAAATAAAAGTTAATAACATTTTGATGCTTAAATATAACGTAAACGTCCATATTAAGCAAAAATTTTAAAAGATCAGTATAAGAGCAAGACCATTTATTTGTTTACTGAGTAAGCAATTTTCTTACTTTCTAAAAATTAAGTCACCTTACAAATCTCCATTTCATTTCAGAAAATTTAGATTTTGATCATATTTTTCTAATCTATCTTGCTACTGTGGGGAAATTTTATTAATGGTCTAGCTTATTTTCTTTTCCTGGGATGCAGATCGTCCGACTCTTCCAAAAGTGTAAGGTTGGACTGCCGGAAAAGCCATGCAATTCCGACAGGAACCCAGTGGGGGCGGCATCTACAGATACAGTAACCTCCTTCCCTTATCACCAACCTCGTAGAAAGGACTTTCGGACCCATATATTTAAAGTGCCCGAATTCCGGGTGCACATAGGGAGAATTTGCGCAGAGCCTAGAATCGAACGTATTCGAGTACAGTCTCCGAGCGCTACCACTGGGTTGTCCCATCCAGATATAGCTTTTGTTATATATAAATGGTAGTTATATATAATGGTTTGTTATATATAATGGTTTTGTTATATATAATGGTAGTTTGTTATATATAAATTTGTTATATATAATATAGCTTTTGTTATATATAAATGATACCACTGCGCTACCACTGGGCTGTCCCATCCAGATATAGCTTTTGTTATATATAAATGGTCGTTATATATAATGGTTTGTTATATATAATGGTTTTGCAATATATAATGGTAGTTTGTTATATATAAATTTGTTATATATAATATAGCTTTTGTTATATATAAATGCTACCACTGGGCTATCCCATCCAGATATAGCTTTTGTTATATATAATGGTTTTGTATATATGGTTTGTATATATGGTTTTATATATATGGTTTGTTATATATAATGGTTTTGCTATATATAATGGTAGTTTGTTATGTATAATATAGCTTTTGTTATATATAAATGGCTGCACAAGCTAAGAAAATATTTATGGTTATGGCTAGTTTCATGCTGCCCGGAAAGTCAGTTAATTTTAGTAGTATTTTTTGAACTACCTGGGAAATTTTTCACCCAGCGTAGTAATGTTTGATTTTCTTTACATCCATACTTTTATTTTTTAAAGTTATAAAGTTTAACTTAATGTTTGAACGTCATATAGATAATGATATGTTAGAACTTATGAAGAAATTAGATAGATGTTCTTACTACGAATTTGAACTTGAAATGATGAAAATTTAGATAGACAATTTATAGACTATATACCTATTAAAATATAGACTATATAATTTAAAAGAGGTGTGGGTGAATATTCACTTAGGGTAGCAGTTCCATTTCAAAAATATGCACTGCAAGAGAGTGTAAATAAAAATAATTGTTTATAGTATTACAAACAAATTTACAAAAATTCAGAAGATGGCCATAATAAGTCTTAATGAAACAACCAGTATAGAAAGTTCTCTTTCATAGAATATTCATTTGGTCTGCTTCGAAATCAAAGAAATAAGTATAAACATTGAGTTTGGGTATTAAAATGAAAATACATTTAAACGAATTTTGTTAAAAATGGTTTGAGTTAAAAATGAATTTAGATCATCAATAATACTTTATTTTTGTAGAAAAAAATATAACATATCAGTTTAAGTAACTAATTGTTTACTCATAATAAAACTTTTATCTCTGGTATTTATATTCTTAAAATATTACAAGCGAGAGAAAGTATTCTGAATGAAATGCGTTCCACTCATTTGCTGTTAGATATCAAATATATGCGCTTCTGAGGTCACTTAGCACCAACTCCAGAAAATTCGCATTGTTGTCCAGTTCAATTACTTCAAAAGGGCGTGTTCTTGCAGAACTTCATTAATAAAATTCCAGTGCTGGAACATTATGTCAAAAGTCAACAGTTTTCAGCATTTTATTACGGGAGAAGATACATTTTACTTTAAGCCATTTTAAATAAACATGTGTTGTATCCAAATTTTGACAAGAAATATCGTTAGACATTCCACAGTAAACCCATATCATGTTTCGAAAGTACGCTTAGAAAAATTTGCTTCAGCATTTATTACTTAGAAGTCAAAGTGATTTGGTTTAAAATTAAATGGACATTTTTAAGCTGTCTATAAAGAAATAAACAATAATTTGCATTTCAAATCAGCGATTTTGTACACAAAATTTTGGTAGTTTATTTTAGCATACGGTAGCTGCGTTTGTGAGATAACTTTGGGTTGTTATGTCCCTCAGTTTACGTTCTAATTTATGATTACCTTATATTAACAACTTCTGACTAGTTCTATTATGTTGACCAATCGCCAAGCCAGGTATCATTTTGTAGTCCTGCAGTTCAACGGAAAAATTTTCGAATCGTGAATGAGAGACAAAGTTATACAGAAGATAAAACTCCTATGGATGGAACTCTTGAAACTGACATAAAGTTTTGAGAATTATATCTAGGTGTCGCTAGTGTTCGCAAAGTAGCTGCTATTGTTAGTTGATACCGCAGGCGCAGGATTTAGTAGATGTATTTTTGGTTTTTTTATTAAATTAATTGTTCCCTAATTATAAGTATAATTAACCAGTACATTTTCATTGTAGGATAGAGTGCAAAATATATGGAGAAAAAAATAAATTAAAAGGTAAGATAATTTTGAATATATAGGAATATTCTTTATTATTTCAGTTTTATATTCCATTGTGCTAATAATATAATTTTACAAAATTGATAGTTTAAATAAATATTTTAGGCCTCTTGACATAGAAATGCATACAATGCAGGTCTACTTAACTTATCCCGTCCCCACCTGAATTATTATCTCAAACGATATTGGCGTATTCTTAATATGAAGTTTCAACTCATAACTTTTACTTCCATGATGAGAGAGTTAGTCTAACCGGAAGTCAGGTTTTAAAGTTAGGTTTGCCCGGAAGTCGAGTAAAATCACTTTGGAGATCCTATTATCGGGAAAGAATCTTGAACCCACTAGTTATCTAAGACAATATTTATATGTCCTCATATGCGTTTGGTAAGCATCGGTTATTTATGTTTGACTCCGTTGATTAGCGTAAATAAATTTCTATCACGAAGCTTGGTTCAAGTTCAATTGAGCTTTAAGTTATATTACGGAAACATACTATACTTGCTATATCGATATATATATATATATACATATAAATATAACATTTATCTATTTATATATATATATATATATATATATATATATATATATATATATATATATATATATATAATAATAGTAATAGAAGTTTGAAAATCCAATGAACGAAAAGTAAGAAGATGTAACACTATAAACCTAACTTTTTAAAACACCCACAGAATAAAATATAATACAGCAAATCATCAATCAAATGGATAAAAAACACAAAACACAAGCTATCAAGTTACAGAAAGTCAACAAAATTAAAAGGTATGGAAACAAAAAAAGAAAAACTTAAACTAAGAGCTGCATTTGCGCAATAAATTAAATGCATTTTGCATTTTCAATCCATTTACTTAATAACTTTAAATTCTTTATTTAATCATATTTGCATAGCATCTTTCATATTTTAGTAAGCTATAGTATCTATCTATATATATATATATATATATATATATTTATTTATTTATTTTGCATCAACGTGTTATTGCCCCAGTCCGTAGGGCATCTGAATCACTTTATCTATGATTTGAAGTTATGTCACTTTTGAAATGACCAACTTCATATGAACTAAAAGTCTTAGACTGTACAATGAGGACCTAACAGGTAGGTCTCAAGACTTCCCATGTTCTCCAAACTATGCTCCATAAAGCGCTGGTGTTTCAAATGATATAAAATGTGTTCTGCTATAAAATGAAGGAATTGAAATGAAGGAAATGAAATAAATTTAAACTTTACAGCTGTATATTAATAATTATCTGTATATTGTATAATAACTGTATATTAAGAATTATCTCTATTTATGCAAAAGAGTAAAACTTTGTCGCATTACGTAGCGCATGACATTATATACTGAAAGTGCACCATAATATAGTCTTTTCGGTCGCTACATAATGCAATGCCTATACTTCTCTCACAGAGAAATTATGATGTAGCCATGGAACTTTAAGTAGCGTATGACATCAGATATTGAAAATGACACCACGTTGTTATTTTATTTCTTAACATTATATGCATTTTTATTTGAAATAACTTGAAGTGTCATGCTCATTGTGTTAACATGCTTAATATTTAAAATACTTCAAGTTTCTTCCAACAAAAGTTGGAAATTTTCTTGCTTGCATTTTTTATTAATTATGGTGGAGAATGCCACTAGCCTCTATTATATAATAATTGTATATTAAATTGTTCATGGTCGCATTACTGCCATTACTTAAAATCTCATTATTTTTAACTCTCATTATTTTCTCATTATTTCAAACTTTAGGAGGTGGTAGTGCGCACCAAACCAAGCATTTTTCCTCATTGTGTACTAGGTCGGAAATTAAACGTAAATACTTTATAGGGAGCTTACTCTATGGAAAGCGGTATCCCAGCAAACTTAAAAGCGTCATTCTAGTTGAAGAAGAAACCCGCATATGCAAATTTCTTCTCTGAAAGAGGAAAAGCCTTGTCTAAGACAATCCACTTGAATCTGAAGAGCAACAAGTCGTCAGAATTCCAGCCGCTCCTGCCAAAGTGCGCGATATGCCTAATCTGTTCGAGAAAGTTCGCCAATCCCTCTTTCGCCGCTGTGAGACATGTATTCAGGTTGACAGTCGCTCTTTTGAGCCATCACTGTAATTACTGTTTATTAAATGCCATTTTATAACTTCGAAGTCATTCTCGTGGTATCGCCTCATCTCGTTGGTTTTACCATTAAGAGTCCGCTGGCGCCTTTATGTTTCATTTCATATTCGGTAAACTATAACGAAAAATGCTCGTTTTGGTGTGTACGACCACCTCGTAAAGTTTGGCCCATCTTCTTTTATTCACCCTGTATATACTTATTGATTTATGCTTGCTTCCCATGTCAGAATTCTTAAATATTAGCATATAATTAATAAATTCAGTTTCATTTAGGGATAAATAGACTTATACTATCACCAATTAAATCTACGCAATCTTATTTCCCCTTACTTTCAAGTCCTTCATATCGTTTGCTCCGTAATACTCCTTCATAACGTTCGTTGCGTAACATTCCTTCATAAAGTTCGTTGCGTAACATTCCTTCATAACGTTCGTTGCGTAACATTCCTTCATAAAGTTCGTTGCGTAACATTCTTTCATAACGCTCGTTGCTTAAAATTCCTTCATAACGTTCGTTGCGTAACATTCCTTCATAATGTTCGTTGCGTAACATTCCTTCATAACGTTCGTTGCGTAACATTCCTTCATAACGTTCGTTGCGTAACATTCCTTCATAACGTTCGTTGCGTAACATTCCTTCATAACGTTCGATGCGTAACATTCCTTCATAACGTTCGTTGCGTAAAATTCCTTCATAGCGTTCGTTAAGCAAACATTTCTGTGGCGTGGAAATTAAATTCACATGTGTCCGGAGTGCTGAAGTCCATTTTACGTACCGATACATATCAAGCGTAGCTCGTCATATAGAGGCGGCAAGTGCGACTAACTTCAGTGTAATTGATTGATTTCTTTAGGGTTATATATAGCGATGCAGTGAGTTTAGTGGTGCAAATCAATGTTGTTAAATACTATTAGAGTTACTCATATATTTTCATGATTTTAATATTATGTATATTCTTAAAGCATTTAAAATTATAATTTAGTTTTAAAAACTTTCTTGCAATATAAAAAAAATCCTGTATAGGCAGCACATGACTTTACCTGCAGACTCATATTCATGTTCTCTTTCTTTCTTCAATAATGCATTAAATTGAGTTTAATTGCACAAAATAACAAACATAATTGTTTTAAATTGCACGGAATTTGTACTTTAAAAGATTAAGAGGGATCCCTCTTATTTAGTAAATGGTATATTTAAAAAGTTTAGATTAGCTGAATTTTCATGAATTCTATCCATAGTAACTTATATTAGCGAGACATCACCTTTCTCTTGTATTAATAATACTTTTATTTTTACATCCTCATAAACATAAGCCTTACAATTATTAACCCCACTTTTTTGTAGCACTTTTTGTATATTATTACTTTTCGGTTTTCGCATTACTGTTTTTTTTTTCATTTCTTACGAACTACAACAGTAGATCATTCCTTTTTTTTTTGCGAATGGAAACACTGGTCTCTTCATTCAGGGTTCCAGGGTTTGACTGGTTCGGGCCTATGCAGTATTTTTCCAGATATACTTGTTTTCTTTTATATTTCCTTTTTATGTATGTTGTTCAAGTAGAAATAGTTTATAGATATAATCTATCTATTTCTTCAGAAACATACATATTTTGTGCTTGCTTCGTCAAAATACTTGGACCCGAAGACGAGTTTTGCGAAATGAATAATTCCAATTTTTAAAGCCTAGCCCTTGTCCACGCGTATAGCACTAATGCTTGATTTTTTATGTTTTTCTATTATCCTTTTCATACCATTGAAATTTGTTGATTTTCTTTAGCTTGATTAATCGTAATTTGTATTTTTCAATTTGATTGAAGATTTGCTGTTTTATATTTTTATTTTGTAGGTGTTTTAGAAAGTTAGATTTTTCGAGTTGCAGCTTCTCACTTTTCTTTCACTGGACTTTCAAACTATTATTTTTTATTGAAATCATTTTATTTATAAGATGCATTTGCACATTAAATTAAATGCATTTTGCATTGTCATTCTTTTTACTTAATATCTTTAATTTTTTTACATATTCATATTTGCATAGTATCCTTCATATTTTTAGCAAGCTACGTTATTTATGAAATAATTATATATATATACCGGATGGTTATAATTAAAGTATCCCGTTTAGAGCACTGTATAGAAAAAACACAGTGGTCACAAGAACGTCAAATCTGAGTGGTAAGCATTTCAGAACATGGGGAAATTAATGACAGAAAAATAGTTCCAGAAATGGCCGATAGGAACAAAGATTGAGCCGCGAACAATCCCTAGTGAAAACATAATTCAATGAAACTACTTCACAGTCTGGCTGCAGATTAACTACGAATTGTATGTGGTATAAGCGTGCGATAGATACTGACAATAGTCATAAACACCCAAATGTTAATTTAATTAATGCATCTGGAACATATTACACATGGAACGCAGAAGAGAAGAATGCTGTAGAGAGGTCATTGGCAGTGTTCAATGTGTCCACCGTGTTGACGAAGTAACAACTGGTACCGTGTAACAGCGTGTTCGACAGCTGCACGTAACTGATCTGTTGTAATGTTGCGCATGCGCAAGATGACTGTCCTTCAAATCAGCAAGGATACGAATATCTGTCCAATAAGCCATGATTCTCAGGTAACCCCATAGCCAGTCACAAGGGCGAACTGAGTGGCCATAAAGATGGGGATGCGTGACTGATTACTCGATTTTTTCTAAAATGCTGACGCAACAACTATTGAATAGGACGGTCAATGTGAGGAGGTGCTCCATCTTGGTGGAATACGACAGAGTTGGGGCATCCTCGTTGTTGGAGATGAGTTCATGTTCATTATGTTTTTACTAGGAACTGTTTCACAGCGCTATCTATTCCATTATCGGTTGTATTCTCTTTTTTTTTGTCATTCATTTCCCCTTGTTTTGAAAAGCATATAACACAGATTTGGCGTTCTTATGACCACTGGCTTTTACTATACAGTGCTCTGAACAGGGATAATTTAATTCTATCCATCCTGTATATTATCATAACAATCAGGAACCTTACTCCCCATTAAGGATAGCTGATTCACCTGAAACTTTCAGTAACATTTTTCAAATGTTTTACAGTATACTCCGATACGGAGTACTATCTGAAATAGGTATTTTCAAAATGGTTTTCCTCGCCAGATATAATATTTACAATATTACTGCATGCTGATAAAATTACTGATTCAACAATTGCGAGTGATTTTAATATTTTGATGTGAGAATATCTTACGTCGCAAAGAGCAAGTGCCACTGGATGAATTGAACTCGATCAACGAACCAACATGCATGCAAATGCACACGCTTTGATTGGTTGTTTAATTGTTGTTTGCATGCACGGAACGTATAGTGAGCATGGGCAGTTTAAAAATAGGTGTTTCGTCCTGATACCGCTCGTTTTAATTATTGGAATTATGATTCTTCTGATCTGAGTGCAACTTTACGTACGCATGCAAAATTTCATCTCCGTACCTATTGCAGTTTTGAATCAAAAATATAAAAAAAAATATTCAAATGCTGAATTTAATGGGAATGGAAGATGAACTTCGCTCACTAGTTCATAAGTAGGCAATGCTCTACAAATTTGTAATTATTTTTTTTTGTTTAACTTGTTTTAGTTTCCGAGTTCATCCTTCTATTTTTCAAACTTCCATTAAGGACGTTGAATTCAATTTTATTTGGTTGGCATAGTCAATTTTTCAGCAGCATAGATCATATAAACACGATGTACTACACAAGAGGAATGCGTTTTGTAAATGGAAAAATTATTTATCTATAAACAGTTTTAAATAAAGCTAGCCGAATACCCGTTGAAAATCAACGGTCTCGCAATAAGCAACCCCTCAATAATGTAATTTTTTTAATAATTCGCGTCGCACATTTATTCGACAAATCGAATATTTTGGTGTGTAGAACTCCCCTAAAGAAGAAAATATTAGAAAAGTTAATTTACGCATTTCTTCCTTTCGAATTATCTACCAGTACACCACATTAAAGTCTATCTCATTCCGAGGCACCCCTATTTCATTATTTCTCCTTTAGAACTTTAACCCTTTAAAGTAATAAATATTGGAAATCTGAAATTTCACACTTTCTTCCTTTCAAACTATCTATCCGTACACCAAATTTGAAGTCTCTATCCTATCGGGAAGCATATTTGTTCTATCACTTTACCTTTCGAACGTTTTTCTGTATAGCACCCTGTTAATGAAAATTTTTGTCAAACCGTATTCATTTTTTTTCTTCGTTTTGTCAAATGGTTAGCCCATATACTAAATTTCAATCCTCTATCACATTGTAAAGGAGACTTTTTTCATTTTTTCAGCAAATCGAAAATTTTAGTGGGCGACCCCCCCCCCCCCCCTACAATAGCAAATGTTGGAAAACTGAAATTGCACACTTTCTTCCTTTCCAACTTTTTACCCTTACACCAAATTTGAAGTCTCTATCTCATAGCGAAGCATTCTTTTTTAGCATTTCACCTTTCAAATACTTTAGTGTGGAGTACCCACCCCCTTACATGTACATTTTTTTAAAAACTCTATTCTTTTTGTGATTTCCATCAGATGATTCGCCCATATACCAAATATCAAGCCTCTATCACGTTTTAAAAGAGACGTTTCTCCTTTATTCCGAAAATCGAACGTTTTGGTGTGCGACACCCCCTAAAGTAGAAAATATTAGTGAACTGAAATTGTACACTTTCTTCCTCAAAAACAATCTACCCTTACACCAAATTTGATATCTCTATCACATTTCGAAGCACGGTTTTTATCAATTCACCCTTCGAACGTTTTACTCTAGAGCATTCCCTTAACCCTTTCCGGACGAGTGGCACGCCCACGCGCCAGCTGCGAACTTGCATTCAAGGACGAATGGCACGCCCACGGGCCGGAGGAAATTTTACCCTAAAGGACGACTGGCACGTATTGGTGTTTCTACGTGGAACGTTTTAATTTGAATTTATTTGTCTCCTAGATGGCGTTAAATGCCCGTGGAAGCAACTTAAATGAATTTTGTAGATGTTTGACCTTGGCACAAGGAGAATCCAATGAATTATTTCTCCATTTGGAGCGGTGAAACACATGGTTCTGTAAAGTAAACAGAACACTTCTCGTAGCATCAACAATTTTATAATTGAGTTCCGGATCTCGTTCTGATTTCGTCTTTTATTAATTTCGTTGTTGAATTAGAGGAATATAAGATAGTTTTTTTTTTAGTGGGTGGGGGAGGGGGGGGAGTAAAGGAATATGCGGCAATGAAATGTATAGGTTATTTATGTTCTCATGGAAAGGAAGGCTGGGATTTCGTTAATATATCCCATCGAAAAGGTCTAGATATGGAATAAAAATATATAAGTCGTCAGAATTGGAATGAGGCCATAAATGGAATTTCCTTGTGTATACTGGAAAGGACACGGGATTATCAAGCTCTGATGGTGGGTATGGAGAACGCGTTGTGAAAACATTTCTATGTGAACTTTTAGGAAAAGGATATACTTTGTATTTGGATAAATTTTTTACCTCTCCTGTACTTGCAAAGTATTTGTTGTCTAAGAATACGCATGTATGTGGTACAGTTTTAAAAAATCGGAAGGACATGCCAAAGAATTATCCATCTGTACCTAAAACATATATACACTAAAATTTTTAATATTTTGATAAAAGAAAATTTGTATAAAAAATATACATCAAATAGAAAATAAGTATTTCCTTTCTTCCTGAAAAAAGTAGAATGCTGTGTTGAACGGGTGATTTTTAGTGAATTTTTTTCGAGAGTTAGGCTTAGCGCAAAAAAATAGCCGTCTTTTGGGCACATTTCGGAAACGAAGCGCTTCGTCCTTTGGGCCACGGTAGTTTCGGAATGCCGCCGTCCCGAAAGGACGAACTTTTATGAAAAACAATATTCGTCCTGAGTGTTTTCGTCAAATGATTAGCCCATATATCAAACTTCAAGCCTCTATCAATGTTTAAAGGAGCCTTTTCTCATTTATTCGGTAAATTGAACAATTTTGTGTGCGGCACCCCCTTAAGCAGAAAATATTGGAAATCTGATACTGCACACTTTCTTCCTTTCGAAAGATTTACCCATATACCAAATTTGAAGTGTCTATCTCATCACAAAGCATGCTTTCCTATCATTTTACTTTTCGAACGTTTTGGTGTGTGGCACCCCCTTAGTAGAAAATATAGGAAATCTGAAATTGCACACTTTCTTCCTTTCGAACGATTTATCCATACACCAATTTTGAAGTCTCTATCTCATCGCAAAGCATGCTTTTCTATCATTTTACTTTTCAAACGTTTTGATGTGAAGCAACCCCTCTATAGAACATTGACGAAAAATTCGATTTTTCCAGGGGGGTTTATCGAACGATCGACTCGTGTACCAAATTGCAAGCTCTATCTATTCGGGAAGTGCCTAAAAAAGCGTGACAGACAGACAGACAGGCACTTGGCAATTAGTATATATAGATATTTTCTGTTTTAAAGTATATGTCGTGTTTTTGAGATAGTTTGAATCTTATACGAAATGGAACATGAAATATTGTCTTGTGTACCTGAATATTCATAAATATTGAGTCGTCTTTTAAAGTTTTTATATGCTTTATGCATTGAGTGAAAATAGTGGAAAATCAGCTGAAAATGTTCTGTAACATTCCTCTGATTCGGTTGTTTGATGTTGAATATATGTATCGCGTTTGACTTTGATAAGTGTCATGTAACTTTATAAAATTCAGAAAGTTGCTTAGTTCAATGATGCCCAAAGAATGTTTTTCGCCGCAATACATGGATAAAATTCCAGCTTCTGACATTGTGTCAAAAGTCTTTGAAGGGTTTTTTTTGTGTTTTACTTTTATACTGTAAAGTCCAGACCATTTACTTCTCAGATGTATTCTATATTTCAAATGAAATAATATTTTATTTTACAGTGCTAATCGAGGTTCTCAGAAAGTTTGAACTAAATGTTATATTCAAAATTAGAACACAAAATATTTTGTCTGACTCAATATTAAGGAAAATTGAGTGCGCTTCAAAAGTTTTTATCCTCACTATACGCCTTATAAAATGTGTTAAAATACTGAAAAACCAGCTGAAAATATTCTGTAACATTTCTCAGATTCGGTTGCTTGATGTTGAATATATGTTTTACGTTTGACATTCATAAGTGTCATGTAACTTTATAAAACTCAAAAAGTTGTTTAGTTCAATGATGCCCATAGAATGTTTTTGGTAGCAATATATGGATTAAATTCCATCCTCTGGGCATCATGTCAAAACTCTTTGAAGAGTTTCTTTTTTTATACTTTTTTACTGTAAACTTTGATTATTTCTGCAACGAAGCCAAACTTTAACGCATGCAGAATGTTAAAACATCAAGCTGTAAGATGAGTTGTATAAGAATTGCTAAATTTTTTAACGTAAAATTTCTTCTCTGGACTGGAATATAGATGATATGAATGAAACATTCATTGGTTTTACATAGAGAAACAGATGATTTTATAGCAGATTTTTTCGATAGAGTTTTAAGCATAGAGTTAATTTACATTTACCCCTCCATGGTTTTAAGTTAAGTAAAATAAATTAGATAGAGAAGCAGAAGATTTTATCTATTGTCTTTTTTGATTTCAAGTTTTAAGCATGGAGTTAGAAAGTACTTTTACCTCAATGGTTTTAAGTTTTTAAGTATAATAAAGCATTGTATTATTGTGATAATTTTAAAAATTTCACCGCTGAATGAAAGGGATGGAATAAAATTGTATGAATAAAAGATTCACTACTTTTATACACTGAGTCAGGCGATTTATATTTCTATGACGTCATTTAAATAAAGTTCATTTTCCCCATGAAGTTTTAAGTTTTCAAATAGAATAAATTATTGTAGTATCATTATAATTTTAAAAATATCACAGCTGAATGTATCAAATTTTAGAGATGTTTAATTAAAATTGCATTGCAGTTAGAAAGCATTTTATAATCAATGCTTTATGCATGATTAATTTTTCTTGTTCACAGATTTTTATAATCAGGAAATTAATGTTTTTTATATATATGTTGATTGCAACAGATAGTAAAAAAAAATGAAAATGATTTTAATTTTTTTTCTTTTTTTTGCTCTCTCGCTTTATTTAAAACAGTATAGATAAAAAATAAATTACTGTATTCTGAAAAATTTTATTTTTGATATAAACGCATGCTTTGTTGGCCACAACTTAAAAAAAACATTAATACCTCAAAAAACAACTATTGTTACAAATACCAAAAATAACTGCATGCTATATCTCCTGTCTCCGAAGAGAAAATACTGGGGTGGGGCAGCCGAGTGATTAGCGCGTGAGTTTTGCACTCGGAAGACCCGAGTTCGATTCCCTGTTCTTCCTAAACTGCCATCATGTTCACGCGGAGTACAGTAATGTTAAATATGTGGGTTAAAAAGTCCTTCCGAGAGGTTGGTTGTGTGGGAAGTTCGGTATTGTCCCTGTGGATACCGCCCAGCTGGGATCCGATCTAAATTGAGTGCCAATGTAAACGAGATTAGAATTTTGTATTTTGCACGATTTGAGTACGAATTTCATTATATTTTCACTGATTTAAATAACATTGTTTCCTATGGTGAAACATAATATTTAAAGACACTGCATTGAACTTCCTGTGCATCTTATATTTTGTGCTTCTATATATATATCATTAAATTCATAATTTGTACTTTCCTATATACATAGTACAATATATATAAAGTATTGTATGGACTGGGTCGAAAGTTCGCATTTGAGCTTTCGTCAGAAAACCACTTTCATAGCATCCTTGAAGTCGAATTGGTCGTTTTTAAGATGTCTTCTGTGTGTATGAGTATGTGTGCGTTTATATGTGTGTCCATAAGTCTGTGGAGACGATACCCCACGTAAGAATGGAACGTTTCGAACGATATTTGGTATAAAATTTACAATGAGTAAATATTGGTCGTCTATTGATTTCAAATGCAATCGGGCAAAATTCGAGCAAAGAATTTCAATGTCATTCGAAATCTCATAGTATTTCAACATGGCCGCGAAAGATAAAATTTGACGATATTCATGGTTCAATGAGCAATAAGTAACTAAATAGTTTCAATCATTGGTACTAGAAATAGCCGCGATATAATTTCGCTCCTTGTGATGTCATTAGCCTCCCTTGGGGGTAAGTGACTTCCCAAGTGGGATCCATTGGCAGGTATGGTATCAATCAAAAGATCCTTTTGATTGATACCATACTTTTTATCCTTTTAAAGTGAAAAGTATCAGACTATAGTTGAAATTATTTAGACTCACAATACCGATTTTTTAATTTTTTTTCCTGTAAAATTTGACAAAAAAAAAAATGAATTCTGGCATGAAGTCGATTTGAGCCAAACTTCAAATAATTAATATTAGAATTTGAGAAAATATTATACTTTCGAAAACCTAATTATCATAGGGAGATTTGCATAGAGAAAACTTTTTGGAATTCGAGCAACTAAAAATAAAATATTCGACATCTCTGATAATGGAACAAGAGCAATATTGGATACTTATTGTCTTGGTCCTGTAGCCAAACAGAGAAACCTAGAGGTTTGCAAAATTTTGCCACCTAGTAGATCTTGATACTCCTGTGATACAGTAGCGCAAATGGTATTTTCATATTTCAGAAATGGCTCTGCGA
The DNA here is from genome assembly GCA_951213105.1 of Amaurobius ferox. Taxonomy (NCBI): domain Eukaryota; kingdom Metazoa; phylum Arthropoda; class Arachnida; order Araneae; family Amaurobiidae; genus Amaurobius; species Amaurobius ferox. The sequence goes on along the minus strand of OX578151.1, from coordinate 86,338,188 downwards.
CAAAGCGGCACTTTAACCTTTCTCTACAATGGCGTTGGCGAATAAATTCGCAAATAAAAGTTATTTTCTCGAAGGAGATCCATGGATGATCTACTGTGCTCCAAAGATCAAAAGGGTAAACTTTTGAATCATAATATGAGGAATATTATAACATGATGAGAAGTAAATTGCAGATTGCAACTGTATCAATACTGACTCAATTCAGTTGTTAAAACTATAATGCTGTACGAATTGGTAAATTGTAAAGATATCTATTGATTTGATGTAAACTGTGCTAAAATTTTATATGAAGTATAAAAATTAATAAAATTGTGCGTGATAGAAGTTAGTGCCTGTTTATTGGATAATTTAAGTTAGTTTTAGATTTAATAATCAAATTGCTTTTTAGGAACAACGGGGGATACAATTAACTATGGAGGAATCACTTCGGGAATGTACACAAATTTACGATTAGCGACCATGTTTAACAATAGCAATGTTGACAGTAAATATTAATAAAATTAACATAACCAAATAGTAATTTTGGAACGCCACAATTTCAATTGCAGGAATTGTATATTACATACTAACGAGCGTATAATAAGTTTATCAAGGAATATCAGTTGGAGATATTAGATTTCTAATAGGGATAATCCAGAACCAAGCATGTTATGGGACTCTATACAGTTCTGCTCCTTTTATGGCCTCTGTATTTGCATAGAATGAAATAATGTCGATTTTATTCAAACATACAAACCTGGAAAAATACAAACTAGCGCTTAACTGTTCTATATAAACATTGGTGAACTTTCAAGCAATACTGCACAGTGCATATTCGTACCACGTTTTCTCACAATCGGCCAATTTTTACTTTTTCTACGATTCCAATTCACTGCAGTCCGATTTCAGCGCAGTTTTCTAGCTTACGTTGGGGCAAAATAGTGCACACAAATTATGCGAATTCATGTTTTATATAAAATATACTTTTGGAATATTATCGGTTCATATGAACGGTAACAAAATTATATCACTTTTAAATTTTTAGGATCTCATTTTCTGAGGGAATACAGTTATATTTAGAATTAAACCATCTGTTTAAAAATTTAACCCATCCTTCATTTTTATAGTTATTGCAAATGCACGCTATTTCAATTCCTTAAAAAACACCAAATGCTGAAAATTGGACTTGACAAATGTGGATGCGGCCATACTACAAATTGATACGAGTCCCTGTTATTGATAATTAAATTTTTACTATTTTCCGAACTATTAACTTAACTTAATTTAACCGAACTTAAGTTAACAAGTCCCCTCCCCCGGGGTGTACATTGTCAAGCATGGTATCAATCGGAATATTTTTTCAAGTTTTTTAAAGTGAAGGATAACCCGCAATAGTTGTAATAATTTGGACCCCCGATATCGATTTTTGAAACTTTTTTCTTGCGAATTTAAAAAAATGAATTCTGGTATGAAAAATTTGAGTTGAGCCACACCTGAGTTAACATCAATAATAAGCGGAGTTAAATTCAGGAACAAATGCCCTTATACGTGGCAACCAATTAAAGGCACGCAGCTTTACGTTTCATTCCTTTCCGTTCACACACTCTATGATGCTCCACAACAATTTCTTCAAGCTAAATTAACATATGTCTAGTTTGTTGAAGTCTAATTGACACAATGATACATATCAAGCGTATCTCGTGATGCAAGGGCGATAAGTACGATTAAATTCAATGACATTGATTGATAATTTATAGGTTCTGCCGAGAATATGGATACATGCTGAGAGTTTAATAGTACCAGTTAATGTTATTAAAGACTGGTAGAGCTACCCGCCTTATCTGTTTATTTGAATAATACGCATATTCTTAAAGCATTTAAAATTATGCTTTAATTTCGTTATATTCCCTTCTATAATCGTCTGTCTAGGTGACTGCTGGATGTAGGTTGTATTGCAAAATATTGAAACTCAATATAGTCGCCAAACGTAGATATATGTCTGTTATTACAAACATGCCAAAGTAGCAAATCTTACATACCAAAAGAACATATATATATATATATGTCTCTGTGTGTGTATGTGTATGGTCTGTAGCGGGAAATCTTAGCGTCGTACGACCATGACATTTTGTACACATTGATTACACGGAAAGATTCGACTCGACATTATTTTTCTTATTCGAAATCGTTTTTTGTAATTATATATTTCAGTATTTTCCCACAAATTGTTTCGTTAGCGATGGACGATATTGCCACAAAGTTTCAAATTTAACACCATCAAGACCGAAAGATCGAAAAACGTTATTTCCAACGACGTTTGCAGTACATTAGTAAGTCATTTCCTTTGTATTTGAAATTTTTGTAATATACTTTGAAATTTTGCAATTTTTTTGTAACTTTGCATCTGCCATATATATTGTTGCATCTGAAATACTAAGCCCAATTCTATAGTAAGAAATTTCCGTATACATTTTGGGATTTAATTTTTGTTTTCGATTACAGAAGTGATTTTAATTTTGCTGACTTATTAACTGATCTCATAAGGTGATCGCAAAGCAAGGAACACGTCTTCCGCGGAAGTCCCCGTGTTCGAATTTGTTACCGGGGGCTTTTACTGCGCATCCACTCCTAGCAAGATTAATGCCCCGACTTACCGCCCCATCGGTTTTGCTTGTTATTATTTATTTTTAATTTTGTGGAGAGCGATTTCGTTATGCTGAAATTTTGTGGAACGCTGCACTTTTCACTTAAACAAATAATTTTGTATTTCGTTGTGAGTTAGACTGAAACTAATTGGGCGATTTAGAAACTTAGTAGTATTTTTTAAGAAGCGGATGCCTATTTATGACCCGGGCAACTTCGAGTACCCTGTTCCAGTTAATAATGATTACATCATCGAAAACAAAACGAGAAGCTTGAAAAAATTATATTGAAATGGAAAGTGTACATAATAAAAAAAAAAATGTCTGCTGATTAATGTTTATAAAAGATGAGATAATATATATTAAAAAAAGTTAATGAAAAATTGGAGCTACAATAAAATGTAAAAGTCCATATTCAGCAAACATTTTAGATGGTCACCATAAGAGTGCGACAATTTATTTTTTTACTTAGTAAGCATTTACTTACATTCTAAAAATTAAGTTCACCTTATAAATCTTTGTTTCATTTTAGAAAGTTTAGATTTTGAACATATTTTTTCTCTATCTTGCTACTGTGGGAGAAATTCTATTCATGCTATGGCCTCTTTTCTTTTCCCGTCCGACCGACCCAAGGGTTTAAGGTAACTGTTTGGACGATCAAGAAGTGCCGCCTAATTTTGTACGGAACGCAATGGGAGCGGCTTCCACAGGATTCAATAATTGTGAGTGATTCTAACCTTTTGATATGACATATCTTAAGTCGCACGGAGCAAGTGACGCGAGATGAATTGGACGAGAACAACGAACCAACATGCATGCACGTGCACATTCTTTGATTGGGTGTTTAATTGTTGTTTAAATGTACGGAACGTAGTGATCATGCGCAGTTTAAAAATAGGCGCTTTGCCGTGATACCTTTCGTTTTAATTATAGGAATTATGGTTCTTCCAATCTGCGTTCAACTTTACGGACGTATGCAAAATTTCATCTCCCTACCTATTGTAGTTTTTACTCAAATATATCACAAAAAGTATTCATATGCTGAATTTCAAGGGAATGGAAGTTGGACTTCGCTCACTAGTTCATAATTAGACGATGAACAACAAACTTGTAATTATTATTTTTCGTTTGTTTATCTTGTTTTGTTTCCGAGTTCTTCCTCCTATTTCTTAAACTTCCACTAGGGGCACTGCAATCAATTTTATTTGGTTGGCACGGTCAATTTTTCAACAGCTTAGATCATACATTCACGGTCTACTGCACAACAGGAATACATTTTGTAAATGGAAAAGCTATTTATTTATAAACAGTTTTAAATAAAATATTTTCTATTTTAAAGTATATGTCGTGATTTTGAGAAAGTTTGAACTAAATATCATATTCAAAGTGGAACACGAAATATTGTTTTGTGTAACTCAATAGTCATAAATGTTGATTCGTCTTCTAAAATTTTTATCTGCTTTATGCGTTGTGTGAAAGTACTGAAAATTCATCTGAAAATATTCTATAACATTTCTCTGACTCGGTTGTTTGATGTTGAATATATGCATTGCGTTTGACTTTGATAACTCTCACGTAACTTTTTAAAATTCGGAGTTGTATAGTCCAATGATGCACAACGATTATTTTTGCCAGCAATTCATGGATAAAATTCCATTTTCTGACAATGTGTCAAAATATTATTTTAGTTTTTTACTGTAAAGTACAGACGATTTACTTATCAGATGTATTTTATATTTCAAATGGAATAGTATTTTATTCTATAGTGCTAATCGAATTTTTGAGAAAGTTTAGACTAAATGTTATATTAGAAATTAGAACACAGAATATTCTGTCTGACTCAATATTAAGGAAAATTGAGTGCGCTTCAAAAGTTTTTATCCCCGTTATACACCTTATAAAATGTGTTAAAATGCTGAAAACCCAGCTCAAAATATTCTGTAACATTCCTCTGATTCGGTTGTTTGATGTAGAATATATGCATTGCGTTTGACATTGATAAGTGTCATCTAACTTTCTAAAATTCAGAAAGTTATTTAGTTCAATGATACGCAAAGAATGTTTTTAGTAACAATATATGGATAAAATTCCAGCTTCTGGACATTATGTCAAACGTCTTTGAAGGATTTTTTTTTTACTTATTTACTGTAAAATGCAGACGATTTACTTCTCTGATGGATTTCGTATTTAAACTAAAATATTTGGAATCCAAATTCTTAAACGGAATATTTCTAGTACATTTTCCACTAAATCTTTTTCAGGAATCATATTTTTCTATTTTTCGGTGTTCCTTGTCAAGTTTTTAAGCAGTCCAAAAACACTGTAAGGAGAAGCCTACACATTAGTTTTATCTATAGTAGAATAAATCTGCCGATTGTATATAATTAATTGCAGCTCAACTAGCGAAGAATTTTAAAAGTTAGAATATGAACTCGGGAACAAACCAAGATAGACGGAAAAAGCCAATAACAAATTTAGAGTCTTGACCAATTAGTATGAATAGAAAATAAAATTATTACAGAACACATTTATTCGACACAATATGATTGTCTGACAAATCTCTGTCGTATTCAGAAATGATACAATAAACATCACCCCTTCAGTTGCAGACAATGCACATTTGAGTTCCTGAAATAAACTTACAGTGCATTTTGACAATCATTGCAGGTGCCACCGAGGTTCTGGTGATACAACATTTTGAGATGTATATATTGCCTTCTATATATGCGTTTCGTTCTTTCCTGGTGTCGATTTGTACTAAATAGAACACATTTTACAACGTTGCCATTGTCTAATTACCTTTATCGCATTTTGTTGACAAGTTCGTTATCCTAACTTCTTCGATTCGATTCTCCGCTAGAGACACTGCAGTCACTTTTTTATATGGTATGGTCGCTTTACTGTGGAGAGACCTAATGTTTACGATCATGGACCATTTCTTACAAATTTATTGAGGAACTAAAAAACTTTACTAAAAACCCTTATAAGATAAAATGTAGGTAGTGAGAGGACTAAGGGATCCAATGTTGCTCATTGATGTTTATTTACTAACACTGAATAACTGATTTATCATAAACTAGATAGTGCTGTATTATGAAAGCAACTTCGTGAGTTCCTCCAGTGAATCAGTACAGCCGGTGATAGTTACAACAGGTATGACACTGCACCAATTGGAACAGAAAAATTAAAATAAACTGTTTTAATTAATAAATATAAGTTGCAGTTTTTATTTTCGCCTAGTCGATTACACATATTTTATATTTATGTAATTTAGTCTGCATTACGTTAAAGGATGCTTAGGTTTCAATATTTTAGTGCTTATTGTGTCTCTGTTTGGTGCCATTGTTCCATGAATTACGCTCAATGTTAAAAATGACGCTTGGAGCTTGCAGACCATGTGTAAATCACGTCAGTGGACTATGGGGTAATACAGAGTATTTCAAGTAACAAAGTTCACTGTATTGTAGTCACGAATACTCCCTAACAAGTAACTCAATTTGCATACGAAAGACCTAGAAATCGTGCTACAAAAGCAGGAAATGATATTAAACTGCTAGTTTTATAAATCAACAGAACTGCAATACATTTATATAATATTTTCCTACCGAAAGAGAAAATATCAGAAACGTCAGCTGCTTTGAAGCAACGTATATCTTCACCGAGCTAAGAGAACTCTGAGCAACAGAGGTTTAAGAGTTTAAAGCATTGCTATTCTACTGAAGGGGGAATTTTTGCCAGCTGCGAGACCTATCTGTGATCCAACGGCCTATTTTTAGTCCTTCAGATTCCCGGGATGTGTGTTTGAATGCCTGAATATGTTGCCGAGTCCACTTCGGCAATAGTAATTTGCAATTCCGGCACAGGAGCTCAACGGTAATAAGCCGGCTGATCTGCACGAAGATACGTAGTTCGATTCTCGGACGGTGCAGCAATGTTCTTTACAATAGGGCCGGAAAAGATCAGCTCTGTAGGTAGTCAACGATATCGGAGGTCTGAAGACTCACATAGTGGGTTTAGAATAACTAGTTGCACGGCAGGGAAAGGACACCTCCTGCACTCAGGAGGCACACAAGGTCTACTATCCCGTCAAACGAACATTTATTTAGGTGTAAAACGATAAAAATTGATGAAAAATATTATGGTTAAACAGACAGGTTTACAAAATGCTTGAACTTGACAAGTATGCCCATTTTTCAAAAATGGGAAAGGGGTTATTGCGAATATAGATAAAAAAGTCATTGAAAAATAAAATTTAAAGTAAGGTATATTAACATAATGAAAAATAGATTAAAATTAAAGAATATAATAAAATTTTAAAAGTAAAATCTAGAAAATATATAAAAAAAACATGGAAATGGAAACAAAATTAGGTACATAGAAAACAAAAACAGGAATTTAAGAAATTTAGAATAAAATTTAGAAAAATACAAATAAATAGGGTCAAAAGAAAGAGAAAGATCCGAGAAAATAAGAACACTTAACATAGTTTCTTTTAAACAGAAAATGTGAAGGAAACACAAAAAGTCCATATAAGTTAATGAAAATCAAATAAAGGGATTCATTGATCAAAATTAATTGAGAACAGAATCTACTCATAAGTTTAGGTCACTTTATTAGAAATTTCCATGGCAACAAGAATACAGTTTTTAATTTTATCTACTGAAAAGAGATTTGAACGAACTTTAGAGAGCCAAATTGGTTTATCAGAGGTGGAGGATTGCAAAGACGAAATTTTTTAGAAAAAATAGATAGCCTAGCAAGGATTCAATGGACTCTGGTAGATTATATGACGGTTTGAAATCGGGAACTCAACGGCCACACCGAAAGTTAACCTGGAGGATAAAAGAAGCAGCAAGAAGCTAAACTAAGAACAAAATTAAGTGAAGGTGGTCAATCGAATTGTCAGTTGCACACCAATCTGATGTTGGAGAGTTGAGAATACAGAGTTTACTTCGACAATAAGTGCTTACCTCAACGGTAGAACATCGGCTGGCCAGTACGAAAGTCAATAGTTCAATTCCCAGTTGGAGAAGCAAGGTTCTTGCAAGGTGAAGCAAGGTGCAGTGTATGCAACATTGTGTTTTAGTAATACAAACATGCTATATATACACACGTTAGTATTGGAAAGAAGATAATTGCATTGCAGTAAAAATAATTTTCTTAATGCCCCGATTTTTCACTGCGACAATTTTTTACTGACTCGATTATCTTATCGTGGAATAAAAGGTAACTGCTTTGTGGCACACATAATCTTTTCTTATGGCCCTTACATATGTAGATTATTTTATGCTGACTCGTTCATAATAAGCGAAAAATCGATCCATGGATGTTTTTGTCTGCAACTGTAGCTTGATTCTAACTTTGGGACCTAGTAGGCGGGTTCTGTTAGTTGAAAGTTTGTGCAGCCGTATCAAATTAAATATACGTATTCGTGCACGAAGACATATGTGCAGTCTATTTCTCTTGCTACAACATGGAAGAATTTAATCACATTTTGTGCGATTTTTATATATTTATTACTAAATCAATTTCTAAAATAATAATTATGTGCTCTAAATAGAGTTTCTAGATTTCTTGTTTCTCAGAAAATTAATTTTCGGACAGAATGATTTAGAAATTTTTACTCTTAACAAATAATTTCAAGAAAGTTTTAAAATATAAACTATTCCATACGATTTAAATGGTGAACTTTTGTTTTACTTTACCATTGCATTCCACTTGTAATATATTACTTTAATTATTTCTGATGTTTGAAAATTTACACATTGCGAAACATTTTAGCCTTGATATACGTCTAACAAAATGTGTGAAAATATAAAGGAACTGAAAATATTCTGAATAAAATACATTCTACTGATTTGTTTGACAGATATCAAATATATAACATGTTAAACGTTGGCATAGTGTCATGTGATTCTAGAAATTCCACATAGTTGTCTTCAACAACGACTAGAGTAAAAACGCGTTCTGGTAGAAATTCTTACATAAAATTCTAATACTAGAACATCTTGACAAAAATCTTGGCAGTTTCTCAGTTTTTCTTTAGTTTGGAGTTCATTTACTTCTAAAGCTGCTTTTTTATTTTAAATAAAAAAGGTTCATTTTCTGTACACTTTTCGTCAGTAATTTCACCATCATCTCAGAAACTTGTGGAAAGCAAAATTAAGGTGGAGTCACCCAGGTACGTTTGATCCATTCATATCTCTCTTCGTCTGTGCAGTTTTTCTGTTTCTAAAAAGAAATTGGCAATGTCAAATAAATCGAGAGAAGTGCTTTCTGGTGACTTCACGTTAACACTTTCATCAATCTTCAGTCTTTTTCCAAAAAATCCTTCTAATGTTAACTGTCTCTTACTGGACTCGCTCATATTTTTTAACCTATCGTTATGTTATGAAACTACTTGATCACAAACGGGCAAACAGCATAATAAAGGATAAACACGACTACAGTTGCCTTAACAGCAACTGAATGCCATAAAGTCCAAGTTCTAAAATATTTTTTATAAAATTTTATGACGCACTATGTCTTTCAGCGGAGGATTACATCTCGTACCGTTAGCTTCACTATCAAGCAGTAATGCATGTCTATTTATAGCTGGCTGAAAGAAGAAATGCTCGTACATACGCATTGATGGGGCTATCAGAACATTCCAGAAGGTTCCCTGGCTTTCGCTGACTGTGCGAGGTTCCTGTTAGACTAATACTTGACGTTTTTCACCAAACAAAATATGTTGCGTTGTAGCCGAAGAGAGGATATATAAATTTGAATATAATTTTTAAAAATATAAAAATATAATTTTGAAAAATATAATTTAAAAAAATATAATTTTGAAAATAATTATAAAAACATCGATCTTTTCTTGTCCTTACTTAGCACGCTTGGGGGGGGAGGAGGGGAGTGCCTCCTCTCTGGACAATCGTCATTTGTTCTACCGATCCTATTCGCTGCAGTCTGATTTCAGCGCAGTTTTCTAGATTTTTTTATGGTCATTATTTGGCTTTAGGTTAAGCGAAATTATGTTTTATATAAAATATACAATTGAAATATTATCGGTACATATGGACGGGAGCAAAATTATTTCACTTTTAATTTTTTGCGATCGCATTTTCTGAGGACACACAATTTAGTTTAGAATGAAACCATCTCTTTGAACATTTATCCCCACACTTCAATTTTGTAGTATTACAAATACGCGCTATTTCATTGCCTTAAATGTCGACGCGGTGGTCGAACGGTCAAGGCAATTGTTTCCTGGCGAACGTTCGGCTGCCGGGTTGTGGGTTCGAATCCCATCTTTATACATGGATGTTGTGTCGTTGGGAGCGGTGTGTTCCGACCCCCACTGGTGAGTCGGAGCAACGTCATGTGACGGCTAAAAGGTTCACGGTTCTGGTCGATGTATAGGCGAATGATGTAGCATCAAATGCCTGGCCACTAAAAAAAATTATTGCCTTAAAAATACTAAAAAAAAGACTGGACAAATGTGGGCGCGGCTATAATTACTATTGACACATGTCCTTGTTATTAACAATTAAATATTTGCTATTTTCTGAAATAGTAAAAAGCCTGGCTATGTATAGACTAGCGCGTGTAAAATATACGAGCTGTAAAAGGTTCCAAACTAAAACCTAATTTCACATGTTACCTCCTCCCTGGGGGTGTTCTTTGACAAGTATGTTATCAACCGAAAGATTTTTTTCAACTCTTTAAAGTGAAAGGTAACACGCTGTAGTTGTAATCATTTGTACACGCAATAGCGATTTTTTTTATAAATTTTCTTGCAAAATTGGAAAAAAGAAATGAATTCTGGTATGCGAAATTCTAATTGAGCGTCACTCAATTTAATTAATAAACGCAGTTAAGTTTAGGAATAAATGCCCTTAAACGCGACAACCAATTGAAGGTCCGAAGCTTTACTTTCCTTCTTTTACTTTCACACTCTCTACGATGTTCCACAACAATTTCTGCAAGCTAAATTAGCATATGTCCAGCGTGTTGAAGTCTATTTGATATACCGACGCATATCAAGCGTATCCTGTGATGTAAGGGCGGTAAGTACGATTAAATTCAGTGACATTGACTGATAAGTTATAGGTTCTGTCGAGAATATGGAGATATGCAGTTAGTTCAAAGGTATATATCAAAGTTATTAAAGACTAGCAGAGTAACCCTCCTTATCTGTTTATTTAGATAATTTGCAAATTCTTAACACATTAATTCTTAAAATTTAAAACTATATATTAATTTCGTTATATTTACTGCTATATTTGTCTGACTAAGTGACTGCTTGATTTGGATTCTATGGTAAAATTTTGAAACACAATATGCTCGCCAAACAGAGATATATGTTATTGCAAACATGCTAAATCAGCAAACCTAACATATTAAAGGAACGTATCTGTTTGTGTATCAGAATGTTCGGTCTGTAGCGGGAAATATAAGCGTCGAACGGCCATGAATTGGGTACATAATTACTTAAGTACAAGGGAATATGCAACTCGGCATTGTTTATTTAAATTCGAAATTGTTTTTTGTAATTTTTTGTTTTAGTATTTTCAGACAAACCGGTTTATTAGAGATCGAGGATATTGTTACAAATTTTCAATCTTAACACCATCAGAAAGATTAAAAAATCTGATGTCGGCAGCACATAACTTTCCTTATACAATGCAATGAATTTGCTACTTTTGCAGTAAAAAGAATAGGTTATGCTTATAATATAAATTTATATTCTTCCCACGATATTGAATTTTCGTCAATTAGTCGTCGTTTTCATGGATTTACCGTAATTTTTTTCAATTTGGCGAGATTTTTGTTAATTTGGCAACATTTAAAAACGTCGCCAAATTTGCGAGATTCAGCCAAATTCGTAGCCAAAATCTCGCCAAGTGTTATGGATGGAGAAAAAAGTTATTCTTATAGCAGATAATTGACAAAATATTACTCAATACAAATGTATTACCCAAAGTATTTTTTCTCATAAATGGAAAGAGCTAGATCCACGAGAATGATGTTACCAAATTTATCGCATGATATTACATATGAAAAGTAATCATGTTTCTCAATAGTTAATATATTTTTATTTAAATTATGGGATTTTTTGATAAATTTATTTGAAAATTTTTCAATATCTCGATAACGGTTCATGCTAGCGTTCTAAAGTTTATATCAATCGTTTTCTAAGGACAAATTATGTAAGAAATATCTATTTGCGCAACTTTATTACATGTTTATTTTAGATGATTTTTTTCAATATTTCTCTCGAAAATTTAGGGAGATTCTGAACATTCGATTGTGTTTAAAACACTAGGTTTCCAGTATTCACGGATAGTAATTTTTGTAAAGAATTTCATTCGAATCGTTACATTAGTTCGGGAGATATCATATCTACAGACTCACTGACACGCGCACAGACATCACCTCAATAATGTTCGGTTCGTGATCAGGGATGCTTAAAACGTGCTATCCCATCGAAAACTCGAATTCGAATTTTCGACCCCGTCACAATACTTTTCTTATATATTATACTATGTATATAAGGAAAGTGTGTGTGTGTGTGTGTAAAAACGTTCTTTCCAATTAGGTTTGAACCAAATCAGTAAGTCAATTCCGTTATAATTAATTTCATTTTAATATACTTTGAAATTATGAATTTTTGTTTGACTTTACATCTGATATATATTTTTTCGTATTTGAAAAAATAAGCACAAATCTGTAGTTTTTAAAGAAGTTATGCATACATTTTGTGATTTAAAATTATTTTCGACTCCAGAAGTGAATTTAATTTTGATGACATATTAAGTGATCGCATAAGGAGAACGCAAAGCAAGGAACACATACATCTTCCACAGAAGTCCATGTGTTCGAATTTGGTACCAGGGTATTTTACTACACATGTCGGCTTGAAAGATTTATGCCCCGACTTATCTCTCTCGTTTGGAAAATACTGGAAAATCAGCTCAAAATATTCTATAACATTCTTTTGATTCGGTTGTTTGATGATTAATATATGCATGGTGTTTTTGATATTGATAAGAGTCATGTGACTTTATAAAATTCAGAAAGTTGCTTAGATCAATGATGCTCAAAAGTATTTTTGTCAGAAATATATGGATAAAATTAAAACTTCTGGACATTATGTCAAAAGTTTAAAGGTTTTATTTTCTGTTTTACTTTTTTTTTCTGTAAAGTTTAGACGATTTCCTTCTCTGATGTGTTTTGTATTTTAAATATAATATTTGGTTTTTCAAATTCTTAAAAGATATATTTCTAGTACATTTCACACTAAATCTTTTTTCTGGTATCAGGTTTTCTCTATTTTTTAGGGTTCCTGTTAAAGTCCTTGAGCATCCCAATAATGAAGGAGAAGCCCACACATTTGTTTTATCTATTGTAGAAAGAAACTGCCGATTGGATATAAGTATTTGAAGTTCCCGTAGCAGACAATTTTAAAAGTTATATGTTGATCTCGGAAATAAACTGATATAGACGGAAAAAGCCAATCCCAAAATTAGATTATTGCCCAATTATTAGTAATAGAAAATAAAATTATTGCAGAAGATATTTTATTAACACAATATAGTTAGTAACAGATTTCTGTCGTTTTCTGGAGTTATACAATAAACAGCACACCTTCCGTCATAGTCAATGCACATTTGAATTCCAGAAAGTATAATATGGCGCATTTTGACAAGCATTGCAGGTGCCACTGAGATTATGGTAATACAACTTGTTGACAGGTATTTATTGCCTTCTATATATATACGTTTCGGTCATTCCTGGTGTCGATTTGTACTTCACAGACCATGTTCTATAAAGTTTTCATTGACTAATTTCCTTTATCGCGTTTGTTGACAAGTTCGGTATTTTAGACTTCTTCGATACTCCGCTAGGGACACTGCAGTCAATTTTACTTGATCGGGCATGGTCACTTTATTGTTGATAGACTTAACGTATATAATCACGGACTATTCTTTACAAAGTAATTGGGAAGCTAAATATATAACTTTACTAAGAACCCTTATAAGGTATACAGCAGGGGGTAAGTACGGAAGATTGAGCGGTCCAATGTGGCCCAGTCAGGTTTATTGACTAATACTGAATAACTACTTTATCTTTTAGTAGATGGCCTGTATTACCGAAGCAATTGCGTGAGCTCCTCTTGTGACTCAGAACAGTCGGTGGCAATCCCAAACGCTACGTGGTAATCCCAAACACACTGCAAGAATTGGAACAGCGAAATTAAAATAAACTGTGGTAAGTAATGAATATAAGTCAAAGTTTTTTTTCCGCCAAGTCGACTACGTGTATTTTTAGTTTATGTAATTTAATCGGCGTTACGTCAAATATTGTTTAGTTGTCAATATTTCAATGCTTAGTATGTCTTTGTATTTATGTCAGTGTTCCATGAGGTACGCTTAATGTTAAAATAATTGGTGGAGCTGACTATGTGCACATAACTTTAGTTGGCTCTGTGGCAATACAAAAGATTTTTAGTAACAAAGCGCCTTGTGTTTTAGTCTTGAATTGAGTGGCGACTCGTGATTAATATTTTGAGAGGGGCGCTGATTAAAGCATGTTATATATATATATATATATATATATATATATATATATATATATATATATATATATATATATATATATATATATATATATATATATAAATAAATTGAAAATATGTTTGCATATTTGTCTGTGTATAATGATAATTGACTGCTAAAACTTGAATTTATAATAAAGCTTATAATAAAGTTTTATTATACATTCAAGACTTTTAAACATTTTTCTGCGAGTGTGAATTTCACTATATATTTTAAATGTCTTAGGAAATTATTGTGTCCTAAATTTATAATAAAAGTTGAAAAAGTTGATAGGTTTTTTTAAAGATTTAAGAGTTGAATATTGCTCTGCGCTGCAAAAAGGAATTTTGAATCGTATTAGATTTATAGGCATCTATGAAATATTTACCGTTCTTCTTGGAATTTTTTTTTTACATTCAAGAGTCAAAAACATATAATGTGGGCTGCATATAAATGTATTTCATTCCGAGGTAAGTTAATTTCTGTAACAATCTAATAATCGCGTGTAAAAAGCTTTGCACAATGTCAATCCAATCGCATATATATTGAAATTTGACTATTTTGTTAATAACGCCTTAATAAACTTAAATCGCAATCATTTATATGCACTTACAACAAATATATAAAAATGCTACATTGACTTCGTATTACTTTGATTGGTGTTTGACATTTTTGGCTACATTGATGCCGTCGCTATTCAACATTGTTTCCAAATGTGCTATAATGCGAAAATGCTGCATGAGAATAGAGTTGACCAATATAGTTTGCAATTTTTGCATGTGAAGTTTATTATACGAGTAAGTCGTTTCATGAATTAACTACCAACATCTCAAAATTGGGGCATGCCAGGGTTTTAAAATCGGTATTCTTTGTGTCCTAGTAATAATAAAATCACTGTATAATTTAATATCTGATGATCATAAAATACCTTTTATAAAATGATCATGTATATTGATTATCAAAATGTTTTAGATGATTGACTGACAGTTATTTATTTTATATTAAAAAAAACGTTTCACATTGGAAAATAGTTTTCATAAAATTATCATGTACCTTGATTATCAAAATATTTTACATGAATGACCACTGCCATTCATTTATTTTTTATTAAGAAAACGCAAATATGTGTGCGTTCTGTATATTTGTATTCGCTAGAACCGCTTTACCATTCAACTAGTCACACTTTCCCTTTATATAGATAAATGTAGAGAATGTAACACATTTTTGACAGGAGTTATATATGAACTTTTATATTTAAAAAATTTAAACTATTAAACAATTTAAAATATAATTCTTAATACAACTTTAACAATAAACAAAGTTATCATTGTATAAATGTTCATTTTATTCAAGGATTTATTTAAAAATACCAAAACTATAGTGGAAAATAACAGAGTTCGTCAAATTTATATTCTGAAGCGCAGCCACAATAGCGAAATAACGCCAATTCTAGAAGACTCACGATAAACTGGCTTATTTTCTGGTGATGGCCGCTCAACGATACGCGGCAGACAATGCTTTGAAAATAGACAATGTTCATACTTATTCATTCAAACTCACAATAGTATTTGAAACTATGCATCTTTGTCCTAACTGAGTCGCTCTGAATTCGCGGCCCAACGGCGAGACCACAGTGTAGAAGATTCTTGTACTGCTGCCTTCTTATAACGAATTTAGCAACTATATTGTCGATTTTAGTAGGTGAATGTGTTACAAGATCGCAGCACTACACTTTTGTGGAAGGACGTTTTGAAAAAATTTGCAAAATATGCAACATTTTTTTACAAAATTTTTTATGTAAATAAAAATGACCATCTAGGGTTTATGTAAATAAAAATAGCAATCTAGGGTCTTCTTATGAGGAAGTCGCGCGCCTTGCGCCGTCAGAATACGAGCCGCCACTGCTAACAAGTAAGTCATTTTCCACACGGAAGCCCTCGCAATCGTGCTGCAAAAGCAGGAGAAAGCAGTAAACTGCTATTTTGATAAATTCACTGCACTGCAAAACATTTCTATGATATTTTCCTTCTGAAAAGGAAAAGGTCGGAAAAATCAGCTGCTTTCTTTCAGGAAACATAAATTTTCCCCAATACAACAAAACTCCGAATAACAGAGCCCCTAGAGTTAGAAGCATGGATATTTTGCTCAGATTTGAATTTCTACGAGTTACAAGACTATCTGTGGCCGAACAAAGCTGTCATTTTGAGGCTATTTGTGATCAAACGGTTCGTTTTCTATGCTTCAGATGCAAGGGATATGTGTTTAAATATCTGTATATGTTGCAGAACCAACTTCGACAATATGATCTTGCGATTCCGCCGTAGTAGATCAGCGGTAGATCGTCGAATCACCAGAACGAATATCCGTGGTTCGATTCCCAGTTGAAGCAGCAATGTTCTTTACAATCGTGCCGGAATAGCTCAGCACTGCAGGTTAGTGCAATGATGTCGGACATCTGAAACTGACCCTAGAATGAGTAGAAAGGATTCAGTGAACTCTGGTATATTAAACGTCGATTTCAAATCGGGAGGTCAAAGGCCGCTCAGGATGTTAACCTGGAGGATAAAACTAGAAGCAAGAGGCTAACATAAGAAAAAATAAAACTGGAGGTGGTCAGTCAAATTGTCAGAAGCACACCAATCTGATATTAGAGAGTGAATAATGCAGAGTCCACTGCAATGATATGTGCTTGCGGTTCTGTCCAAATAGCTCAAAGGCGTCGGCTGGACCAGTACAAAGATCCGTAGTTCAATTCTCGGTTGGAACAGCAAGGTTTTTTGCAGTGTATGTAAAATTCTGAATGCAAATATTCTATATATACACTCGTCAGCATCGGAAAGTTGATAACTGCTTTGTATTAAAAAGTAAATTTTTCACTGCCTTTGGAGATGTCGATTATTCTATTCTGGAGTGAAAGATAACTGCTTTGTGACACACATAATCTTTTGATGGCCCTTACAGATGTAGGTTATTTTATGCTGACCCGTGCGTAATAAGCGAGAAATAGGTCCATGGATGTTCCTGTGTGCAACAGTAGCGTGACTCTAAATTTGGAACTTTGTAGGCAGATTCTGTTACTACAATATTTGAAGCTGTATCGAATTAAATATGCTTATTCCTGCACGAAAACTTATATAAAGTATATTTCTCTCGCTACAGCATCCAACAACTAAATCATATTTTGTGCAATATTTCTATTACTAAAATAATTTCTAAAATAGTAATTATTTCCTTTTGTTTCTTAGAAAATTAATTTTCGAACAAAATGATTTAGAATTGTTTGCTGTTAGCAAAGCATTTCAAGAATTTAGAAAGTTTAAAACTGTAAACTATTGCATACGATTTAGTTTGTAAAGTTTTGTAGACAGGTTTATCTTTATATTGCATTCCGCTTTTAACCAATTACTATAATTATTTCTGATGTTAGAAAATTTACACATTGCGAAACATTTTAACCGTGATATACGCTTAGCAAAATGTGTGAAAATATTAGGAAAGCAGCTGAAAATAATCTGAATAAAATACATTATACTGATATGTTTGGTAGATATCAAATATATAACATGTTAAACGTTGGCATAGTGTCATGTAACTTTAGGAATTTCACTTACTTGTCTACAACAACGACTGGAGAAAAAACGTGTTCTGGTAGAATTTCTTACATAAAATTCTAATACTACAACATCTTGACAAAAATCTTGGCATTTACTTATATTTTACTTTAGTTTGCGCTTTATTTACTTATAAAGTTGGTTTTTATTTTAAATAAAAATGTTTGGTTTCCAAGTTAACACCAAAAATATTTTACTATGTTGTGTATCAAAGTTTGATAATAGTTTATACATTAGATATTTTGCATTAAAAATATTCTTCTACTTTGCATGCTTAGTGTAACACAATATTTGTATTACATGTTTCCACCCAATTACGGATGCCAACCTAGCCATTTTGCAATTCCAATTGCGGATGCCAACCTAGCTAATGAGCTATTTAAATGCTACGGAGGGAGCCAATGGCAATACAAACATAAATAAGCAGCGCATCCCCTTCTTCACTTCAACGAATCAACAACGACACTACAATGTGAAAAGAAAAAGGTTTGAGAGAATGTTCTAGAACTTTCCAGGAGATGCAATTTTTCGACAGCGTCCTAGACGCACCTGAGATTTTTAGTCGACTTAAAACTTTCGAACGAGTCAGCATCATGTTTTCTTGGGTTTGTGAAAAGTGTCTATAGAATGTGAGCAATAAAATGGTAGCGAGTGCAGTTAGATGTGTAACGGTTTTCCTACATCATTGAAATAGCACGAATATGCACGTAACACAAAGAGAAAAGGTAACCAACTTTCAATTGTCACTATTAGCACGGAAGGCACACCTTTAACAATTATTAAATTAATTGACTACCAGTTCGTATGAGTAGACCATATGAACGAGTTCGTAATATTGAACTATAAGAACTATTCTTTATCGATTGTTTAAAGGAAACTGTTTTTAAGAAATTTAAGTCAAAGTTATTATGTGCGTAAATATATATATATATTAATGTAATATTGTTAGTATTATGTGTCTTTTAATAATTGATTTAATTATAGCATAGCTACTCCAGATACAATAGATATCTATTAAGTAAAATATTAAAATAAATTGAGCAATTAAGCATGTGTATTTCTTTATGTTTTGTGTGTTCGTTTTCCGAGCTTGAGAACCGGGAGCTTACATGCTCCACCCTTAGTGGCGGCATCATAGGTAAGTCCTATACAGGTAATTTTTGATAAGGACAATTTTACCTCATGACATGATGTCGCCGCGCGAATTGGTGCCGTATGTGGTCAAGCTCGGAGAGAATTAATTTTCATAAGAGAAAGTAAAATATATAAGTAAAAGGCAAAATTAAATTTAATAATGAGTTTGAATATAATATTAAATTTAATAATGAGTTTGAATATAAAAGTGAATTTAATAATAAGTGGAATGTAATATTGAATTTAACAATGAATTTAATAATGAGATATAACTCAGTAGAATGATAAGAAAATGCATGAAAATGATAATTTAAATATGTATTATATGATTGTATATATATGTATGTATTAGCATAAATATTTAATATAGAGTCAGAATTGTATGACAGTGTATCAAATCATGGCGCCGAATAAAACTAGGCAATTAAGTAAAAGATCGAGACAAGATGCTCCAATTATCGATAATATACAGCAGGAGGTACATATAAATAACAGAGTAACAGATAGTTCGGCAAATAATGCGATCCAGATACAGATGCCCGCAAATCAAGCGCAGCAAAATACATCGTTGCCAATTATGCAGATGTTGCCATCATTTGATGGGCAAAAGGAAAATAATGTCAATTTTTTTATTATACAATTTAAGGAAATAGCGGATTTAACATCATGGTCCGAACAAGAGAAAATTATAATTGTCAAATCAAGATTAAAGGGAAAGGCTCAACAATTTCTAGCAGAAAATATTGCTCTGCAAAAGGAAAAATCATATGAAAAATTCATGGAGTTATTAAAAAACAAATTTGAAAGGAAACAAACATTAGTGCAAAAACACAACAATTTTAACAATCTGAAACATTTACCAAATATGACAATTAAGGAGCTTGCACAAGAAATCGAAAACCAGGCGATAATTTTTCTAGAAGTAGATGAAACAATGGACGCAAATGTAAAAAAAATTACAGAGAAAATTAAACTTACTAAATTTTTGCAAATAGTTCGGGAGGATTTAAGAACAGAAATAAAAAAAAATGACCCGAAAACCTTTGACGAAGCAGTGAAAATAGCGGAGGTAATAGAATCCGCATTGGAGGAACAAAATGATTGTGTAAATAGTATTGATGTAGAAAATAAAATAAGTGAGAATCTGGAAATAAATCATGTAAAAACGGAAAATACTGCAGAAAACCCGCCACAGAAATTCTGTATAGCGTGTGGTCGTAACAATCACTGGATGTCCGAATGCTATATGCTTCATAAAGTACAAGACAATTTAAAAAGGGCGATGACAAATGGAAATAACATTCAGGAAACTACCAATTTTCAACAAAGACCCACTAATCAAAATAATTATGCACACTATAGTAGGGCGAATTTCAGAAGAGGTAATTTCATAAATAACCGGGGAATACGGCGGCGTGCAGGAAATAACAACAGACAATTTCAAAGTAATAACAGAAGATCATATCAGAATAATGGACCACATTATGAAAGCAATAATGGGCAATATCAGAATAATGGTTATTTAAACTAAGAAAGGGACCTCGAAATAAAAGACATATAGAAAGTTATAAGGCATCAAATAAGGATTCGAGATCCCATAAAATTGCAAATAAAATTGATAACGATGCACAAAATTCAAATGAACATTTACTTAATTCAACATATGGACAGAGTGATGCATTGCCAATGATTAACATAAATTTAGAGAACATAAAAACAGTGGCTCTCATAGATAGTGGCGCAGGTGTCAGTTTATTATCAGATAGAATTTTTCAAAAAATCAAAAATAAAATTAAAATTAACTATTTATCTAGACAAGTAAAAATACAGACTATGACCAAAGAAAACATTCAATTTTCAAAATGTATCAGCTTTAGCTTTAAAATTGAAAACAAAAGATGCAAAAATTCATTTTTTATAACTAAACAATTAAACAACACCCCCTATGAAATTATTTTAGGATTTGACTTTCTCAAAAATCATCATGCCATAATTGACACAAATAAATTAATATTAAAGTTTGTCAAAGAATCCATATCTATACCATTTAAAAACAAAAATCAGAAAAAAGCACAGCAACCAGAAAATAATAATACAAGAGTTGAACATATTCAATGCCTAAATGCAAGCTTAGCGCATAAAATTAAATTACTCAATCAAGAAACAAAATCACTAAAATTAAAATTAAATGAAAACTATTTTGAGGATAAGGAGGTATTGTTAAATATTACAAATTCATTAAAAGATTTACACGCTGAGCATTCTTTACATTATGTAAATAATTGAAAATTTATTTCTACTCTTTTAACAAACAAAACAGAAGAAGAGATTCATCTAAATAAAAATATGATATTTGGTACTGTAACACCGCAGTTTGAAATTTATGAAGAGAAACATGATACTGATAAAATTTTACAGATTAACAATATCGAAAGCTTAAATGATCCACAAAAAATGGACATTTCAGCGTTACGAAAAGCGGAATTAACACCGCAAGATTTTAAACTAGATCACTTACAAGAAAATGAAAAACATATATTGCTAAAATTACTGTTACAGAATTATGATGTATTTTCGAAATCATACAAAACGCTGGGAATGACGGAAGAAATAGTACCGGAATTTAATTTACTACACCGGTACCCAATACAGTGTAAACCTTATCCCTTGCCAAAAAGGTTAAAACCTGTACTAGAAGGTGAGATAAAACAATTGTGTGAAGCAGGAATAATTGAAAATTCTAACAGTAACTACGCCTTCCCATGCATATTAATTAAGAAAAAAAGCAATTTTAATAATAGTCATACAGATAAAGTACAAAAGTATCGTTTAGCCGTAGATTACAGATTATTAAATCAGATTACTGAATTACTGCCCGTAAATATTGCTAAAATTAGCGACATTCTGCACAACATCGCAGGCCACAAATTGTACACGGTGATAGACTTAAAGTCCGCGTTTTTTCAAATAAAAATCAAACCTGAGGACAGTTTCCGATTAAATATCATAACAAATAATGGATCGTATAGACCTAATAGATTACCTTTTGGGGCAAAAAACTCATCAGCATATTTCTCATTACTAATGATGAAATGCTTAGGAGATTTAAAAGATCAGAAAATTGAATTTTATTTAGATGACATTGTAATTGCCGCAAATTCATTCGAGAAAATGTTGGAGAAATTAAAAACGGTATTTTCGAGATTAGGTAAATTTGGTTTAACCATAGACCCTTCAAAATTACAAATGTGTAAAGAGAACATTAAATTTCTAGGATTTAAGATAAGTAAGGAAGGCATAACACCTTCAGATGATAATGTACAGAAAATAACGGATTTCCCTGTGCCAACGACAGTAAAAAAAGTAAAATCATTTTTAGGTTTATGTAATTATTTTAGGCAGATCATACCAAATTTTTCTGAACTATGCAATCCTTTAATTGAGTTAACAAAGAAAGATAAAAAATTTATATGGACGGAGAAATGCGAAGAAGCGTTTGTAACATTGCAAAACGCGATTTTATCGAAACCGGTAGTCAAGGCAGCTGATATGTCAAAGCCGTTCTTTTTGTCGACTGATTGTTCAAAAGTAGCCGCGTCAGGAATTTTACTTCAATCAGTGAACGGAAATTTTCATCCTATCGAGTATTATAGCAGGAAACTTTCAGACAGTGAAAAGAAATATCCGAGCATGAAGCTAGAATTGTTAGCAATTCACGACCCTATAATACATTTCAAAGATTTTTTATATGGTACGCATTTTACGGTATTTACTGATTCTAAAGCTTTAACTCACTACATACACATAGAAAATCAAAATTCTGATTTAATCGCAAGATGGTTATTAAATTTACAACAATATTCTTTCGATATAAAATACATTAAAGGACAAGATAATCCCAGTGATTTTATGTCACGTCAAATTTTTTCTGAACAAACTAAGACTAAATTAATAAATAACATTATTGCTAATGACAGCGCGATAACGATAGCCAAAATTGTAGAAGAGCAAGCAAAAGATAGAGAGATAAAGAAAATTATTAACGGACTGAATGCAAAATCTAAGCAGCCAATATATGTAAATAAATACTATAGAGATGTAAATACAGGATTAATTATGATAAAGACTGCTAGAAATATCAGAAATCCTATGCAAAAGGACAGAATTCTAATACCTCACAGTCTAAAATTCGCAGTTATTGAGTTAGCTCATACACCGCATTTTGGAGTAGAAAAAACATATCAAATTCTGAATAGAAAGTATTACTGGAAAGGGGCATACAGTGATGTAAAAAATTTTTGCGCATCATGTGATGCATGCTTATGTTACAAGAATAAGGCTATAAGACCTATGGCATTACAACGTGTCCCTCGTCCATGTAAACAAAATCACACAGTGGCATTAGACATTGTAGGGAAGCTACCGAGAAGTAACGGACAACATGAATACATCATAACGATGATAGACCATTACTCGAGATTCTTGGAGGCAGTACCCGTGAGAAATATTACAACTGCGAGTGTATTACAGGTAGTAACAAATTGGATAGCTTCAAACGGAGTACCAAATTGTATTTTATGTGATAATGGGAGACAACTGAAAAGCGAGGAATTTAAAAAATTCGCAGAGCAACATGGTATAAAATTGAAATATACTTCAATTTACAAACCCAGCTCAAATGCAATTTTAGAAAGAAGCCACTTGGGAATAAAAAATTCTTTGGCAGCAATGGCTGACCAAACATTTAATTGGCACATGTAAGTCTTGCCATATGTAAAATTATTTCATAATGCAACACCCAGCGCAAATATAGACCACAGTCCCGCTATTTTGTTTCTTACCAGAGATTTGAAATTACCCGGAGAAAATAATCTGGAAATAGCGGACCCTGATGACAGTCCGAATTTAACTAAAACTGAATATGATAATGACGTCAGTGAAGCACTTACATTAGCGGAAAATATCAATAAATTTACTAAACAGAAACAAAATCAAGCTCAAATTAGACAGGAGAGGATTTGTAAAAGAGTGAGAGAGAAAAAATTGGTAAAAGGGCAAATTGTATATTTGAAAAATTTGAGGCCCACCACAACATTACAAAAAAAATTTCAAGGGCCATTTCGCATCGTAAAGGTGATCCGTAACAATAATTACGCTATCACGCCTATGTACGATCCAAATAAAAAATGGATAGTTGTTCACGCGAATAAATTATATAAAGCAGAGCCGCGTAAAAAGTATTTACAAAATAAACAAACACGGCGAACTGTTGACAGAAGTCAATCGCATGTAAACAAAGAATATAACACCAATAATCATAATTATCAGAGTCCGAGACGTTATAATCTGAGGACACGCAAAAAATAGTATTCGAAAGCAAAATAATATATAATTATAAAAATGTAATATGAAAATGTATGTGCGAAAACGCAAAATATGTTATATTAGTGTAACGGTAATGAAGGCATTAAATGTATAATTTTAAAAAATTAATAATGAAATAAAGGTAGTTTTGTAAAATAAATATGAGGATAATATTTTTTGTAAAACAAATATGAGGATAATATATTTTGTAAAATAAATATGAGGATAACATATTTGTAAAATTAATATGAGGATTTTGTAAATATGAGTATAAAATAAAAATATAGGTAATAAATAAACATTTATGTATGGATACATTTTATGAATAGAGCAATAAATATCAGAAAAAATATGTAGAAGTGATAAATAATACATACAATACCCCTCAATGTTCTAAAATAAAATAAACTAAGGTGTTAGAAGAAAGAAGGAGAGAGATAATTAAATTTCACTTACTTGCAATTTGTCTTGCTTGAAAACGAAAGGTGGTAACAGTCAGTAGTGGACATCAAAAGTTTATCAAGTCTTTCTATAATGGCAGGCATGGAATGGAATTCCTCACGATATATTTTCTTTTTTTTTTTTTTTTCCTTTTCTTGTGCAGGTCTTGAAAAAATAGTATAACATAATTAATAAAATTCAAAATAAAGTCATGGAACATGGTAAATGCAAGTATATAATATTCAAAATCATAAAAGTATTAATCAAATACCTCATAAAAAGCTGACAGAATAAAAGCAAAATCATAAATAAATAAATAAATAAAATTTTAAGTCAAAAATAACAGTCACAGCTGATATAAATAATAATTAGTAAATTAATAAATATATATTGCATAAATAGTGTATACAGACCTTTTACGAAAACACGCAATCTAAAAAACAAAATAAAAGTTAATTACATATATGGATTAATAAAACTTGAATGAGTAGGATTAATTTCCCAGCCTTCACAGTCAGCGTAACAGCTCCATATATGGCCATTGTACGGCGAAAGCTAGTCACCTTCAAACCAAATAGCCAGACTAAAAACAAACATCGGAGAAAATATCCCCTGCATAGTACGAAAATAATACAAAAGAATTCTATTGTAAGCATACAATAAATGTATCAAAATTTAAAATCATAATTGCAGGCAATTATAGTTATTTAAAAATACCGGCCGGTATATAAAAATAAAATACATTAGGAAAACACATTGATTTGTATGTAAATGATAAATGATTGAGTATTATTAATAAATTATTGCATTAATTAAGCATCACTGGAAATAAAAAGAAATAACAGATAAAATTAAATATGAAAGAATTATATTTAAATAAATAAATATGTAAAGTTATGCTGAAACGGGAACATAAAGTCAGTTATATCAATAACATAACAAAAGCATGGTATATTCATAATACTACACATAAAATAATATATCACGCGTTGTTGCAACAAGGGATAAATAAATCCAATGAATTAGAAGTACATGAAATCAAAGTAATAATTCAACAGTCAGATCTGTGTTAAGGTCATAAGATAATAATAATAAAAAAAATATATATATATATCAAATTAAATAGAATTATTAACAAGATAAGTAGAATAAAAATAAGTAAGAATACAAAAAAAGAACTTGAAAGAAAAAGTGTAAATAAATTCCTTAAAAGATACAGCCAGAAAATCCCACGTCAATGTTAGCTCGTACATTCACCACCGGACAGTCTAAAAGCCCGCGCTTGAGAAGAGGATACCGCCAAAGTTGCACGATAACGATTAAATCTTTAGCGATACATGCAAAAGGCAGTTAAAATCCCTTTTACGTAAGTTTGCGCTCTGCAAACAATGAAGACACTCATTCATGGCTCGCCGTAGGGGTCAACAGATTCGCAGTTGTCATAGAAACGCGTTGAGAGGAACAGAGGAAAGCTACGGGTCAAGCGAATTTTTTTCTTTTTTTTTCTTTTCTCCCTTCCTCCCGCGCAGTTGTGTCACACGAAAGGGCAGTCGAAGAGGAAATTTAAAGTGCGTATTATGAGATGCACAGTAGTTTGGAGTAGCGAAATGAGTAGATATATTTGATATTTTAAAGGCCGAGATGTAATATGATATAAATATGGTGTTCAAAAGAGTCATGATTTATACACACAAAAATATATAATATGTTATTCATTGTAACAAATAAGAAATATATACAGCTAAAAAATTGTCTAAAAATTATTTACGTCTGTGAAAATGAGAAATCAAGGTAATAAATTGCGTAGTGTTTAATGTAATGTTGTGAACTTGTATATAAATAGAAATGCAAATAACAATTATGATATAGTCTTCATTTGAAGTGTACAATAGACTGTACTAAGCAACATAATGAAAATATAAATATTGAAGTACAGGAACTTTGAAAGTTAAGTCACAGGATGGTGACTCATTCTTCCGTGCTCATGATAATTCAATGTGACAATAAGGTGTCTTCCGTGCTCATGATAATTCCATGTGACAATAAGGTGTCTTCCGTGCTCATGATAATTCCATGTGACAATAAGGTGTCTTCCGTGCTCATGATAATTACATGTGACAATAAGGTGTCTTCCGTGCTCATGATAATTCCATGTGACAATAAGGTGCCTTCCGAACAGTGATAATTTCTTCATGTGCAGCAGTATATGTGTCACCAAGTACGATATGGTGTATCTTCCGAACAGTGAGTTCCTTCATTTTAGTGACATGTCGGGTGTAATGCACCGATATATGTATGTCAATGTTACAATATAGTGTGTCTTACATGCGGTGATCTGCATTTCTGTGACAGATATATGTGCAGTGGATCAAAGCAACATTTCCACTGTGGCCGCAATGTGTACACATATGTATTCAGTGCAATGTTTACCGTGTGCTGAAATTTTCTCTCTGCAAGTGGGGATATCATGTAACACAATATTTGTATTACATGTTTCCACCCAATTACGGATGCCAACCTAGCCATTTTGCAATTCCAATTGCGGATGCCAACCTAGCTAATGAGCTATTTAAATGCTACGGAGGGATCCAATGGCAATACAAACATAAATAAGCAGCGCATCCCCTTCTTCACTTCAACGAATCAACAACGACACTACAATGTGAAAAAAAAAAGGTTTGAGAGAATGTTCTAGAACTTTCCAGGAGATGCAATTTTTCGACAGCGTCCTAGACGCACCTGAGGTTTTTTAGTCGACTTAAAACTTTCGAACGAGTCAGCATCATGTTTTCTTGGGTTTGTGAAAAGTGTCTATAGAATGTGAGCAATAAAATGGTAGCGAGTGCAGTTAGATGTGTAACGGTTTTCCTACATCATTGAAATAGCACGAATATGCACGTAACACAAAGAGAAAAGGTAACCAACTTTCAATTGTCACTATTAGCTCGGAAGGCACACCTTTAACAATTATTAAATTAATTGACTACCAGTTCGTATGAGTAGACCATATGAACGAGTTCGTAATATTGAACTATAAGAACTATTCTTTATCGATTGTTTAAAGGAAACTGTTTTTAAGAAATTTAAGTCAAAGTTATTATGTGTGTAAATATATATATATATTAATGTAATATTGTTAGTATTATGTGTCTTTTAATAATTGATTTAATTATAGCATAGCTACTCCAGATACAATAGATATCTATTAAGTAAAATATTAAAATAAATTGAGCAATTAAGCATGTGTATTTCTTTATGTTTTGTGTGTTCGTTTTCCGAGCTTGAGAACCGGGAGCTTACATGCTCCACCCTTAGTGGCGGCATCATAGGTAAGTCCTATACAGGTAATTTTTGATAAGGACAATTTTACCTCATGACACTTAGAGAAGTCAATAGTGGTATAGTTAGAAGCAGAGATCGAAATAACTCCTAGTATTTCACGCTACAATAATATAAGCAAATACGCTTTATAAATTAAGCAATCCGTATTTTTACGCATCGATTTTGTAAACTAAAAAGACAAAATATATTTTTAGAAGCTCAAATTAAACAGATTTGGCTTGGAAATAAGCGATTTATTTTATCCGGCATCACGTACGTCGATACAAATTCACCATGACAACAGTTTATCTTATCCTTCTGCTGAACGCGCTTTTTACCGGAACGTAAACGTCCAGCAAATTGATGTACACGTGGAGTTAGATGATGCTAAGAAAATGGGTAAGAATATCCTCTGGTAAAACATCCTCTGGTAGACAGTTTACCAGAAATCCTCTGGTAAACTGTCTATAGAACATCGAATAGATGTACACCGGAAGTAGACTGCTGTAGTCAGAGGATTGGTCACGAAAGATCATAGTATCAGAACAGGTGCTCTTTTTTCTTGTTTATTACTAAATTTAGAAGCAGTTTTACATATTTTTGACATTCTTAAAATAAAAAATTAACTTTTAACTTTTAACTTTTAACTTTTAACTTTTTTGGTTGATGTTAACCGTTGGTTTAATTGTACCCGCTGAATATTTCAATATGCTTTCTGAGGAAGCTGTTCATTTACGAAAAATCCAAAAACAAAGATGGTTGGAATTTTAAAAGTTAAACATAAAAATTATTTTACTTAACAAGTTTTTAATTTTCTTTTCCCTTTGTTTGTTTACAACCATATGGATAAACTAAGCAAAAGGTAAGGTAAGATTTTTCAAATATTTCATAATGAATTATACGATTGGTAATTTTTTGACAAAAAACATTGTTAATTATATTATGAGGAATTTATAATTCAAGATTTCTGCTGTACTTGGAAAATTAATAGGAAATTAAAAAAAAATGTGATCCTGAAAGTTCAAAATGTAGTACATATTTTAAAACTCATTTCATAAAGTTTATAAGGTGTAATTATTGTGCTATCAGATATATAATATATATACAATGTACTTTAGTTATTAACACAAATAGAGGGTATAGTGAAAATATTCCTTCAAATCAAGTAAGGGAGTATTTTTACTCTTCTGGAGAAAGTTCTAGCTCGATCTCTAGTTATAAGTAAAATCATTTTCTTAAAGATATCTATAGTCAGGAATTTAATGACTTGAATTTATATGTCGATTGCATCAGATAATATAAAAGTGATTTTATTTATTTTTTTTTGGCTTTCTCGCGTTGTTTAATGTAGTGTAGATAAATTACTGTAGTCTGAAAAGATTTGATTTTTGATATAAACACATGCTTTGCCTATTCGCCAAAACTTCACAAAATTTTAATATCTCAAGTGATAAATATCGTTAGGAATATCAAAAATAACATTATGCCATATTGTCTGTCTCCGAGAAGAAACTATGTATGGGACAGCTCAGCTGTTAGCGAATGGTGATTGCACTCAAACGATCCAAGTTCGATTGCCTGCTCTGCCCAAACTGTCCCTGTGTTCACACGGGGTACAGGCACGTTACATATGTCGGTCTGACAGTCCTTCCTACAGGTTCGTAGGGTAAAGATGGTACTGTTCCTGTGGATGCCGTCCCCACTGGTTACCAATCTAAATTGGGTGTCACTGTCCCCGAGATTGGAATTTCGTGTTTTGTGCAATTTAAGTACGAATTTTATTAAATTTTCACTGATTTAAATAACATTATTTTCTATATTGAAACATAATATTTCAAGGGACAGTAATGAACGTCCTGTTCTTCTTATATCCGAAACATTAACTTTTATTAATTTTACTTTCCTATATACATAGTATAATTATATAGATAAATGTGTTGTAAAGACTGGGTCGAAGATCCACATTCGAGTTGTTTCCGAGGGAAGAGCACGTTTCAAGCATCCCTGAACTCGAATTTATCGTTTTTATATGGTGTCTGTGTGTATATGTGTGTATCTTAGTATGTGTATTCGTGTTTGTCTTAGTATGTGTATTCTATGGAGACGATGGGTCACGAACGAATGGAGCGTTTCGAACGATTTGGTTCAAAAGTTACATTGGAAGTCCATTAGTTTTAAATGCAGTCGACCGAAATTCGTGATCAAACTTTGAATGTCATTCGAAATTTTATAGTATTTTATCATGGCGGCGAATGACACAATTGGACATAATCATGCATAAAAGTGTATATTTATGGCTCAATGAACACGATACTTTATAGTTTCAATCATTGTTTCGAAAAATTGCCGTGACACAATTTTTTTTGTTTGTGTCGACATTTGCCTCCCTTGGGGTGGAAGAGTTACTTCTTCGTGGGGAGCGGTACATTGCCAAATATAAAATCAATCAAAATATATATTTTTTTTAAATCCTTGTAAAGTGTAAAGTGTCACACTATAGTTGCAACCTGCTACCTTACACCTTTCTGTTAGGTCGAACTGTCTGTGTTTCAATAACAACAACACGATAGTTGTAATCATTTGAATTCACGATACCCATTTTTCAAATTTTTTCTTGTAAAATTTGAAAAAAAAACATGAATTCTGCTATGGAGAATTCGATTTGAAAAACACCACAATTAATTAATAGTAGAAATTGAAAAATTATTATTCTATGGAAAACCAAAGAGTCTTATTATTGTCGGGAGATTTTAATAAAGGGAACTTTTTAGAGTAAAAGCAACTAAAAATAGAAAGATGATCTACTGTGCTCCAAAGAGAAAGAGGTAAACTTTTGTATTATAATATGAAGAATTGGATAAAATGACCAGAAGTCAGTAAGAGATTGAAACTGTATCACTACTGACTCAGTTAAGTTGGAGAATATATAATATTGCACAAATTAGTAAATTGCAAAAATAACAATTTATTTGAATTAAGCTATGATAAAATTTAATATGAAGTATAATAATTAATAATGTTGTGTGTGAGCCAATTTATGGTTTGTTTTTTGGATTATTTAAATTAAATTTAGATTTATTATTCAAATTGCTTTTCAGAAATACCGGGGGGCACAACCTATGGTGGGTTATCACTTTGGCAATGTACAAACATTTCCGATTAACTGCCATGTTTTACAATAGCAAAGCGAAAGTAAATATCAATAAAATTAAAAAAACCAAATAGTAAATTTTATACGCCACAACTTTCATTGCAGGAATTTCCTATTTCATGTTCACGAGTTCATAATAAGTTTTTCAATTAAAGTCAGTTGGAGATGTTGGATATTTAATATTGATAATCCAGAATCAAGCGTGTTAGGAAACTGCATACAGATCTGTCCCTTTTATGGTCTCCGTATTTGCATAGAAGGAAACTAAGTCAATTGTATTCAAACATGAAAACCTGGAAAAAGGCAAATTAGAGAATTTTAGCTCAATTGTTTTATATGAACATTGATGAGGTTTTAAACAATACTATACAGTGGGTTTTCATTCCACGTAACGTCATAATCAGCCAATGTTGTTTGGCGAAGATTGGTGAGCAACCGTTATTTCTTCTAACTATTCCAACTTACTGCCGTTTGATTTTAGTGCAGTTTTCAAGATTCTATTTTGTAGAAAAGAATTTTCCGAATACAGCGGAATCATTTTTATATAAAATATATAATTTTGAAATATTATCGGAGCATATCAATTGTAGCAAAATTATTTCAATTTTTATTTTTTGCAATCTAATATTCTAAGGAAATACAATTCAATTTAGAATGAATAACCCCCTCCCCCTCTTCAATTATTGTACTATATTTATTGATTATTTATTTATTATATATTTATTGAAAATATATGCTATTTTAATGCCTTAAAACACTCCAAATACTAATAATGGCACAGGACAAATGCGGGTCATAATCAAAATTGATATATGTCTTTCTTATTGACAATTAAATATTTGCAATTTCCTGAGACTTGTAAAGGGCTGGGCTTTGGATAGACTCGCACATGTGAAATATGCGATAATAAATAAATGAAATTACCAAAGTGAAATTTTAATATTCTGTTCAGACGGTCTGTGAGATCTATGGGATATAAAGTGAAAGATCTGATGTGGGCAGCACATGACATTCCCTGCAGAACTCTATTAACGTTCTCTTTATTTTAATTACATTTATTTCACTTTTAATTCAATTTTCGTTCTCATTCGGTAACCGGGCTTATTTTCAAAGGTGGCGTAGGGAAAGTACGAAAAACTAAAATATCTCGAGAACGGCTAGATCTAGTGTAATGGGATTGGTCTTATTCTTTTCGTCGTTAAACATTACGTATTAAACGCGCATTTTATGGATATATTTGAGTATACCTAATTCCTTAGTTTAGATTTTGCGGGATATTTTGCAAAAAAAGGCAAGTTATTTATTTCCGAATCATACCAAAATCTAATCAGCACCAGGGTAATCCACAAGTGACACATCTACTGAATTTTGTAAAATTCGGTCCAGTAGTTTTTTAGTTAGAGTGGATACAAGCTTTTGCGGGTCATTTCGCAAAAAAAGGCGGGTTCTTTTATTCCGAATCGTACCCCAAACTAATCAGCACCAGACTCGCCCACAAGCGACTTACCTACCAAATTTTGTAAAATTCGGTACATTAGTTTTTTACTTAGAGTGGATACAAAATCTGCACAGAGAGACAGACAGACAGACACACAGACACACAGAGAGACAGACACACAGACAGACAGACACACAGACAGGCAGACACACAGACACACAGAGAGACAGACACACAGACAGACAGACACACAGACAGGCAGACACTCAGACACACACACGGACGTCACGCTAAAAATGGTTTTTTCGTATTCTAGAGATCTCGAAACCTGTAGATCCGTCGAAAACTCGAGTTATGATTTTCGGCATGATTCCAATACTTTCCCTATACATTACCATGTATTGCAGGGAAAGTAATAATATCACCCTATTAGTTGCGGACTGAACCAATTCTGAAAACATGAAATACATTGAATCCTATGGGATATAATTTTTCAAACATTTTTTAAGGGAATTTAAAATTCACATATTGCTTTGAGAGATTTAGGAAATATACAAATTATCCCATAAAAATATAAAAAAATACAGCAAAATATGTTTGGTAGTTTTTTCCTTAGTTTAGATTTTGCGGGATATTTTGCAAAAAAAGGCAAGTTATTTATTTCCGAATCATACCAAAATCTAATCAGCACCAGGGTAATCCACAAGTGACACATCTACTGAATTTTGTAAAATTCGGTCCAGTAGTTTTTTAGTTAGAGTGGATACAAGCTTTTGCGGGTCATTTCGCAAAAAAAGGCGGGTTCTTTTATTCCGAATCGTACCCCAAACTAATCAGCACCAGACTCGCCCACAAGCGACTTACCTACCAAATTTTGTAAAATTCGGTACATTAGTTTTTTACTTAGAGTGGATACAAAATCTGCACAGAGAGACAGACAGACAGACACACAGACACACAGAGAGACAGACACACAGACAGACAGACACACAGACAGGCAGACACACAGACACACAGAGAGACAGACACACAGACAGACAGACACACAGACAGGCAGACACACAGACACACACACGGACGTCACGCTAAAAATGGTTTTTTCGTATTCTAGAGATCTCGAAACCTGTAGATCCGTCGAAAACTCGAGTTATGATTTTCGGCATGATTCCAATACTTTCCCTATACATTACCATGTATTGCAGGGAAAGTAATAATATCACCCTATTAGTTGCGGACTGAACCAATTCTGAAAACATGAAATACATTGAATCCTATGGGATATAATTTTTCAAACATTTTTTAAGGGAATTTAAAATTCACATATTGCTTTGAGAGATTTAGGAAATATACAAATTATCCCATAAAAATATAAAAAAATACAGCAAAATATGTTTGGTAGTTTTTTAAATTAAAATCAAAATAAACGTTACACCCATATCACCATATCTGAAAACATGAAATACATTGAACCCTATGGGATATAATTTTTCAAACATTTTTTAAGGGAATTTAAAATTCACATATTGCTTTGAGAGATTTAGGAAATATACAAATTATCCCATAAAAATATAAAAAAATACAGCAAAATATGTTCGGTAGTTTTTTAAATTAAAATCAAAATAAACGTTACACCCATATCATATGAAGACCATATCATATGGTCCATTTCAAAATAAAATATGGCATCCAACTTGTGTCAAAATCGTGATTTTTAAAGTTCTTTATAATTTCTATTTAGCGTTGTATTCGTCTTAAAACCGCTTTATTTTTGCCTAATTTCTGCAAATCTATATTATGAAACATCGCAATTACAATATATTTGAATTTAAATGATTATCAAACTTTGATTATTTTTACAACGGAGCCTCATTTTCTTTTAGAGAATGTAAACACATCAACCTGTAAGATGAGTTTCATAAGAATTGATGAAATCCTTTAACGCAAAAATATTTAGCTCTGGAGTCTGCAATATTGTTGATATGAATGAAATATTCATTGGTTTTACATAGAGAAACAGATGATTTTAAATCAGAATTTTTCGATGGAGTTTTAAGCATAGAGTTAAATTACTTTTACCTCCATGGTTTTAAGTTAAGTAAAATAAATTTTTGTAGTATTGTGATGAATGAAAGAAATAGAATAAAAGTGTATAAAAGAAATATTTACTGCTTTTTCATAGAGACCCAAGCGATTTATATTTCGATGACATCATTTGAAGTTTCCTTTTTTCGATGAAATTTTAAGTTTTCAAATATAAAAAATCATTGCAGTATTTGTGATAATGTTAAAAATATCACTGCTGAATGTACCACATTTTAGAGATGTGTAAATAAAATTGTATTGCAGATGGAAAGTTCTTCATATTTAAAGCTTTATGCATGATTGATTATTCTTGTTATTAATTATTTTTGCTTGTGTAGATAGCGATTTCATTATGCCGAAATTTTGTGGAACACTGACTGCACTTATCGCTTAAACTAAGGATTTCGCATTTCGTGGTGATTTAGATCGAAACTAATTTCGCGATTTAGAAACATAGTCGTATTTTTAAAGTAATGGACGGTTATTTAGGATTCGGGCAAGGATTCGTTCTAGTTAATAATAAATACATCCTCTAAAAAAACGAGAATCTCAAAAAAAAGAACTAACAATGGAAAATGTATATAATGAAACACAATTATTTGTGGATTATAGTTTATAAAAAATCTGATGTGGGCAGCACATGACTTTCCCTACAGACTTATATCCACGTTCTCTTTATTTTAATTAAATTTAATTCACTTTTAATTCAATTTTCGTTCTCATTTGTTAGCTGGACTTATTTTCAAAGGTGGCGTAGAGAAAATACGAAAAACTAAAATATCTCGAGAACGGCTAGTCCTAATGTAATGGGGCTGGTCCTATTCTTTTCTTCGCTAAAAATTACGTATTAAACAAGCATTTAATGGATATATTTGAGCATACATAGTTCTTTAGTTTAGATTTGGACGATTTTTGCGGGCCATTCTGCAAAAAAATGCAGGTTATTTTTTTTCTGAATCGTACCAAAATCTAATCAGCACCAGGGTGACCTATACGTGACTCATCTACCGAATTTTGTGAAATTCGGTCGATTAGTTTTTCAGCTACAGTGGATACAAGCTTTTGCGGGCCATTTCACAAAAAAGGCGGGTTCTTTTATTCCGAATCGTACCCAAAACTAATCAGCACCAGCCCCAGCCACAAGTGACTTACCTACAAAATTTTGTGAAATTCGGTCCATTAGTTTTTTAGTTAGAGTGGATACAATATCTGCACAGACAGACACACAGACGTCACGCTAAAAATGGTTTTTTCGTATTCTAGAGATCTCGAAACTTGTAGATCCGTCGAAAACTCGAGTTGCGATTTTCGGCATGATTCCAATACTTTCCCTATACATTACCATGTATTGCAGGGAAAGTAAAAATGAGATTATATCTATAAATAAAAGTTAATAACATTTTGATGCTTAAATATAACGTAAACGTCCATATTAAGCAAAAATTTTAAAAGATCAGTATAAGAGCAAGACCATTTATTTGTTTACTGAGTAAGCAATTTTCTTACTTTCTAAAAATTAAGTCACCTTACAAATCTCCATTTCATTTCAGAAAATTTAGATTTTGATCATATATTTCTAATCTATCTTGCTACTGTGGGGAAATTTTATTAATGGTCTAGCTTATTTTCTTTTCCTGGGATGCAGATCGTCCGACTCTTCCAAAAGTGTAAGGTTGGACTGCCGGAAAAGCCATGCAATTCCGACAGGAACCCAGTGGGGGCGGCATCTACAGATACAGTAACCTCCTTCCCTTATCACCAACCTCGTAGAAAGGACTTTCGGACCCATATATTTAAAGTGCCCGAATTCCGGGTGCACATAGGGAGAATTTGCGCAGAGCCTAGAATCGAACGTATTCGAGTACAGTCTCCGAGCGCTACCACTGGGTTGTCCCATCCAGATATAGCTTTTGTTATATATAAATGGTAGTTATATATAATGGTTTGTTATATATAAT
This sequence comes from Amaurobius ferox, assembly GCA_951213105.1. Lineage (NCBI taxonomy): Eukaryota > Metazoa > Arthropoda > Arachnida > Araneae > Amaurobiidae > Amaurobius > Amaurobius ferox. Next base: position 86,301,485 of record OX578151.1, on the reverse strand, counting down.
GGTTTTGTTATATATAATGGTAGTTTGTTATATATAAATTTGTTATATATAATATAGCTTTTGTTATATATAAATGATACCACTGCGCTACCACTGGGTTGTCCCATCCAGATATAGCTTTTGTTATATATAAATGGTAGTTATATATAATGGTTTGTTATATATAATGGTTTTGTTATATATAATGGTAGTTTGTTATATATAAATTTGTTATATATAATATAGCTTTTGTTATATATAAATGCTACCACTGGGCTGTCCCATCCAGATATAGCTTTTATTATATATAAATTGTTTGTTATATATAATGGTTTTGTATATATGGTTTGTATATGGTTTGTATATATGGTTTTATATATATGGTTTGTTATATATAATGGTTTTGCTATATATAATGGTAGTTTGTTATATATAAATTTGTTATATATAATATAGCTTTTGTTATATATAAATGCTACCACTGCGTTACCACTGGGCTGTCCCATCCAGATATAGCTTTTGTTATATATAAATGGTCGTTATATATAATGGTTTGTTATATATAATGGTTTTGCAATATATAATGGTAGTTTGTTATATATAAATTTGTTATATATAATATAGCTTTTGTTATATATAAATGCTACCACTGGGCTATCCCATCCAGATATAGCTTTTGTTATATATAATGGTTTTGTATATATGGTTTGTATATATGGTTTTATATATATGGTTTGTTATATATAATGGTTTTGCTATATATAATGGTAGTTTGTTATGTATAATATAGCTTTTGTTATATATAAATGGCTGCACAAGCTAAGAAAATATTTATGGTTATGGCTAGTTTCATGCTGCCCGGAAAGTCAGTTAATTTTAGTAGTATTTTTTGAACTACCTGGGAAATTTTTCACCCAGCGTAGTAATGTTTGATTTTCTTTACATCCATACTTTTATTTTTTAAAGTTATAAAGTTTAACTTAATGTTTGAACGTCATATAGATAATGATATGTTAGAACTTATGAAGAAATTAGATAGATGTTCTTACTACGAATTTGAACTTGAAATGATGAAAATTTAGATAGACAATTTATAGACTATATACCTATTAAAATATAGACTATATAATTTAAAAGAGGTGTGGGTGAATATTCACTTAGGGTAGCAGTTCCATTTCAAAAATATGCACTGCAAGAGAGTGTAAATAAAAATAATTGTTTATAGTATTACAAACAAATTTACAAAAATTCAGAAGATGGCCATAATAAGTCTTAATGAAACAACCAGTATAGAAAGTTCTCTTTCATAGAATATTCATTTGGTCTGCTTCGAAATCAAAGAAATAAGTATAAACATTGAGTTTGGGTATTAAAATGAAAATACATTTAAACGAATTTTGTTAAAAATGGTTTGAGTTAAAAATGAATTTAGATCATCAATAATACTTTATTTTTGTAGAAAAAAATATAACATATCAGTTTAAGTAACTAATTGTTTACTCATAATAAAACTTTTATCTCTGGTATTTATATTCTTAAAATATTACAAGCGAGAGAAAGTATTCTGAATGAAATGCGTTCCACTCATTTGCTGTTAGATATCAAATATATGCGCTTCTGAGGTCACTTAGCACCAACTCCAGAAAATTCGCATTGTTGTCCAGTTCAATTACTTCAAAAGGGCGTGTTCTTGCAGAACTTCATTAATAAAATTCCAGTGCTGGAACATTATGTCAAAAGTCAACAGTTTTCAGCATTTTATTACGGGAGAAGATACATTTTACTTTAAGCCATTTTAAATAAACATGTGTTGTATCCAAATTTTGACAAGAAATATCGTTAGACATTCCACAGTAAACCCATATCATGTTTCGAAAGTACGCTTAGAAAAATTTGCTTCAGCATTTATTACTTAGAAGTCAAAGTGATTTGGTTTAAAATTAAATGGACATTTTTAAGCTGTCTATAAAGAAATAAACAATAATTTGCATTTCAAATCAGCGATTTTGTACACAAAATTTTGGTAGTTTATTTTAGCATACGGTAGCTGCGTTTGTGAGATAACTTTGGGTTGTTATGTCCCTCAGTTTACGTTCTAATTTATGATTACCTTATATTAACAACTTCTGACTAGTTCTATTATGTTGACCAATCGCCAAGCCAGGTATCATTTTGTAGTCCTGCAGTTCAACGGAAAAATTTTCGAATCGTGAATGAGAGACAAAGTTATACAGAAGATAAAACTCCTATGGATGGAACTCTTGAAACTGACATAAAGTTTTGAGAATTATATCTAGGTGTCGCTAGTGTTCGCAAAGTAGCTGCTATTGTTAGTTGATACCGCAGGCGCAGGATTTAGTAGATGTATTTTTGGTTTTTTTATTAAATTAATTGTTCCCTAATTATAAGTATAATTAACCAGTACATTTTCATTGTAGGATAGAGTGCAAAATATATGGAGAAAAAAATAAATTAAAAGGTAAGATAATTTTGAATATATAGGAATATTCTTTATTATTTCAGTTTTATATTCCATTGTGCTAATAATATAATTTTACAAAATTGATAGTTTAAATAAATATTTTAGGCCTCTTGACATAGAAATGCATACAATGCAGGTCTACTTAACTTATCCCGTCCCCACCTGAATTATTATCTCAAACGATATTGGCGTATTCTTAATATGAAGTTTCAACTCATAACTTTTACTTCCATGATGAGAGAGTTAGTCTAACCGGAAGTCAGGTTTTAAAGTTAGGTTTGCCCGGAAGTCGAGTAAAATCACTTTGGAGATCCTATTATCGGGAAAGAATCTTGAACCCACTAGTTATCTAAGACAATATTTATATGTCCTCATATGCGTTTGGTAAGCATCGGTTATTTATGTTTGACTCCGTTGATTAGCGTAAATAAATTTCTATCACGAAGCTTGGTTCAAGTTCAATTGAGCTTTAAGTTATATTACGGAAACATACTATACTTGCTATATCGATATATATATATATATACATATAAATATAACATTTATCTATTTATATATATATATATATATATATATATATATATATATATATATATATATATATATATATATATAATAATAGTAATAGAAGTTTGAAAATCCAATGAACGAAAAGTAAGAAGATGTAACACTATAAACCTAACTTTTTAAAACACCCACAGAATAAAATATAATACAGCAAATCATCAATCAAATGGATAAAAAACACAAAACACAAGCTATCAAGTTACAGAAAGTCAACAAAATTAAAAGGTATGGAAACAAAAAAAGAAAAACTTAAACTAAGAGCTGCATTTGCGCAATAAATTAAATGCATTTTGCATTTTCAATCCATTTACTTAATAACTTTAAATTCTTTATTTAATCATATTTGCATAGCATCTTTCATATTTTAGTAAGCTATAGTATCTATCTATATATATATATATATATATATATTTATTTATTTATTTTGCATCAACGTGTTATTGCCCCAGTCCGTAGGGCATCTGAATCACTTTATCTATGATTTGAAGTTATGTCACTTTTGAAATGACCAACTTCATATGAACTAAAAGTCTTAGACTGTACAATGAGGACCTAACAGGTAGGTCTCAAGACTTCCCATGTTCTCCAAACTATGCTCCATAAAGCGCTGGTGTTTCAAATGATATAAAATGTGTTCTGCTATAAAATGAAGGAATTGAAATGAAGGAAATGAAATAAATTTAAACTTTACAGCTGTATATTAATAATTATCTGTATATTGTATAATAACTGTATATTAAGAATTATCTCTATTTATGCAAAAGAGTAAAACTTTGTCGCATTACGTAGCGCATGACATTATATACTGAAAGTGCACCATAATATAGTCTTTTCGGTCGCTACATAATGCAATGCCTATACTTCTCTCACAGAGAAATTATGATGTAGCCATGGAACTTTAAGTAGCGTATGACATCAGATATTGAAAATGACACCACGTTGTTATTTTATTTCTTAACATTATATGCATTTTTATTTGAAATAACTTGAAGTGTCATGCTCATTGTGTTAACATGCTTAATATTTAAAATACTTCAAGTTTCTTCCAACAAAAGTTGGAAATTTTCTTGCTTGCATTTTTTATTAATTATGGTGGAGAATGCCACTAGCCTCTATTATATAATAATTGTATATTAAATTGTTCATGGTCGCATTACTGCCATTACTTAAAATCTCATTATTTTTAACTCTCATTATTTTCTCATTATCTCAAACTTTAGGAGGTGGTAGTGCGCACCAAACCAAGCATTTTTCCTCATTGTGTACTAGGTCGGAAATTAAACGTAAATACTTTATAGGGAGCTTACTCTATGGAAAGCGGTATCCCAGCAAACTTAAAAGCGTCATTCTAGTTGAAGAAGAAACCCGCATATGCAAATTTCTTCTCTGAAAGAGGAAAAGCCTTGTCTAAGACAATCCACTTGAATCTGAAGAGCAACAAGTCGTCAGAATTCCAGCCGCTCCTGCCAAAGTGCGCGATATGCCTAATCTGTTTGAGAAAGTTCGCCAATCCCTCTTTCGCCGCTGTGAGACATGTATTCAGGTTGACAGTCGCTCTTTTGAGCCATCACTGTAATTACTGTTTATTAAATGCCATTTTATAACTTCGAAGTCATTCTCGTGGTATCGCCTCATCTCGTTGGTTTTACCATTAAGAGTCCGCTGGCGCCTTTATGTTTCATTTCATATTCGGTAAACTATAACGAAAAATGCTCGTTTTGGTGTGTACGACCACCTCGTAAAGTTTGGCCCATCTTCTTTTATTCACCCTGTATATACTGATTGATTTATGCTTGCTTCCCATGTCAGAATTCTTAAATATTAGCATATAATTAATAAATTCAGTTTCATTTAGGGATAAATAGACTTATACTATCACCAATTAAATCTACGCAATCTTATTTCCCCTTACTTTCAAGTCCTTCATATCGTTTGCTCCGTAATACTCCTTCATAACGTTCGTTGCGTAACATTCCTTCATAAAGTTCGTTGCGTAACATTCCTTCATAACGTTCGTTGCGTAACATTCCTTCATAAAGTTCGTTGCGTAACATTCTTTCATAACGCTCGTTGCTTAAAATTCCTTCATAACGTTCGTTGCGTAACATTCCTTCATAATGTTCGTTGCGTAACATTCCTTCATAACGTTCGTTGCGTAACATTCCTTCATAACGTTCGTTGCGTAACATTCCTTCATAACGTTCGTTGCGTAACATTCCTTCATAACGTTCGATGCGTAACATTCCTTCATAACGTTCGTTGCGTAAAATTCCTTCATAGCGTTCGTTAAGCAAACATTTCTGTGGCGTGGAAATTAAATTCACATGTGTCCGGAGTGCTGAAGTCCATTTTACGTACCGATACATATCAAGCGTAGCTCGTCATATAGAGGCGGCAAGTGCGACTAACTTCAGTGTAATTGATTGATTTCTTTAGGGTTATATATAGCGATGCAGTGAGTTTAGTGGTGCAAATCAATGTTGTTAAATACTATTAGAGTTACTCATATATTTTCATGATTTTAATATTATGTATATTCTTAAAGCATTTAAAATTATAATTTAGTTTTAAAAACTTTCTTGCAATATAAAAAAAATCCTGTATAGGCAGCACATGACTTTACCTGCAGACTCATATTCATGTTCTCTTTCTTTCTTCAATAATGCATTAAATTGAGTTTAATTGCACAAAATAACAAACATAATTGTTTTAAATTGCACGGAATTTGTACTTTAAAAGATTAAGAGGGATCCCTCTTATTTAGTAAATGGTATATTTAAAAAGTTTAGATTAGCTGAATTTTCATGAATTCTATCCATAGTAACTTATATTAGCGAGACATCACCTTTCTCTTGTATTAATAATACTTTTATTTTTACATCCTCATAAACATAAGCCTTACAATTATTAACCCCACTTTTTTGTAGCACTTTTTGTATATTATTACTTTTCGGTTTTCGCATTACTGTTTTTTTTTTCATTTCTTACGAACTACAACAGTAGATCATTCCTTTTTTTTTTGCGAATGGAAACACTGGTCTCTTCATTCAGGGTTCCAGGGTTTGACTGGTTCGGGCCTATGCAGTATTTTTCCAGATATACTTGTTTTCTTTTATATTTCCTTTTTATGTATGTTGTTCAAGTAGAAATAGTTTATAGATATAATCTATCTATTTCTTCAGAAACATACATATTTTGTGCTTGCTTCGTCAAAATACTTGGACCCGAAGACGAGTTTTGCGAAATGAATAATTCCAATTTTTAAAGCCTAGCCCTTGTCCACGCGTATAGCACTAATGCTTGATTTTTTATGTTTTTCTATTATCCTTTTCATACCATTGAAATTTGTTGATTTTCTTTAGCTTGATTAATCGTAATTTGTATTTTTCAATTTGATTGAAGATTTGCTGTTTTATATTTTTATTTTGTAGGTGTTTTAGAAAGTTAGATTTTTCGAGTTGCAGCTTCTCACTTTTCTTTCATTGGACTTTCAAACTATTATTTTTTATTGAAATCATTTTATTTATAAGATGCATTTGCACATTAAATTAAATGCATTTTGCATTGTCATTCTTTTTACTTAATATCTTTAATTTTTTTACATATTCATATTTGCATAGTATCCTTCATATTTTTAGCAAGCTACGTTATTTATGAAATAATTATATATATATACCGGATGGTTATAATTAAAGTATCCCGTTTAGAGCACTGTATAGAAAAAACACAGTGGTCACAAGAACGTCAAATCTGAGTGGTAAGCATTTCAGAACATGGGGAAATTAATGACAGAAAAATAGTTCCAGAAATGGCCGATAGGAACAAAGATTGAGCCGCGAACAATCCCTAGTGAAAACATAATTCAATGAAACTACTTCACAGTCTGGCTGCAGATTAACTACGAATTGTATGTGGTATAAGCGTGCGATAGATACTGACAATAGTCATAAACACCCAAATGTTAATTTAATTAATGCATCTGGAACATATTACACATGGAACGCAGAAGAGAAGAATGCTGTAGAGAGGTCATTGGCAGTGTTCAATGTGTCCACCGTGTTGACGAAGTAACAACTGGTACCGTGTAACAGCGTGTTCGACAGCTGCACGTAACTGATCTGTTGTAATGTTGCGCATGCGCAAGATGACTGTCCTTCAAATCAGCAAGGATACGAATATCTGTCCAATAAGCCATGATTCTCAGGTAACCCCATAGCCAGTCACAAGGGCGAACTGAGTGGCCATAAAGATGGGGATGCGTGACTGATTACTCGATTTTTTCTAAAATGCTGACGCAACAACTATTGAATAGGACGGTCAATGTGAGGAGGTGCTCCATCTTGGTGGAATACGACAGAGTTGGGGCATCCTCGTTGTTGGAGATGAGTTCATGTTCATTATGTTTTTACTAGGAACTGTTTCACAGCGCTATCTATTCCATTATCGGTTGTATTCTCTTTTTTTTTGTCATTCATTTCCCCTTGTTTTGAAATGCATATAACACAGATTTGGCGTTCTTATGACCACTGGCTTTTACTATACAGTGCTCTGAACAGGGATAATTTAATTCTATCCATCCTGTATATTATCATAACAATCAGGAACCTTACTCCCCATTAAGGATAGCTGATTCACCTGAAACTTTCAGTAACATTTTTCAAATGTTTTACAGTATACTCCGATACGGAGTACTATCTGAAATAGGTATTTTCAAAATGGTTTTCCTCGCCAGATATAATATTTACAATATTACTGCATGCTGATAAAATTACTGATTCAACAATTGCGAGTGATTTTAATATTTTGATGTGAGAATATCTTACGTCGCAAAGAGCAAGTGCCACTGGATGAATTGAACTCGATCAACGAACCAACATGCATGCAAATGCACACGCTTTGATTGGTTGTTTAATTGTTGTTTGCATGCACGGAACGTATAGTGAGCATGGGCAGTTTAAAAATAGGTGTTTCGTCCTGATACCGCTCGTTTTAATTATTGGAATTATGATTCTTCTGATCTGAGTGCAACTTTACGTACGCATGCAAAATTTCATCTCCGTACCTATTGCAGTTTTGAATCAAAAATATAAAAAAAAATATTCAAATGCTGAATTTAATGGGAATGGAAGATGAACTTCGCTCACTAGTTCATAAGTAGGCAATGCTCTACAAATTTGTAATTATTTTTTTTTGTTTAACTTGTTTTAGTTTCCGAGTTCATCCTTCTATTTTTCAAACTTCCATTAAGGACGTTGAATTCAATTTTATTTGGTTGGCATAGTCAATTTTTCAGCAGCATAGATCATATAAACACGATGTACTACACAAGAGGAATGCGTTTTGTAAATGGAAAAATTATTTATCTATAAACAGTTTTAAATAAAGCTAGCCGAATACCCGTTGAAAATCAACGGTCTCGTAATAAGCAACCCCTCAATAATGTAATTTTTTTAATAATTCGCGTCGCACATTTATTCGACAAATCGAATATTTTGGTGTGTAGAACTCCCCTAAAGAAGAAAATATTAGAAAAGTTAATTTACGCATTTCTTCCTTTCGAATTATCTACCAGTACATCACATTAAAGTCTATCTCATTCCGAGGCACCCCTATTTCATTATTTCTCCTTTAGAACTTTAACCCTTTAAAGTAATAAATATTGGAAATCTGAAATTTCACACTTTCTTCCTTTCAAACTATCTATCCGTACACCAAATTTGAAGTCTCTATCCTATCGGGAAGCATATTTGTTCTATCACTGTACCTTTCGAACGTTTTTCTGTATAGCACCCTGTTAATGAAAATTTTTGTCAAACCGTATTCATTTTTTTTCTTCGTTTTGTCAAATGGTTAGCCCATATACTAAATTTCAATCCTCTATCACATTGTAAAGGAGACTTTTTTCATTTTTTCAGCAAATCGAAAATTTTAGTGGGCGACACCCCCCCCCCCCCTACAATAGCAAATGTTGGAAAACTGAAATTGCACACTTTCTTCCTTTCCAACTTTTTACCCTTACACCAAATTTGAAGTCTCTATCTCATAGCGAAGCATTCTTTTTTAGCATTTCACCTTTCAAATACTTTAGTGTGGAGTACCCACCCCCTTACATGTACATTTTTTTAAAAACTCTATTCTTTTTGTGATTTCCATCAGATGATTCGCCCATATACCAAATATCAAGCCTCTATCACGTTTTAAAAGAGACGTTTCTCCTTTATTCCGAAAATCGAACGTTTTGGTGTGCGACACCCCCTAAAGTAGAAAATATTAGTGAACTGAAATTGTACACTTTCTTCCTCAAAAACAATCTACCCTTACACCAAATTTGATATCTCTATCACATTTCGAAGCACGGTTTTTATCAATTCACCCTTCGAACGTTTTACTCTAGAGCATTCCCTTAACCCTTTCCGGACGAGTGGCACGCCCACGCGCCAGCTGCGAACTTGCATTCAAGGACGAATGGCACGCCCACGGGCCGGAGGAAATTTTACCCTAAAGGACGACTGGCACGTATTGGTGTTTCTACGTGGAACGTTTTAATTTGAATTTATTTGTCTCCTAGATGGCGTTAAATGCCCGTGGAAGCAACTTAAATGAATTTTGTAGATGTTTGACCTTGGCACAAGGAGAATCCAATGAATTATTTCTCCATTTGGAGCGGTGAAACACATGGTTCTGTAAAGTAAACAGAACACTTCTCGTAGCATCAACAATTTTATAATTGAGTTCCGGATCTCGTTCTGATTTCGTCTTTTATTAATTTCGTTGTTGAATTAGAGGAATATAAGATAGTTTTTTTTTTAGTGGGTGGGGGAGGGGGGGGAGTAAAGGAATATGCGGCAATGAAATGTATAGGTTATTTATGTTCTCATGGAAAGGAAGGCTGGGATTTCGTTAATATATCCCATCGAAAAGGTCTAGATATGGAATAAAAATATATAAGTCGTCAGAATTGGAATGAGGCCATAAATGGAATTTCCTTGTGTATACTGGAAAGGACACGGGATTATCAAGCTCTGATGGTGGGTATGGAGAACGCGTTGTGAAAACATTTCTATGTGAACTTTTAGGAAAAGGATATACTTTGTATTTGGATAAATTTTTTACCTCTCCTGTACTTGCAAAGTATTTGTTGTCTAAGAATACGCATGTATGTGGTACAGTTTTAAAAAATCGGAAGGACATGCCAAAGAATTATCCATCTGTACCTAAAACATATATACACTAAAATTTTTAATATTTTGATAAAAGAAAATTTGTATAAAAAATATACATCAAATAGAAAATAAGTATTTCCTTTCTTCCTGAAAAAAGTAGAATGCTGTGTTGAACGGGTGATTTTTAGTGAATTTTTTTCGAGAGTTAGGCTTAGCGCAAAAAAATAGCCGTCTTTTGGGCACATTTCGGAAACGAAGCGCTTCGTCCTTTGGGCCACGGTAGTTTCGGAATGCCGCCGTCCCGAAAGGACGAACTTTTATGAAAAACAATATTCGTCCTGAGTGTTTTCGTCAAATGATTAGCCCATATATCAAACTTCAAGCCTCTATCAATGTTTAAAGGAGCCTTTTCTCATTTATTCGGTAAATTGAACAATTTTGTGTGCGGCACCCCCTTAAGCAGAAAATATTGGAAATCTGATACTGCACACTTTCTTCCTTTCGAAAGATTTACCCATATACCAAATTTGAAGTGTCTATCTCATCACAAAGCATGCTTTCCTATCATTTTACTTTTCGAACGTTTTGGTGTGTGGCACCCCCTTAGTAGAAAATATAGGAAATCTGAAATTGCACACTTTCTTCCTTTCGAACGATTTATCCATACACCAATTTTGAAGTCTCTATCTCATCGCAAAGCATGCTTTTCTATCATTTTACTTTTCAAACGTTTTGATGTGAAGCAACCCCTCTATAGAACATTGACGAAAAATTCGATTTTTCCAGGGGGGTTTATCGAACGATCGACTCGTGTACCAAATTGCAAGCTCTATCTATTCGGGAAGTGCCTAAAAAAGCGTGACAGACAGACAGACAGGCACTTGGCAATTAGTATATATAGATATTTTCTGTTTTAAAGTATATGTCGTGTTTTTGAGATAGTTTGAATCTTATACGAAATGGAACATGAAATATTGTCTTGTGTACCTGAATATTCATAAATATTGAGTCGTCTTTTAAAGTTTTTATATGCTTTATGCATTGAGTGAAAATAGTGGAAAATCAGCTGAAAATGTTCTGTAACATTCCTCTGATTCGGTTGTTTGATGTTGAATATATGTATCGCGTTTGACTTTGATAAGTGTCATGTAACTTTATAAAATTCAGAAAGTTGCTTAGTTCAATGATGCCCAAAGAATGTTTTTCGCCGCAATACATGGATAAAATTCCAGCTTCTGACATTGTGTCAAAAGTCTTTGAAGGGGTTTTTTTGTGTTTTACTTTTATACTGTAAAGTCCAGACCATTTACTTCTCAGATGTATTCTATATTTCAAATGAAATAATATTTTATTTTACAGTGCTAATCGAGGTTCTCAGAAAGTTTGAACTAAATGTTATATTCAAAATTAGAACACAAAATATTTTGTCTGACTCAATATTAAGGAAAATTGAGTGCGCTTCAAAAGTTTTTATCCTCACTATACGCCTTATAAAATGTGTTAAAATACTGAAAAACCAGCTGAAAATATTCTGTAACATTTCTCAGATTCGGTTGCTTGATGTTGAATATATGTTTTACGTTTGACATTCATAAGTGTCATGTAACTTTATAAAACTCAAAAAGTTGTTTAGTTCAATGATGCCCATAGAATGTTTTTGGTAGCAATATATGGATTAAATTCCATCCTCTGGGCATCATGTCAAAACTCTTTGAAGAGTTTCTTTTTTTATACTTTTTTACTGTAAACTTTGATTATTTCTGCAACGAAGCCAAACTTTAACGCATGCAGAATGTTAACACATCAAGCTGTAAGATGAGTTGTATAAGAATTGCTAAATTTTTTAACGTAAAATTTCTTCTCTGGACTGGAATATAGATGATATGAATGAAACATTCATTGGTTTTACATAGAGAAACAGATGATTTTATAGCAGATTTTTTCGATAGAGTTTTAAGCATAGAGTTAATTTACATTTACCCCTCCATGGTTTTAAGTTAAGTAAAATAAATTAGATAGAGAAGCAGAAGATTTTATCTATTGTCTTTTTTGATTTCAAGTTTTAAGCATGGAGTTAGAAAGTACTTTTACCTCAATGGTTTTAAGTTTTTAAGTATAATAAAGCATTGTATTATTGTGATAATTTTAAAAATTTCACCGCTGAATGAAAGGGATGGAATAAAATTGTATGAATAAAAGATTCACTACTTTTATACACTGAGTCAGGCGATTTATATTTCTATGACGTCATTTAAATAAAGTTCATTTTCCCCATGAAGTTTTAAGTTTTCAAATAGAATAAATTATTGTAGTATCATTATAATTTTAAAAATATCACAGCTGAATGTATCAAATTTTAGAGATGTTTAATTAAAATTGCATTGCAGTTAGAAAGCATTTTATAATCAATGCTTTATGCATGATTAATTTTTCTTGTTCACAGATTTTTATAATCAGGAAATTAATGTTTTTTATATATATGTTGATTGCAACAGCTAGTAAAAAAAAATGAAAATGATTTTAATTTTTTTTCTTTTTTTTGCTCTCTCGCTTTATTTAAAACAGTATAGATAAAAAATAAATTACTGTATTCTGAAAAATTTTATTTTTGATATAAACGCATGCTTTGTTGGCCACAACTTAAAAAAAACATTAATACCTCAAAAAACAACTATTGTTACAAATACCAAAAATAACTGCATGCTATATCTCCTGTCTCCGAAGAGAAAATACTGGGGTGGGGCAGCCGAGTGATTAGCGCGTGAGTTTTGCACTCGGAAGACCCGAGTTCGATTCCCTGTTCTTCCTAAACTGCCATCATGTTCACGCGGAGTACAGTAATGTTAAATATGTGGGTTAAAAAGTCCTTCCGAGAGGTTGGTTGTGTGGGAAGTTCGGTATTGTCCCTGTGGATACCGCCCAGCTGGGATCCGATCTAAATTGAGTGCCAATGTAAACGAGATTAGAATTTTGTATTTTGCACGATTTGAGTACGAATTTCATTATATTTTCACTGATTTAAATAACATTGTTTCCTATGGTGAAACATAATATTTAAAGACACTGCATTGAACTTCCTGTGCATCTTATATTTTGTGCTTCTATATATATATCATTAAATTCATAATTTGTACTTTCCTATATACATAGCACAATATATATAAAGTATTGTATGGACTGGGTCGAAAGTTCGCATTTGAGCTTTCGTCAGAAAACCACTTTCATAGCATCCTTGAAGTCGAATTGGTCGTTTTTAAGATGTCTTCTGTGTGTATGAGTATGTGTGCGTTTATATGTGTGTCCATAAGTCTGTGGAGACGATACCCCACGTAAGAATGGAACGTTTCGAACGATATTTGGTATAAAATTTACAATGAGTAAATATTGGTCGTCTATTGATTTCAAATGCAATCGGGCAAAATTCGAGCAAAGAATTTCAATGTCATTCGAAATCTCATAGTATTTCAACATGGCCGCGAAAGATAAAATTTGACGATATTCATGGTTCAATGAGCAATAAGTAACTAAATAGTTTCAATCATTGGTACTAGAAATAGCCGCGATATAATTTCGCTCCTTGTGATGTCATTAGCCTCCCTTGGGGGTAAGTGACTTCCCAAGTGGGATCCATTGGCAGGTATGGTATCAATCAAAAGATCCTTTTGATTGATACCATACTTTTTATCCTTTTAAAGTGAAAAGTATCAGACTATAGTTGAAATTATTTAGACTCACAATACCGATTTTTTAATTTTTTTTCCTGTAAAATTTGACAAAAAAAAAATGAATTCTGGCATGAAGTCGATTTGAGCCAAACTTCAAATAATTAATATTAGAATTTGAGAAAATATTATACTTTCGAAAACCTAATTATCATAGGGAGATTTGCATAGAGAAAACTTTTTGGAATTCGAGCAACTAAAAATAAAATATTCGACATCTCTGATAATGGAACAAGAGCAATATTGGATACTTATTGTCTTGGTCCTGTAGCCAAACAGAGAAACCTAGAGGTTTGCAAAATTTTGCCACCTAGTAGATCTTGATACTCCTGTGATACAGTAGCGCAAATGGTATTTTCATATTTCAGAAATGGCTCTGCGACAAAGCGGCACTTTAACCTTTCTCTACAATGGCGTTGGCGAATAAATTCGCAAATAAAAGTTATTTTCTCGAAGGAGATCCATGGATGATCTACTGTGCTCCAAAGATCAAAAGGGTAAACTTTTGAATCATAATATGAGGAATATTATAACATGATGAGAAGTAAATTGCAGATTGCAACTGTATCAATACTGACTCAATTCAGTTGTTAAAACTATAATGCTGTACGAATTGGTAAATTGTAAAGATATCTATTGATTTGATGTAAACTGTGCTAAAATTTTATATGAAGTATAAAAATTAATAAAATTGTGCGTGATAGAAGTTAGTGCCTGTTTATTGGATAATTTAAGTTAGTTTTAGATTTAATAATCAAATTGCTTTTTAGGAACAACGGGGGATACAATTAACTATGGAGGAATCACTTCGGGAATGTACACAAATTTACGATTAGCGACCATGTTTAACAATAGCAATGTTGACAGTAAATATTAATAAAATTAACATAACCAAATAGTAATTTTGGAACGCCACAATTTCAATTGCAGGAATTGTATATTACATACTAACGAGCGTATAATAAGTTTATCAAGGAATATCAGTTGGAGATATTAGATTTCTAATAGGGATAATCCAGATCCAAGCATGTTATGGGACTCTATACAGTTCTGCTCCTTTTATGGCCTCTGTATTTGCATAGAATGAAATAATGTCGATTTTAATCAAACATACAAACCTGGAAAAATACAAACTAGCGCTTAACTGTTCTATATAAACATTGGTGAACTTTCAAGCAATACTGCACAGTGCATATTCGTACCACGTTTTCTCACAATCGGCCAATTTTTACTTTTTCTACGATTCCAATTCACTGCAGTCCGATTTCAGCGCAGTTTTCTAGCTTACGTTGGGGCAAAATAGTGCACACAAATTATGCGAATTCATGTTTTATATAAAATATACTTTT
The DNA here is from genome assembly GCA_951213105.1 of Amaurobius ferox. Classification (NCBI taxonomy): domain Eukaryota; kingdom Metazoa; phylum Arthropoda; class Arachnida; order Araneae; family Amaurobiidae; genus Amaurobius; species Amaurobius ferox. The sequence goes on along the minus strand of OX578151.1, from coordinate 86,286,223 downwards.
GGAATATTATCGGTTCATATGAACGGTAACAAAATTATATCACTTTTAAATTTTTAGGATCTCATTTTCTGAGGGAATACAGTTATATTTAGAATTAAACCATCTGTTTAAAAATTTAACCCATCCTTCATTTTTATAGTTATTGCAAATGCACGCTATTTCAATTCCTTAAAAAACACCAAATGCTGAAAATTGGACTTGACAAATGTGGATGCGGCCATACTACAAATTGATACGAGTCCCTGTTATTGATAATTAAATTTTTACTATTTTCCGAACTATTAACTTAACTTAATTTAACCGAACTTAAGTTAACAAGTCCCCTCCCCCGGGGTGTACATTGTCAAGCATGGTATCAATCGGAATATTTTTTCAAGTTTTTTAAAGTGAAGGATAACCCGCAATAGTTGTAATAATTTGGACCCCCGATATCGATTTTTGAAACTTTTTTCTTGCGAATTTAAAAAAATGAATTCTGGTATGAAAAATTTGAGTTGAGCCACACCTGAGTTAACATCAATAATAAGCGGAGTTAAATTCAGGAACAAATGCCCTTATACGTGGCAACCAATTAAAGGCACGCAGCTTTACGTTTCATTCCTTTCCGTTCACACACTCTATGATGCTCCACAACAATTTCTTCAAGCTAAATTAACATATGTCTAGTTTGTTGAAGTCTAATTGACACAATGATACATATCAAGCGTATCTCGTGATGCAAGGGCGATAAGTACGATTAAATTCAATGACATTGATTGATAATTTATAGGTTCTGCCGAGAATATGGATACATGCTGAGAGTTTAATAGTACCAGTTAATGTTATTAAAGACTGGTAGAGCTACCCGCCTTATCTGTTTATTTGAATAATACGCATATTCTTAAAGCATTTAAAATTATGCTTTAATTTCGTTATATTCCCTTCTATAATCGTCTGTCTAGGTGACTGCTGGATGTAGGTTGTATTGCAAAATATTGAAACTCAATATAGTCGCCAAACGTAGATATATGTCTGTTATTACAAACATGCCAAAGTAGCAAATCTTACATACCAAAAGAACATATATATATATATATGTCTCTGTGTGTGTATGTGTATGGTCTGTAGCGGGAAATCTTAGCGTCGTACGACCATGACATTTTGTACACATTGATTACACGGAAAGATTCGACTCGACATTATTTTTCTTATTCGAAATCGTTTTTTGTAATTATATATTTCAGTATTTTCCCACAAATTGTTTCGTTAGCGATGGACGATATTGCCACAAAGTTTCAAATTTAACACCATCAAGACCGAAAGATCGAAAAACGTTATTTCCAACGACGTTTGCAGTACATTAGTAAGTCATTTCCTTTGTATTTGAAATTTTTGTAATATACTTTGAAATTTTGCAATTTTTTTGTAACTTTGCATCTGCCATATATATTGTTGCATCTGAAATACTAAGCCCAATTCTATAGTAAGAAATTTCCGTATACATTTTGGGATTTAATTTTTGTTTTCGATTACAGAAGTGATTTTAATTTTGCTGACTTATTAACTGATCTCATAAGGTGATCGCAAAGCAAGGAACACGTCTTCCGCGGAAGTCCCCGTGTTCGAATTTGTTACCGGGGGCTTTTACTGCGCATCCACTCCTAGCAAGATTAATGCCCCGACTTACCGCCCCATCGGTTTTGCTTGTTATTATTTATTTTTAATTTTGTGGAGAGCGATTTCGTTATGCTGAAATTTTGTGGAACGCTGCACTTTTCACTTAAACAAATAATTTTGTATTTCGTTGTGAGTTAGACTGAAACTAATTGGGCGATTTAGAAACTTAGTAGTATTTTTTAAGAAGCGGATGCCTATTTATGACCCGGGCAACTTCGAGTACCCTGTTCCAGTTAATAATGATTACATCATCGAAAACAAAACGAGAAGCTTGAAAAAATTATATTGAAATGGAAAGTGTACATAATAAAAAAAAAAATGTCTGCTGATTAATGTTTATAAAAGATGAGATAATATATATTAAAAAAAGTTAATGAAAAATTGGAGCTACAATAAAATGTAAAAGTCCATATTCAGCAAACATTTTAGATGGTCACCATAAGAGTGCGACAATTTATTTTTTTACTTAGTAAGCATTTACTTACATTCTAAAAATTAAGTTCACCTTATAAATCTTTGTTTCATTTTAGAAAGTTTAGATTTTGAACATATTTTTTCTCTATCTTGCTACTGTGGGAGAAATTCTATTCATGCTATGGCCTCTTTTCTTTTCCCGTCCGACCGACCCAAGGGTTTAAGGTAACTGTTTGGACGATCAAGAAGTGCCGCCTAATTTTGTACGGAACGCAATGGGAGCGGCTTCCACAGGATTCAATAATTGTGAGTGATTCTAACCTTTTGATATGACATATCTTAAGTCGCACGGAGCAAGTGACGCGAGATGAATTGGACGAGAACAACGAACCAACATGCATGCACGTGCACATTCTTTGATTGGGTGTTTAATTGTTGTTTAAATGTACGGAACGTAGTGATCATGCGCAGTTTAAAAATAGGCGCTTTGCCGTGATACCTTTCGTTTTAATTATAGGAATTATGGTTCTTCCAATCTGCGTTCAACTTTACGGACGTATGCAAAATTTCATCTCCCTACCTATTGTAGTTTTTACTCAAATATATCACAAAAAGTATTCATATGCTGAATTTCAAGGGAATGGAAGTTGGACTTCGCTCACTAGTTCATAATTAGACGATGAACAACAAACTTGTAATTATTATTTTTCGTTTGTTTATCTTGTTTTGTTTCCGAGTTCTTCCTCCTATTTCTTAAACTTCCACTAGGGGCACTGCAATCAATTTTATTTGGTTGGCACGGTCAATTTTTCAACAGCTTAGATCATACATTCACGGTCTACTGCACAACAGGAATACATTTTGTAAATGGAAAAGCTATTTATTTATAAACAGTTTTAAATAAAATATTTTCTATTTTAAAGTATATGTCGTGATTTTGAGAAAGTTTGAACTAAATATCATATTCAAAGTGGAACACGAAATATTGTTTTGTGTAACTCAATAGTCATAAATGTTGATTCGTCTTCTAAAATTTTTATCTGCTTTATGCGTTGTGTGAAAGTACTGAAAATTCATCTGAAAATATTCTATAACATTTCTCTGACTCGGTTGTTTGATGTTGAATATATGCATTGCGTTTGACTTTGATAACTCTCACGTAACTTTTTAAAATTCGGAGTTGTATAGTCCAATGATGCACAACGATTATTTTTGCCAGCAATTCATGGATAAAATTCCATTTTCTGACAATGTGTCAAAATATTATTTTAGTTTTTTACTGTAAAGTACAGACGATTTACTTATCAGATGTATTTTATATTTCAAATGGAATAGTATTTTATTTTATAGTGCTAATCGAATTTTTGAGAAAGTTTAGACTAAATGTTATATTAGAAATTAGAACACAGAATATTCTGTCTGACTCAATATTAAGGAAAATTGAGTGCGCTTCAAAAGTTTTTATCCCCGTTATACACCTTATAAAATGTGTTAAAATGCTGAAAACCCAGCTCAAAATATTCTGTAACATTCCTCTGATTCGGTTGTTTGATGTAGAATATATGCATTGCGTTTGACATTGATAAGTGTCATCTAACTTTCTAAAATTCAGAAAGTTATTTAGTTCAATGATACGCAAAGAATGTTTTTAGTAACAATATATGGATAAAATTCCAGCTTCTGGACATTATGTCAAACGTCTTTGAAGGATTTTTTTTTTACTTATTTACTGTAAAATGCAGACGATTTACTTCTCTGATGGATTTCGTATTTAAACTAAAATATTTGGAATCCAAATTCTTAAACGGAATATTTCTAGTACATTTCCCACTAAATCTTTTTCAGGAATCATATTTTTCTATTTTTCGGTGTTCCTTGTCAAGTTTTTAAGCAGTCCAAAAACACTGTAAGGAGAAGCCTACACATTAGTTTTATCTATAGTAGAATAAATCTGCCGATTGTATATAATTAATTGCAGCTCAACTAGCGAAGAATTTTAAAAGTTAGAATATGAACTCGGGAACAAACCAAGATAGACGGAAAAAGCCAATAACAAATTTAGAGTCTTGACCAATTAGTATGAATAGAAAATAAAATTATTACAGAACACATTTATTCGACACAATATGATTGTCTGACAAATCTCTGTCGTATTCAGAAATGATACAATAAACATCACCCCTTCAGTTGCAGACAATGCACATTTGAGTTCCTGAAATAAACTTACAGTGCATTTTGACAATCATTGCAGGTGCCACCGAGGTTCTGGTGATACAACATTTTGAGATGTATATATTGCCTTCTATATATGCGTTTCGTTCTTTCCTGGTGTCGATTTGTACTAAATAGAACACATTTTACAACGTTGCCATTGTCTAATTACCTTTATCGCATTTTGTTGACAAGTTCGTTATCCTAACTTCTTCGATTCGATTCTCCGCTAGAGACACTGCAGTCACTTTTTTATATGGTATGGTCGCTTTACTGTGGAGAGACCTAATGTTTACGATCATGGACCATTTCTTACAAATTTATTGAGGAACTAAAAAACTTTACTAAAAACCCTTATAAGATAAAATGTAGGTAGTGAGAGGACTAAGGGATCCAATGTTGCTCATTGATGTTTATTTACTAACACTGAATAACTGATTTATCATAAACTAGATAGTGCTGTATTATGAAAGCAACTTCGTGAGTTCCTCCAGTGAATCAGTACAGCCGGTGATAGTTACAACAGGTATGACACTGCACCAATTGGAACAGAAAAATTAAAATAAACTGTTTTAATTAATAAATATAAGTTGCAGTTTTTATTTTCGCCTAGTCGATTACACATATTTTATATTTATGTAATTTAGTCTGCATTACGTTAAAGGATGCTTAGGTTTCAATATTTTAGTGCTTATTGTGTCTCTGTTTGGTGCCATTGTTCCATGAATTACGCTCAATGTTAAAAATGACGCTTGGAGCTTGCAGACCATGTGTAAATCACGTCAGTGGACTATGGGGTAATACAGAGTATTTCAAGTAACAAAGTTCACTGTATTGTAGTCACGAATACTCCCTAACAAGTAACTCAATTTGCATACGAAAGACCTAGAAATCGTGCTACAAAAGCAGGAAATGATATTAAACTGCTAGTTTTATAAATCAACAGAACTGCAATACATTTATATAATATTTTCCTACCGAAAGAGAAAATATCAGAAACGTCAGCTGCTTTGAAGCAACGTATATCTTCACCGAGCTAAGAGAACTCTGAGCAACAGAGGTTTAAGAGTTTAAAGCATTGCTATTCTACTGAAGGGGGAATTTTTGCCAGCTGCGAGACCTATCTGTGATCCAACGGCCTATTTTTAGTCCTTCAGATTCCCGGGATGTGTGTTTGAATGCCTGAATATGTTGCCGAGTCCACTTCGGCAATAGTAATTTGCAATTCCGGCACAGGAGCTCAACGGTAATAAGCCGGCTGATCTGCACGAAGATACGTAGTTCGATTCTCGGACGGTGCAGCAATGTTCTTTACAATAGGGCCGGAAAAGATCAGCTCTGTAGGTAGTCAACGATATCGGAGGTCTGAAGACTCACATAGTGGGTTTAGAATAACTAGTTGCACGGCAGGGAAAGGACACCTCCTGCACTCAGGAGGCACACAAGGTCTACTATCCCGTCAAACGAACATTTATTTAGGTGTAAAACGATAAAAATTGATGAAAAATATTATGGTTAAACAGACAGGTTTACAAAATGCTTGAACTTGACAAGTATGCCCATTTTTCAAAAATGGGAAAGGGGTTATTGCGAATATAGATAAAAAAGTCATTGAAAAATAAAATTTAAAGTAAGGTATATTAACATAATGAAAAATAGATTAAAATTAAAGAATATAATAAAATTTTAAAAGTAAAATCTAGAAAATATATAAAAAAAACATGGAAATGGAAACAAAATTAGGTACATAGAAAACAAAAACAGGAATTTAAGAAATTTAGAATAAAATTTAGAAAAATACAAATAAATAGGGTCAAAAGAAAGAGAAAGATCCGAGAAAATAAGAACACTTAACATAGTTTCTTTTAAACAGAAAATGTGAAGGAAACACAAAAAGTCCATATAAGTTAATGAAAATCAAATAAAGGGATTCATTGATCAAAATTAATTGAGAACAGAATCTACTCATAAGTTTAGGTCACTTTATTAGAAATTTCCATGGCAACAAGAATACAGTTTTTAATTTTATCTACTGAAAAGGGATTTGAACGAACTTTAGAGAGCCAAATTGGTTTATCAGAGGTGGAGGATTGCAAAGACGAAATTTTTTAGAAAAAATAGATAGCCTAGCAAGGATTCAATGGACTCTGGTAGATTATATGACGGTTTGAAATCGGGAACTCAACGGCCACACCGAAAGTTAACCTGGAGGATAAAAGAAGCAGCAAGAAGCTAAACTAAGAACAAAATTAAGTGAAGGTGGTCAATCGAATTGTCAGTTGCACACCAATCTGATGTTGGAGAGTTGAGAATACAGAGTTTACTTCGACAATAAGTGCTTACCTCAACGGTAGAACATCGGCTGGCCAGTACGAAAGTCAATAGTTCAATTCCCAGTTGGAGAAGCAAGGTTCTTGCAAGGTGAAGCAAGGTGCAGTGTATGCAACATTGTGTTTTAGTAATACAAACATGCTATATATACACACGTTAGTATTGGAAAGAAGATAATTGCATTGCAGTAAAAATAATTTTCTTAATGCCCCGATTTTTCACTGCGACAATTTTTTACTGACTCGATTATCTTATCGTGGAATAAAAGGTAACTGCTTTGTGGCACACATAATCTTTTCTTATGGCCCTTACATATGTAGATTATTTTATGCTGACTCGTACATAATAAGCGAAAAATCGATCCATGGATGTTTTTGTCTGCAACTGTAGCTTGATTCTAACTTTGGGACCTAGTAGGCGGGTTCTGTTAGTTGAAAGTTTGTGCAGCCGTATCAAATTAAATATACGTATTCGTGCACGAAGACATATGTGCAGTCTATTTCTCTTGCTACAACATGGAAGAATTTAATCACATTTTGTGCGATTTTTATATATTTATTACTAAATCAATTTCTAAAATAATAATTATGTGCTCTAAATAGAGTTTCTAGATTTCTTGTTTCTCAGAAAATTAATTTTCGGACAGAATGATTTAGAAATTTTTACTCTTAACAAATAATTTCAAGAAAGTTTTAAAATATAAACTATTCCATACGATTTAAATGGTGAACTTTTGTTTTACTTTACCATTGCATTCCACTTGTAATATATTACTTTAATTATTTCTGATGTTTGAAAATTTACACATTGCGAAACATTTTAGCCTTGATATACGTCTAACAAAATGTGTGAAAATATAAAGGAACTGAAAATATTCTGAATAAAATACATTCTACTGATTTGTTTGACAGATATCAAATATATAACATGTTAAACGTTGGCATAGTGTCATGTGATTCTAGAAATTCCACATAGTTGTCTTCAACAACGACTAGAGTAAAAACGCGTTCTGGTAGAAATTCTTACATAAAATTCTAATACTAGAACATCTTGACAAAAATCTTGGCAGTTTCTCAGTTTTTCTTTAGTTTGGAGTTCATTTACTTCTAAAGCTGCTTTTTTATTTTAAATAAAAATGCATAGTTTACAAGTATGTACCAAAAATATTTTACTATCTATATAAATAAAATTGAAAATCTGTCTGTCTGTCTGTTTGCCCCATCATCGCGGGAGAACGGCTGAACCGAATTTGATGAAATTTGGTGGGTAGCCTTGAAATTGCCCCCCATAAATTTAGTTCATGTTTCGAGTTACTAAGACCAGGGGTTGTCGAGATATTAATGAAAAACGGAACTTTTTCCTATGAGTTATACTCTCCAACTCCGTGGTTTATTCAAACGGAAAGGATGAAAATCGTTTGTTTAAAACGGCGAAATGAAATAAAACTTTATTTCCGAGTTTGGTGCAGGATTTTTGCATTAATTAGTCACTATCGGAAAACACGAATTGTTTGAAACATGAATTTAAATGGAAAAATCTACCTCCGTGGTTATATTTCACAAGCTTTTACTCAACGATTAAAAGTATAAAGAAATCAAAATGGCTATTTAATTTCGCATTTTATGAGGAAGATTCTATCTTATATCATGTTGCTCGGCAACGGAATGAAATTAAATGTGTTGTTAATATTTATTATTATTTTTTCTATTTGAATAATAAATAAATGGATGTAAAAATATATTTTTAAATGAAAGGTTTGGTTGTTCTTTTAATTATATAAATTGCGAACTGCGTACATCATTTTCATTTATTTTAGCAAAGAGGTTTCCAGCTCATATATTGTGTTTAGCTAATAAACTCATACATTGTGTTTACCCAATAAATTCATTTAGCCGATTGTTGAAGCAGAAAAAGAGTAGAACGGCTGTATCTTATAATACAATTTTAGTGTTTTCATTTAGTATATACAAACGGGGTCAGAATATTTTATTCCTCAGATCTGCAAATTTAGAGCTACGAGTTTAGCGGAATATTTCTAAATAACTTGGTAACTTTTCTTAAACTTTACCAAATTAGCGGAAATGTTTCCAAATTTATAAAAATGACGCAAATCAATGATTTGTTTTTTTAGAATAGAGTACTGAAATGATGTTCCGGTAGCATTTGTCGGACAGTCCATCCATCCTACTTAGTAACGCATTTAACGAATTTTTTTAATATCACCAAATTGATAAACATATTTGTGAGTCCATAAAAATATCATAGAATTGATAAAATCGCGCTTAATAAATGAAAATAATTGTTTTTTCTTAAGCGATAGTATTGTGATAATGTTTCGTCAATTTGTCGCAAAAGGGGACTATCTGTTCTATAGTCCCACTTGGCGATAAATTTGGGGATTTTTTAAGTTATCTCTAAATTGACTAAAATGTCGCCAAATCTTCCATGGAGGTCGCATTATTCAGATGATATGATTTCCATCAATTTATTTGAAGCAAATGGTATCATGTCGCTTAGCAACGGATCCAATGTGTTATGCGGCATACGATTTTATATTAAATCTTTTCCGATTTGAAAAATAAAGATATGTATATAAAATAAATTTCATTGACATTGCATTTTGACTGGATAATATCAATTACGGTCTTCAGGTTTAAACATTATTATTATTGATATTTTCGGGGACTTTTGATTCAGGGATTATTGATATTTTCAAGTTATTATGACATTGTTTTATTATGACGAAAATTGTTGAAACTCATATATAGTACGTTGTACGTAATCTTCTAGAAATGCATTATATCTTCTAATCTACGAGAATATAAGTAGTACAGGTATATTGGCATATATTTAGATATATAGTGGCATATATTGGAATCAATTACGACCTTCTGGTAAAAGATTACGGGGATTATTGATATTTTCAATTTATTACGTCATCTCCTTTATTCTGGCAAATATTTGTGAGACTCATATTGTAATACGGGTAATCTTCTACTAACACACTGGCATATTTTCTAATCTACGACAATATATGTAGTTCGGGGTTGCATATAATGATTCAATTCCTTTTTTTTTGTAAATTTGCTTATAAAAGGGGTCAGGATGTTTTATTCTTCAGATCTGCCCGTGAAGATAATTTTGCATAGTGAGAACAGATATTCTTAAACTTCTCTTTATGAGCAATAAATTTAATATTTTAACAGAATTTGTTCATGATTGCGAATTATAAGTTTCTTTATATTATATACTCCGTACGAAGAACGGGTATGCTGCTAGTATTATATATAAAGTTTTGAAATAATTCATGTGTTAGCTGGATTATATTAAAAATATTCATCTGCTTTGCATACTTAGCGAAATCAATAGTAGTATAGTTACAAGTAAATTTAATTTTTAACTCTTTGCAACATAGTTGAAAAGAGTTTTTTACTTTGTTCATTCTTTCTGTCTGTCCATTCGCACGATAACTGCTGTGAAATGACTATCAAAATGAAATTTTAGTATGTTCTTGAGACTGTCTTTGGGACATATGGGGATGTAACTGAATAATAATTATCACATAATCAGGTTTGGATTGAATCCGGTTTGAAAAAATTAAATACATTGCACCTTAATGGATCAAATTTTCAAAAAAAAAAAAAGAAAAAAAAATTGAGTGAAATTAAAATTTAGAACTTGATTCGGAAATTTTAGGAAATATTCACAATATCCCATAACATATATAAAAAATGTCAGCAAAATGTGTTCGGTAGCTTCTAAAATAAAAATTAAAATAATAATTGCACATATGAAGGGGTACAGTCACCATTCTTCAAAATAAAATATGGCATCCATTTTTCTTCCAAGGGTCAAAACCGTGATTTTTAAAGTTATTTTTAATTTATATTTAGAGTTGAATCCGTCCTATAATCGCTTTATTTCTGTAACTCTTTAATTTGTGTGCATCTATATTCATCCCCAACGCAATTACATTAATTTTGAGTTTAAATGATCATCAATCTTTGATTATTTCTACAACGAAGCCTAAGTTTAACGTATACAGAATTTAAACACACCAAGCTGTAAGATGAGTTGTATAATAATTGCTGAATTTTTTTAATTCAAAATTATTTCTCTGGAATCTGGAATACAGCTGATATGAATGAAACATTCATTAATTTTAGATAGAGAAGCAGACGATTTTATGATACTGTATTTTTCGATTTCAAGTTTTAAACATGGAGTTAGTTTAGTTAAAGTAATTTCACCTCAATGGTTTTAAGATTTTAAGTAAAATAAATTATTGTATTATTGTGATAACTTTAAATATATCACCGCTGAATGAAAGGGGTGGTATAAAAGTGTATGAATAAAATATTTAATATTTTTATATAGAACCAGGCGATTTATATTTCGATGACGTTATTTAAATAAAGTTCCTATTTTTCGATGACGTTTTAAGGTCTCAAATATAATAAATTATTGTAGTATTGTGGTAATTTTTAAAATATCACAAGCGAATAAATCGAATTTTAGAGATGTTTAATAAAAATTGCATTGCAGCTGGAAAGTGTTTCATAATCAATGCTTTATGCATGATTAATCTGTCTTGTTTACAAATTTCTATAATCAGGAAATTAATGGTTTGGATGTATATGTCGATTGCATCAGATAGTAAAAAAATGATTTTAAGTTTTTTTTTTTTGCTTTCTCGCGTTATTTAATGTAGTGTAGATAAATAATAAATCACTGCATTCTGAAAATATTTAATTTTTGATATAAGCACATGCTCTGTATGTTGGGCACAACTTAAAAAAAAATTAGTATCTCAAAAAAAAAAATTGTTACAAATATGAAAAATAACTTCATGCTATATATCTTCTGTCTCCGAGGGGAAAATACTGGTGTGGGGCAGCCTAGTGATTACCGCGTGAGGTTTGCACTCGGACGACCCGAGTTCCATTCCCGGCTCTGCCCAAACTGTCATCGTGTTCACGCGAGTACAAGGACGTAAAATATGTGAGTCAGAAAGTCCTTCCGAGAGGTTGGTTTTATGAGAAGGAGGGTACTGTCCCTGTGGACGCTGCCCAGCTTGGTTCCGATCTAAATTGAGTGGCACTGTCCCCAATTTGGAAATTCGCATTTTCCACGATTTGAGTACGAATTTCAATAAATTTTCACTGATTTAAATACCATTGTTTCCTATGGTGAAATATAATATTTTAAGGGACTGCATTGAACGTCCAATGCTTCTTATATCCTCTGCTTCTATATATATATCATTAACTTCATTCTTTGTACTTTTCGTATATACATAGTGCAATGTATATAAAGAAAGTATTGTAAAGACTGGGTCTAAAGTTCACATTTGAGTTCTCGACAGAAAACCACGTTTCAAGCTTCCCTGAAGTCGTATTGATCATTTTTAAGATGCCTTCTTTGTGTATGAGTATGTATGTTTATGCCTTCTTTGTGTATGAGTATATATGTTTATGCCTTCCTTGTGCATGATTATGTATGTTTATGCCTTCTTTGTGTATGAGTATGTATGTTGTGGACACACTTGTGTCCATGTGTCTGTGGAGACGATATCTCACGTAAGAATAGAACGTTTCGAAAGATAATTGGTATAAAATTTACAAAGGGTATATATTGGTATTCAAATGCAATCCAGCAAAATTCGAGCGAAGACTTTCAATTTCATTCGAAATTTCGTAGTATTTTAACAGGACAGCGAAAAATAAAATATGACAATTTTTATGGCTAAATGATCAAAAAGTAACTAAATAGTTCAATCATTGTTACGAGAAATAGCCTCGATATAATTATGTTCTTTGTGAAGTCATTAACCTCCCTTGGTGGGGGGAGTGACTTCCCTGGTCGGAGGGGTCCATTGCCAAGAATGGTATCAATCAAAAGATCCTTTTGATTTATACCATACTTTTCACCCTTTTAAAGTGAAAAGTATAACATTATAGTTGTAATCATTTGGACTCACAATAAAGATTTTTTAATTTTTTTTCCTGTAAAATTTGAAAAAAAACTGAATTCTGATATGTTAAAGACAATTTGAGCCACACTTCAATTAATTAATATTTGACATTGAAAAAATATTATACTTTCGAAAACCTAATTATCGTAGGGAGATTTTCAGAAAGGAAATGTTTTGGAATTCGTGCAACTAAAATATAATATTAGTCATCTCCGATAATGGAACAAAGGCAATATTGGATACTTTTTGTCTTGTTCTTGTAGGCAAACAGAGCAACCTAGGGGTTCGCAAAATTTTGCCACTTAGTAGATCTTGATACTTCTGTGATGCACTAGACCAAAAGGTATTTTCATACTTCAGAAATGTCTCTGCGACAAGGCGGCACGTAAACCCTTCTCTACAATGTCGTTTGCGAATAAATACGTAAAACAAGTGTTTATCACGAAGGAGATCCATGGATGATCTAGTGTGCTCCAAAGATAAAAAAGATAAACTTTTGAATCATAATAAGAGGAGTATTATACCATGATGAGAAGTCAATTGCAGATTGCAACTGTATCACTACTGACTCAATTCAGTCGTAGACATTATAATGCTGTACGAATTAGTAAATTGTAAAAATATCTATTGATTTGATGTAAACTGTGCTAAAATTTAATATGAAGTATAAAAATATAATAAAGTTGCGTGTGAGAAAAATTAGTGCCTGTTTATTGGATAATTTAAATTACTTTTAGATGTAGTAATCAAATTGCTTTTTAGGAACACCGGGGAACATAATTAACTTTGTAGGGGGGATCACTTCGGCAATGTACAAAACTTTACGATTAGCGGCCATGTGTAACAATAGCAATGTTGAAAGTAAATATTATTAATATTAACATAACCAAATAGTAATTTTTTACGCCACAATTTCCATCACATGAATTATATATTTCATACTATTGAGCGTATAATAAGTATTTCAAGAAATATCAGTTGTAGATATTAGATTTCTAATAGGGATAATCCAGAACCAAGCATGATATGGAACTCTATAGAGATCTGTCCCTTTTATGGCCTCTGTATTTATGTAGAATGAAATAAAGTTAATTGTATTTAAACATACAAACCTGGAAAAGGCCACACTAGTGCTTAACTGTTCTATGTAAACATTGGTGAACTTTCAAGCAATAGTACACAGTCGATATTCATACCACATTTTCTCACAATCGGCCAATGTTATTTGCTCTACCCATTCCAATTCACTGCGGTCTGATTTCGGAGCAGTGTTCTAGATTTCATCTATAGAAATCATCGAATTACTGTATAAGCGAAATCATGTTTTATATAAAACATACCTTTGCAATATTATCGGTACATATGGACGGTGGCACAATTATTTCACTTTTAAAATTTTGTGGTATCATTTTCTAAGAAAATACAATTAAATTTAAAATAGAAAAATCTGTTTAAAAATTTAATCGCAATCTTCAATTTTATAGTTACTGCAAATACATGCTATTTCAATGCCCGAAAAATCTCCAAATGCTGAAAACGGGACTAGAAAAATGTGGGGCCTGCCATAATAGAAATTGACACAAGTCATTGTTATTGAAAATTAAATTTTTTCTATATTCCGAACTAGTAAATTTACTTAATTTAACCGAACTTAAATTAACAAGTTCCTCCTGTTCCTCCCTCGGGGTGCCCTTTATCTTATACTAGATGACGTTGTATTATTGAAGTAACTGCATGAGCGCCTCCTGTGAATCAGTACAACTGATGATAGTTCCAAAAGCTACGACAATGCACGAATTGGAACAGCAAAATTAAAATAAACTGTGGTAAGTAATAAATGAAAGTTGCAGTTTTTATTTTGGCCTAGTCGATTACTTATATTTTATGTTTAAGTAATTTAATCTGCGTTACATCAAAGACTGCTTAGGTTTCAATATTTAGTGTCTCTGTATTTATGTCAGTGTTCCATGAATTACGCTTAATGTTAAAAATGGTGGGGGTGGTGCTTGCTGATCATGTGTATGTAACGACAGTGGAATATGGGACAATACAAAATATTTCAAGTAACATAGAGCATTGTGTTTTAGTCTTGAATACGAATTAACAAATAAGTCAATTTCCGTAGGGAAGACATCGAAATCGTGCTAAAACTGCAGTAAACTGCTATTTTTAACACTTTACAACAAAGTTGAAAAGTGTTTATAACGTTGTTCATTCTGTCTATCAGTCTGTCTGTCTGTCTGTCCGTTAGCACGATAACTGCCGTAAAAATGACTTAATCAAAATGAAATTTTAGTATGTTGTTCAGACGGTCTGTAGGACCTATGGGAATATAAATGCATAATATCACCCAATTAGCTTTGGATTGAACCCGGGTTGGAAAAATGAAATACATTGAGCCCTATGGGACCTAGTTTTTCAAACATTTTTTAAGCGGATTTCAAATTCACAAATTGCTTCCAAGATTTTAGGTACTATTCAAATTGTTCCATAAAATATATAAAAAAAAATCAGCGAAATATATTCAGCAGTTTTTTAAATAAAAATTAAAATAATAATAACAACTCTTATATGAAGCGATCACGTGACCATGATATGAAAAGATCACGTGACCCACTTCAAAATGATATATGGCATCCATCTTATCTCAAAATTGTGATTTATAAAGTCCTTTTCAATTCATATTTAGTGTTGTATCCATCCTTAAACCAATTTATTTTTGCTTAAATTCTGTGCATCTACATACTGAAACAACCCAATTACAATATATTTGAGTTTAAATGCTCATCCAAATTTGATTATTTCTACAACGAAGCCTATTTTTCACCTATGTAAAATGTAAACAGCAAAATATATAGAATGAGTTGTATTAGAATTGCTGTATTTCTTTAACAAAAAATCATTTAGTTCATGAGTCTGCATAGCTGATATGAATGAAATATTCATTGATTTTACAAATTTAAGGATGATTTTTTTCGATGAAGTTTTGCGCATAGAGTTTAATTACTTGTAGCTCCATGGCCTTTATTCTTAAATAAAATAAATTATTATAGTATTGTGATGAATGACATGAATGGGAAATTATTTATGAATGAAATGCTACTTTTATAAAGAGATCCAGGCGTGTTATTTTTTCTATGACGTGATTTGAATGAATTTCAGTTGTTTTCGATGAAGTTTTTAAATATAATAAATTATCGAAGTATTATGATAATTTACAAAATATTACTAAGGAATGCATCGCATTTTAGAGATGGTTAAACCAGGCAATTTATACTTCAATGCCGTCATTTGAATGAAGTTCATGTTTTTCGATGAAGGTTTAAGTTTTCAAATATAATAAAATGAGGTAGTATTGTGATAAGTTTTAAAATATTACCGAGGAATGTATTGCATTTTAGACATGTTTAAATAAAATTGCATTGAAGTTGGAAGGTTTTTCATAATCAATGCTTTAAGCATGATTGATCTTTCTTGTTAAAATTAACTGCACTGCAAAATATATATACGAGATTTTCTTACTGAAAGAGAAAAGATCAGAAAAGTCAGCTGCTTTCTTGCAAGAAACATATTTCCACGGAGCTAAGAGAACTGTGAAGAACAGTGGTTCTAGAGTTTGAAGCATGGATATTCTTTCTACTCAAGGGGGAATTTCTATCAGCTGCGAGGCCTATCTGGGTTCTAACGACATATTTTCTGTCCGTCAGATTCCCCGGGTGTGTGTTTGAATGCCTGAATGTGCTGCCGAGTCCACTTTGGCAATAGTGTCTTGCAATTCCTTCACAGGATCTCAACGGTAAAAAGTCGGCTGATCTGTACGAAGATCCGTGGTTCCATTTTAGGTTGGCTCGGCAATGTTCTTTGCAATGCCGCAGGAAAAGATCAGCCCTATAGGTTAGTGCAACTATATCGGGGGTCTAAAAGAGACCCTAGATAGACTAGCAAGGATTCGGTGGACTCTGGTAGTTGATACGCCAGTTTGAAATCTGGAGGTCAACGGCCAGGATGGAAATTAACCTGGAGGATAAAAATAGCAGCAAGAAGCTAACATAAAAAATAAATTAGCTAAAGGTGTTCTGTCAAATGGTCAGTTGCACACCAATCTGATATTGGAGAGTGGATAACGCAGAGTTCACTTAGATATGTACTTGCGATTCTGTACCAGTTGATCAGTGGTAGAGCATCGGCTGGCCAGTACGAAAGTCCATAGTTCGTTTCCCGGTTGGAGAAGCAAGGTTATTTGCAGTGTACGCAACATTGTGTATGCAAACATGCTTTATACACCCTCGTTGACATGGGAAAGAAGATAACTACATTGTAGTAAAAAGCAATTTTTTTAATGCCTCGATTTTTCACTGCCACAATTTTTTACTGACTCGATTATCCTATCGTGGAATAAAAGATAACTGCTTTGTGGCGCACATAATCTTTTTTGTGGCCCTTGCTTACGTTGATTTTTTATGCTGACCCGTATATAACAAGCGAAAATTCGATCCATGGATGTTTTTGTCTGCAACTGTAGCTTCATTCTAACTTTGGGACCTAGTAGGCGGGTTCTGTTAGTTCAAAGTTTGTGCAGCCGTATGAAATTAAATATACGTATTCGTGCACGAAAACATATGTACAGTTTATTTCTCTTGCTACATCATGGAACAATTTAATCTCATTTAGTACAATTTTTATATAATTATTACTAAAACAATTTCCAAAATAGTAGTTATTTGCTCTAAATAGAATTTCTAGATTTCTTGTTTCTCAGAAAATTAATTTTCGGACAGTATGATTTAGAAATTTTTACTCTTAACAAATAATTTCAAGAAAGTTTTAAAATATAAGCTATTACATACAATTTAATTAGTTAAGTTGTGTTTTACTTTACCATTGCATTCCATTTTTAATATATTACTATAATTATTTCTGATGTTTGGAAATTTACGCATTACGAAACATTTTAACCTTGATATACATCTAATAAAATGTGTGAAAATATTAGAAACGGAGCTGAAAATATTCTGAATAAAATACATTCAACTGATTTGTTTGACAAATATCACATGTATAACATGTTAAACGTTGGCATAGTGTCATGTAACTCCGGAAATTCCACATAGTTGTCCACAACAACGACTAGAGTGAAACTTGTTCTGGAAGAAATTCTTAAATAAAATTCTAATACTAGAACATCTTGACAAAAATTTTAGCAGTTTCTTATAATTTACTTTAGTTTCGAGTTCATTTACTTCTAAAGATGGTTTTTATTTCAAATAAAATTGCTTAGTTTCCAAGAAAGTACAAAAAATATTTTACTATATTATATACACGATTTTGAATTAATTTATGCATTAGTTGGACTGTATTAAAAATATTCTTCTGCTTTGCATACTAAGCGAAATTAATAGTGGTGCAGTTATAATAAATTCAATTTTTAACACTTTACGACATAGTTGGAAATTGCTTATGACTGTGTCCATTCCTTCTGTTTGGCCATTCTCACGAAAACTGCCGTGAAATGACTTTATCAAAATGAAATTAATGTATGTTGTTGAGACTGTCTTTGGGACAAATGGGGATATAACTGAATAATAAATATCACATAATTAGTTTTGGATTGAACTCGATATGAAAAATTAAATGCATTGCAACCTAAGGGATCTAATTTTCCCAAAAAATGTTATGCGAAATTAAAATTCAGAAATTGATTAGAAAAGTTTAGGAAATACTTAAATTATCCCATAACATACTATATAAAATATTTCAAAATAAGATCAGTAATTTTTAAAATAAAAATTAAAAAAATAATTGCGCATATAATATATGAAGGGATTACGTGACCCTTCTTCAAAATAAAATGTGGCATCCATTATTCTTCCAAACGTCAAAATCGTGACTTTTAAAGTTCTTTTTAATTAATATTTAGAGTTGAATCCGTCTTAACACCGCTTTATTTTTGTGCATTTATAATTCCTGTGCATCTATATTTATCGCCAACGCAATTACAATATTTGTGAGTTTAAATGTTCATCAAACTTTGATTATTTCTACAACGAAGCCTAATTTTAACATATGCAGAATGCAAACATATCAAGCTGTAAGATGAGTTGTATAAGGATTGCTGAATTTCTTAGCTCAAAATTATTTAACTCTGGAGTCTGGAATACAGCTGACACGAATGAAACATTCATTGATTTTAGATAGAGAAGCAGACGATATTATAGTACTGACTTTTTCGATTTCAAGTTTTAAACATGGAGTTAGAAAGTACATTTACCCCAATGGTTTTAAGTTTTTAAGTAAAATAAATTATTGTATTATTGTGATAATTTTAAATATATCACCGCTGAATGAAAGAGGTGGTATAAAAGTGTATGAATAAAATATGCACTACTTTTATATACAGAACCAGGCGAGTAAATTTCGATGACGCCATTTCACCAAAAAGTTTATTTATTTAGATTAAGTTTTAACTTTTCATGTATAATAAATTATTGTAGTATTGTGAATATTTTAAAAATATCACAGCTGAATGAATCGAATTTTGAGATGTTTAATTAAAATTGCATTTCTGATGGAAAGTGTTTCATAATCAATACTTTATGCATGATTAATCTTTCCTGTTTACAGATTTTTGTAATAAGGAAATTCATGATTTGAGTATATATGTCGATTGCATGAGACAATGGAAAAATGATTTTTTTTTTGCTTACTCGCGTTATTTAATATAGTGTAGATAAATAATAAATTACTGAATTCTGAAAAGATTTGATTTTTGATATAAACACATGCTTTGTTGGCCCCAACTTAAAAAAAAATTAATATCTCAGAAAAACAATGCTGTTACAAATACGAAAAATAACTTCATGATATATCTCCTGTCTCCGAGGAGAAAATACTGGGGTGGGACAGCCTAGTGATTAGCGCATGAGGTTTGCACTCGTAGACCCGAGTTCGATTCCCGTCTCTGCCCAAACTGTCATCGTGTTCACGCGGAGTACAGGGACGTTACTTATGTGGGTCAGAAAGTCCTTCCGACAGGTTGGAAGGAGTGTACTGTCCCTGTAGATGCTGCCCAGCTGGTTTCCGATCTAAATTGAGTGCCACTATCCCAAATTTCTAAAATCGCATTTTCCCCGATTTCAATACGAATTTCAATAAATGTTCACTGATTTAAATACCATTGTTTCCTATGGTGAAATATAATACTTGAATAGACTGCATTGAACGTCCTATGCTTCTTATATCCTCTGCTTCTATATATATCATTAACTTCATTATTTGTACTTTCCCTATATACATAGTACAATATATAGAGAAAGTATTGTAAATACTGGGTCGAATGTTCGCATTTGAGTTTTCGATAGATAACCACGTTTCAAGCATCCCTGAAGTCGAATTGATCGTTTTTAAGATCGCTTCTCTGTGTATGAGTGTGTGTGCTTATATGCGTGTCCATGAGTCTGTGGAGACGATATCTCACGTAAGAATGGAGGATATTTGGTATAAAATTTACAATGAGTATATATTGGCAGTCTATTAATTTCAAATGCAATTGGACAAAATCCGACCGAAAACTTTCAATGTCATCCCACATTTCATAGTATTTTAACATGGCAGCGAAAGATAAAATTTGACGACATTTATGGCTCAGTAATCAATAAATAACTAAGTAGTTTCAATCACTGTTACGAGAAATAGCCGCGATATAATTTTGTTCTTTGTGATGTCATTAGTCTCCCTTGGGGGGAGGGGAGTGACTTTCTCGGTGGGAGGGGCCCATGGCCAAGTGTGGTATTAATCAAAAGATCTTTTGATTGATACTAAACTTTCCACCCTTTCAAAGTGAAAAGTATGACATTATAGTTGTAATTATTTGGACTCACAATACCGATTTTTTAATATCTTTTCTTATAAAATTTGAAAAAAAAAAGGAATTCTGGAATGAGGAAGTCGATTTGAACCACAGTTCAATTAATTGGTATTAGAAATTGAAAAAATATTTTACTTTCGAAAACATAATTATCGTAGGGAGATTTTAATAAAGGAGTTTTTTTGGAATTCGAGCAACTAAAAATATAATATTCGACATCTCCAATAATGGAACAAGGGCAATATTGTGTACATATTATCTTCTAGAGGTTCGCAATTTTTTTTTCCCTTGTAGATCTTGATACTCCTGAGATACAGTAGCGCAAATGGTATTTTCATACTTCAGAAATAGCTCTGCGACAAGGCGGCACGTAAACCCTTCTCTACAATGTGGTTTGCGAATAAATACGTAAAACAAGTGTTTATCACGAAGGAGATGCAAGGATGATCTAGTGTGTTCCAAAGATAAAAAAGGTAAACTTTTGAATCATAACAAGAGGAGTATTGTAACATGATGAGAAGTCAATTGCAGATTGCAACTGTATCACTACTGACTCAATTCAGTCGTAGACATTATAATGCTGTACGAATTAGTAAATTGTAAAAATATCTATTGATTTGATGTAAACTGTGCTAATATTTAATATGAAGTATAGAAATTAATAAAGTTGTGTGTGAAAAAAATTAGTGTCTGTTTATTGGATAATTTAAATTAGTTTTAGAATTAATAATCAAATTGCTTTTTTGAAACACCGGGGAACACAATTAATAACGGGGGGATCACCTAGGTAATGTGCTAAAATTAACGATTAGCTTCCATGTTTAACAATATCAATGTTGAGAGTAAATATTAATGAAATTAACATAGCCATCAGTAATTTTTATACGCCAATTTCCATTGCAGGAATTGCATATATCATACTAACGAGCTTATGAATTTTTTCATGGAATATCAGTTGGAG
This sequence comes from Amaurobius ferox, assembly GCA_951213105.1. Taxonomy (NCBI): domain Eukaryota; kingdom Metazoa; phylum Arthropoda; class Arachnida; order Araneae; family Amaurobiidae; genus Amaurobius; species Amaurobius ferox. The sequence goes on along the minus strand of OX578151.1, from coordinate 86,264,812 downwards.
ATATTAGATTTCTAATAGGGATAATCCAGAACTAATCATATTATGGAACATGTATACAGATCTGCCCCTTTCATGGCCTCTGCATTTACGTAGAATGAAATTAAGTCAATTGTATTCAAACATGGAAAAGGAAAAACTAGCACTTAACTGTTCTATATAAACATTGGTAAACTTTCAAGCAATAATACACATTGGATACTCGTATCCTGTTTCCTCACAATCGGGCAATCGTCATCTGTTCCACCGATTCCAAATCACTGCTGTCTGATTTCAGAGCAGTTTTCTAGCCATCTTTTGGGTTGTTTAGTTACATACTGGTTACATATAAAATCATATTTTATATAAGATATACTTTGGAAATATTATCGGTACATATGAAAGGTAACAAAATTATTTCACTTTTAAATTTTTGGGATCTCATTTTCTAAGGGAATACAATTAAATTTAGAATGAAACCATCGGTTTAAAAATCTAACCCGTCCTTCAATTTTATATTTATTGCAAATACACGCTATTTCAATGCCTTAAAAAACTACAAATGCTGAAAATTGGACTTGACAAATGTAAGCGCGGCAATAATAAAAATTGATACAAGTCCTTGTTATTGACAATTAAATGTTTACAATTTTCCGAATTATTAACTTAACTTAATTTAACAGAACTTAATTTAACAAATCCCCCCGTGGTGTACATTGTCAAGTATGGCATCAATTGGAATACATTTTAAAGCCGTTTAATGTGAAGGATAACCCGCTATCGTTGTAATAATTTGGAACCCCGATATCGATTTTTAAAAAATTTTCTTGCAAAATTAAAAAAAAATGAATTCTGGTATGAAAAATTCGAGTTGAGCGCTCACTCGAGTTAATTTCAATAATAAACGCAGTTCAGTTCAGGGATAAATGACCTCATATGCGGCAAACAATTAAAGGCACGCAGCTTTACTTTTTTTCTTTTACGTTCAATCTTAGCATTGTACGGCCGTAAAATTTGGTACACATTAAGTACACGGAATATGCAACTCGACAATAGTTTTTTTAATTCAAAATTGCTTTTTGTAATTTTATATTTCAGTATTCTCCAACAAATTGGTTCTTTAGCGATCGACGATATTGCCACAAAGTTTCAATCTTAACACCAGCAGAAAGACTGCAAAACGTTTTTTCCAACGATGTTTAAACTAAATCAGTATGCCAATTCCTTTGTATTTGATATTTTTTAATACACTTTGAAATTTTGCAATTTTTTTCACTTTTCATCTGCCATATATATTGTCGCATCCGAAAAATTAAGCACAGTTCTATAGTTTTTGAGAAAGTTCCGTATATGTTTTGGGATTTAATTTTTTTTTTACGATTTCAGAAGTGATTTTAATTTTGCTGACTTATTAAGTGATCGCATAAGGTGATCGCAAAGAAAGAAACACGTCTTCCGAGGAAATCTCCGTGTTCGAATTTGCTACAGGGGCTTTTACTGGGCATGCCCGCCTAGCAAGATTTAAGCCCCGACATACCCCACCTCGTCATTTATTTTTTTTATTTATTTTTACTTTTATAAAGAGCGATTTCGTTACGCGGATATTTTGTGGAGCGCTGCACTTTTCTCTTAAGCAAAGAATTTTTTATTTCGTAGTGATTTAGATTAACTAGACTAATTAGGCGATTTAGACTAATTTGGCGATTTAGAAACTTAGTAGTATTTTTTAAGTAGCAGAAGCTTATTTATGACCCGAACGACGTCGAGTACCTTCTTCTAGTTAATAATAATAAAAAAAAAACGAAAAAAAAAAAAAACAAGAATCTTGAAAGAATAATTAGAAACGGAAAATTTACATAATAAAAAAAATTATCTGTGAATTACAGTTTATAAAAGATGGGATAATATCTATAAAGAAAAGTTTATAAAATATTCATGCTAAAACATAATGTAAAAGTCCATATTAAGCAATCATTTTAGAAGGTCAGCATTAGAGCACGACAATTTATTTATTTACTTAGTAAGCATTTTCCTTACATTCTAAAAATTAAGTTCACCTTATAAATCTTTGTTTCATTTTAGAAAGTTTAGATTTTGAACATACTTTTTTCTCTGTCTTGCTACTGTGGGAGAAATTCTATTCATGCTATGGCCTTTTTCCTTTTCCCGTCCAATCGACCCAAGGGTGTAAGTTAACTGTTGGAACGGTGAGGAAGTGCCTCCCAAGTTAGTCCGGAACGCAGTGGGGGCGGCTTCCACAGGGACCGTACCATATTTCCCCTAACATCAACCTGTTGAAACGACTTAAGGGATCCACATATGTAACGTTTCCGAACTCCGTGTGAATATGTGAACAGTTTGGGCCAAGCCTGGAATCGAACTTGTGTCTTTCGAGAACAATCCCCGAGAGCTACTCACTGGGCTGCCCCACCCCGATATAACTTGTTTTTGTTATAATTAAATGGCAGCACAAGCTAAGAATATATTTATGGTTATGTCTAGTGTCATGCTGTCCGTAGAGTCAGTTATTTGTGTAGAATTTTTTAAACTATCTGAGAAAATTTTCACACAGCTTAGTAATATGTGATTGTTTTTGCATGCATATTTTAATTTTTAAAATTTATAAAATTTAACTTAAGGCGCAAACGTCCTATAGAGGAGCATATGTTTGAACTGTTGAATAAATTAGACAGCAGTTCTCACGAAGAATATGACATTGAAATTTCGGAAAATTATATATATAATTTATAGATTATCAATCTAATATTCTATTATATATCATTATAGATTATCTATCTGCATTTTATTATCTATCGTTAAGGATTATTTATCTAGTATTCTATTATCTATCATTATAGATTATCTATTGAATATTCTATTAACTGTCATTAAAGATTATCTATATAATATTGAAATAAATATTTTTTAAAGATATCAAATTTAACTTAAGGCGGAAATATCTAAAAGTGTAATAGGGGAGGATATTATAGAACTTTTGAAGAAACTATATAGCAGTTCTTACTACGAATATGACCTTGAAACTTCGGAAAATATATAGATAATTTAGTAGATAATGTTGGATGTGCCGATGAAGTTGTGTTATACATTGGAAATTAATTTACTGGTACTAGTATTACATATCATAATAAGGTAGAAAATACTAATGTAAAAATTTAGAGACTGTGTTTGCATGGCAGTTAACATTATTCGTTTGCATCGTATGCCGCTATTCCAATGTGTCCTGTAGGCAACACCAAACATTGTGTCTTCATCTTCACTAAGCTATGCAAATGTTTTACAGTGTACTCCGATCCGTAGTGATATCCAACATAGGTATTTTTAAAATGGTTTTCCCTGCCAAATATAATATTTATAATATTACTGCATTCTGGTAAAATTACTGATTCAACAATTGTGAGTGATTCTAACCTTTTGATATAACGCATCGTAGGTCGCAAGGTGCAAGTGACACGGGATGAATTGGACGCTATCAACGAACCCAACATTGCATGCACGTGCAGACGCTTTGATTGGTTGTTTCATTGTTGTTGACATGTACAGAACGTAGTGAGCATGCGCAGTATAAAAATAGGCGTTTTGCTCTGATACCGTTCGTTTTATGTATTGAAATTATGATTCTTCCAATCTGAGTGCAATTTTGCGTATGTATGCAAAATTTCATCTTCCTGCTTTCGTAGTTTGAATCAAAAATATCACAAAAAATATCCAAATGCTGAATTTAATGGGAATGGAAGATGGACTTCGCTCACTAGTTCACAATTAGATAAATTTGACAATTATACAAATATTTTAAAAACTCTACAAATTTGTAATTAATTGTTTTGTTTGTTTATCTCGTTTTGTTTCCGAGTTCATCCTTCTATTTTTTAAACTTCCACTAAGGGCGCTGCAATCAATTTTATTTGGTCCGCATGGTCAATTTTTCAGCAGCATAGATCATACAATCACGATCTACTACACAAGACGAATGCATTTTGTAAATGGAAAAACTATTCTTCTATAAACAGTTTTAAATAAAATATTTTCTATTTTAAAGTATGTGTCGTGTTTTTGAGAAAGTTTGAACTACATATCATACTCAAAATGGAACGTGAAATACTGTTTTAAATAACTCAATATTCATAAATATTGAGTCGTCTTCAAAAGTTTTTATATGCTGCATTATGTGAAAATACTGGGAAATCAGCTTAAAATATCCTGTAACATTTATCTGATTCGGTTGTTTGATGTTGAATATATGCATTGCGTTTGACTTTGATAAGTGTTAGGTAACTCTACACAGTTCGGAGTTGTATAATTCAATGATGCCCAAAGAATGTTTCTGGCAGCAATTCATGGATAAAATTCCATTTTCTGATATTGTGTCAAAATATTCTTTTACTTTTTTTACTGTAAAGTACAGACGATTTACTTATCATAAGTATTTTATATTTCAAATGAAATAGTATATTATTTTACAGTTCTAATCGAGTTTATGAGAAAGTTTGAACTAAATGTTATATTCGAAATTAGAACATAAAATATTCTGTGTGACTCAATATTAAGGAAAATTAAGTACGCTTCAAAAGTTTTTATCCCCGTTATACGCCTTATAAAATGTGTTAAAAAACTGAAAACCCAGCTGAAAATATTCTGTAACATTTCTCTGATGCGATTGTTTGATGTTGAAAATATGCATTGCGTTTGACATTGATAAGTGTCATGTAACTTTATAAAATTCAGAAAGTTGTTTAGTTCAATGATACCCGAAGAAAATTTTTTGGCAGCAATATGTGGATAAAATTCCACCTTCTGGACATTATGTCAAACGTCTTTGAAGGGATTTTTTTTGTTTTACTTTTTTACTGTAAAATACAGACGATTTACTTCTCTGAAGGATTTCGTGTTTAAAATAAAATATTTGGAATCCAAATTCTTATAACGAATATTTCTAGTACATTTTCCAATAAATCCTTTTTCAGGAATCACATTTCTCTCTTTTTCGGGGTTCCTTGTAAAGTCTTTAAGCAGCCCATAACACTGTCAGGAGAAGCAAACACATTAGTTCTGTAGTAGAATGAATCTGCCGATTGGATATACAGTATTGTGGAAATTAATTGAGAAATGTCATTTTTTTCGTTTTATCACACGTAAGCTTAGGAAGAAGGGCTCCAAATTAGCTCAGAGTTCAAATTGCAGTTATTATCAAAGTAGCAGGTGTTCGTATGCACCTGGTAAGTAGCAGGTGTTCAAATTCCTCCGCCAGGTGGCAGGTGTTCCGCAGTAGTAGTTTCTCAGTTGTTGCGGGGCTCATTAGCGTCATGGATATCAGCGCGGAAACACGTGCTAAAGTGATTGCGCTTAGAGAACACACTTCTAAGACGTTCGAGGAAATAGGTAAAATAGATGGAGTGAGTACAGCAAGTGTCTGGAGGATCTGGAAGCGGTTTCAAGAAACAGGAAATGCTGGAACCAACCGCTCTGGAAGATGCGGCCGGAAAAGATCAACTTCGACTCGTGACGACAAAACTTTACATCGAATGAGTGTTAAAAATCCTCGATTAATCGAAGTCCATGGTGGCAGCTGGTGTTGATTTTGCACCTTCAACAGTGCGATACAGGCTGTTAGAACGCGGACGGAGAGCACGTCGACCGTACAAGAAGCAGCTTCTGACGCTTCGCATGAAGAAAAAAAGGTTGGAATGGGCACGGAAATACAAAACATGGACTGGGAGAAAGTTTTCTTTTCTGACGAAACACATTTTGTGGTTCAGGGATTTAGAACTATGTCCGTTATTGACATATGGTTCAGAGACGTTGAAATTTAAACTACATGTGCTAGTCTAGTACATTCCATGCCGAAACGTGTCTGTGATGTTATAAAGTCTCAGGGAGGTCATATCACTTATTAGTTTTAAATGTATCCATAGAAAACTTGAATAAAACTGAATTTAAAAAAAAAACTGCATTTCTCAATTAATTGCCACAATACTGTAAGTAATTGCAACTCAACTAGCGAAGAAATATAAAAGTTACAATATGAACTCGGGAACTAACCAAGATAGACCGACAAAGCCAATAGCAAAGTTAGAGTATTGACGAATTAGTATGAAAAGAAAATATAATTATTACAAAACACATTTATTCGACACAATATGATTATCTGACAAATCTCTGTCATATTCAGATACAATTCTAATATTAGAGCATCTTGACAAAAATCTTGGCAGTTTCTCATTTTTTACTTTAGATTTGAGTTCATTTACTGCTAAAGCTGGATTTTAATTTAAATAAAAATGCTGAGTTTTCAAGTAAATGCGAAAAATATTTTACGATGCTATATATAAAATTTTGAAATAATTTATGCGTTAGTTAGATTATATTAAAAATATTCTTCTGATTTGCATACTTATGTGCAGACAAGCATGAGTTACTTCTCAGCACATTATGCCAACGTTGCAAGAAAACGCGCTACTGGTGAAATTGTTCTACCAGAACTCCGTTGGAGCTGTAAAAAAATTCCTTCGTGTGAAGCAGATACTACGAAGAGGTCCAATGTCTCCATGTGCCCTACGCAAGATGATAAAGAAATATGAAGCAACTGGACAACTTGGTATTCTTCCAGCTAGAGGACGAAAACCAATCCAGTCTTGTAGCGTCGAAAATGTGGCTACCGCAGTCGTTGAAGCCACCAGTCATTCGCCGGATGGTAATGTGAGTGTGCCAGTTGTGTCCCGTGTATTGGATATGCCGTATTCCACTGTACGAAAAATCTTAAGGCGGATTTTGAATTTTTAAACCTACAAAATCAAGCCTGTGCACCTATTGCAGGACGGAGACTCAGAGATTCGTAAAACTTTTGCACTTCAGTTCCTTGCTCGAATGGTGGTTGACGTCAGATGACCATGGAACATCCTGTGGACTGACGAAGCCCACTTTTGCCTCAATGGGCAAGTTAACACCCACAATTGTCGAATTTAGGCAGCGGAAAACCTTCACGCTATCCAGGAACAACACTTGCATCCTGAAAAAGTGAATGTATGGTGTGGTTTTACGGATACCTTTATCATTGGACCGTATTTTTTGAAAAGGTAACTGTAACTGGAATTAAAACCTGTTCCGTCACAGGACTACGGTACCGTGATATTCTGAGGGATTTTGAAATCCCAGAACTTCAACAGCGTGGACGCCTTCACGACATCATTTTCATGCAGAATGGCGCACCTCCTTACATTGAGCGTAGTGTAAAGCAATTGCTAACACAGCTGAACGGATGATTAGCCGGCATTTTCTAACAGCATGGCTTCCTCGTTCGCCGGATATCACCCCCTGCGACTTTTGGTTGTGGGGTTTCCTCAAGGATAATATCTACCGTAAAAGGCCAGCATCTGAAGGACAGCAATCGGCGCCATGTTTTTGATATTCCGGCAGACTCACTCCGATCAGCTGTGAAAAATATGGTTCTGCGATTAGAGCACATTGTTGAACATGAAGGGGGATATACTGAGCAGTTTGGATGCTACTTTTTTAATATTATTTAACATTTATAAAGCCTTTTAAATGTTGTTAAGTGTATTGCAGTGTCACCTATCGGCGTATTTTTGTACTAATTTTTTTTATTTAATAAATGTAAAGCGCTTCATTTGAATTATCTGTATTTCAAATTTTATCTCATTTGGACCAATAGAACGCAGTCTAGATCCCTCTGATGTGAGAAACTTATTTCTTGCTAACCCTGTACACTGACGGAAAATAAATTCCTAACACCAAGAAGAAATTAGTTTAGAGAAATGAAATTTAGGCAAAGCAATTGTGTAGGTAACATACTGATTTGATTAAAGTTTCAAGGTCTACGCGAGAAGAGCCATTTCAAATGTGATATGGTGGTACATTAATAACCGTTGTAGTCGCCACGATTTTGAATGCAAGCATGCAAACGTGCATATATTGTATCGTACAGGTGGCGTATGTCATTTTGTGGGATGGAGTTCCATGCCTGTTGCACTTGGTCAGCCAAATCAGCAACGGTTAATGCTGGTTGTGGATGACGCTTCCAATACTGTCTCATACGTGCTCGATGGGAGATAGATCTGGTGATTCCGCAGGCCAAGGCAACATGTCGACACTCTGTAGGGTGACTGCAGCGGTTTGAGGACGACAGTTATACTGTTGGAAAACACCCTCTTGAATACTTCTCATGAATGGCAGCACAACCGGTTCAATCACCAGTCTGATGTACAAATTTGCTGCCAATGTGCTTGGGATAACGACGAGAGTGCTCCTGCTGTCACAGGAAATGACCCAGACCATAACTCTTGGTGTTGGTCCAGAGTGTTTGCCCCGCAGACAGTTTGGTTCCAGGCGCTCACCTGGCTTCCTTCTTGCCAATATACGACCATTACTGGCATCAAGATAGAAAAGGCTCTCATCTGAGAATAGAACAAATCTCCACTCTGCCCTCCAATGAGCTCTAGATTGATACCACTGACGTTGGAGATGGCAGTTATTCGGAGATATTGGTATGAACGCTACATGCCGTCTGACTCGGAGCTGTCCCTCAAGAAATCGATTTCTTACAGTTCGGTGTGTCATACTGGGGCCAACAGAAGCTCTAATTATTGCTGCAGATGCTGTACGACCCGCCACAGCCATGCGGCGAATACGACGGTCTACCCTCTCAGTAGTGGTCCGTGTGCGGCCGGACCCCGGTCTTCTTGAAACAGTGCCTTCCCGTGACCAATGCTGCCAGCAGTCATGCACAATGGAGAGATACATCCCTGCTAAGTCTTTCTGAAATATCGCGGAAAGAAAATCCACCTTCTCGTAGACCTATTATACGGCCTCGTTCAAACTCACTAAGCTGCGGATACTGCCTTATTCGTCTCCTTAAAGGCATCCTTGACTCAAACTTAGCTCACAACGTCCAGTATGGAAGATAAATAACGATCACGAATTTTACACCGAGTATTTAAATAATGCATAGATTTGCATGATCATTGTGACGCTAATAGTGTCACTCTTATTCGTCTAGCTCGAAATTTGAATAGGAGTCATTTTTCACATGTGCAAACGAGCCTCCCCAATTTCGTTTATCTAGCACAACTCCTTCTTGATGTTGGGATTTTATTTTCCGCCAGTATGTATCATTAACTTCATTATTTGTACTTTCCCTATATACATGGTACAATGTATATAAATTATTGTAAAAACTGAGGCGAAAGTTCGCATTTCAGTTTTCGATTGAAAGCCCCGTTTCAAGTATCCCTGAAGTCAAATTGATCGTTGAGATGCCTTCTGTGTGTATGAATGTGTGTGTTTATATGTGTGTCAGTGAGTCTGTGGAGTCATGTGTGTCAATGAGTATCACACATAAGAATGGAGCGTTTCGAACAATATTTCGTATAACATTTACAATGAGTATATGTTGGTAGTGTATTGATTCCAAAGACAATCAAAGAAAACTAGAGAGAAAATTTTCAATGTCGTTCGTAATTTCATAGTAAAGATAAAATTTGACGATATTTATGGTTCAATGATCAATAAGTAACTAAATAGTTTCAATCACTTTTGCGGAAAATAGCCGCGATATAATTTTGTTCTTTGTGATGTCATTAGTCTCCCTTGGGGGGAGTGACTTTCCAGGTGGGAGGTGTCCATTGCGAAGTATGGTATCAATCAAAAGATTTATTTGATTGATACCATACTTTTCATCTTTTTAAAGTGAAAAGTATAACACTACAGTTGTAATCATCTGGACTCAGAATACAGATTTTTCAATTTTTTTTCTTGTAAAATTTGAAAAAAAAATTGAACTCTGGTAAGTGAAAGTCGATTTGAGCCACACTTCAATTAATTAACATTAGAAATTGAAAACATATTATACTTTCGAAAACCTAATCATAGTAGGAAGATTTTCATAAAAGAAAATTTTTGGAATTCGAGCAACTAAAAATATAATATTCGACATCTCCGATAATGGAACAAGGACAATATTATATACTAATTGTCTTGTTCCTGTAGGCAAACAGAGCAATCTAGAGGTTCGCAAAATTTTGCCACCTAGTAGATCTTGATACTCCTGTGATACAGTAGCGCAAAAGGTATTTTCATATTTCAAAAATGGCTCTGCGACAAGGCGGTATTTCAACCATTCCCTACACTGACGTTGGCAAATAAATACTTTAAACAAAGTTCTTTTTCCACGAAGAAGATCCAAGGATAATCTACTGTGCTCCAAAGATCGAAAAAGTAAACTTTTGAATCATAATATGGGGAATATTTTAACATGATGAGAAGTCAGTTGCGATTGCAACTGTATTTCAGTTGTAGAAACTATAATGCTGTACGAATTAGTAAATTGTAAAGATATCTATTGATTTGAAGTAAACTGTGCTAAAATTTAATATTAAGTATAAAAATTAATAAAGTTGTGTGTGAGAAAAATCAGTGTGTCTATTGGATAGCTTAAATTAGTTTTACATTTAGCAATCAAATTGCTGTTTAGAAATACAGCGGGACACAATTAAATATAGGGATGGGGATCACTTCGGCAATGTATAAAAATTTACGATTAGCGGCCATATTTAACAATAGCAATGTTGAAAGTTAAGATTAATAAAATTAACATAACCATCTAATAATTTTTATACACCACAATATCCATTGCAGGAATTGAATATTTCATACTAACGAGCGTATAATAAGTTTTTCATGGAATACCAGCTGGAGATATTAGATTTCTTATAAGGATAATCCAGAACCAAGCATGTTATGGAACTCTATACAGATCTGTCCCTTTTATGGCCTCTGGATTTACATAGAATGAAATAAAATCAATTGTATTCAAACATATAAACCTGAAAAGGACAAACTAGCGCATGACTGTTCTATTATGACTAGTGAAATTTCATGCAATACTACATATTAGATACTCGTACCATGTCTCCTCACAATCGGCCAGCCGCTATTTGTTCAACCGATTCTAATTTACTGCGAACCGATTTCACCGCAGTTTTTTAGATTTTGAATGAAAGTGAATCAAAATCTAAAATTAAAAGAAATCATGTTTTATATAAAATATACTTTTGAAATATTATCGGTACTTAGGAACGGTAACAAAATTATTTCACTTTTAAATTTTAGCCATCTTACTTTCTGAGGGAATACACTTGAATTTAGAATTAAATTATCGGTTTAAAAATTTAACCCATCATTCAATATTATAGTTATTGCAAATACATGCTATTTCAATGCCATAAAAAATTCCAAACGCTGAAAATTGGACTTTACAAATGTGGGCTTGGTCATAATAAAAATTGATACAAGTCCTCGTTATTGACAATTAAATTTTTACTATTTTCCGAACTATTAACTTAATTTAATCGAACTTAATTTAACAAGTCCCCCCCGGGGTGTACAATGGTATCAATCGGAATATATTTTCAAGCCTTTAATGTGAAAGATAACCCGCTATAGTTGTAATATTTAGGACCCCCGATATTGATTTTTAAATTTTTTTTCTTGCAAAATTAAAAAAAAAATGAATTCTGGTATGAAAAATTCGAGTTGAGCCACACTGGAGTTAAGTTCAATAATAAACGCAGTTAAATTCAAGTATAAATGCCCTTATACGTGGCAACCAATTAAAGGCACGCAGCTTTAATTCCCTGCCTTTCCATTCACACTCTCTATGATGTTCCACAACAATTCCTGCAAGCTAAATTAGCATATGTCCTGTTTGTTGAAATCTAATTGACACAACGTTACATATCAAGCGCATCTCGTGATGCAAGGTTGATAAGTACGATTCAATTCAATGACATTGATTGACAAGTTATAGGTTCTGCCGAGAATATGGAGGCATGCCGAGATTTTAATGGCTGCAATCAATGTTATTAAAGACCAACAGGGTTACCCGCCTTTCTGTTTATTTAAATAATACGCAAATTTTTAACGCATTTAAAAGTATGTTTTGATTTCGTTATATTTCCTTCTATATTCGTCTGCCTAGGTGAATGTTGGATGTGGGTTTTATTGCAAAATATTGAAACGCAATATAGTCGCCAAACGTAGATATATGTATGTTATTACAAACACGCCAAAGTAGCAAATCTTACATGTGAAAAGAACAGATATGTGTTATAATTTTATATTTTAGAATTTTCCCACAAATTGGTTCTTTAGCGATCAGCATTACTGCCACAAATTTTCAATCTTGACAAAAATCAGAGAGAGTGAAAAACATTTTTTCCAACGATGGTTGAACCAAATCAGTAAGTCAATTCCTTTGTATTTGACATTTTTTAATATACTTTGAAATTTTGCATTTTTTTTTAAACTTTACATCAGCCATATATATTGTCGCATCCGAAAACCTAAGCAAAATTCCTTAGTTTTTAAGAAAATTCCGTATATATTTAGGGATTTAAATTTTTTTTCGATTTCAGAAGTGATTTTAATTTTGATGACTTATTAAGTGATCGCATAAGGGGATCGCAAGCAGGGAACACGTCTACCGCGAAAGTCCCCGTGTTAAAATTTGCTACCGAGGGACGTTACTGCGCATGCCCGACTAGCAAGATGTATGCACCGACTTACCTCCCTTCGGCATTTCTTTTTATTATGTATCTTTACTTTTGTGGAGAGCGATTTCGTTATGCGGAAATTTTGGGGAGCACTGCACCGTTCTTTTAAACAAGCAGTTTTGTATTTCGTGGTGATTTAGATTGAAACTAATTTGGCGATTTAAAAACTTAGTAGTATCTTTTAAGTAGCGGATGCTTATTTATGATCCGCGCAACGTCGAATATTTCGTTCTTGTTCATAATGAGTACATCATCGAAAAAAAACAAGAATCTTGAAAAAATAATTTGAAATGGAAAATTTACATAATAAAAAAATTATCTGCCGATTATAGTTTATAAAAGATGAGATAATGTCTATAAAGAAAATATAACAAAATATTGATGCTAAAATATAATGTAAAAGTCCATATTAAGTAAACATTTTAGAAGGTCAGCATAAGAGCAGGACAATTTATTTATTTACTTAGCATTTTCCTTACATTCTCAAAATTAAGGTCATATTATAAATCTCTGTTTAATTTTAGAAAGTTCAGATTTTGTAAATACTTTTTCCCTATTTTTATACTGTGGGGGAAATTCTATTCATGCTATGGCCTCTTTTCTTTTTCCGTCCAGCAAACCCAAGGGTGTACGGTAACAGTTTGGACAGTCAAGAAGTGCCGCCCAATTTAGTCCGGAACGCAGTGGGGACGGCTTCAATAAGGACCGTACCATCCGTCCCCTATCATCAATCTCTTGAAATGACTTACGGATCCATATATTTAAAGTTCTTGAACGCCGTGTGAATATGGGAACAGTTTGGGCACAGCCTGGAATCGGGCCAACGGCCGTACCGTGCTGAAAACACCGGTTCTCGTTAGATCACCGAAGTCAAGCAGCATCGGGCGCGGTTAGTACTTGGTGGGTGACCACCTCGGAACGCCGTGTGCTGTTGGCCATCTCGGGTGCGGTATCCCCGTGGTTTGCGCGCTAGATTTGCACGCTGCCACAAATGCCGCCGTGTTCATGCGGAGTACGATCACGTTAAACATGTGGGTCCGTAAGTCCTTCCGAGAGGTTGGTGGTAGGGGAAGGAGGGTACGGTCCCTGTGGATGCCTCCCCCACTGGGTTCCGGTCTAAATTGGGTGGCACTTCCCGGCCGTCCATACAGTTACCTTACACCTTTCTGGTAGGTCGGACGGTCTGGGTCTCAACAACAACAGCCTGGAATCGAACTTGTGTCGATCGAGTACAATCCCCGAGCTCTACTCACTGGGCTGCCCCACCCCGATATAGCTTTTTTGTTATAATTAAATGGCAGCAAAAACTAAGAAAATATTTATGGTTATGGCTAGTGTCATGCTGTCCGTAGAGTCAGTCATTTTTGTAGTATTTTTGGAACTACCTGAGAAAATTTTCGCACAACGTAGTAATAATGTTTGATTGTTTTTACATGCATACTTTCATTTCTTAAATTTAACTTAAGGCGCAAACCTCCTATAAAGGAGGTAATGTTAGAACTTTTGAAGAAATTAGACAGCAGTTCTTGCGACGAAAATGAACTTGAAATTTCGGAAAATTATATTGATAATTTATAGAATATGAATCTAATATACTATTATATATCATTATAGATTATCTATCTATATTCTGTTTTCTATCATTATAGATTATCTATCTAATATTCTATTATCTATCATTATAGATTATCTATCGAATATCCTATTATCTATCATTAGAGATTATCTATTTAATATTGAAATAAATATTTTTTAAATTTATAAAATTTAATTTACGACGGAAATATTTAAAAGCTTAATAGGGGAGGATTTTATAGAACTTTTGAAGAAACTAGATAGCAGTTCTTACAACGAATATGAGCTTGAAACGCCGGAAAATTTGATAGATAATTTAGTACATAATGTCGAATGTGGCGAAGAAGCTGTGTTATACATTGAAAATTAATTTACTGGTAATAGTATCACATGTGATAATAAGACAGAAAATACTAATGTAAGAATTTAGAGACTGTGTTTGCATGGAAGTTAACATTCTTCATTTGCATCATATGTCGCTATGCCTATGTCCCCTGCAGTCAACACCAAACATTGTGTCTTCATGTTGACTAGACTATGCAAATCTTTAACAGCGTACTCCGATCAGTAGTAATATCCGACATAGGTATTTTCAAAATGGTTTTCCTCGTCAAATATAATATTTACAACATTGCTGCATGCTGATAAAATTACTGATTCAACAATTCTGAGTGATTCTACCCTTTTGATGTGAGAACATCTTACGTCGCAAGGAGCAAGTGCCACTGGATGAATTGAACTCGATCAACGAACCAACATGCATGCAAGTGCACACGCTTTGATTGGTTGTTTAATTGTTGTTTACATGTAATTAAGGTAGTGAGCATGCGTAGTTTAAAAATAGGTGTTTGCCGTGATACTGTTCGTTTTAATTACTCGAATTATGATTCTTCCAATCTGCGTGCAACTTTACGTACGTATGCAAAATTTCATCTCCCTACCAATTGCAGTTTTGAATCAAACATATCACAAAAAGTGTTCACATGCTGAATTTAAAGGGAATGGCTGTTGGACTTCGCTCACTAGTTCATAATTAGACAATGATCAACAAATTTGCAATTATTTTTTTTTGTTTGTTTATCTTGTTTGGTTTCCGAGTTCATCCTCCTATTTTTAAACTTTCACTAAGGGCGCTGCAATCAATTTTACTTGGTCGGCATGGTCAATTTTTCAACAGCATAAATCATACAATCGAGATCTACTGCACATCAGGAAAGCATTTTGTAAATGAAAAAGCTATTTATCCATAAACAGTTTTAAATAAAATATTTTCTATTTTAAAATACGTGTCGTGTTTTTAAGAAAGTTTGAATTAAATTTCATATTCAAAATGGAACATGAAATATTGTTTTGTGTAACTCCATATTCATAAATATTGAGTCGTCTTCTAATGTTTTTATCTGCTTTATGCACTGTGAGAAAGTACTGGTAAATCAGCAGAAAATATTCTGTAACATTTCTCTGATTCGGTTGTTTGATGTTGAATATATGCATTGTGTTTGACTTTGATAAGTGTCGTGTAACTCTATAAAATTCGGAGTTGTACAGTTCAATGATGCCCAAAGATTGTTGTTGGCATAATTCATGGATAAAATTCCATTTTCTGACGTTGTGTCAAAATTTTATTTTACGTTTATACTGTAAAGTACAGACGATTTACTTATCAAATGTATTTTATATTTCAAATTGCATAGTATTTTATTTTTCAGTGCTAATCGAGTTTTTGAGAAAGTCTGAACTAAATGTTATATTAGAAATTGGAACATAATATATTCTGCGTGACTCCATATTAAGGAAAATTGAGTACGCTTCAAAAGTTTTTATCCCCGTTATACGCCCTATGAAATGCGTTAAAATACTGAAAACCCAGCTGAAAATATTCTGTAACATTCCTCTGATTCGGTTGTTTGATGTCGAATTTGCGTTTAGCATTGATAAGTGTCATGTAACATTATAAAATTCAGAAAGTTGTGTTGTTCAATGATGCCAAAGGAATGGTTTTGGCAGCAATATATGGATAAAATTCTAGCTGCTGGGCATTATGTCAAAAGTCGTTGAAGGTTTTTTTTGTTTTTTACTTTTTGACTGTAAAATACAGACACTTCTCTGATGTTCTTCGTATTTAAAATAAAATATTTGGTATTCGAATTCTTAAAAGGAATATTTCTGGTACATTTCCCACTAAATCTTTCTTCAGTAATTATATTTCTTTCTCTTTTGGGGTGCCTTGTAAAGTCTTTAAGCAGCCCAATAACACTGTAATGAGAAGCCCACATAGTAGTTTTATCTATAGTAGAATGAATCTGCCGATTGGATACAAGTAACTGTAGCTCAACTAGCGAAGAATTTAAAAAGTTACAATATGAACTCGGGAACAAACCAAGGTAGACGGAAAAAGCCAATAACAAAGATAGAGCATTCACCAATTAGATGAATAGAAAATAAAATTATTCCAGAACACAATTATTCGACACAATATGATTATCTGAAAAATCTCTGTCGTATTCAGAAGTGATACACTAAACAGAACACCTTCAGTCACAGGCAATGCACATTTGAGTTCCAGAAAGGATCTTACAACTCATTTTGACAAGCATTGCAGGTGCCACCGAGGTTCCGGGGATACAACATTTTGAGATGTATATATTGCCTTCTATATATGGGTTTCGTTCGTTCCTGTTATCTATTTTTACTAAATAGACCACATTTTACAAGGTTGCCATTGACTAATTACCCTTATCGCTCTTTGTTGACAAGTTCGTTATCCTAACTTCTTCAATTATCCACTAGGGACACTGCAGTCACTTTTTATGGAGTATGGTCACTTTACTGTGGATAGACCTAATGTATACAATGATGGACCATTTCTTATAAAGTTATTGGGGAGCTAAAGAACTTTACTAAATACCCTTATAAAATGAAATCTAGGTAGTGGGACTACTGAGGGATCCAATGTTGCTCAATGAGGTTTATTAACTAACACTGAATAACTGATTTATCTTATTGTAGATTGAGATGTATTATGGAAGTAACTGCTTGAATGCCTCCTGTGAATCAGTACAGCCGGTGATAGTTCCACCAAGTATGACACTGCACGAATTGGAAGAGAAGAATTAAAATAAACTGTTTTAAGTAATAAATAAAAGTTGCAGATTTTATTTTCGCCTAGTCGATTAAAGATATTTTATGTTTATATAATTTAATCTGCGTTACGTCAAGGGCTGCTTAGGTTTCAATATTTTAGTGCTTATTATGTCTCTGTTTGTACTGCTTATTATGTCTCTGTGTTTCATGAATTACGCTTAATGTTAAAAATGACGGTTGGAGCTTGCTGAACATGTGCAAATAATGTCAGTGGACTACTAGTCAATACAAGATATTTCAACTAATATAGAGCACTGCGTTGTAGTCTCGAATACACCCTACTAAGTAACTCAATTTCCATACGGAAGACCTCGAAATCGTGCTACAAAAGCAGGAAATGGCAGTAAACTGCTATTTTTACAAATCCACTGCACTGCAACACATTTATATAAGATATTTTCCTACTGAAAGGGAAAATATCAGAAAAATCAGCTGCTTTCAAGAAACGTATATTTTCACCGAGCTAAGAGAACTCGGAACAGAGGTTGTGGAGTTGAAAGCATTGCTATTTTATTCAAGGGAGAATTTTTGCCAGCTGCGAGACCTAGCTGTGATCTTATGGCATATGTTTAGTCCTTCAGATTCCCGGGATGTGTGTTTGAATGCCTGAACATGTTGCCGAATCCACTTCGGCAATAGTAATTTGCAATTCCGTCACAGGAGCTCAACGGTAATAAGCCGCGTGAACTGTACGAAGATCCGTGGTTCGATTCTGGGTTTGTACAGCAATGTTCTTTACAATGACACTGGAAAATATCAGCTCTGTACGTCTTAGTGCAACGGTATCGGAGGTCGGAAGACCCCAGAACGTGTGACTCACATAGTGGCTTTAGAATAGCTAGCTGCACGGCCGGGAAAGGATACCTCCTGCACTCAGGAGGCACCCAAGCTCTACCCTCCCGCCAAACGAACATTTATTTAGGTCTAAAAAGATAACAATTGATGAAAAATAATGTGGTTAAGCAGACAGGTTTTCATTATATTTGAAATTGACAAGTGCGTCCATTTTTTAAAAATGGGAAAAGGGATATTGAAAAAATAATAATGAAAATATCATTGAAAAATAAAATTTAGAGTGCGGTATATTAACATAATGAAAAATAGAAAAAAATTAAAGAAAATAATAAAATTTTAAAAGTAAAATTTAGAAAATATATGAAAAGAAAATATATAGAAAAGGGAAAAAAATAGGCACATCAAAAACAAAAACAGAAATTTAAAAAATATATAAAAGAAAAGGGGCAAAAGAAAAAGAAAGGACCGAGAAAATCAGAACAGTTAACATAGTTTAATTTTCTTAAACAGAAAATGTGGAGGGAACACAATATGTCCATATAATTTAATAAGAATGAAATAAAGGGATTCATTGATCAAAATTAATTGAGCTTAGAATCTACTCATAAGATTAGGTCATTTTATTAGACATTTCCATGGCAACAAGAATACAGTTTTTAATTTTATCTACTGGAGAGGGATTTGAACGAACTTTGGAGAACCAAATTGGTTTATTAGAGGGAGAGGGTTTCCAAAGATGCTATTTTTTAGAAAAACTAGATAGACAAGCAAGGATTCAGTGAACTCTGGTAGTTTATACGACGGTTTGAAATCGGGAAGTCACCGGCCACTCAGGAAGTTAACATGGGGCATAAAAATAGCAGCAAGAACCTAACCTAAAAAAAAATTAGCTGGATGTGGTCAGTCGAATTGTCATTTGCACACCAATCTGACATTGGAGAGTGGAGAATGCAGAGTTCACTGCAACGATATGTGCGTGCGATGCCGCACCAGTAGCTCAACGGTAGAGCATCGGCTGTCCAGAACGAAAGTCAATAGTTCGATTCCCGGTTGAAGAAGCAAGGTTCTTTGCAGTGTATGCAACATTGTGTATGCAAACATGCTATATATACACTCGTCAGAATGGGAAAGACGATAACTGCATTGTAGTAAAAAATAATTTTTTACTGCCTCGATTTTTCACTGCCACGATTTTTTACTGTCTCGATTATCCTATCCTGGAAAAAAATGTAAGTTTTTTGTGGCACACAAAATCTTTTTTTTATGGTCTTAGCATATGTAGACTATTTTATGCTGACCCGACCATAATAAGCTAAAAATCCATGGATGTTTTTTTCTGCTACTGTAGTTTGATTCTAACTTTAGGACCTTGTTGGCGGATTCTATAAGTACAAAGTTTGTGCAGCCGTATCAAATTAAATATGCGCATTCGTGCACGAAAACATATGTACAGTCCATTTCTCTTGCTACAACATGCAACAATTAAATCACATTTTGGGCAATTTTTATATATTTATTACTAAAATAATTTCTAAAATAATAATTATTTGCTCTAAATAGAATTTCTAGATTTCTTGTTTCTCTCAAAATTAATTTTCGGACAGAATGATTTAGAAATTTTTGCTCAGCAAATCATTTCAAGAAAGTTTAAAAATATAAACTATTCCATGCGATTTAATTAGTGAAGTTTTGTTTTACTTAAATATTGCATTCCGCTTGAAACATATTACCATAACTATTTCTGATGTATGAAAATTTACACATTGCGAAACATTTACAACAGAACATTTGTGAAACATTGCACATTGCGAAACAGTATGAAAGTCAGTAGTTCGATTCCCGGTTGGAGAAGCAAGGTTCTTTGCAGTGTATGCAACACTGTGTATGCAAACATGCTATATATACACTCGTCAGCATGGGAAATAAGATAACTGCATTGTAGTAAAAAATAATTTTTTTACTGCCTCAATTGTTCTATCCTGGAATAAAAGGCTTAGTGGTGCCCATAATCTTTTTTTATGGCCCTTGCATATGTACTCACTTCAGTTGCAGAACTATAATGCTATACGAATTAGTAAATTGTAAAGATATCTATTGATTTGAAGTAAACTCAGATAAAAATTAATATGAAGTATAAAAATTAATAAAGTTGTGTGTGAAAAAAATTAGTGTCTGTTTTTTGATAATTTAAATTAGTTTTAGATTTAGTAATCAAGTTGCTTTTTAGAAACACCCGGGAACACAATTAACTATTGGGGTGTATCACTTCGGCAATGTACAAAAATTTACGATTAGCGGCCATGTTTAACAATAACAATTTTGAAAGTAAATATTAATTAGATTAACATAACCAAATAGTAATTTTTGTACGCCACAATTTCCATTGAAAGAATTTCATATTTCATACTAACGAACGTATAAAAAGTTTTTCAAGCAATATCAGTTGCAGATATTAGATTTCTAATAGGGATTATCCAGAACCAAGCATGTTATGGAACTGTGTACAACAGATCTTCCCCTTTTATGGCCTCTCTATTTACATAGAATAAAATGAAGTCAATCGTATTCAAACATACAAACTTGGGAAAGGGCAAACTTGTGCTCAACTGTTCTATGTGAACATTGGTGAAATTTGAAGCAATGCTACAAATTGGATATTCATTCCACGTAACGCGTTTCCTCACAATTAGTCAATGTTATATTGTTCTACCCATTCCAATTCACTGCGGTCTGTTTTCGGCGCAGTCTTCCAGATTCCATTAAAGAACTAACTGCATGGTATCGGACATTAAGTAAAAGCACGTTTTATATAGAACATACTTTTGGAATATTGCCGGTACATATGAACGGTTGCAAAATTATTTCATTTTTTAATTTTTGTGATCTCATTTTCTGAGGAAATGGAATTTAATTTAGAGTGAAAACATCTGTTTAAAAATTTCACCCCACCCTTCAGTTTTATAGTTATTGCAAATACACGCTATTTCAATGCCCGAAAAAACTCCAAATGCTGAAAATGGGACTGAAAAAAAGGACCTGACCATAATGGAAATTGATACAAGTCCTTGTTATTGACAATTAAATTCTTACTATCAGCCGAACTAGTAACTTAATTTAACCGAATTTAATTTAACAAGTCCCTCCCTCGGGTTCACACTGTCAAGTATAGTATCAATCGGAATATTTTTTCAAGCCCTTTGAAGTGAAGGATAACCCGCTATAGTTGTAATAATTTGGATCCCCGATATCGATTTTTAAAACTTTTTCTTTCAAAATTTCAAAAAAATGAATGAATTCTGTTATGAAAAATTCGAATTGAGCCACACTAAAGTTAATTTAAATAATAAACGCAGTTAAATTCAGGAAAAATGCCCTTATACTGTCTTTTATTATTTATTTGTCCTTTACATTCATGCTCTCTACGATGTTCCACAACCATTTCTGAAAACAAAATTAGCATATTTCCAACATGTTGAAGCCTATTTGACATACTGATGCATATCAAGCATATCTCGTGATGTACGGGCGGCAAGTACGATTAAACTCACTGACATTGTTTGACAAGTTTTAGGTTCTGCGTGAATATGGAGACATGTCGAAAGTTTAATTGTACTGGTCAATGTTATTAAAGACTAGCAGAGTTATCCGCCTTTTCTGTTTATTTAGAACATATGCAAATTTTTAACGCATTTAAAATTATGTTTTAATTTCGTTATATTTCCTTCTATATTCGTCTGCCTAGGTGACTACTGGATGTGGGTGGCATTGCAAAATATTGAAAGGTAATATGCTCGTCAAACATAAATATATGTATGTTATCACAAATATGCCAAAGTAGCAAATCTTACATACTAAAAGAATATGTATGCGCGTGTGTGTATGTGTGGTCTGTAGCGGAAAATCTTAGCGTCAAACGGCCATGAAATTTGGTACACATTAAGTACACGTGAAGATGCAACTCGACATTATTTTTTTAAATTTGAAATTGTTTATTGTAATTTTATATTTTAGTAGTAGTTTAGTCGATATTGCCACACAGTTTCAATCTTAACACCATCAGAAAGTATGAAAAACATTTTTTCCAACGATGGTTGAACTAAATCAGTAAGTTAATTCCTTTGAATTTAATATTTTTTTAATATAAATGAAAAAATTGAAATTTTGCATTTTTTTTTAAACTTTACATTTGACCTATATATTGTCGCATCCGAAAAACTAAGTACAATTCTAGAGATTTTAAGAAAGTTCCGTATATATTTAGGAATTTAATGTTTTTTTTAATTTCAGAAGTGATTTTATTTTTGATGACTTATTAGGGGATCGCATAATGTAATCGGAAAGCAAGGAACACGTCTTCCGCGGAAGTCCCCGTTTTCGAATTTGCTACCGGGGGCTGTTACTGCGCATGTCCGCCTAGCTTTATGCCCCAACTTATTTTCTCGCTGCTTTTCTTTTTAGTATTTATTTTTACTTTTGTGGAGAGCGACTTCGTTATGCGGAAATTTTGTGGAGCGCTGCACTTTTTTCTTAAACAAATAATTTTTTATTTCGTGGTGATTTAGATTGAAACTAAATGGGCGATTTGGAAACTTAGTAGTATTTTTAAAGTAGCGGGCGCTTATTTATGACACGGGCGACGCCGGGTACCTCGTTCTAGTTAATGATAAGTACATCATCGAAAAAAAAAAGAAAATCTGGAAAAAAGAATTAACAATGGAAATGCACATAATGAAAAAAATTATCTGTGAATTACAGTTTATAAAAGATGGGATAATATCTATAAATAAAAGTTTATAAAATATTCATGCTAAAACATAATGTAAAAGTCCATATTAAGCAAGCATTTTAGAAGGTCAGCATTAGAGCAGGACAATTTCTTTGTTTACTTAGTATGCATTTTCCTTACATTCTAAAAATTAAGTTCATCTTATAAATCTACGTTTCATTTTCGAAAGTTTAGGTTTCTAACATATTTTTTTCTCTATCTTGCTACTGTGGGTGAACTTTTATTTATGCTATAACATATTTTAATTTTCTGTCTGACCCTCCCAAGGGTGTAAGGTAACTAATTGGACGGTCAGGTAGTGCCCCTCAATTGGACAGCAACGAAGTGGGACGGCTTCCACGTGGACCGTATCATCAACCGTTTGGATCGACTTACAGTCCCACATATTTAACGTTGCCAAACTCCATGTGAATATGGGAACAGTTTGGGAAGAGTCTAGAATCGAACTTGTGTCGTTCGAGTACAATCCCCGAGCGTTACTCACTGGGTTGTCCAACCCCGATATAGCTTGCTTTGTTATAATTAAATGTCAGCAAAAGCTAAAAAAATATTTATGGTTATAGCTAGTGTCAAACTGCCCGTAGGGTCAGGAAATTTTAGTAGTATTTTTTGAACTACCTGAGAAATTTTTTACACAGCGTAGTAATGTTTGATTATTTTTCTATGCATACTTTTATTTTTTAATGTTATAAAATTTATCTTAAGAAGCGAACGTCTTATAGAGCAGGACATGTTAGAACTTATGAAAAAAATAAATAGCAGTTCTTACTACGAATATGAACTTGAAATTTCGGAAAAATATAAATATAATCTATAGATTATCTATCTAATATTCTGTTATCTATCATTATAGATTATGTATCAGATATTCTATTATCTATCATTATAGATTGCCTATCTAATATTCTATTATCTATCATAGATTATCTATGTAATATTCTAATGTAATAATGAAATACATACTTTTTAAATTTATAAAATTTAACTTAAGGCGGAAATGTCTAAAATCCTAATAGGGGAGGAAATGACGGAACTTTTGAAGAAACTAGATATTAGTTTTCACTACAAATATTAACTTGAAAAGTCGGAAAATTAGATAGATAATTTAGTAGATAATGTCGAATTTGACGAAGAAGCTGTGTTATACGTTGATGAAGAATTGACAGGTAGTAGTATTACGTGTGATAATAAGGCCGAAAATACTAATGCAAAAATGTAAAGACACTATTGGCATGGCATTTAGCATTCTTCATTTGCATAATATGCGCTAATTGTTTTGGTCCCTTGCAGCCAACACCAAACATTGTGTCTTCATGTTAGCCAGAAATATTCCAAAATGCAGAAATGATTAGAAAATGAACATCTTAATTTCTCATATTGTATAAAACCAAGCAAAAATATGGAACGATTTTACAAGGTCATAAACATTGTTTACCTTGCAGGCATATTTCAAACTGTCACACATTTTCCTAAAATAATGACAAATCAAATATAAAATATTCTAAAATAAAAGTTAAAATGTATGAAATCGGAATGCCGTTCACCTTAACTATAATACAATTTTTAAATAAAAGTAAAGATTTATATATTTGAAATGCCACTCACATTAATTGTAAACCACTTTAAAAATTAAAGCTAATATTTATGAAATAAAAATGCTATTTAAATTAATTATAAAGCATTCCTTTAAATAAAAGCTAATATTTGTGAAAACGAAATGCCATTCACGTGAATGATAAAACTTTTTTGTAAATTATAGCTAATATTTATGAAATCTAAATGCCGTCTACTTTACTTATAAAACACTTTTTTAAATAAAAACTAATATTTATAAAATCGAAATAGCATTCACATTAATTATAATTTAAAATAATTGTGTGTGTGTGAATATTCACTAAGGGTAGCAGTACCATTTAAAAATATGCACTGCAAGACAGTGTAAATAAAAATAATTTTTCATACTATTCTAAACATATTTACAAATATTCAGAAGTTATGCATAATACGTCTAAATGGAAAACAGCATAGAATGTTCTCTTTTATAGAATATTCTTTTGATCCGCTTCGAAATCAAATGAGATAGCATAAAATTTGTAGTTTGGGTATTAAATTAAAAAAAAATATGATGTGGGCTACACATGACTTTCCTTATATAATGCAATGAATTTACTACTTTTACAATAAAAAATTAGGTTTTTCTTAAAGTAGATATTTACATTCTTTCCAAGATATTGAATTTCGTCAATTAGTCGTCATTGTCATAGATTCAGTGTCATTTTTATCCATTTGGCGAGATTTTCGTTAATTTGGCAACATTTAAAAAAGTCGCCAAATTGGCGACATTCCGCCAAATTCGTCGCCAAAATCTCGCCAAGCGTTATGGACGGAGAAATAAGTTATTCTTATAGCAGATAAATGACTATTGGCGTTCAAATACAAATGTATTACTCAAAGTATCTTTTCTCATGAATGGAACGAGCTAGATACAAGAGAATGATGTCACCAAATTTATCGAATGATATTGCATATGAAAAGTGAACATGTTTCTCAACAACTATTATATATATTTTTTAATTTATGGGATATTTTGATAAATTTATTTTAAAAATGTGCAATATCTTGAGAACGGTTCATGCTAGCGATCTAAAGTTTATTTCAATCGTTTTCTAAGGGAAAATTACATAAGAGATGTCTATTTGCGTAACTTCATTAAAGTTTTTGATTTATTAATGATTTATTCAAAATTTCACTCGAAAATGGAGGGGGCTTCTGAGCATTCGATTACATTAAAAAACAATAGGCTTCCAGTATTCACGGATTGTGATTTTTGTACCAAATTTCATTCGAATCGCTCTATTCGTTCGTGAGATATCGTCTCCAAAGTTTCACTGACACACACACACACGCACACACACAAATACTTTCATACACACACACATACTTTCACAGACACACAGACACCACCTCAAAAATATTTTATTCGTGATCAGGGATGCTTGAAACGTGCTCTCCCGTTGAAAACTCGAATTCAAATTTTCGACTCTGTCACAATACTATCCTTATACATTATGTATATAAGGAAAGTAAAAATCGACGTATGCTGGGATGTATATCAATTTATGCTAACTCACGTTGCTCCAATTTCCTTTAATCCTTGAACAACGTATTTTTATTTATTGCTTATTTTACTTGCTATTTTTTATTACTTGACATGCTGAGAAAATAAAGTGAACTTAGCACTTGAAGTGGAGCGCATTAAGTGAGACTTGGAGCACATTAAGTGAACTTAGCACTTGTCTCCCTACCTCCTGAGTGGTAGGTTAAACAGACTAGAGAGATAGAAGAAGATAGAGAGAGAGATAGAAGAACAGACTAGACATCAATAATTCTTTATTTCTGTAGAAAAAAGAGCATAAAATGTCAGTTTAAGTAACTATTTGTTTAAACATAATAAAACTTTTATCGTTAAAATTTATATTCGGAAAAATATTAGAAAGTGAGTAAAAATAGTCGTCCTAAAATGGATTCTACTTTTTAAATATATTCTTTGTTGGCATTGTTTAGCACGAGGAAACTCCGGAAAAAAGCATAGTTGTCCAGTTCAATGACGTAAAAAGGACATTTTCTTGCAAAAGTTCTTAGATAAAAATCCAGTGCTGGTACATTATGCTAAAAGTCAACAGTTTTCAGCATTTTATTATGGGATAAGGTACATTTTCTTTTAAAGCTACTTTAAATAAAAGTGTCTTGTATCCAAGTTTTGACAAGAAATATTCTTGGTACATTCCACGTTAAAATCCATATCTTATGATTTGAAAGTACGCTAAGAAATATGTGCTTTCACATCTATTACTTAAATGTCAAAATTGTTTGGCTTAACATTAAATGGATATTTTTTAGCTGTACATAAACAGATAAATAATAATTTTCATTTCAAATCAGCGATTTTGCACACAAAATCTTGGTGGTTTAATTTTATCATGCAGTAGAAGCGTTTTTGATATAATCTTTGGTTAATATGTCCATCAGTTTACGTTCTAATTTAAGTTTACTTTATATTAACAACATCTGGCTAGTTCCGTTATGTAGACCAATCGCCAAGCAAAGAATCATTCTGCGGTCCTGCAGGTCGACGAGGTAAGTTTCGGATCGTAAATGAGAGAGTTAGTCTTTAAAGTCGGGAACTTTATAGATGTATATTAATAATTATCTGTATATTATTTAATAGCTGTATATTAATAATTATCTGTATATTACTTAATAGCTGTATATAAATTATTAGCTTAAGGATTGCATACAAATGTCTAATAGTTAGGGCATTTAGAATTTGTTATCTTGGGCAAATTTACTGTGCTCTCAACAAATACAAAAATGTGTCAAAAACAGTAATTTGTCAGCTCTTCTACATTGTTTTGTTTTTTACCACAGTTTGAAGTTTTCTTACAAAAGTCAAAAGCTAATATCAAAAGCTGTTGTTGCTTCAAGCCAAAAGTCAAAATCATATACCAATGTGTGATTTAGCGTAATCCTTCAGGATTATCCAAAATTACAAATTGATATATGTTTTTGATTTTTTTAACTTTTGCATATTCAGAAAACTTATAGTAATTTGGTTAATAACTCCGCCCAGAACGCCAGTTTTTCTATGACTGTATGTCCTGTAATTTTACATTTTTCGTTATATTTGTTCCATTGTTGACGGTTTCTTAGAATTTGGATGTCATATATGTGGGGACTCGTTTAATTTTGCTCGGCTGTACTTTGTTTTGTTGGAATATTTCTATTATGTTTGGGGGCACTTTAATCTTGTGTGTTAAATCAACTTTACAGTCTGGCTGTCCTGCTCCATATTTTAACACTTTAGAATATAGTTGAAAAATGTTTATGTCTTTGTTCATTCTGTCTGCCGTTCGCACGATAACTGCCGTAGAAAGGACTTTATCAAAATGAAATTTTAGTATGTTGAGACGATCTATGGAACATATGGGAATGTGAAATGAATAATATCACCCAATTAGTTTTGAATTAAACTCGGGTTGAGAAATTGAAATACATTGAACCCTATTAGATCTAATTTTTCAAGCAGTTTTTAAGCGAATTTAAAATTCACAAATTGTTTCGAAAATTTTAGGAAATATTCGAGTTGTCCCATGAAATATACAAAAAAAAAAATTCAGCAAAATATGTTCGGTAGTTTTTAAAATAAAAATTAAAGTAATAAATGTATCCATATTATATGAAGATAACACGTCACCCCCTTCAAAATAAAATACAACATCTATCTTTTTCCAAGTGTCAAAATCGTGAGTTTTAAAGTTATTTTTAATTTATATTTTGTGTTGTATCCGCCCATTATATCATAGTCATTGATTTTACATAGAGAGCAAGGCGATTTATATTTCGATGAAGTTATTTGAATAAAGATCATATTTTCTTCGACGAAGATTTTAGTGTTCAAATGTAATAAATTATTGTAGTATTGTGATAATTTTAAAGGTATCACCTCTGCAAGTATCAATTTTGTAGATCTTTAAATAAAATAACATTTCAGTCTTAAAGTATTTCATAGTCAATGCTTTATGCATGATTGAACTTTCTTGTTTCATTCTGAATAGCTCTATCAGGGCTCTGAATCCAGGATTTGTGTGTGTATATATATATATATATATATATATATATACTAACACACACACACATATATATATATATAAATATATATATATATACATATATATATATATATATATATATATATATATATATATATATATATATATATATATATATATATATATATATATTCTTTTATGCCTGCACTCTGTTCCCATGGTTTTTAGCAGAAAACCACGCAAGAAAAGTATTGAAAGTATCGCATTTTAGAGATGTTTAAATAAAATTACATTACACTCGAAAAGTGTTTAATATATATATATATATATATATAAATGAAATGATTTCAAATATTAGTTTATATATGGCGATGGATTAGCCAATAGGTCTTGAGTCCATTTTTTAAAAATACAGACACTCAGATATGTATTTCAAACATTAGTTTTGTTTTTAAGTAATTAACAAAGAGTGAAATGATTTCAAACATTAGTTTATATATGGCGATGGATTAGCCAATAGGTCTTGAGTCCATTTTTAAAAATACAGACACTCTGATATGTATTTCAAACATTAGATTTGTTTTTAAGTAATAATTAACTAAGAGTGAAAAGATTTCAATCATTAGTTTATATATGGCGATGGATTAGACAATAGGTGTTGAGTCCATTTTTAAAAATACAGACACTCTGATATGTATTTCAAACATTAGTTTTGTTTTTAAGTAATAATTAACAAAGAGTGAAATGATTTCAAACATTAGTTTATATATGGCGATGGATTAGCCAATAGGTCTTGAGTCCATCTTTAAAAATACAGACACTCTGATATGTATTTCAAACATTAGATTTGACTAGAAAGGGATTAAAAGGAATTAAATGACTAGATGTGAGGTGATTTTACACAGGTTTATATATGGAGATAATGCGGTTTATGGGTCTTATATCCAATTTTTAAACTATAATATCCTCTCGGACCGGGATTTCATTGGTCTTGAGTATTTAGTATTTTAAATTATTTGTTATATTTTTAAAGCATGATTCTTGAATAGTTGCAGCGTAGAAAAGTAAACTTTTAGATTTTTAACATGTTATTGAAATTGTATATGTATGCGATTTTTACGGATTTATAAAGGGTCTTGAGGCAAATCGAGTAGGGAGTATCGGTTACCGGGAGCGTTTGCCATGGCGGAAAAAGCTTTAACCGGAGAGATGGGGGTCGCAACTCCCCCCGGCCGGTACTTCTGTCACACTGCTAGAATCTGCACGAGTACATTGCTACTCGTCCCCTTTTTGGGAATTTATATGGGAATACACATGTAAACTTGCAGCATAGCGCTTTACATGTTGTATTAAAAATTATTTTTGCATTTAGCTTTTTAATCTGTTCACTAAAATTGATAATAAAAATATTTCAAGTTTTAAAATGTATAAATTAGATGATCGTACTAGCAGCTAAGCGCAGTTGATCACTGATGGTTAAATGGTATTTTTGGACTTGGTGTTTGGTGAATATGGAGTATTACAAAGGGGGGATGGGAGGCCTTCGTGTATTCTGGTGGTTTTTGAGGTCATGTCGAGGGTTTTTTCGGTGCATGAGGCTCCTGATTGCCTATTTGGATTTGAGATTCGTTTAAGTAAATCATGTTCGGATAACATGATGTATACATGTATAAAATATTATAAAAAAACAAAAAAAGACAAAAATTGAAAATGCAAATAGAATATTTAGTATTTATTTGTTCAAAAAAAGTAATAGATATTGTAAAAAAGTATGGGATCGGCTTCTCCTGGTATGATGATATAATGAATTTTTATTGGTTAAAATGAGGAAGAGTTAAAAGAAAATTTGTTGTAGTTACGATGATAAATGGATTGGAAGAGGTAAAGCTTTGTGGAGATACCGGAAGTGGTTAGATTATCAGTGGCTGTGGCCGGGTTTGAATTTATTTTCGAACCGGAAGACGTTTCTTCTTAAACTTTTTTATGAAATGTACAATAATAAGAATTTAGCGACTGGCAACTTCGGGGTCTCTACCACGATTGCTCGGTCGTCAGATGTTAGGGGCGTAGGACGACCGTCATCCAGTTACCCTCATGCGAATTCTATTAAGAATTACTTTAACGTTATTCATCCAGGAGTTGACGTACCTAAAAATAACGTGGTTGCAATGAGTGTGCCTGTTTCTAATGTTATACAGATTGATTCCAATGTGGAATGTCCGAGCTCTGCGTATCGCACTTATTATAAAAACTTTGGAAAATTTAAATACAGTAAATGTAGTTCAACAAAATGTATGTTGTGTCCTAAAGCAAACATGTTACAGATTTCCAAAGTTGGAAAATATAAGAGATTCTGTAAAACATATAATTGCGTGTACTCTATCACATGCGATATATGTGGAAAAGAGTATATAGGGCAAACTAAGAACTGCCTTAATATCAGAATAAATCTGCACCGTAGCATGATATATAAATGTATTAAAAATTCGGATAGTGATGTGTCTTTGGAAATAAGACACTTTGCTAATCACGGAGTTGAAGCAATGAGGGTTACTATTTTGGATATTGTGGTGGATACAGATCTAAGATTATGGTGGGAAAATTCACATATAGCACAACGTAGATCGGTTTATCCGTATGGTCTCAATACTGTTATGTACGGAAATAATTATAACAAGGAATATTATTCAAACGTAAGGTCGGAAAGTATGGTGAAGCGGGGCTTGGAAAGGTCAAGTCGTAAACAACGAGGAGGATGCAAGGGAAAAATGTGCTTGAAAAAAACAGTAGATAAAATTGACATGATTTTGCGAGATATAGATGGTGGAAGGGATGTTCCCGAGACATGGCTAAAGAATATGGCTTACGGAATTAGATTGAAGTTGGTTAACAGAGTTTGGTGTCATTACAGAAAAAGATATGTAGAATGTACTGAGGGCGATCGGTCCAGATCCTTGTGTATTGTGTTGGATTACATCAAGTTTAGAGCCAGGATACATGGAATAGTTTTAGAGGATATTAAAATAAAAAAACATATTGACGAATATCTTATATTGAGATATATTAATAAAAGTTACGATCATATTCCTTTTAATAGAATTTTAAGACTAATGTCACATACTTTACCTGTTAGGGACCTGAGGTTGAAAGTGGCATTCAAATATGAAAAACCATTGGGGAGAAGGTTTTTTAATTATAATTTTATTGGTAGTAATTTGCATACAGTGAGTTGTGTAAGTTGCAATTGTAATACATCAACGTACAGAGACGTACATCATGGACATATTGTAACAGGAGATCTGGGTATAATAAAATCGAATATTAAAAAATACTTTGAGTTGGGTACTAAATACCGATTTAGGAGTAACGTTTCTATTAGACGAGCAATGAAAATTGATATTACACATTATATTCAAAAAGCGCCAGTAAAATTCAGTTTGCCAACTGAGACATTTGAGGAATGGAAGGTCTTGGTGATAAATGAGTGCATTTCATGGTATCGCAGGAACGTCCGGTGTAATAAAAAAGGAGGTGAGCTTAAATATAATAAAAATGAGCTGGATGAGCTACAAAATATGTATGTTATTACGTACGTAGACAAGGTAACGTCGAATTTTGCAATGACTTGTAAATGGTACTATGTTACTTTATTAAGACAAGCATACGAAGATCATGGTATGTACTCGTTGTTGAAACAAACTCAGTTGGAAATCAGTAACCGGATAAAGGCTTTGTACAAAAAATCTGGTATATGTGTGGGAAATATTAGATATCCCTATTTGGCGTTAATACCTAAGCTACATAAAAATCCAGTTAAATTCCGACCAGTAACCATCGGTTTTAAAACTTATTTAACAAGGGCCAATAAATTATTAATGGAACATTTAAAATTGGTATTACGGAAACTATATGACCAGGGTAGCTATTTTATAAAAAATAGCTTCGAAGTAGTTAAGAAACTGAAAGAAATGCCAAACATCGGTATGTACAGGAGTTATGACTTTGCAGACCTATTCAATAACATAGACATTAAGGATCTATATCGCATCCTAATAGAATCATACCATAGTTGTGATTTGCAGCTATACATAGCAATCGGAAAGTACAAGGCTTTGGTGGAGTTGGTTTTATTCGAGACAGTTTTATACAATGGAGAAAACTTTTATAAACAAATCAAGGGTATCCCAATGGGGGGTAACTGTTCGTCAATTATGGCAGATATTTACCTAGATAGATATGAAAGGGGAACACATCTTTTAAATGAGATGTTGTTCCTACGTTACGTGGATGATATCCTATGCGGATTTGAGGATAGTGGTTATACAATGAGGTTTGACTTTTATCCTCCATGTTTAACTTTAATAGAAACACCTCGCAATGAGGATGAAAGTCTGGATTTTTTAGATCTCACTATAATGAAGCCTGCCACTATACAATGTTATCGTATTTACGATAAGCGAAGCACCTTTGGTTTTGATATCAAATATTTGACGTCATGGACAACTAGTCTACACCGTAACATATTCAGAAATCTGATAATAAATCAACTGAAACGACACAAGTTGTTGAATTTTACTAACAACGAGAGATACATGTGTGATTGCCGTTTCCTGGGGGAGGCAATCAAGGAGGGTTATCCTCCCGCTTTTCTGATAAGATTGGTTTCCAATTATAATGGTTTAACTGCAGCCGTAACCAGGAAGAGATACTTTGGAATGATAACAACATAAGACTTTTCGGATATCGCCTAATGGCGGGAATTGTAATACGCAGAGGGTGACGTGTTTTTATGCGAAATTGAGGATCATAAATCAGATAGCTCAATAAGGCTATACACCGGAATTTTATAGCTGGGGCTATTTTAATGTGGAAACATTATAAGCGTTATCCAGACTGTAAGTTCGTGATTGTGAGGGTTTTCTGAAATATCGGACGAACTATTAATATTTACTTTAGTAATATGTGAAAGTCATATGTGAAAGTGGTAAAGAATCAACAAGTTATGTGTTGTTCCATGGGAAGGTGTAATGCGTAGAGTTTGGACTATTGGAGTATTTATGTGTCTTTATATTTATAGGGTGTTAATGTTTTTTAAAATGTCTTGTGTCCAATATTTAAAAATTACTCTATGACTGGAATGTCATTGGACTCGTATATATCGAGTTTTGAGCATTAAACTATCACAAGTGCAGTAAATTCAAATCATTGGGATTTTATGGAGAGAAAGAATCAAAAAGGTTTTGGTATCCAAAGAAAGGATTTTGCATAATAATAACATGGATTTCAATAGTCTTGAATATATAGTTTTATTAAGTAATAATTAAATAAGAGTGAAATGATTTCAAACATTAGTTTATATATGGCGATGGATTAGCCAATAGGTCTTGAGTCCATTTTTAAAAATACAGACACTTTGATATGTATTTCAAACATTAGTTTTGATTTTAAGTAATAATTAACAAAGAGTGAAATGATTTCAAATATTAGTTTATATATGGCGATGGATTAGCCAATAGGTCTTGAGTCCATTTTTTAAAAATACAGACACTCAGATATGTATTTCAAACATTAGTTTTGTTTTTAAGTAATTAACAAAGAGTGAAATGATTTCAAACATTAGTTTATATATGGCGATGGATTAGCCAATAGGTCTTGAGTCCATTTTTAAAAATACAGACACTCTGATATGTATTTCAAACATTAGATTTGTTTTTAAGTAATAATTAACTAAGAGTGAAAAGATTTCAATCATTAGTTTATATATGGCGATGGATTAGACAATAGGTGTTGAGTCCATTTTTAAAAATACAGACACTCTGATATGTATTTCAAACATTAGTTTTGTTTTTAAGTAATAATTAACAAAGAGTGAAATGATTTCAAACATTAGTTTATATATGGCGATGGATTAGCCAATAGGTCTTGAGTCCATCTTTAAAAATACAGACACTCTGATATGTATTTCAAACATTAGATTTGACTAGAAAGGGATTAAAAGGAATTAAATGACTAGATGTGAGGTGATTTTACACAGGTTTATATATGGAGATAATGCGGTTTATGGGTCTTATATCCAATTTTTAAACTATAATATCCTCTCGGACCGGGATTTCATTGGTCTTGAGTATTTAGTATTTTAAATTATTTGTTATATTTTTAAAGCATGATTCTTGAATAGTTGCAGCGTAGAAAAGTAAACTTTTAGATTTTTAACATGTTATTGAAATTGTATATGTATGCGATTTTTACGGATTTATAAAGGGTCTTGAGGCAAATCGAGTAGGGAGTATCGGTTACCGGGAGCGTTTGCCATGGCGGAAAAAGCTTTAACCGGAGAGATGGGGGTCGCAACTCCCCCCGGCCGGTACTTCTGTCACACTGCTAGAATCTGCACGAGTACATTGCTACTCGTCCCCTTTTTGGGAATTTATATGGGAATACACATGTAAACTTGCAGCATAGCGCTTTACATGTTGTATTAAAAATTATTTTTGCATTTAGCTTTTTAATCTGTTCACTAAAATTGATAATAAAAATTTTTCAAGTTTTAAAATATATATATATATATATATATATTTATATATATATATATTATATATATATATATATATATATATATATATATATATATATATTTATATATATATATTATATATATATATATATATATATATATATATATATATATATATATCATATAAAACGAAGTGAAAACTTTTATACAACGGAAATTCTTATACTTCAAGTGTTGGCGCAAAGCAGCACATGCACAAAAAGTATCATATAAGATTCAAATAAAAGAGGGAAACGACCAATTGCATAGCATAAATGGCAGAGGTGGATTGCGACACCTCTTTCCCGGTTAGAAGCGTGCTTTTAAGCCCGGGCAACACTCCCGGAACCAATGCCATGCAGTGGCCTATCTTCCGGATATGTGTGAAGTCAAAGACACAGAAAAAAAAAAGCGAAGCAAACCATCTAGAAGCGACCACAAGACCAGAAACGACCTCAAGACTAGAAGCGACCATTGCAAGACTTTAGAAGCGACCATTGCAAGAGAAAGGGATGGAATGTAATCCGTATGATGTGCATGCTGACGCTTAAAGCAGAAATCTGTTATCAACGTGCACCAGGGTGCGCTGTCCACACATGCGCAATGGTCCCACTAAGAACTTAAAGTGTTACTGCAAACATCCGCTATATCTCTAAAGTATGCATTTTTTTCTCTTTCTGTATTGAAAATTGAATTATAGTAGTATTTCAAGAAGTTTTCGGGATAATTTCTTTTTATTGCTTCTTGCATGATATTTCTGTTATGTATGATACAATCAGTCTTGAAAGTATTAATACGTTGATTTCTCTTGAGGTGATTGATGACAACATTTCTAAATATGTTTTTAGTTAAGTTGGATTTCCAGTCAATAATGTGGTTAATTTTAATATTGAAGTTGTTTCTTTTGTCAAATAAAACAGTATATGTGCCATATTTACTATCTTGCTTTAGTGTGATATCTAAAAAATCAACACTGTTTTCTTCCGTTCCTTTATTTCCAATCAATTCCAGTTCTTTGGGATAAAAACTAAAATCAAACGGTGGCATATTCGTATATTGTCCAAAAAGGACATCGTCAACGTAACGAAAGTATGGTAATTCATGTAAGATGTGAGTGCCCTCTTCAAATTTATTCAAATAAAGGTCGGCAAGCAGGGAGGAACAGCCCCCTCCCATGGGGATACCTTTTATTTGTTGAAAATAGTTTGTTCCATCAAATAAAATATTTTCAAACAGCACGATGCGTAACAAGTCTTGATATTTTCCGATAGTAATGACCTCCTTTAAGTCATATATTGCATATATCTCCTTCAATATCTCATATAAATTTCCTAGATTTATATTGTTGAATAAATCCCGGAAATCAAAACTTTTAAAACGTAAGTCCTTATTATAAAATTGTAGTCTGTTGATTACATCGTAACTATTATTTATCATTACTGTGCCATGTTTTTTGAGTTGTGTCATTACACTTTTGAGAAGTGTTAAAAGTTTTGCATTGGCTATTGTTAAGTAGGATCCACATCCCACTGTAACAGGACGGAACTTGACAGGATTTTTGTGAAGCTTCGGTATAAGTACAAGATAAGGAAAATTAACTGTTTTTAGATCAATATCAATTCGTTTATACAAAGCTTTTATTTTATTTTCTAAACTTTTTCCTGTTTGATGTAACTGGGTATACATTTGCGTGTCTTGATAACTGTTACTTAAAGTATCGACGTAATATTTACGGCAGGTAAATGAGTAATTACCTGCCGACTTTATCCGTGACGACTTTATCCGTGTATGTTATAGCATATTTATCTTCACACTTTTTAACTGCAGTTTTTATAGATGGATAATATGTTTTTTTACGTAATTGTTTATAGTGCAGTGTGATGTTTGGTCGATAATTCAAGGGACGCACTAAGGTATGTTGTTTTGTGCTGTTTAAAGATCCTGTCTGCTTAATGAATTTTGCTTTCTTATATCTTGATTGTGTTGGGACCATTGGGTTGCTATTCCTGCGTTGTTGTATTTCCTGTACCTTTTAAATGACAAGTTTTTACGACATCTTTATGAAATATGTTTTTATATATACCTTTGTTTTTAATGACTTACGACTCGTACAATGGCCTATTCTTGTCCTCTACATGTACTTTAACTTTTACTAATAACGTATTTCATATATGGAATGATATTTATATAAAATCCATAAAAATGATATAATGTATAAAAAAATGTTGCAATGTCCAGCTAATGTTCAGAAGGGCTAATCTTAAATACTTCAAGTGGAATCATATAAAGTTTTGCTTTGTCATATTCACTGCTTTCATTTTTACTTTGATGATGATACTCAGCGTAGATCTCTACGTATTATTATGGACATATGAATTACCTCTACTCCTCAACAAGAGTTATAAACTGTTGAAATGAAATATGAAATGAATACAACTATATATTTTAGCGACTGGCAAAAATACAGTCATACTGTATTTGCCCGGTGATACAACAATTACAGGGTAGTTGTATAATCGATAACCATTTACCCTTGTATCTTCCTTTGACATGTCCAATTTAAAGAAGTATTTCTCGCCTATACAACATGATGCTGCCAACCTTGTCGCAAATATAAAAAATGTCTGTAATGTTTCTCGATGTTCTACTGACTCGATCCATAAACATACTGGATCTCCGTTTTTTAATTGTACATATAGTCATTATTTTAATAATATACGTGCCTTCAAGTTCCAAAGATGTAAATCCCATCGATGTAAACTCTGCCCAGTGGCAGACCCTCTTCAAATATCTACTACCAACCCCAGTTATGGAATATTTTGCAAGACTTTTAATGTCATCTATTGTATTACATGCCTAACATGCCAAGTTAAATATATCGGCCAAACCAAAAATCGCCTGCACTTACGCATTAACTTACATCGCAGTCAAGTTGGTAAATCACTTAAAACGGATGCACATATAACTAATTTGGAACTTCGTCATTTTGGATACCATGATTTCTCAAAAATAACTGTTACTATCATCGATGTTGTACCCAAACTGCAAGAGAGATTGTGGTGGGAAAATACCCATATCCACCAATATGGAACAGCTTACCCTTATGGACTAAATACAATCATATTTTGTGATAATTATAATTTCGAATCTTGCAATAATGAAAAACGAATGCCGGTATTGCAAGATATCCCTTGTTTTTTAAAAAAACGATGGCAAAGAGGAGGCAATAGGAAATATATGAGTTATAATGCAACTCTCGAAAGGATCGAACAGTTCATAAATAAAGTGAGAACACAAATAGTAATTAAACCTGGATGGATTAAAAATCTAATATTCGGTATCAAAAAACGTTATGTTAAACGCATCTGGTATTATTTACAAGAGTATCAATTCGAAAAGAAATCAATGAAAAATAAAGACATTGCATGTACGAATTTTGCAATAATGTTGGATTCACGGAAACTAAAGGCCAGTTTGTTGAAAGTGGAATTAAATTCACCTACCAAGGAGAAAATTACATCAGAACTATTTATAACTACCTTTAAAAACAAAAATTTTGACGAGTTGCCAACCAAATCCTATATCAAGGACTTAGCACATCTCATGCCAATACCTAATATGGATGTTAAATTGATTTATAAATTTGTACAAACCAATGGAAGAAAAATCTTTAATTATAACCGTATAAGTAAAAACATCAATGAATTCAAAAGTAATGTATGTGAGTGCCAAAATAGCCCATTTCTCAATTCTCATCATGGACATATTATCACAGGAGACCTCAATATTGTAGATAATCCACAATTAAAGTACATGCTTCAACTTGGTACTAAATTCAGAATACAGGAATATAAAAATATTGAAAACGACTTTGAACAAGATCTGAAGAAGTTTACATACAAACTAGCCGTCAAATACAGTCTGCCTATACAAGCATTTACGGAATGGAAATATCACCTGACCAAAAAGTTCAATCTGCACTATAAACAATTACGTAAAAAAACATATTATCCATCTATAAAAACTGCAGTTAAAAAGTGTGAAGATAAATATGCTATAACATACACGGATAAAGTCGTCTCTAATTACTCATTTACCTGCCGTAAATATTACGTCGATACTTTAAGTAACAGTTATCAAGACACCCAAATGTATACCCAGTTACATCAAACAGGAAAAAGTTTAGAAAATAAAATAAAAGCTTTGTATAAACGAATTGATATTGATCTAAAAACAGTTAATTTTCCTTATCTTGTACTTATACCGAAGCTTCACAAAAATCCTGTCAAGTTCCGTCCTGTTACAGTGGGATGTGGATCCTACTTAACAATAGCCAATGCAAAACTTTTAACACTTCTCAAAAGTGTAATGACACAACTCAAAAAACATGGCACAGTAATGATAAATAATAGTTACGATGTAATCAACAGACTACAATTTTATAATAAGGACTTACGTTTTAAAAGTTTTGATTTCCGGGATTTATTCAACAATATAAATCTAGGAAATTTATATGAGATATTGAAGGTATGATATATGCAATATATGACTTAAAGGAGGTCATTACTATCGGAAAATATCAAGACTTGTTACGCATCGTGCTGTTTGAAAATATTTTATTTGATGGAACAAACTATTTTCAACAAATAAAAGGTATCCCCATGGGAGGGGGCTGTTCCTCCCTGCTTGCCGACCTTTATTTGAATAAATTTGAAGAGGGCACTCACATCTTACATGAATTACCATACTTTCGTTACGTTGACGATGTCCTTTTTGGACAATATACGAATATGCCACCGTTTGATTTTAGTTTTTATCCTAAAGAACTGGAATTGATTGAAAATAAAGGAACGGAAGAAAACAGTGTTGATTTTTTAGATATCACACTAAAGCAAGATAGTAAATATGGCACATATACTGTTTTATTTGACAAAAGAAACAACTTCAATATTAAAATTAACCACATTATTGACTGGAAATCCAACTTAACTAAAAACATATTTAGAAATGTTGTCATCAATCACCTCAAGAGAAATCAACGTATTAATACCTTCAAGACTGATTGTATCATACATAACAGAAATATCATGCAAGAAGCAATAAAAAGAAATTATCCCGAAAACTTCTTGAAATACTATTATAATTCAATTTTCAATACAGAAAGAGAAAAAAATGCATACTTTAGAGATATAGCGGATGTTTGCAGTAACACTTTAAGTTCTTAGTGGGACCATTGCGCATGTGTGGACAGCGCACCCTGGTGCACGTTGATAACAGATTTCTGCTTTAAGCGTCAGCATGCACTTCATACGGATTACATTCCATCCCTTTCTCTTGCAATGGTCGCTTCTAAAGTCTTGCAATGGTCGCTTCTAGTCTTGAGGTCGTTTCTGGTCTTGTGGTCGCTTCTAGATGGTTTGCTTCGCTTTTTTTTTTTCTGTGTCTTTGACTTCACACATATCCGGAAGATAGGCCACTGCATGGCATTGGTTCCGGGAGTGTTGCCCGGGCTTAAAAGCACGCTTCTAACCGGGAAAGAGGTGTCGCAATCCACCTCTGCCATTTATGCTATGCAATTGGTCGTTTCCCTCTTTTATTTGAATCTTATATATATATATATATATATCAAATATTTAACAAGATCAATCATGCATAAAGCATTGATCATGAAACACTTTCCGACTGTAATGTAATTTTATTTAAACATCTCTAAAATGCGATACATTAAATTATTTTTCTTGCGTGCTTTTCTACCCTGTAAGTATATATATATATATATATATATATATATATATCTTTAAATGTTCTTTACATAGTTTATATCCAGTGCAAGGGTATCAGTGCAAGGGTACCAGTGCAAGGGTGCTCATATGGAAACAATATTATTATGAGAATGTTTTTCAGAAACCAACCCCAGTTACCTGTTAGAAAATTTAAGAAAGAAGGAAATAATTTTATTGTGCACAAAAGTAAGCTATATGATTAGGCATCCTCTCTACAGATTACTATTGGAATCGCAGAAGACCATGTGAAAACATAGAAATCGCTTGGGGCGACGTCTGTACTGCCAGACGGGTAGTCAAATCCGTCCCAACAAAACTGCTGCATGATCTAAGTGTGAGTGTGCGTTATCGTGCAAAACATGTTACATACTACTAATTTGTGTTGAATTTCAAATGCAATGTAGTCTTCAGCTTACAAAATATGGATCACTCAGCATTTGGACGGAGCTTCTACAGCAACATTCATATCGATACGTTCCCACGCTGTCAGGAATAATCTTCTTCCTTTCTTTCGAGACAGACCATCTAACCGGAAGATGTAAGGTATCTGTTTGGACGGCCGGGACAGTGCCAACCAAGTTAGACCGGATACCAGTGTTGGGGGCATCTGTAGAGACCGTACCTTCCTCCACCTACCACAAACCTCCCGGAAGGACTTTCGGACTCACAGATTTAGGACGCCAGTACTTCGTGTTAACAGGGGATAAAATATAAGTTGAAACCTTACGGCAGGTGTGGCAAGAGTCAGTCGGTTATTATTGTGTATTGTGCAGGCAATATGTTTGTAGTGTTATTATTCCGTGTCCAGCATCGCCCCCCCCCCACACACATCAATCTCTTGGAAGGACATTCGGACTCACAAATTTAGCCCCCCAGTACTTCGTGTTAACACATTTTAAAAATAAGCTGAACGCTTACTGCAAGTGTGACGAGAGTCAATCGGTTATTACTGTCTACTGATCAGGTAACATGTTGCTAGTCTTACTACCCTGTGACCAGCCATCCTCCCGAATATCAATTTCCCAATAACCGTAGGCGTTCTAGGCGTAAGTTTTCAAATAATAAGACGTTATAGAGAAAAAAATCTGATGTGGGCACCACATGACTTTCCTTATATAATGTAATGAATTTACTACTTTTACAGTAAAAAAGTAGGTTTTTCTTATAGTAGATACTAATATTCTTTCCAAGATATTGAATTTTCGACAATGAGTCGTCATTTTCATTGATTTAGCGTCATTTTTATCCATGTGGCGAGATTTTCGTTAATTTGGCAACATTACAAAAAGTCGCCAAGTTGGCGACATTCCGCCAAAATCGTCGCCGAAATCACGCCAAGCGTTATGGACGAAGAAATAAGTTATTCTTACAGCAGATAAATGACTATTGGCGTTCAAATACAAAATACACTTAAAGTATATTTTTTATGAATAGAACGATCTAGATCCACGAGAATGATGTCACCCAATTTAGCGCATGGTATTACATATGAAAAGTGAACATGTTTCTCAATAGGAAATATTTTATTTTATTTTATATGACTTTTTGATAATTTTTTTGAAAAATGTGCAATATCTCGAGTACGATTCATGTTAGTGTTCTAACATTTATGTCAATCGTTTTCTAATGAAAAATTACATAAGAAATGTCTATTTGCGTAACTTTATTAGCGGTTTTGATTTTTTGACGATTTTTTAAAAATTTCATTCGAACATTTAGGGGAGTTCTGAACATTCGATTGCGTATAAAAACAATAAGTTTCCAGTGTTTAAGGATTGTGATTTTTGTACCAAATTTGGTTCGAATCGGTCTATTCGTTCGTCAGTTATCGTCTCCACAGACTCACTGACACACACACACACACACACACAGACATCACTTCAAAAATGTTTGATTCGTGATCAGGGGTGCTTGAAACGTGCTCTCCCGTCGATAACTCGAATTCGAATTTTCGACCCCGTCACAATACTTTCCTTATGCATTATGCATATAAGGAAAGTAATAATAACATAATCTTAAAACTAAACTGAAATATTTACGCTTCCCATTTCAGAATATTTTAATATTAGCATTTAATCAATAATTGCAGTTTAATTTAGGAATAAATAAACTAACACTACAGACAATTAAATCTACGCAATTTTATTTCCCCCTACTTTCACATCCTCCATAACGTTGAGGCAACAATTCTGAGAGACGGAAATTAAATTCACATGTGTCCAGAGTGCTGAAGTCCATTTGACATACCGATACACATCGAGCGTAGCTCGTCATATAAAGGCGGCAAGTGCAACTAACTTCAGTGACAGTGATTGATCTCCTAGGGTTGTGCCCGGAATACGTTCCGATGCAGTGAGTTCAGTGGTAAGAGTCAATGCTGTTAAATTCGAGTACTATCAGAATAACCCTGATATTTTCAAGATTTAAATAATATGTAAATTCTTAAAGCATTCAATATGATAATTTAGTTTTAAAAACGTTGTTGCAATATAAAAAATCTGATGTGGGCAACACATGACTTTCCTTATATAATGTAATGAATTTACTACTTTTACAGTAAAAAAATAGGTTTTTCTTATAGTAGATACTAATATTCTTTCCAAGATATTGAATTTTTGACAATTAGTCGTCATTTTCATTGATTTAGCATCATTTTTATCCATTTGGCGAGATTTTGATTAATTTGGCAACATTTCAAAAAAGTCGCCAAGTTGGCGACATTCTGCCAAATTCGTCGCCAAAATCTCGCCAAGCGTTATGCACTAAAAAAAAGTTATTCTTACAGCAGATAAATGACTATTGGCGTTCAAATACAAAAGTATTATTCAAAGTATATTTTTTCATGAATGCAACGAGCTAGATCCACGAGAATGATGTCACTTAATTTATCGCATGGTATTACATATGAAAAGTGAACATGTTTCTCAATAGGAATTTTTTTTTATGTGGCTTTTTCATAATTTTTTTGAAAAATGTACAATATCTCGAGAACGGTTCATGTTAGCGTTCTAAAATTCATGCCAATCGTTTTCTAATGAAAAATTACATAAGAAATGTCTATTTGTGTAACTTTATTAGCGGTTTTGATTTTTTGACAATTTTTTCAAAATTTCATTCGAAAATTTAGGGGGGTTCTGAACATTCGATTACGTACATACGTTCGATTACGTTCACACACATACACACACACACAGACATCACTTCAAAAATGTTTGATTCGTGATCAGGGATGCTTGAAACGTGCTCTCCCGTCGAAAACTCGAATTCGAATTTTCGACCCCGTCACAATACTTTCCTTATACATTATGTATATAAGGAAAGTAAAAATCTGATGTGGGCAACACATGACTTTCCTTATATAATGTTATGAATTTACTACTTTTACAGTAAAAAAAACCTGATGTGGGCAACACATGACTTTCCTTATATAATGTAATTAATTGACTACTTTTACAGTAAAAAAAAGTAGGTTTTTCTTATAGTAGATACTAATATTCTTTCCAAGATATTAAATTTTCGACAATTAGTCGTCATTTTTATCCATTTGGCGAGATTTTCGTTAATTTGGCAACTTTTCAAGAAGTCGCCAAGTTGGCGACATTCCGCCAAATTCGTCGCCAAAATCTCGCCAAGCGTTATGCACTAAGAAATAAGTTATTCTTACAGCAGATAAATGACTATTGGCGTTCAAACACAAAAGTATTACTAAAAGTATATGTTTTCATGAATGGAATGAGCTAGTTCCACGAGAATGATGTAACCCAATTTATCGCATGGTATTACATATGAAAAGTGAACATGTTTCTCAATAGGAATAATTTTTATATGACTTTTTGATAATTTTTTTTTTAAAAAATGAACAATATCTCGAGAACGGTTCATGTTAGCGTTCTAAAATTTATGTCAATCGTTTTCTAATGAAAAATTACATAAGAAATGTCTATTTGCGTAACTTTATTAGTGGTTTTGATTTTTTGACGATTTTTTCAAAATTTCATTCGAAAATTTAGGGGGTTCTTAACATTCGATTGCATATAAA
Organism: Amaurobius ferox; assembly: GCA_951213105.1. Taxonomy (NCBI): domain Eukaryota; kingdom Metazoa; phylum Arthropoda; class Arachnida; order Araneae; family Amaurobiidae; genus Amaurobius; species Amaurobius ferox. The sequence goes on along the minus strand of OX578151.1, from coordinate 86,219,968 downwards.
AGCAATAGGCTTCCAGTGTTTACGGATTGTGATTTTTGTATCAAATTTGGTTCGAATCGGTCCATTCGTTCGTCAGTTATCGTCTCCACAGACTCACTGACACACACACACACACACATACTTTCACACACACACACACACACACACATGCACACACACAGACATCACTTCAAAAATGTTTGATTCGTGATCAGGGATGCTTGAAACGTGCTCTCCCGTCGAAAACTCGAATTCGAATTTTCGACCCCGTCACAATACTTTCCTTATACATTATGTATATAAGGAAAGTAAAAATAGGTTTTTCTTATAGTAGATACTGATATTCTTTCCAAGATATTGAATTTTCAACAAATAGTCGTCATTTTCATTGATTTAGCGTCATTTTTATCCATTTGGCGAGATTTTCGTTAATTTGGCAACATTTCAAAAAGTCGCCAAGTTGGCGACATTCCGCGAAATTCGTCGCCAAAATCTCGCCAAGCGTTATGCATTAAGAAATAAGTTATACTTACAGCAGATAAATGACTATTGGCGTTCAAATACAACTGTATTACTCAAAGTATCTTTTTTCATGAATGGAACGAGCTAGATCCACGATAATGATGTCACCCAATTTATCGCATGGTATATGAAAGTGAACATGTTTCTCAATAGGAAATATTTTTTTTTTATTTTATATGATTTTTGATAATTTTTTTGAAAAATGTACAATATCTTGAGAACGGTTCATGTTAGCGTTCTAAAATTCATGCCAATCGTTTTCTAATAAAAAAAATACATCAGAAATGTCTATTTGCGTAACTTTATTAGCGGTTTTGATTTTTTGACGATTTTTTCAAAATTTCATTCGAAAATTTGGGGGGTTCTGAACATTCTATTGCGTATAAAAACAATAGGCTTCCAGTGTTTACGGATTGTGATTTTTGTACCAAATTTGGTTCGAATCGATTCATTCGTTCGTCAGTTATCGTCTCCACAGACTCACTGACACACACACACACATACTTTCACACACACACACACGCACACACACACACACTCATACACACACACAGCCATCACTTCAAAAATGTTTGATTCGTGATCAGGGATACTTGAAACGTACTCTCCCGTCGAAAACTCGAATTCGAATTTTCGACCCCGTCACAATACTTTCCTTATACATTATGTATATAAGGAAAGTAAAAAATCTGATGTGGGCAGTGTATGACTTTCTCTGCTGGCTCATATTGAAGTGCTCTTTATTTCTTTTATAATTAAGAAAATTTAGTTTCATTGAATAAAACAACCACCAATAATTTTTTTAAATTACTTTGAATTTGTAATTTTAATTCCATGTCTGTTTCCATTGAGTAACTGGACTCATTTTCAAAGGTGGAGTCTCGAAAATGCGAAAACAGGAAAAACTAAAATATCTCCCGATTGGCTAATTTTAGAGTAGTGGAGTTAGTTATATTCTTTTCATTGTCAAAAATTACTCATACAACAAGCATTTAATTGATATAATTGAGCATTCGTAGTCTTTTAGTTTAGATTTCGGAGATTTTTGTTGCCATTTCGCAAAAAAGGCAGATTCTTTTATCCCGAATGGTACCAAAATCTAATCAGCATCAGTGTTACCCACAAGGGAACTTTTATGAAATTCGGTCAAATAGTTTTCTAGTTACAGTGGATATATTCATTGCACAGACAGACATACAGACGCACACACAGACGTCACGCTAAAAACAGCCTTGCGTCTGTTTCAGAGGTCACAAAATAAGATCCATTGGAAACTCGAGTTGTGATTTTCGAAATTATTCCAATACTTTCCCTATACATTACTATGTATTGCAGGGAAAGTAATATGAAATAGGTGTATAAAAATATATAAATAATTCTTTTTAAAATAGGAAATTGAAACACCGATCTCCGGATGGTCAGAAAGCATTCCCAATATATAATTATTCAAAGGTTTATCGTCCCTTCTATATTATTGGTTGATAAGGACCCTGATTAGTTGTTGGTTGATAAGGATCTTATGACACAAGATCCAAAATAGATATACTGTACCAAAAACATCTATATGTTATAATCAAAAATCGTAGATGTGGTTGGGGCAAAAATCTCGTTGGGGCCAAGGCTTCTTTGGATAGCCATGCATAATTGGGTAATAAAGTAGCCAATGATGTAATGTTGTTGCATAGTGCTGAGGAGCAACCAATAGAGATACGGAAGGCGTATCTGGACCTCCAGGGAAAAGATGTAGCAACAAGGAAATAATTCAGTCAATTGGATACTAGAAAGTCCAAGAATGCGCTTCATAAACAATGACTATCCAGAAGCGTCGATATTTATTCAGGGCAATAAATGCCCAACTGTGCGTTCATAAGCAATGGTAGTGCAGAAGCGTTGAGACATAAGAATGTGTAGTGGTTATGTTGAAATTTGAGAGTGTGTTGGAAAAGCGAAAGCTGACCTCAAAATGTCAGAAAAAGCAACTGCCAATATTCCAAACACGATGAGCACACAGTAAGACAAACAGAGGTATGTGCAAATCTGCACGTATGTCTCACATGTGCATTTTCTCCTCCTGAAGAGATAAGATCAATGTAATTTTAATCTTAACAATAATATATGTGAATCAATAATGTTTGTTTCAAAAGTTATGCTATTCAATGTGTAGTATGTTAATTAATGATTATATTTTAAGAACTCGTGCACATAAATAATGGTAGGTTATAATGTTTTCATGATACTAATGTACAACTATGCGATTCATGATCACTCTACATAAGAATAATAATTCCATCCAAAGATATATTTATTATATTCAAAAAGTAAATTAACTTGATGTTCCTCTTTTTGATGCACCACAATAAGAATGTACAAGTAATACATGACAATGTCAAATATTCATGATGATTGATATGAAATGATCTATGGATAATACGAGGGACGATGCTTATGGTTTTAGAATATGGCAATACCGAAGATAATAGCTTTCAGTGAAGACGATTTTTTAAAAAGTGAATTTTAACATGAACATTGGATTTTAAAGATCGAAAAATGCTATAACATTATATTTGCGACGTCGTTTTGAAGAAAATAAGGCAGCGACAAAACATGGATTTAAGACGAAGAGTTTTTTGAGCTATGATTTAATATTTATTTTCGAGAAGAGATGACACTGCAGCAGTGGGTCGATCGAATGAATTCGATTTTTAGTGATTAAGCACCATCCAACGTAATTTGCAATTGGTTTGAAGAATTCCATTTTGAATGTAAAAGTCACTGTGATGAATTTTGCGAAGGTCGACTAAGAACTTCTGGGACGCCAGGAGAAACTACTGTGCAAGAAATAATCAATTTAGATCGTCATATCACATATGATGAAATTGATGCAACTTTGGACATTTCCAGGATCCGAGTTCATTCAATTTTACATGATGATTAAAAAGTCCAAAACCTATATGCACGTTGGACTCCACACAATTTGACCCACGCTCAAAAGGATGCTCGTGTCAAAAGATGCAAGGAAAATCGCCAAAAATTCAACTCTGTGGAATCAAAAGATATCTTTGACATTATAACAAAAGCCAGGAAACGTGGATTTATTCCTGTGATCCCGAAACAAAATAACAATCCACTGTTTAAAAAAAAATGATTGTTTCGTTTTTTGGTATATCCGCCATGTTGCAACTGTTGATTTAAAGGATCGTAGAAGAATAAATGCCGATTGGTATGCGACAATTTGTTTGCTAATTGCCCAAATCATAAAAAATAATGCCAAACATCGCACTATTCCTCATGATGTTAATGCAAGCTCCCACACAACATTTTAAACTATAGATTATTTGAAGCATGAAAAAATTGATTTGATGTATCATTGTCCTTATTAACCTGATTTAGCACCCAATGATTGATTGTTATTTGTCCCCCTACAATCTATATAAAAAAAATTGAAAATCTGTCTGTCTGTCTGTTTATCCCATCATCACCAGGAGTTGTCGAGATATTAATGAAAAACGGAACTTTTTCCTAGGAGTTCTACTCTCCAACTTCGTGGTTTATCCAAACGGAAAGGATGAAAATCGTTTGTTTAAAACGTCGAAATGAAATAAAACTTTATTTACGAGTTTGGTGCAGGATTTTTGCATTAATTAGTCACTATAGGAACACATGAATTGTTTGAAACATGAATTTAAATGGAAAAATCTACCTCCACGGTTCCTCTTTCACAAGCTTTTACTCAACGATGAAAAGTATAAAGAAATCAAAATGGCTATTTAATTTCGCATTTTGTGAGGAAGGTTCTATCTTATATCATGTTGCTCGGCAATGGAATGAAATTAAATGTGTTGTTAATATTTATTATTATTTTTTCTATTTGAATAATAAATAAATGGATGTAAAAATATATTTCACAAATGAACGGTTTGATTGTTCTTTTAATTATATAAATTGCGGACTGCGTGAATCACTTTCATTTATTTTAGCAAAGAGGTTTCAAGCTCATATATTGTGTTTCGCTAATAAACTCATATATTGTATTTACCCAATAAATTCATTTAGCCGATTGTTGAAGCAGAAAAAGAGTAGAACGGGTGTATCTTATAATAAAATTTTAGTGTTTTCATTTAGTATATACAAACGGGATCAGGATATTTTATTCTGCAAATTCAGAGCCACGAAATTAGCGGAATATCTCTAAATAACTTGGCAACTCTTCTTAAACTTTAACAAATTAGCGGAAATGTCTCCATATTCATAAAAGTGACACAAATCAATGATTTGATTTTTTAGAATAGAGTACTAAAATGATGTTTCGGTAGCATTTGTCGGTCAATCCATCTATCCTACTTAGTAACAAATTTAACGAATTTTTTTAATATCACCAAATTGATGAAATAATTTGTCAATCCATGAAAATATCATGGAATTGATAAAATCGTGCTTCATAAATGAAATTAATTGTGTTTTGTTAGGGGATAGTATTGTGATGATGTTTCGTCAATTTGTCGCAAAATGGAACTATCAGTTTTACAGTCCCACTTGGCGATAAATTTGGCGATTTTTTAAGTTATCGCTAATTTGACGAAAATGTCGCCAAACCTTCCATGGAGATCACATTATTCAGACGATATGATTTCCATCAATTTATTTGAAGTAAATGATATCATGTCGCTTAGCAACGGATCCAATGTGTTATGCGGTATACGATTTTATATTAAATCTTCTCCGATTTGAATAATAAAGATATGTATATAAAATAAATTTCTTTGACATTGCATTTTTGACTGGATAATATCAATTACGGTCTTCAGGTTTAAACATTATTATTATTGATATTTTCGGGGACTGTTGATTCAAGGATTATTGATCTTTTCAAGTTATTATGCCATTGTTTTATTATGACGAAAACTATTGAAATTCATATATAGTACGTTGTACGAGTAATCTTCTTCAAATGCACGGATATATCTTCTAATCTACGAGAATATATGTAGTATAGGTATATTGGCATATATTTTGATATATATTGCATATATTGGAATCAATTACGACCTTCTGGTATAAAGATTTCGGGGAATTTTGATATTTTTAATTTATTAAGTCATCTCTTTTATTTTGTCAAATACTTTTGAGACTCATATTGAAATATGGGCAATCTTCTACTAACACACTGGCATATTTGCTAATCTGCGACAATTTAAGTAGTACGGAGTTGCATATATTGATTCAATCCCTTTTTTTGTAAATTTACTTACAAAAGGGACCAGTATGTTTTATTCTTCAAATCTGCCCGTGAAGATAATTTTGCATAGTGTGAACAGATATTCTTAAACGTCTCTTTAGGAGCAATAAATTTAATATTCTAACAGAATTTGCACATGATTGCGAATTATAAGTTTCTTTATATTATGTATTCCGTACGAAGAACGGGTATGCTGCTAGTATGTAATATAAACATCGGTTAGTAATGTATAGCACTCAGATCTAGTATTGTATCTAGATTATTGTATCTAGTATTGTATCTTGAGATCTAGTATTGTATGTATATAAAATAAATTTCATTGACATTGCATTTTTGACTAGATGATATCAATTACTGTCTTCAGGTTTAAACATTATTATCATTTATATTTTCGGGGACTGTTGATTTAGGGATTATTGATATTTTCAAGTTATTATGCCATTGTTTATTTATGACGAAAATTGTTGAAACTCATATATAGTACGTTGTACGAGTAATCTTCTACAAATGCACGGATATATCTTTTAATCTACGAGAATATAAGTAGTACAGGTATATTGGCATATATTTTGATATATATTGGAATCAATTACGACCTTCTGGTTTAAAGATTTCGGGGATTATGATATTTTCAATTTATTACGTCATCTCTTTTATTTTCACAAGTATTTTTGAGACTCATATTGTAATATGGGCAATCTTCTACTAACACACTGGCATATTTTCTAATCTGTGACTGTATAAGTAGTACGGGGTTGCATATATTGATTCATTTCCATTTTTTTTTGTAAATTTCCTTACAAAAGGACCCGGATGTTTTATTCGTCATATCTGCCCGTGAAGATAATTTTGCATAGTGAGAACACATATTCTTAAACTTCTCTTTAGGACCAATAAATTTAATATTTTAACAGAATTTGCACATGATTGCGAATTATAAGTTTCTTTATATTATATACTCCGTACGAAGAACAGGTATGCTGCTAGTCTATATATATAAAATTGAAAATCTGTCTGTCTGTCTGTTTGTCCAACCATCACGGGAAAACGAATTTGAATGAAATTTTGTGGGTAGCCTTAAAATAGCCCCTCTTAAAATTTAGTCTATGTTTTGAGTTTCTGTGACCAGTGGTTCTCGAGATATTAGCAAAAAACGAAATTTTCGTTTATCTTCTCATCATGGGAGAACAGCTGAACCGAATTTAATGAAATTTTGTGGATAGCCTTGAAATAGAATCCCATAAATTTAGGCTAAGTTTCGAGTTTCTAAGACCAGGGGTTGATGAGATATTGATGAAAAACGGAACTTTTTCCTAGGGCTTTTACTCTCTAACATCGTTGTTTATCCAAACGGAAAGGATGAAAATCGTTTGTTTAAATCGTCAAAGTGAAATAAAACTTTATTTCCGAGTTTGATCGTTTGTTTAAAACGTCAAAGTGAAATAAAACTTTATTTCCGAGTTTGGTGAAGATTTTTTGCGCAAATTAGTCACTATATGAAATCATGAATTGTTTGAAACATCAATTTAAAAGGAAAATCTATCTACATGGTTTATTTTCCATAAGCTTTTACTCAACAATGAAAAGTATTAAGAAATCAAAATCGTTAATTGATTTTAACCATTATGAGGATATATCATGGTGCTCGGCAACGCAATTAAATTAAATGTGTTTGTTAATGTTTTTATTATTATTTTTTCGATTTGAATAATGAATAAATGGATATAAAATTATATCTTATGAATGAACGGTTTGATTTTTCTTTTAATTATATTAATTGCTGACTGCGTTCTTCACTTTCATTTATTTTGGCAAAGAGTTTTCAAGCTTATATTGTGTTTAGCTACTAAACTCATATATTGTGTTTAGTCAATAAATACTTTTAGCCGATTGTTGAAACAGAAAAAGAGTAGAACGGGTGTATCTTCTAATACAAGTGTAGTGTTTTCATTTGTTATATAGAAACGGGGTCAGGATGTTTCATTCAGATCTGCAAATTCAGAGCTACGAATTTGACGATATATCGCTAAATTATTCAACATTTCTTAAACTTTGCCAAATTGACGGGAATGTCGACAAATTGATAAAAACGACGCAAATCAATGAAATTTATTTTGTTTTGTTAGAAGAGAGTACTGTAATGATGTTTCGTTAGCATTTATCTGTCAGACTAACCGTCCTACTTAGTAATACATTAAGCGAATTTTTAAAATGTCACCAAAATGATAAAAATGTTTTCAAATCCATAAAAATATCTTGAAATTGATAAAATTGCGCTAAATAAATGAAATTTATTGTGTTTTGTTAGGGGATAGTATTGTGATGATATTTCGTCAATTTGTCGCCATGTGGAGCTGTCAGTTCTACAGTCCCACTTGGCGATAAATTTGGCCACTTTTTAAAATGTCGCCAAACGTTCCATAGAGATTGTATTATTTAGACGATATTTTTTCCTCCAATTTATTTGAAGCAAATGCTATCATGTCGCTTAGCAACGGCTTTTAATCCAATGTGTTTATGCGGCAGACGATTTTTATTAAATCTTTTCCGATTTGAATAATGAAGATATGTATATAAAATAAATTCCATTGCCATTTTATTTTTGACTGGATAATATCAATTACGGTCTTCAGGTTTAAACATTATTATTATTGATATTTTGCGGAATTATTGATTCAGAGATTATCGATATTTCTAAGTTATCACGTCATTGTTTTATTGCGGCATAAATTGCTGATACTCACATATTGTACGATGTACGAGTAATCTTCTAGAAATGCACGGGTATATCTTCTAACCTAGGAGAATATAAGTAGTACAGGTATATTGGCATATATTTTGACATATATTGGCATATATATTTTAATCAAATACTGCCTTCTGGTATGAAGATTAAGGGGATTATTGATATTTTCAATTTATTACGTCGTCTGTTGTATTTTAGCAAAGATATTTGAGACTCATATTGTAATACGGTTAATCTTCTATTAATAATCGGACATATTTTCTAATCTACGGCATTATAAGTTGTACCATATAATTTTAGCACTTTCATTTTGACATATATTGGATTAAATGACTGTCTTCAGATTTAAAGATTACGGGTTTATTGATATTTTCAATTTATACACGTAATCTACTAATACAGGTTATATCTTCTAATATTCGCATATATTATTAGTACGGGTCCCGTACAATTTTAACGCTTTTATTTTGCATATATTGATTCAATGCCATATTTTTTTGTAAATTTGCTTACATAAGGGGTCCAGGATGTATTATTCTTCAGAACTGCCCGTGAAGATAATTTGGTATAGCGAGAACAGATATTCTTAAACTTCTTTTTAGGAGCATTATATTAATTATTTTAACATAATATTTTGATGTAAAATGTAATTTAGTATACTATAAGAATTTGCATATGATTGTGAATTTTAAGATTCTTTATATTATATACTCCGTGCGAAGAACGGGTATGCTGCTAGTCCTTAATAAAATGTTTGGTCAACGATTTAAGAGCCTAGAGGAAGAAGTTGATGCTAAATTGTATTGATGCAAAAAGCGGATACTTTAAAAGCATTAAAATGATTTATTTCCATATCAAAACTGTAACATTTTCAAAAGAATATAAAATACTAGTCCATGAATTTGATTTGCTGCGCCAATTGCAGCGTTCCTGAATGTACAAATAAACCTATAATGCATATTTATATTTTATTAAACGTAATTTTATATATTTTATTATTCTTAAATATTATTGATAGATAGTAGCACTTTTGATTTCACACGCAAACTCGGGATGAATATTAATAAATTAATATGTCTGTCTCCTTAACTTTTCCACTGTGGGTAGCGTATCGTAAAATCTAAGCAACCTATAGCTACAGTGTCTAGAAGGAATAGTGTGCCGACCGAGGCGAAAAACAGGTTTCCTAAAAACCGCCTCCGCCAGACGGCGTTGGTCTCGAATAAGCGGTTAAAAGAGGAGGAGTTAACATTGAAACTAATGGGAATTTAATACAAATGAAATGACCGATATCTTTGAAAATAATTGATGAATTTGTGTGAAATTTGGAGTAATTATTGCAAGTGGTATACACAAAAAGTTATTTGATTTTCAGAGAGATTGATCAAGGGATATATTCGTATTTTTAAGTTTTATTTAACTTTATCTGTGGTCGTTCAAACATTTGAGATCCAAAATAATCAAGTTCATTCATCACAGTAACGTGAAATTCGGTATGACGTTTTCTCTTGTGGTACATTTCAGTTCTTTCGATTTTAAAGCTTATCGGGCTAGCCCGTCCTGGGCCCGCCATTGGACTTTATTTGTTTTTGGTATAACTCGAGAACAGATGCATTTAAAATTTCGAAGTTTAGCATATCCTTGTCATTTGCTGTATATTTTAACTCTTTGGATTAAAAATCTTATCGATTTACCCGTCCTGAGCCCAACAAGAGGAATATATCGTTTTTTCGAGAATAACTCAAAACTCGGAGCATCTAGAATGTCTAAATTTAATATATCATAGTCCTTTGTGGTATATTATATTTCATCGCATTTCGAACCTTATCGGGCTAGACCGTCTTGGCCCGCCATAGAAATTTACTCGCTTTTTGAATAAATTGATCAAACGGAGTAGCTAAAAAATGTAAATTTAGTATATCATTTCCTTTTGGATGGATTTTACCTTAGATTTTGTACCCCATCGGACTAGCCCGTTTTGGGTCCGCTGAAGAATGCATTCGTTTCTTAAGAATAACTCGAGAACAGCAATAGCTAAAAATTACAAGTTTAACATGTCGTTGGCTTTTGTGGTATATTTAAGTTTCTTAGGATCTGAACTTTATCGGAGGAAGCCCGTCCTGGGCCCGACATAGGAATGGACCCGTTTTTTTAGAATAACTTAAAAATCGGGACAACTAGAAAATATGAATTTAGAACATACTTATCTTTTGGGGAATATTTTAATTCCTCCGATTTTGAACTTTATCGGGGTAGTCCGTCATGGGCCCGACATAGGAATGGACCCGTTTTTTTAGAATAACTGAAAAATAGGGACAGCTAGAAAATATAAAATTAGTACATCCTTATCTTTTGGGGAATATTTTAATTCCTTCGATTTTGAACCATATCGGGAGAACCCGTTTTGGGCCCGCCTTAGAAATTCACTTTTTGGGTGGAATAACTCTATAATCTGAGTATATAAAAGTTCCAAGTTTAGAATGTCGTTGTTATTTGCGGTATATCTTTGCTCATTGGATTTAAAACCTTAACGGGCTAGCCCGATCTGTTGAAGACCCAGACCGTCCGACTCGTCCTGAGGACGGGCTAGCCCGATCTGTGTAAACCCACATTCGATCGTCGACCTTTCTTATCCTAGATCTTGGCTACGCGTATATGCAAGAGAATTAAATAATGCAAAACCAGTCATTAGCAAAATGCAACTCACAAACCACATAGTTTTGTTCAGAACTTTATCTGCACGAGGAATTAACTTTGTCCATTGAGCTCTCTGTTCATCGTTGTTAGGAGATTTAAATAGAGAATATCTGCCTCTGAAATTTTTGTAAAAATTCCAATTTTGCATTCAGGTACGAAGCAGTGTCTGTCATTCACTTTCTTTTTAGAATTTGAGGACATGCTTCATCGACTATAAAAACTATAAAATATGTTGATAGATCTATTAGAAAACTGATATAGTATGGCTATAAAAACAGCCCTTTTTAATCTAAATATGGAAACAAAAATATAGATTTTCAACGTCAATTACAACGTCAAACATCAATGTCATACATCAAATGAGTGAAAGCTTGCTGCTTATAGTTTCGAAAAATATTTCCTTCTGAGTGGGTCCATCCTGTCCAATCTTAGAACGAAAAAGAATATTGTACATGTAATGGTTCTTATTAGAAACAGATTCGATCCCAGATGACCAATGTGCTAATGATATACTTCCTATTGTATCTAGAGGCCTCCCTTGAAGGCAGTACAAAATGTCCTTTTCAGGTGTTCTACCCATTTCCAGAGCCCCCGCTGATTTGCAGATCTTTTGAGCATTGTTCGTGTAAGAGATGTGGCAATTTGCTGAAACGTATGCAAAGGAGACGCGCTTGTCGAAGTAAAATAGTGATCGATACATGTCCACTCTCAATCGAAATTCTTATCAGCGCTATCTTTCATCTTACAAAGAGACAGCACTTGTAGGCAGCCCCCACCTTGTTCTAATGTTCAAGCGGCAATGGTGTTTCATGTTTTTCTTCCAAATTCACAAGGTCACAGACAGGCATTTTTCTTAGTAGCCGAACATATGAGATAAAACAAAATATCTTCTAGACATTCTCATACATTCTTTTTTTAGGTTTACATGGTAATATGTATCAAAATGCAAAACAAAAGTTTGCTTTTAAAGCATCCGTTCAAGTTATTCATATAATGCTTTTAAAAATTATTGAAATTTTTCAATTTCAAGTAAATAAAATCAATACGTGCGGTCCAAATTTGCGAAAGAAATAAAATTATCTTCGTAAAAAGCAGAATACAACTCAAAATACTAATATCGACCGGTTTCGAAGGCATAAAACCTTCATCGTCAGATCACTCAGAACCGCAACCTTCACTCGTAGTCCCAGGGCACCGACCTAACATCCGATAACAAATTTCGCACTTCTTAGCTCATTTGCATATGGATGTAACTATGTATCTAGGAAAAAAGGGGGTCGACGATCGAATGGAGCTTATAGTACAGAATATATATTATTTTAAAATATGGACAAGTTTGAAAACTAATGTAATTGTTCGGCAAATGAGGTTTTTACCACACATCCTATCTCCCATGCTTCCGCCACTAATTATAATTATATATACGCCAAAAATATTAAATTCTACCCGAAAAGGAATTAATATACTAAATTTGGATTTTCTATCTGCTCCTGTTTTCGGGTTATTCTATAAAAAGGAGTATATTCCTATGGCAGGCCCAGCACGAGCTAGCTGAATGAAGTTCAAAGTCGAAAAAATGAAATATATCACAAAAGACAATATCATGCTAAACTTGGAATTTTTAGCTACTCCGGTTTCGAGTTATTCATCAAACACGATCGCATTTCCAAGACGGACTCAAGACGGGCTAGCCCGATGAGGTTTAAATTATAAATCATGATAGCCACAAAAGAAATTGATATACTAAATTTAGATTTTTTAGCTTCTCCGATTTACGAGTTATTCTCGAAAAATGAGTACATTATCACTATGTCGGGCCCAAGACGGGCGAGTCTGATAAGGTCAAAATCCAAAGAAATAAAATATACCCTTAAAAACAATGATATACTAAATTTAGATATTCTAGCTGCTACAGTTTTGGACTTATTCTTAAGACGAGTACATTATTTTTGTTGGGACCGGGACGAGCTAGCAGATCAGGTTTTAAATCCAATGAGCTTAGACATATCGCAAAAGACAACGACATTCTAAACTTGAAACTTTTTGATATTCCGGTTTTAGAGTTATTCCACCAAAAAAGTGAATTTCTAAGGCGGGCCCAAAACGGGTTGGCCCGATACGGTTAAAAAACAAAGGAATTAAAATAATCCCCAAAAGATAAGGATGTACTAAATTTATATTTTCTAGTTTCCCCGATTTTCCAGGTATTCTAAAAAACGGGTCCATTCCTATGTCAGGCCCAGGACGAACTACCCCGATAAAGTTCAAATCCGAACAAACTTAGATATACCCCAAAAGCCAACGACATGTTAAATTTGGAATTTTTAGCTACTTCGGTTTTCGATTTATTTTTCAAAAATGAATACATTCTTCAGTGGATCCAAGACGGGCTAGTCCGACGAGGTTCAAAATCTAAATTAAAATCCATCCAAACGGAAATGATATACTAAATTTAAATTTTTTTAGCTACTCCGATTGATCGAGTTATTTTTTAAAAGCGAGAAAATTTCTATGACGGGCTCAAGACGAGCTAATCCGATACGGTTCGAAATGCGATGAAATGCAATATACCCCAAAGGACAATGACATATTAAATTTATACATTCTAGAATCTAGATGCTCCGAATTTTTAGTTATTCCCAAAAAACGATATATTCCTTTTGTCGGGCTCAGGACGGGCTAGCTCGATAAGATTTTTTATCCAAAGAGTTAAAATATATATATATATATATATACAGCAAATGGCAAGGATGTTCTAAACTTCGAATTTTTAGATACACCTGTTCTTGAGTTACACTGCAAAAACGGGTGAATTTCTAAGGCGGGCCTAAGAAGGGATAACCCGGTACGGTTCCGAATTGAAAGAATTAAAATACTCCCCAAAAGAAAACGATATATTAAATTTAGATTTCCAACGTTCTCTGATTTTCGAGTTATTTTCTAAAACCAGGCAAAGTCCTATAGCGGGCCCAGGACGGGCTAGCCCGATAAGCTTCAAAATCGAAGGAACTGAAATGTACTACAAGAGGAAACGTCAGAACGAATTTCATGTTACTGTGATAAATGAACCTGATTATTTTGGACCTCAAAGGTTTGAACGAACACCAGATCAAGCTAAATAAACTTTTAAAAATAAGAATATATCCCTAGCTCAATCTCTTTGAAAATTAAATGACTTTTTGTGTATACCACTTACAATAATCACACCCGATTTCACACAAATTCTTCAGTTATTTCGAAAGATATCAGCCATTTCATTTGCAATAAATTCCCATTAGTTTCAATGTTAACTCCTCCGCTTTTAACCGCTTATTCGAGACCAACGCCGGCTGGCGGAGTCGGCTTTTCAGGAACATCTCCCAGCAGTGGGAGGTATAGGAGGTCGGCACACTATTAGTTCTAGACACTGTACTATAGCTATGAAATTCTGTACAGTAATAGCTCAAATCAGGCCCTCAGATACCCAATACATATTTTTTTTTAATTCCAATTAGTTTTTAATTTATTTTAAGTAGAAGAACAATTTAGAACGACTTTCCCACAAATCTATTTCTGAGCCACTGAAATCGCAGAATATTCATCTTAACATCGTGGGAAAAATCGAAGAACGCTCAGCAAGTTTAGCGTTCCCTATTCTGTCAATCAATAACATTAAATAAGCCGCAGAACCCCTGGGCCTGTATTTTATTAACTATTGTCTCCCAAATTTTAGGCATTTTTTGGTTTTTGTTTGAATGAGAAAAAAATTGAGTATTTAGAGACTAGTATTTGAGTATTTGAGTATTTACTACCATCTTAGGGATTTCAATCAGACTATAAGTTTATTTTAGAACTTGCACAAGGGAAAGTGAGTTTTTAGATATTTTAGTGATGAAACACTATCCAAAGCAACAAATTACAAATGATTTAAATAATTCCCTCTTGGACGTAGGAGTCTCAATGATGAATTTTTTGAAGGTTAACCAAGAACTACTGGACGCCAAAAAACATTGTTGCTCCGCAACAAATGATCACTTTAGATCGTCATGGTACACATGATGAAATTGGGGGTATTTCAAGGACTTTTCAAGGAACTTTGAACTTTTCAAGGACTCGAATGCATTAATTTTATATGATCATTTAAAAGTTAAAAAGGTAGGTACGCGTTGGATTCCACATCCTTTTACTCAAGCTTAAATGTATGCTCGTGTCAACTGCAAAGAAAATCTCAAAAGATTCAACTTTGGTACCTCAAAGCATGTCTTTGAAATTGTAACAAGTGATGAAACGTAGATTTATTTCTATGAACCCGTTAGAACTATGAACCAATCTTCTATGAACCAATTTCTTTGAACTAATCTACTGTTCGGGTGTTTCAAAATAAACCAAATTCTAGAAATGATCGTATACGTTTTAAAAAAATTATTGCTTCGTTTTTTGGTAAATCTCCATATTGCAATCATGGCTTTGACGGATCGTAGAAAAGTAAATGCTGATTAGTATACGACAATTTTTTTGCCAGAAATAGTAGTTCAAATCAAAATATAATACGAAAAAATAATACGAAACACTGCATCATTTTTCATGATGACAGTGCGAACTCCCACACTGCATTTCAAACTATCATATATTTGTAGCATGAAAAACTTGATTTGATGCGTCATTGTCCTTATTCGCCTTATATAGCACCTAATCAATTTTTTTCTTATTCTAGACAATCAAATTCAAAATGCTAGGACTACAATTTAACAGCCTTGAAGAAGCAGTTCAAGCTTATAAATCGCATGTTTCTGCTATACCAACTTTTGAATGGCATAACTGCTTTGGAAATTGTAAAAATGTATTGATGTACTATGCTAATGGCGGCTACATGTCATATCCTCAAATCGATCAATTTATATAGCAGATTGACAAATCAATAGATCACAAAAGTCATTTTATTAAAAACATCCTTAAGACGTGCATACAATCTTTAAAAAAGACAGAGCACTTGGTGTATGGATGCATGAAAAATGTTTTGTGGTAATGGCAATTTTAGGAGATGCAAATTCAGCTTGCTGGTAGTGGATTGTATTTAAGAATGTTGACAATTTTTCTTATTTTAGCGCCACTGAGGAAGGGTATGATGACACCCGAAAGCGCTCTGTCTTTTTTAAAGATTGTATATACGTCTGAAGGATGTTTTTAATAAAATGACTTTGTGATCTATTGATTTGTCATTCTATTATATTAGTTGATTGTATTGATGTATTTGAAAATTGTGAAAATATCAAGTCTAATATTTTTAAAAGCATTAAATCTAAGTATTTCCGTATAAAATATTTTATGTATTGCTTTCTAAATACTTAAATTACTAGCTTGCGTATTTGACTTGCTGCGTGTTCCAGTGCAGCGTCCTTGAAGAAAATTGCAGCTTATATCGAATGCATTACATTAAACATAAGTTTATTTTACATACTTTATAATTTTAAAATATTATTGTCTGATAATAAAACTTTTGTTTTTATACACAAATTTGTAGTTTACAGAAAGTATATATGCAAAATCGAAAGCTCTAGAACGAAGACAGAAATGAAGGGAGATATGGAATAACGAGAGGTAGAACGTAGAAAGTCAATATGACAACCAAACGGTCCGTAATGCACAAGACTACTTCCTAAAGTAAACTATTTTAACGCATGCGTACAACGGTATACACTGTTATGATGTCATATTACCTATGTCTTGTCTAAATGAGTATTCTTCTTTTTTAAAAAAGGAATTATAATGATGTTTTAGAAAATTTATCGGGTAATATTTTTATATGCTTCTTGCATGATTCTTCTGTTACTTATGATACAATCTTTTTTGAAAGTATTATTGTTGAGATTTCTTCTGAGGTGTCCTGTGATGATATTTCTGAAAATATTCTTAGTCAAATTTGAATTCCATTCTATGATTTGGTTAATCTTCATATCAAAATTTTCTCGTTTATTGTACAATACCGTATGAATTCCTTTTATATTGTTGTATCTTATGGTGATGTCTAGGAAATTAACTTCGTCTAATGTAGTATTAGGATTCTTGATCAGTTCCAGTTCCTGGGGATAAAAGCTAAAATCAAATTCAGGAGTATGCAAATATTGTCCTAATAGCACATCGTCCACGAATCTATAATATGGTAATTCATATAATATATGATTACCCCTTTCAAAATATGATAAATATATGTCTGCTAAGATTGAAGAGCAACCCCCGCCCATAGGGATACCTTTAAATTGTTGATAAAATTCATTTCCATTACACAGTACATTTTCGTATCAAACCAATTTGATAAGATCCAAATAACTACGATAAGTGATTACATTTTTTAGATTGTATTCTTCGTGCACCAATAGAAGTATGTCATGTAGTTTTGAAAGGTCGATGTTGTTAAAAAGGTCACGGAAGTCATAACTTGTAAACTGTATATCTTTATTGCAGAATTTTAGATGTTTTATGACGTCATTGCTGTTTTTTATCATAATAGAGTTTTGTAGTAATAAAGCTTTAACAACAGGTTTGAGAATATATAGTAGTTTCCTGTTAGCTAAGGTTAAATATGAATTACATCCCACTGTTACAGTACGGAATTTTACAGGTATTTTATGCAGTTTTGGGATGAGGACCAGATTTGGGAAAGAAACTGATTTTAAAATAATGCCGATTCTTTTGTATAATGCTTTGATCTTTTTTGACATTTCTGCGATATTATATAGTAAAGGTTTATACATAGTAAGTTCCATGTAACATTTCTGTAAGGTTTCAAGGTAATATGTTTTGCAGGTAAATGCGTAATTTGAAACCAATTTGTCAGTATATGTAATCACGAATCTATCTTGAACGTCCTTGATAGAACTAGGAACATGGGATCTTGGATTAATTTAAGGTTTTCCGTGATATTCATTGATAAATCTATTGAGTATAATGTATTTCCATTCTCCGAAGGCCGTGATAGGTAAACTATATTTTATTGCCATTTTATAAATAAATATATCCAGATCTTGATTGAATTCTTCCTTGACGTGGTTATATTCCTGGTTACGGAACTTGGTACCTTTTTCAAACATTCTTCTTAATTGTAGATCTTCAATCACTGTAAGATTACCCGTAATAATATGATCATGGTACACATCCCTAAAAGTACTGTTTTGACAATTACATACCGTTGAAACAAATAAAGATGTATTTTTACTTAAGTGATTATAATTATACAACTTTCTTCCATTGGGTCGTACAAAACGGTAAGTGAGCTTAACCTTGATGTTAGTTATAGGTATCAATTTATTTAATTGATTGAGCATTAACTTAATAGGTATACTTTCAAAAGTTTTATTTTTGAAGGTGGTAACAAAGTATTCTGTATGATCTTTTTTTGGATGATTCTGCAAGTCAATATTAAATTTTTTAGCTCTCAATTTCACAAAATTCAATAATATGGCAAAATTTTGAGTTAGGTCATTATTTGTTCTTTGATCCAATGATGTTATATGATCAATGATGAAATCCCAAATTCGAGGCAAGTATTTAAGTCTGATTTCGAACACCATATTCTTAATCCAATTGTATTTGACATAAGTATTTTTGTTGAATAATTCCATTAAATTTTTAATTTTTGTAAGAGTGTCTGTATCGCTAATATATCTGTTTCTTCCACCACGTTTCCACCTAGTGGTTTTACACTGATATAATGTACTTGATATAGGGAGTGAATTTGCTTTTTTACAGTGTTCTAAATTAAAATTCTCTTTGAATATGGCAGTGTTTAGTCCGAAAGGGAATGCCGTACCAAATTGCATAATATGCGTGCATTCCCACCATAAACGTTCTTGAAGATTAGGTACTATATCCAAAATTGTTACCACAATATTAGAAAAATCATGGTTGTGATGTTTTAGTTCAATGTTCGTAGTCGGAGAATCCAGATTAAGGCTTTTTTTGATTTGGTTTCTGTGCAAATTAATTCGTATGTGTAATGGATTCTTGGTTTGTCCTATGTACAATATATTGCATTTTCAACACTCTATGCAATAGATTACATTGAAAGTCTTGCTGAACAAATAGTGGCTCGTAGAATTTTGTCCAATCTGTATGGGGTTAGCGCTTGGGCATAGCTTGCATTTACTTGAAAGGCATTTCCTGAACTTGAAGTTTTATAAATTGTAAAAGTGGTTATAGTCTATATCAAAAAATGTAGATCCATTTTGGATCGCGTCCGATGATTTCACAACATCAATATTAACATTTTTAGTTGTCACATTTTGATCAGAATTCTTATCCATAGGTTTGAAAAATTGCGTAATCGAAGACATCTAAACAATCTATAGAAGGCAGCAGGCTAACTAAATAACAATGAGGGTATCAGGCTATCGATAATACAAATACCCATATATTGTATCACCGGGCATATATTCAAATAAAAATAAATTAATTCCAAAATGAATATGTTTGCCAGGCAGTAAAAAGTATTATGCACTCATTCATGTTTATCAATAGTTTTACTCATATTGAGGAGTGTGAAAAGGTGAATACCGTAATAACATATGAATATCATTCCAATTGAAATAGATTATAAGTCCATATGTAAATCTTTACTTTCCGCTGCAAATCCACAAACAAGGATTGATAAATCACATAGTGACTACCATAGATTCCAATGTGACAATTTTTAATTTTTTAAATTTTTTTTTATATTTTTTCAATATTATAACTTCTTTGTAGATTATTAATAACATATAAATTCCATTCCATGGAAAGTCGTCTTATAGTAAATACTACTTTAAAATGTAAATGCGTCCATAAAAATTATTTAAATATAAAATATAAACAGGAGTATAAAATGTAAATTAAAGGCATCCCTATGGGCGGGGGTTGCTCTTCAATCTTAGCAGACATATATTTATCATATTTTGAAAGGGGTAATCATATATTATATGAATTACCATATTATAGATTCGTGGACAATGCGCTATTAGGACAATATTTACATACTCCTGAATTTGATTTTAGCTTTTATCCCCAGGAACTGGAACTGATCAAGAATCCTAATACTAAAAAAGACGAAGTTAATTTCCTAAACATCACCATAAAATACAACAATATAAAAGGAATTCATACGGTATTGTACAATAAACGAGAAAATTTTGATATGAAGATTAGCCAAATCATAGAATGGGATTCAAATTTGACTAAGAATATTTTCAGAAATATCACCCCAGGACACCTCAGAAGAAATCTCAACAATATGATCTCAATGAGATCTCAAAAACTAGAAAGTATTCGATATTCGAGATCTCGAAAACTTACAGTTTTCGATAGCGATTTCAAAAACTAGAAAGTATTCTATATTCGAGATCTGGAATACTAGGAAATATTCGATATTCGCGATCACGATAACTAGGAAATAATATTCGATAATCGGGATCTCGAATACTATGGAAATTATCGGTATTCGATATCTCGAGTACTAGGAAGTATTCGGTATTCGTGATCTCGAATACTAGAAATTATTCAGTATTCGAGATCTCGAATACTAGGAATTATTCTATTTTCGAGATCTCGAATACTATAAAGCAATCGATTTTCGAGATTTCGAAAACTAGGAAGTATTCGATATTCGAGATCTCGAATACTAAGAAGTTTTTGACATTTGAGATCTTGAATACTAAGAAGTTTCCTATATTCGAGATCTCGAACACTAGGAAATATCAGATATTCGAGATCTCGAGGAGTAGGGAGTATTCGATATTCGAGTTCTCGAAAACTAGGAAGTATTTGATATTCGTGATCTCGAATAGCAGAACGTATTCCATAGTCGAGATCTCGAATACTAGAAAGTATTCAGTATTCGAGATCTCGAATACTGGAAAGTGTTCAATATTCGAGATCTCGTATATGATGTCATTAGAAGAAATTCAAATACTTAGAATATTGCGTCATGATTAATATCAAGTTCTGGAATAAAATGTCCGGATACTTAGGTTTAAAAGAAGAAATCCGTAGTAGTAGGGGGAAAATAGGGATACTGGCTCTCTAGGAGCTATACTTTAACATGGGGCTCCTGCAGGAGCTATATTTTAACATGGGGCTCCTGCAGGAGCTATATTTTAACATGGGGCTCCTGCAGGAGCTATATTTCCCCGAGTTAAAACATAAGACTCCACTTGGAGAGAGGAGTGGAGCTTCTACACATCACTTGATTTTTTTTTATGTGAATGGTGGATTTTTTTCTTGAATACTAGAAAGTATTCGCTATTCGAGATCTCGAATGCCAGAACGTGTTCCATATTCGAGATCTCGAATACTACAAAGTATTCAGCATTCGAAATCTCAGATACTAGAAAGTGTTCAGTATATGGCGTTATTAGAATAAATTCAAATACCTAGAATATTGTATCATGATTAACATCAAGTTCTGGAATAAAATGTCAGGATGCTCAAGTTTGAAAGAAGAAATTCGAAAGTACAGAGAAGAAAGTTTGCTTTCGTCAAATGCTTTCACATTTTCCACTTCTTTAAAAAAGAGCAGTCTGCATCCTGGCATGATGGATTTATTTTCGAAGTATTTAATCATGCCGTTAACAGTTTCTGAAGAGTAACTAAAACCTGTAAAATAATTAACATTTGAAATTAAATACGTTTAATTAAATGCTATTTGTTTAATGGCACATTTTACAGTTATTATTATACTTTATTAAGTTATTTACTTATAATTAAAAACATTTAATAAATGTATTATTTATTAACAATTTAAAATAATTACTTGGGGTATTTGAATATTCGATATCTGGTAAATATTCGAATTGATTATTCAGATTCGAGAAAACCCATCCCTAGTTATATGTTATTTAAAAATACCCAATTTTCTGTTTCTAAAAAAATATGATAAAAAATATTAATTCATGTGACTAAAAGTTTAAGTTTGATAAAATGTTTTAACACGGTTAAATTCTGAGAAAAATGTATGGATATAATAGAACGCGAATTGAAAATATCCTTAAGAAAATACGTCCCGTTGATTTGCAGTTAAAGCTCGAATACATAAACCGCTTTTGTCGTTGCTTAATGCCGAGCAATTCCAGAGAATTCGCATATTTGTCTAGCTCAGTAACGTCCAAAGAATGCGTTTTTGGAGAAGTTCTCAGATAAAATTCTTGCATTGAAACATCATGTCAAAAGTCAGTAGTTTTCTCCATTTTATTATGGAATACTATAGATTTACTTTTAAATCGCTTTTGCTTCTTTAAATAAAAATGTGTCATATACAATCTCTGAAAAAAATATTCTTAGTAAATTTCACAATATTTTTTTATAAATTTCGTGTTTTAAGTACTCTTCGAGAAATTATCTTCCGCATTTCTCACTTTAAAATCGAAACAACTTGGTATAAAATACAAACAAAAAAATGGCTACATTAACTATAAAATCAGATAAGGAATCATTTGAACTTTGTCTAGGTCAGAAATTCTACGTAGAACATCTGAAGTGTAAGTGTCCAATCGTCTGTCTTTTACATTAATATTCCATAATATTTATTTCTGCTTGTGACGCAATCATTATCAGAAGGAAAAAAAAATGAATTTTTCTAGATATCTTACCCTTGCTACTTAAAACGTGTTTACTTCCTTGGTCAAGTCAATAACAGCTTAACGACATCATTGGACTTATCTGGTTAGCTGTCTTAATATAAACGTTCAATGCTTTTATAACAATACATCTATAGATTCTTCTATCTATAACAATGCTTCTATAACAATATATTCAATTCTTCTATAAATCCAATGCTTCTGTAACAATATATTCAATGCTTCTATAAATTCAATGCTTCTATAAAAATACATCTATACATATTATAACAATACATCTAGTGCAAAATATCAATTTCTTCGATGCATAAAATATTACTGTTAATAATACGATAATTTTCATTATTTTTCACTGAGAATAATGCTATGAAAATCCAAAATTCTTCTAATGAGAATTAGTAGACATTACACACAGTACTAATTTTTACATATTGTACAATACATATAAATGTTAATAGCGGTTGCGGTATTCGTTGTGGGTTTGTCATGTCTGCATCTCACACACACATATATACACACTACACACACACACACACACACACACACACATACACACACACACATACACACACATACACACACTACACATACACATACATAAACACACTACACATACACATACGCAGCTTGACACATATCTAAATTTTGTTTAAATAAGATCATGTGTTAAAACGTGGTATCTATTAAAACCAAGCATTTGATTTTTTTTATAAAAAAACAATATTTTCTCTATATATTATCAGCGAGGAAGGAAAAATTACTTGTCATTGAGGAGTTTACGTTATCGTTCTGTCGCAGCGTATTACATGAAATGCTGGTGTCCTAAATTATTCGAAAATGAATTCTGCGGTAACTTTAAGAAACTACATGGAATTTATACATTAACTACTGCACGCTTAGAAATTGCGATTAATATCACGTGATCCGAATCAATATATGTTCGCCATCATGGTATTTGTTTATACGCAGGTGTTTTAACCATTGAGGCAAAGGGGCTAACATATTGGTTTCAACAATGAAGTCGGGTTGGTAAATGCCAGTGAAAAAGGGGCAGCAACTAAATGGGCGTGTTACACTTGCGTAGCAGGCGATTCGAAAACAAGCTTACGAGTTGCAGGGGTTGTCAAGCATCAGCGTGTAGGGGACGGATCATTCTTTAGCAATTAAAATAAGTTTATTTGTGCATTCTTTGTCTTTAATTTTAAATTTTTTAATGTCTTTCGACTGTTTTAACCCTTCCATTCAAAATTATTTTTTTATACTTTTGTATCAATTTATTTGTTATTTATAATTATAATTTATAATTTTATTTATATTTATATTTGCTATTTATAATTTAAGGCTATTGGCTTATTTGTTGTTATTCGGGATGTAATATATTCATTAACGTTTTGTATGTCTTTGTATTATCTACACATGTTTTTGCATATCTCTGTGTATTGTTTTTCTTGGTATCGTATTTTTAGTTTATTGTCTTTGTATGTCTATGGACGTACAGGTGCATTGATTTTTTTCTGTATTTTTCCCGTCCATATTTTGTAACTGGTCTACATCCTTTGAGTAAGCTTGATAGCCTGGGTAATAAATAAATATATAAATTAATTAAAATAAGTTAATTGCATTTCGTAATTTCGTTACAGTGTAATCCCGGTTTTGCTTTCCTCTGTAGAACTGATATAACGATGTTATATGCGGGAAAACACAATACATGTGAAAATCCCATTTTATGTGGTATATTAAATTTAAATAAAACAAGTAATAAATTAAATATTATATAACTAACCAAGCTTCAATGTTTCATTTTTTAAAAAATAAAATTATCATTTACATAGAAAACTTGCAAACGTATCAAAACTGTCCAAACCACTTTAATTTAGCGATTCTCTAAAACTAATGTTGTATTAACTTTTAAAATTACTCTCCAAAGTTCCCTGACAATAAACACTATATTTGAGGAAACGAAACAATTTAAAAAAATAAATCAAAATCCCATCGTGGAGAGAGGGACAGAGAAAGGAAATGTTCATCCAGCCCAGAGATGACGCAGATTTGATGCGTCTTCTCGGGTAACGACAGTTAAATGATAGAAGGTCAATATTTTTAGAATAATTTAATGCGAAAATCCATTTTTTTTCTGGCAAAGTTCATCTTTAAACAGTTGCCTGCGTTATAATTTGACGTTATATGAATAAAAGAAAAATTCTTCTGTCAGAATATTTTTCAGGCGATAAAAGATTTATTTATCTTTCACCCAGAGTCATTTTAAGATGATTAACGATCTTTCCATTTTGTTTTGAAGCAAATTATATTAATCTGAGAATTGTAATGTTTTGCGTGTTGTTTTGGTGATGTTGTTTCGTATGATTAAATCCATAAAACTGATTTATATCACTGTTTAGAAATTATCGTTTTTCGTCCTGAAAGCATTTAATTTAATAATTAGTTAAGTCGACTGTTGATATATATATGTGTGTGTATATATATATATGTGTGTGTGTGGGGGTGTGTATATATATATATATATATATATATATATATATATATATATATATATATAATATATATATATATATATATATATATGTATATATATATATATATATATATATATATATATATATATATATATATATATATATATATATATATATATATATTTGAAATGTAATAATAAGAATTATGTAAAAATAAAAAATAAAAATACAATTCAAGTAATATTAACATCACCATAGAAGGAAATTCACGGCCATAATGCCGATAAGAGAAAAGAACAGATCCTTCCCAAATTCGATGATTAATCAGAATTAAATTCATCTTCAGGTCTGAGTATTTAATTCTAATTAACCCAAACAAATGCCTGTTTCAGATTAAGCAATAGTACATTACTATAAATGCTTAAACTCAGACTACAGGCATCAAAAAATGAAAAAATGAAAATAGGATACATTAAGAAAATTGTATTTCCATGCGGCATGAATCATTCCTCTTCTACCACGTGTATACACGATCAACCTCAACAACTTAATCTAGAAGCACCGGAATGAACAAGTCGAAATTCTACCAGGGAGGCAGTACGAACGTTCACGGAAATACCCCCAAACCCGTCCAGTGAGTCTAAGCTGAAGACTGGACAAGCAATTCAGAATACAACTTCCCAAACATGCAGAACTGAATATGAATATGAATCATAGATGAAAATTCCTACTAAACAAGAATTCATAGGAAAACTGGATAATCGAGAATGCCACTATACACCATTATAAGGGCGCACAAAACGTAGTTTCAATACTGACAAAAGTTACATTTTTTTGCGAAAATAAAATTCAAAACATTAATGTTAATGCATCTTATTTTCCGATTTTTTGATTTTTCTAATGTTTTTGACTTAGTTTATTATTTTTCATTTTTATTTATTTATATAATTAATAAATAATTATATATAACATACAAACATATATATATATATATATATATATATATATATATATTTTTTTTTTCTCTCTCTCTCTCTCTCTCTCCTGTATGTTAGTCACTATAATTGGGAATGTTTTCTAGGATGTTATCGAGTGAAATTTGATACACTGAGTTGATAATTTTAATAACAAAATTGGGGGGATATGCATTATTAGTCGCTGTACTCAATAATTCCATAAAGTGCGCTAATTTATAATCACAAATTTTATTGATTCTAAGAGCCTGGTTTATTATAATATTTCTAAATACAGATATATGCAGACAAGAGTCAAAATGTTGAATTTTTGATGTATTAAATTTAAAATCCTGTCTTTTATCATACAAGTTTATAACCATATTACAATTTTGTAAATTTAAATTTAAATCTAAAAAGTTTGCAACATTTGTGTCATTATTACTTGCATTTAATTGTAAATTATTTGGATAAAAGTTTAATACTATAGGGATATTATTATTTGGGGATACACATAAAATGTCATCTATATATCTAAACATGTGCATATTATGCAAGCTTGGATTAATGTTTTTTTCATAGAAGAATAAATACAGATTAGCTAACAATGATGAGGCACACACCCCTTGTGGGATACCAACCTGTTGTTTAAAAATAGTACCAGCATGTTGAATATAATTCTCATAAAGAGTGAAGTTAAGTAATTTTTTAAAAAGAAAATTTGAATATTTTGGGTTGATATTATATTTTTCAAAAATTCCTAAAATAATTCTATACAGATCATCTATATTAATATTATTAAACAAATCTTTGAAATCAAAGGTATAAATACTACGAATATTAGTAAGAGTTTTCAATTTCTTAACTACTTCAAAACTGTTGTTTACAATATGACAATTATTTGAGATTTCATCTGACGAGGATACTTCATGTAATATCTTTAATAATAATTTTCCAGCATTAGTAATGTAAGAATTATGCCCACTGGTAATGGTTCGAAAAGCAACAGGGGATTTATGAAACTTGGGTACTAAAACAATATATGGAATGTTATTACAACTATTTTTTAGATGGATTTGCTTATATTTGGCTGATATTCTATTGTATAAGATTTTAAGGTTAGTTTTATGTAAATTATAGATATGATTATTAAGTAAGTGTGACTGAAGGGTATTTTTATAATAATATTTACATATAATTGAGTAGTTTCCACTTGCCTTATCGACATATGTAATGACAAAATCATTTTGTATTTCTTTAATATCATTTTTAATTGAATTAAGTTTATATGAATTATTAATTTTCTGATTATATATATAATGATTTAAGTATTGCTCTATTAAGACTCTCCAAGGTTTAAAAGCTTCTACAGGGATTTGATATTTATAACTGATTTTATAAATAAATTTATTTAAGTCAAGAAATAAACCTTTACATATTAATTTATGTTTAAATTTAGTAGGTATACGGTACTTAGTACCCAGTAACATCAGTGATCTTAGTGCATCATAATTAATAATATTTAGATTTCCCGTTATAACATGCCCATGGTGTTTATCTACTAAGTCTTTGTATTTTTCGAAATGACAGTGGCAATATGACTCTTTATCCAATTCATAGTTTTGATTAATATCTACTGATTTGGCAATTTGATTATAGTTGAAAATATAACGTCCTAGCGGTTTATCATATTTATATGCACTTTTAGGATTTACATGTTTGACTGGAAAGTAATTGGAAACCGATTTTAAAAAATTATTTATCTTCAGATTATTTAATACAGAATTAGTAAAATTCAAGGTACAATATTCAATTATTTTAGTATTTTGTTTTGATTCGTCATTAAAGTTTAAGTCTGTGACATAAAAATATATATATATATACATACAGGGTGTATATAAACTGATGGTCAGGAGGTAAGGGGTTGTAGAACACACCAAAACAAAGAACTTTCACAATACAATGAGGGACCGGAAAGCATCCGGCGAGGCGTGAGAGGACACTTTCTCTGGGACTGGATGAAACGTCACGACAAAATGGAGTGAAGTGAAGACGAATATAGTGAAGACGAATAATGGAAAACTGATTTATATCACTGTTTATAAATTATCGTTTTTCTTCCTGAAAGCATTTAAATTAATGATTAGTTAAGTCAGCAGTTGATATATATACATATATATATATATATATATATATATATATATATATATATATATATATATATATATATATATATATGTATATATTTATATATATATATATATAAAATTAAAAAAAATTACTTACAACAACTGCTTTCTAATTCTTACATGTATTATAAGTGCATGGTTTATTGCATATGTTTACACTGAATATCAAAACACATTTAAGGTATCTTTAAATTTTTAACTTTAAATTTTAACGATACTTTGCATGCAAAACATGTAGGCATTAGGAGACTGAGCCAAAAGATATAATAAACATATATCTCTGCTTTCACAGCTGCACATTATAAGCCGTATAACACCCATATTTTGTCAAATCAATGGTTTTGGAAATTACGACTGGTCACTGATTTCAACAAAATCCTGTTTTATAGTTAAATTATATATATTTTTTGGATTATACTTTTTCTGAGTTTACATTTAGACAATATACGCAATATACCAACTTATCTGGCATCCAAGTCACTTCAGTGGTTTTCGAGATTGCGGATGGTCACTGATTTCAACAAAATCTCGTTTTGTAACTAAATTTTATACATTTTGTGAGACCACTAAGCACCATTTACATATTTTGATGTTTGCGACCAAACAAAGGCGCAGTCATATGTCGTCAATTTCGACAGTCTTGGCCTGGAAAGTTATGTCCCCCAAATAAATACCCGTCACCTAAATTACAGGTGTGAGTTGGGGCATAAACTATACTTAGGGAAAGGACTTATTTGAGTTATTGAATTTTATTTGATCCAGAACAACCAATGAAAGCACAGTACGACCTAAGACTGAGGAACAATCAATGGAGGCAAGAGGCAGATCTTCACCCGAAGGACTTATTTGAGTTATTGAATTTTATTTGATCCAGAACAACCAATGAAAGCACAGTACGACCTAAGACTGAGGAACAATCAATGGAGGCAAGAGGCAGATCTTCACCCGAAGGACTTATTTGAGTTATTGAATTTTATTTGATCCAGAACAACCAATGAAAGCACAGTACGACCTAAGACTGAGGAACAATCAATGGAGGAAAGAGGCAGATCTTCATCCGAAGGACTTATTTGAGTTATTGAATTTTATTTGATCCAGAACAACCAATGAAAGCACAGTACGACCTAAGACTGAGGAACAATCAATGGAGGCAAGAGGCAGATCTTCACCCGAAGGACTTATTTGAGTTATTGAATTTTATTTGATCCAGAACAACCAATGAAAGCACAGTACGACCTAAGACTGAGGAACAATCAATGGAGGCAAGAGGCAGATCTTCACCCGAAGGACTTATTTGAGTTATTGAATTTTATTTGATCCAGAACAACCAATGAAAGCACAGTACGACCTAAGACTGAGGAACAATCAATGGAGGCAAGAGGCAGATCTTCACCCGAAGGACTTATTTGAGTTATTGAATTTTATTTGATCCAGAACAACCAATGAAAGCACAGTACGACCTAAGACTGAGGAACAATCAATGGAGGCAAGAGGCAGATCTTCATCCGAAGGACTTATTTGAGTTATTGAATTTTATTTGATCCAGAACAACCAATGAAAGCACAGTACGACCTAAGACTGAGGAACAATCAATGGAGGCAAGAGGCAGATCTTCACCCGAAGGACTTATTTGAGTTATTGAATTTATTTGATCCAGAACAACCAATGAAAGCACAGTACGACCTAAGACTGAGGAAAAATCAATGGAGGCAAGAGGCAGATCTTCACCCGAAGGACTTATTTGAACTATTGAATTTTATTTGATCCAGAACAACCAATGAAAGCACAGTACGACCTAAGACTGAGGAACAATCAATGGAGGCAAGAGGCAGATCTTCACCCGAAGGACTTATTTGAGTTATTGAATTTTATTTGATCCAGAACAACCAATGAAAGCACAGTACGACCTAAGACTGAGGAACAATCAATGGAGGCAAGAGGCAGATCTTCATCCGAAGGACTTATTTGAGTTATTGAATTTTATTTGATCCAGAACAACCAATGAAAGCACAGTACGACCTAAGACTGAGGAACAATCAATGGAGGCAAGAGGCAGATCTTCACCCGAAGGACTTATTTGAGTTATTGAATTTATTTGATCCAGAACAACCAATGAGAGCACAGTACGACCTAAGACTGAGGAACAATCAATGGAGGCAAGAGGCAGATCTTCACCCGAAGGACTTATTTGAGTTATTGAATTTTATTTGATCCAGAACAACCAATGAAAGCACAGTACGACCTAAGACTGAGGAACAATCAATGGAGGCAAGAGGCAGATCTTCACCCGAAGGACTTATTTGAGTTATTGAATTTTATTTGATCCAGAACAACCAATGAAAGCACAGTACGACCTAAGACTGAGGAACAATCAATGGAGGCAAGAGGCAGATCTTCACCCGAAGGACTTATTTGAGTTATTGAATTTTATTTGATCCAGAACAACCAATGAAAGCACAGTACGACCTAAGACTGAGGAACAATCAATGGAGGCAAGAGGCAGATCTTCATCCGAAGGACTTATTTGAGTTATTGAATTTTATTTGATCCAGAACAACCAATGAAAGCACAGTACGACCTAAGACTGAGGAACAATCAATGGAGGCAAGAGGCAGATCTTCACCCGAAGGACTTATTTGAGTTATTGAATTTATTTGATCCAGAACAACCAATGAAAGCACAGTACGACCTAAGACTGAGGAAAAATCAATGGAGGCAAGAGGCAGATCTTCACCCGAAGGACTTATTTGAACTATTGAATTTTATTTGATCCAGAACAACCAATGAAAGCACAGTACGACCTAAGACTGAGGAACAATCAATGGAGGCAAGAGGCAGATCTTCACCCGAAGGACTTATTTGAGTTATTGAATTTTATTTGATCCAGAACAACCAATGAAAGCACAGTACGACCTAAGACTGAGGAACAATCAATGGAGGCAAGAGGCAGATCTTCACCCGAAGGACTTATTTGAGTTATTGAATTTATTTGATCCAGAACAACCAATGAAAGCACAGTACGACCTAAGACTGAGGAAAAATCAATGGAGGCAAGAGGCAGATCTTCACCCGAAGGACTTATTTGAACTATTGAATTTTATTTGATCCAGAACAATCAATGAAAGCACAGTACGACCTAAGACTGAGGAACAATCAATGGAGGCAAGAGGCAGATCTTCACCCGAAAGACTTATTTGAGTTATTGAATTTTATTTGATCCAGAACAATCAATGAAAGCACAGTACGACCTAAGACTGAGGAAAAATCAATGGAGGCAAGAGGCAGATCTTCACCCGAAGGACTTATTTGAACTATTGAATTTTATTTGATCCAGAACAATCAATGAAAGCACAGTACGACCTAAGACTGAGGAAAAATCAATGGAGGCAAGAGGCAGATCTTCACCCGAAGTAAAATAAATTCAGTGGCAAAAAAAGGAGGATCAACGAGACGTAGTTTGTTCTTAGTTAGAAAACGAAGTCGTGCGTTAGAATGTTGGAGTCATAAAGAGCTAAAAATAGATGCAGTCATCAACAGTCATGAGCTGGAGTTATAAAATATAGTCAGAATGTCAGCGTTGTGAATGCTGATCACCGTAAAATCAGCCAGCAAGTAACGATGAAATGAGGTCAATGCCGAGATGAAGCAGTAACAGTTTACAAATATGTCAAGGTATGCATTTATTTTAACAAATGTTAGGTTGAGGTTGTCTCCTCCTTAAGTAATTGTATACTAAGCTTTCATTATATTTTAAATGAAATGATAATTGGCATTTTAATAAATAATAATTTGTTAAGTTAAAAGTGTTGGTTTTAACGACTAACGTTTTGGTAATTGGTAACGTTGTGGTAATGGGGCTCGTATAAAGAATTAATGATGTGTTTTACGGCCATGATAGCAATTACTAATAGAGAAAAGTTGATACATAACTCAATAAATAAATGGTTCCTAATTAATTTCACTACACATTTTTTGGATTCATTTCTACCTTGACTTTATTTATAGACAATACACTCAATCTACTACCCATATTTGGTCCAAGTTGATTCAGCGGTTTTTGAGATTACGAATAGAAGCTCTGATTCAACAATACCCAGTTTAATAGCTAAGTTATATATACATTTGTTGAATTACTTTTTTCTGAGTTTATATTTAGGCTATACACGTAATATACCATCTTATTTTAAATCCAAGGCGCTTCAGCGGTTTTTGAGATCACGAATGGTCACTGATTTCAACAAAATCCCGTTTCATAGATAAATTATATGCAGTTTTTGGATTATTTTTTTTCTGAGTTTATATTCAGACAATATACAATAATTACAACCCATATTTGGTTCAATTCGTTTCAGTAGTTTTTTATATTGCGAAAAATCAACGGTTTTGACTAAATGTCGTTTTATTGTTAAACTATATACATTTAGATGAATTTTATCTGCATTCGCATCTACATAAAAATCTGATGTGGGCAACACATGACTTTCCTTATACAATGCAATGAATTTACTACTTTTACAGTAAAAAAAATAGGTGATTCTTATAGTAGATACTTATACTCTTTCCAAGATATTGAATTTTCAACAATGAGTCGTCATTTTCATTGATTTAGCGTCATTTTCATTGATTTAGCGTCATTTTAATCCATTTGGCGAGATTTTCGCTAATTTGACAACATTTCAAAAAGTCGCCAAGTTGGCGACATTCCGCCAAATTCGTCGCCCAAATCTCGCCAAACTTTACTGACGGAGAAATAACTTATTCTTATAACAGATAAATGACTATTGGCGTTCAAATGCAAAAGTATTACTCGAGGTATCTTTTCTCATGAATGGAACGAGCTAGATCCACGAGAATGATGTCACCCAATTTATCGCATGGTATTACGTATGAAAAGTGAACATGTTTCTCAATAGGAAATATATTTTTTTTATTTTATATGACTTTTGATAATTTTTTTGAAAAATGTGAAATATCTCGAGAACGGTTCATATTAACGTTCTAAATTTTATGTTAATCGTTTTCTAATGAAAAATTACATAAGAAATGTCTATTTGCGTAACTTTATTAGCGGTTTTGATTTTTTTACGATTTTTTCAAAATTTCCCTCGAAAATTTAGGGGTTTTTAACATTCGATTACGTTTAAAAACAATAGGCTTCCAGTGTTTATAGATTGTGATTTTTGTACGAAATTTCGTTCGAATCGGTCCATTCGTTCGTCAGTTATCGTCTCCACAGACCCACTGACACACACACACACACATACTTTCACACACACACACACACACACACACACACACACAGACATCACTTCAAAAATGTTTGATTCTTGATCAGGGGTGCTTGAAACGTGCTCTCCCGTCGAAAACTCGAATTCGAATTTTCGACCCCGTCACAATACTTTCCTTATACATTATGTATATAAGGAAAGTAATATATAAAACTTACCACCCAAAATTTGCCCAAATATCATTGCTGGTTTTTGAGACTACGAAGATCGAACGATTTGACACTAGCCCACAGACCGACAAAAGTCATTTCTGATATCCAGGAGCACCATCGCTGTATTTAAGATAAAAATTCAACTTTATTAAATCACGATCGCCATACATTTCTTAAGCTACGCCTGTAAAAATAAAAATCATTTACCTAACTATAGATTTTCAAATTCTTTGAAGCAATTGACTGTGTGTCAAAAACTTTGAATCTAAACAAATATTCGTAATTTTAAATTGTTTTGCTTATCACATATATATATATTCGGATTATATAAAAGGCTTTTTCGACTGAAATTATATCAATAGCGTTTAAATAAAATGCTTGCATCTGGCATTTCTTGTAGAAAAAATTGTTGCAATAACCTAAAATATTGCCTTTCAAACAGAAAATGGTGAATAAAATCATAGAAAACTTCACAAGAAATCAAGCATTTTAAAGTTAATTGTATCATTCATTATAACTATTGTGTGTTATTTAGAATACTATAAAATTTCATTAAATTTAATAGTTTAATAGATGTAGGAAATCTACATTATTTTATTATATTATATATTATAGATATGATATTTTTAAACGACTTCATATATATATATATATATATATATATATATATATGTTTCTGTAGGGATTCATATTATCATTGATGATGAGATAATCATCATTAAAGATATTAGTTGATGACGAGATAATAGTACGTTAATCTAAAGTTGAAATGAACTCTGTAACGTTTGTTATCTATTTATTTTTTAAACTTTTAAAAATTGAAGGAAAATATCATAATAATATTAGCATTATACAAATGAAATGTTCGCGTATAAATATATTTTTACTTTCTGATACTATAGAATATAGTATAAAGGAAGTAATGTTCTCATATAAATTTTCGATTTCGAAATTTTGATACCAATTTGTAATTTTGATGTATGTTTTATGACTTCATGAGCACGTTTTGACTATTTAGAATGGTGCCCGTCTGCTTACTGGAGATTTTTTTTTTTGTGCACGCGAAACCTGCCATAAATATTAATTAATTTTTACGAAGCTTTACATTTGGTTTTGCTATCGGAAAATTTAGAAGTTGATATAATTTTTTGAAATTCGAGTCAAAACTTGTTCGAAATTTATGCGAAAATTTGTATTTTCTTAACATAGCAGCATTAGACAAAATTTGGCATAAGAGAGTTTATTTTTGGCTTAGTGATTATGAAACTTAACAGTTTCAATCATTGTAACGATAAATAGCCGCGATATAATTTTCGTGTTCATGACGTCATTAGCCCCCTCAAAGGGACAAGTTACCCTCCTCTTCTTCCGAGAGTGTGCATTCTTAAACTTGAAATCGATCCAAAGGTTCTTTCAAGCTCTTTGAAAGGAAGGGTAAGGAAGGGTAAAATGCTATAATTTTGATAATTTGAACCAACAATAACTATTTTTCAAATTTTTAATTGCAAAATTTGAAAAAATCAAACACAAACTACTTAAAAATAACTAATGGTATGAGAAAGTCGGATTGAACTACACTCAGCAGTTAATTGAAATAAATTTCTATACTACAAGTTTCAGCGTTAAACATCAACAAGCAATGATAGCGAGAACATTTTATAAAATAGTAACTTGATGTAAAAATATATTAAATATACAGTTAATTAACGCTTTTCATATTTAGTTCATCCAGAAAATTCAGAATTGGATACTTTTAAAAATTAGCCATGTTGAGAGAGTTTTCTGGCTGATAAAGTTTGTCTTTGAAGAATTAATCACACTAGAGTTTTCGTCACATATCAAAGCAAAAAAATTCTGTTATAAACTTGTCTAAAGTCTGAAAGATTTCTTTTCAGGCTTATTCGATTTAGTCATATTTAATTGATTAAAGATACATTGATTTTGCTTTGCAGTGGAGTATTTTTATAAAGCCCATACATAATTAAAGTAATGTTTATCTTAGTTGCTATAAGTGCCTGAATAAATAATATAATATAGTACTCTCCGTAGATACATAGTATAATGTATAGGAAAAGCATGGTGGTAAAATCGTCGGAGTAGAATGCGAGTTTTCGACGGAAGAGAATGTATCAAGCATCCCTGAATACAAATCGCTTATTTTTGAGGTTGTGTGCGTGTGAGAGAGAAAGAGAGAGAAAGAGAGAGAGAAAGAGAGAGAGAGAAAGAAAAAGAGAGAAAGAGAGAGAGAGTGTGTGTGTGTCCATGAGACTACGTTCGTCCATGTATCTCACGAACTAAAACAGAGATTTAAACGAAATTTGGTACAAAAGTTACAATTGGGGGATACTGGAAGTATTGATTTTAGATGCAATCGAATGTTCAAAGAACTCCGAAATTTAACGGAGATCGGCATAGCAAAAATGCGAAAAATCTAAACTATCTCGAGAATGGCTTGCACAACGGTAAATTGCACAAAATAACACCCACAATTATTTAAAATGACACTGAATTGGCACTTTTGATTCAATTTTCGTTCTCAGTTGGTAACTGGACTTTTTTCAACGGCGACGCAGCGTAAATGCCAAAAATTAAAATATCTGGAGAACGGCTAGATCTAGTGTAACGGGGTTGATCTTCCTTTTTTCATTGTTAAAAATTATGTATAAAACAAGCATTTATTTGATATATTTGAGCATGGTAGTATTTTATTTTAGATTTCGATGATTTTTGCGGGCCATTTCGTAAAAAAAGGCAGGTTACTTTTCCGAATCATTCATCGAAACATAATCAATGAAATCTAATCAGGACCAGGGTAACTCACAAGTGACTAATCTACCAAATTTTGTGAAATTTGATCTATTAGTTTTTCAGCTGGAGTGAATACAGACAATTTTTGCAAGTCATTTCGCAAAAAAATGGGGTGTTGTTTTTTACCAAATCGTATAAAAAACTAATTGGCACCAAGGTCACACACAATTGATTTACCTACCAAATTTTATGAAATTCGGTTAATCAGTTTTTCAATTAGAGTGGATACATACATCGCACAGACATACACACAGACGTCACGCTAAAAATAATGTTTTCGTGTTCTAGAGGTCTCGAAACGTGTAGATCCGCCGAAAACTCGACTTGCGATTTTCGACACGATTCCAATACTTTCCTTATACATTAGCATGTATTGTAAGGAAAGTAATAAAAATGCAAAAATTGAGTCAACTTTATAAAATTATTATTAAAATAGTTTAATATATGTACTATATTGCTTATTGCAAATGCTATTAGTAGTGGTACTTATCAATTTAGAGTACCGTGACATATAAGTTAATTGGGTACATAATTGAGTAAATAATGTTACATGTTTTCTTCTGGAACAGCGTCAAATGTACAATTTAACATTAAAAACATTGTGAATAGTGTGTACCGTATCAAGATTCAAATGTTTAATTACAAAATTTAAAAAATCTGATGTGGGCAGCACAGGACTCTTCCTGCAGATTTATATTCACGTTCTCTTTATTTTAATTAAATTTAATTAAATTTTCGTTCTCATTTAATAACTGGACTTATTTTCAAAGGTGGAGTAGAGAAAATATGAAAAAAATAAAATATCTCGAACGGCTAGACTTAGTGCAATGGGGTCGGTCTTATTATTATCTTCGTTAAAAATTACGTATTAAACATGCATTTAATGGATATATTTGAGCATACGTAGTTTTTTATTTTAGATTTTGACGATTTTCGCTGGCCATTTTGAAAAAAAAGTCCGGTTATTTTTTTCCGAATCATATTAAAATCTAATGAGCAACAGGGTAACCCACAAGCGACTTATCCTCCGAATTTTGTGAAATTCGGTCTATTAGTTTTTCAGCTAGAGTGGATACAATCGTTTGCACTCCATTTCGCAAAAAAGGCCGTTTCTTTTATCCCGAATCGCACCCAAAACTAATCAGCACCCGATTCTCTCAGTGATTTACCTACCAAATTTTATGAAATTCGGTCCATTAGTTTTCAGTTAGAAAGGATACAAAATCTTCACAGACAGACAGACACACAGACACACACACAGACGTCACGCTAAAAATAGTTTTTTCGTATTCTAGAGGTCTCGAAACGTGTAGATCTGTCGAAAACTCGAGTTGCAATTTTCGGCTAGATTCCAATACTTTCCCTATACATTACCATGTATTGCAGGGAAAGTGAAAATAAACCCCACAAACAACCTAAACATGAATTATGATACGAGAAAGTCGAATTGATCAGCACTCCAGTTAATTTAAGTATATCTCTGTAAGACAAGTTTCAGCTTTAAACATCAAAAATCATTGATAACAATAACATTTTATTAAATAGCAACTTGATGGAAAAAATATACATTAAATTTGCAGTTAATTAACGAATTTTATATTTAGTTATTCTGAAAATTCAGAATTGGATATTTTTATAAATTCTCCATGTTGAGAAAGTTTTCTGGCTGGCAAAGTTTGTCTTTAAGGAATTATGCCCATCAGAATGTCCGTCATATATCACAGCAAAATAATTCTGCCAAAAACTCGACTAAAGTTCTGAAAGATTTCTTTGCATGCTTTGTCAATGGAGTCATATTTAATTGATTAAAGATTCAGCGATTTTGCTTTGTAGAGTAGTATTATCATAAAGATCATGTATGATTACTCAAAGTAGCTTATTACTTTCTCTGCAATACATGGTAATATATAGGGAAAGTATTAGAATCATGTCGAAAATCGCAACTCGAGTTTTCGACATATCTACACGTTTCGACACCTCTGGAATATGAAAAAACTATTTTTAGCGTGACGTCTGTGTGTGTGTATGTGTGTCTGTGTGTCTGTTTGTATGTGTGTCTGTCTGTCTGTGCAGATATTGTATCCACTCTAACTAAAAAATTAATTGACCGATTTTCATAAATTTTGGTAGGTAAGTCACTTGTTAGCGAATCTGGTACTGATTAGTTTTGGGTACGATTCGGGATAAAAAAAACCCGCCTTGTTTTGCGAAATGGCCCTCAAAAGTTTGTATCCACTTTAGCTGAAAATCTAATGGACCGAATTTCACAAAATTTGGAAGATAAATTGCTTGTGGGTTACTCTGACGCTGAATGGATTTTGGTGCGATTCGAAAAAAAAATAACTTGCTTTTTTTTTTGCAAAATGACCCTCAAAAATCGACAAAATCTAAAATAGAAAACTACGTATGCTGAAATATATCCATTAAATTCTTGTATTATACGTAATTTTTAACGAAGAAAAGAATAAGACCAACCCCATTACTCTAGGACTTGCCGTTCTCGAGATATTTTCGTTTTTTCGTTTTTTCTCTAAGCCACCTTTGAAAATAAGTTCAGTTAACAAATGCGAAAAATTGCGTGAATTAAATTTAATTCAAATAAAGAGAACTTGTATATAAGTCTGCAGGGAAAGTCGTGTGCTGCCCACATCAGATTTTTTATATTTGTTGCTATAAAAATCTGAAGAAAAATATGGCATATTACTTCCCATATATATATAGCATAATGTATAGAAAAAGTATTGTGATGGGATCGATAATTAGAATTAGAGTTTTCGACGTAAGAGCCTGTTTCATGCATCCCTGAAATCGATTCGATCGTTTTCGAGGTGATGCCGGTGTGCGTGTGTGCCTGTGAGATTGTGGAGACTATATCTCACGAACGAACACAGCGATTCAAATGAAATTTGGTAAAAATATTACAATCGGTATATACTGGCAGCCTATTGATTATAAATGCAATCTGGGGTCAGGTAAACCGCCTAATCTTCGAGTGAAATTTTGCAAAAATCATCAGAAAATCAGAACTTTCAAAAACCTTACGCAAATAAACATGTCTTATGTAATTTTTCATTAAAAACTATGTAGAGAAATTTTAAAACGCTAGCATGAACCGTTTTTGAAATATTTCACTTTCTTCTGAAAAAATATCAAAGAAATCACATAAAGGTAAACAAGAAAGATCACTCATGCGAAAAGCATTGATTATGAAACACTTTCCAACTCTAATTTTATTAACACATTACAACATAGTTGAAAAGTGTTTATGATTTTTTAACACATTACAGCATAGTTGAAAAGTGTTTATGACTTTGTTCATTCTGTCTGTCTGTCTGTCTGTCTGTCCGTTAGCACGATAACTGCCAGAAAAATGACTTTATCAAAATGAAATTTTAATATAATGTTCAGACGGTCTGTTTGACCTTTGGGAATATAAATAAATAATATCACCCAATTAGTTTTTTATTGAACCCGGATTGAAAAAATGAAATACATTGAACCCTATTGGACCTAATTTTTCAAACATTTTTTAAGCAAATTTAAAATTCACAAATTGCTTCGAAATTTTTAGGAAATATTCACATTATCTCATAAAATATATAAAAAAATTTCAGTAAAATATATTAGGTAGTTTTTTAATTAAAAATTATTTAATATAGGGAGAAAAAAAAATTCAATTAAATTCTGACTTTTGGTATATGCTCCAGAATGAAAAGAGAGATATATTATATAATAAATATCTTTCCCAGAGTTTAATTACTTTGTATATGAGAGAGGCTTCACATTTTAAAACAAATTTGGTAAATAACAATTTTTTAATTTTTTTTTTATATAACTTTTCATAATATACTTATTTGATGGCATTTTTAATGCACTTTGCTACGTCTAGAG
This sequence comes from Amaurobius ferox, assembly GCA_951213105.1. NCBI lineage: Eukaryota > Metazoa > Arthropoda > Arachnida > Araneae > Amaurobiidae > Amaurobius > Amaurobius ferox. Next base: position 86,179,451 of record OX578151.1, on the reverse strand, counting down.
AGTTAAAATGTGGTACACAACTTAAATTTGTTGAGCATTTCATTCTAAAAAATTTGGTGGATCTTTAAATATAGATCCTACAGTTTTGTCGAAATGGCCTGCAAATAATCCCCGTTCACTTCTATAAATCATTGTTGTAATATTGTTAAAAATTCTGATGTGGGCATCACATGTCTTTCCCTGCAGACTCATATTCACGTTCTCTTTATTTCTTCAATTATAATTTGAGTTTATCTGCACAAAATAACAGCCATAAGTATTTTAAATGACATTGAATTTGCACGTTAAACTTAAATTTGGTTCTCATTTGATAGCTGGACTTATTGTAAAAGGTGGCGTAGCGAAAACGCGAAAAATCTAGAATATCTCAAGAAATGCTAGTCCTAGAGTAATGGGGTTAGTCTTATTCTTTTTGTTGTCAAAAATCACGTATAAAATAAGAATTTAATTGATATAATTGAGCATACGTAGTCTTTTATTTTTATATTGAACGTTTTTTGCGGGCCATTTCGCAAAAATATCCCGTTCCTTTTTCCCGAATCGTACTAGAATAACCTACAAATGATTTATATACCAAATTTTGTTAAATTTGGTATATAAATCACTTGTAGGTTATTGAAATATTATACACCAAATTTTGTTAAATTTGTTTCATTAGTTTTTAGCTAGAGTGGAAAAAGGCAATTTCTGCCGGCCATTTCGCAAAGAAGGCAGATTCTTTTATTACGAATCGTACTATAATTTAATGAACATCAGGGTTTCCTACAAAAAACATACTTACCAAATTTTATGAAATTCGGTCCATTAGTTTTTCAATTAGAGTGGATATAATATCCTCACAAACACAGAAACATACACAGATATACCCTTACACACAGAGACGTCTTCCTAAAAATAGTTCTTTCGTTTTCTAGAAGTCCCAAAACGTGTAGCTCCTTCGAAAATTCGAGTTCCGATCTTCGGCACGATTCCAATACTTTGAATACACACACACACACATACACACACACACACACACACACACACACACACACACACACACACACACATATTATCTGTGTATTATCTGTGTATCTAAATTCCGTTCCTACGCAATTACAATAGTTCTGATTTTAAATGATCCCTAAACTTTTATTATTTCTTCAACGAAGCCTAATTGTAACTTATGCAGAATGCAAATATCTCAAGCGATTGTAAGGTGAGTTACATAAGAATTCTGAATTTTTTTCACACAAAATTATTTAGTTCTGGAGTCTGAAGTTATATGAATGAAATATTCATTGAATTTGCATAGAGAATCAGATGATTTATATTTCAATACAGTTTTAAATATTTAAGTATAATAAATTACTGTAGTACTGTGATAATGTAAAAGATATCACCACTGAATGTATTACATTTTAGAAATTTTTAAATAAAATTGCATTTCAGTTGGAAAGTGTTTCATAATCAATGCTTATACATGATTGATCTTTCTTGTTTAAACATCTCTAAAATGCGATACATTCAGCGGTAATATGTTTTAAATTATCACAATACTTCAATAATTAATTATATTTGAAAATTTAAAACTTCACCGAAAAAAACGAACTTGATTCAAATGATGTCATCGAAATACAAATCGTCTGGCTCTATGTGTAAAAGCAGTAAATATTTCAATGATATATTTTTATTTCATTCATCACAGTACTACAATAATTAATTTATTCTACTTAACTTAAAACCATGTAGGTAAAAGTAATTTAACTCTAGGCTTAAAACTTTATCGAAAAAGTCTGCCATTGAATCATCTGCTTCTCTATGTAAAATCAATGAAAGTTTCATTCATATCATCTATATTGCAGACTAAAGAGAAAAATAATTTTGCGTTTAAGAAATTCAACAATTATTTTACATCTCATATTACAGCCTTAACTGTTTAAATTCTCCATAAGTGAAAATTAGGTTTCGTTGTAGAATTATCAAAATTTGATAATCATTTAAACTCAAATATATTGTAATTGTATTGTTTCAGAATACACATGCACAGAAATTAAGCAAAAATAAAGCGGCTTTAGGACGGGTATAACACTAAATATGAAGTAAAAAAGAACTTTAAAAATTACAATTTTGACACAAGATGGATGGCATTGATCATTTAAACTGAAATATATTGTAATTGGGCTGTTTCAGAGTACAGATGCACAGAAATTTAGCATAAATAAAGGGTTTTATGACGGATACAACACTAAATATGAATTAAAAATAATTTTAAAAATCACGATTTTGACACAAGATGGATGCCATATTTGATTTTGAAGTGGATCACGTGATCTCTTCATATAATGGTCACGTGATCTCTTCATATAAAGGGTGTAATTATTATTTTCATTTATATTTTAAAAGCTACTGAATATATTTTGCTAATTTTTTTTGTATATTTTATGGGATAATTTGAATATTTGAGACTTTCGAAGCAATTTGTGAATTTTAAATTCTGTTAAAAAATGTTTGAAAAATTAGGTCCCATGGGTTTCAATGTATTTCTTTTTTCAACCCGTGATCAATCCAAATCTAATAGGTTGATATTATTCATTTATATTTCCATAGGTCCAACTGACCCTCCGAACAACATACTAAAATTTAATTCTGAATTTTGACAAAGTCATTTTTCCGGCAGTTATCGTTCTAACGGACAGACAGACAGACAGACAGACAGTATGAACAAAGTCATACACACTTTTCAACTATGTTGTAAAATGTTAAAATGATTAATTATTATGAAAAATGCACATTTTCATATATAATTCTGTGCGACAAATTTTTTAACACCATTCTCGTGGATCTAGTTCATTCCATTCACGAGGGAAGATACTCTGTGTAATAGTTTTGTATTTTGACGCCTAATAATTCACTAAAAGTCATTTAAATATTAGAAATGATCTTCCCTCTATAAATCTGCAACGCTTGTAGATCAATTTTAAGATCTTGGTGACTCATTTAAAGAAATATCGCCAACGCGGCTATAGTTTGAAAAAAGGCACAGTTTGAAAAAAATTTCGTTAATATTGCAGAAATTGTTTGCACTATGTGTATTGGTTTGAATGACATTCTTGTCTGTTTATATGTTTCTGAAATTTTAAATAAATATTATGTCGGCGGTCTGTAGTGGTGTGTGTTGCCTGGTTGATTTTTTTTGCGGGTGGATCTGCTGGTCTGCTAGATTGGCGCTTCGGCTGTTTCCGTCAGTAATACTCGCCAGGACTGGTGGCGTTTGCCTTTATCCTGCTGTGTAGGGGCCCGATGTTCTCTTGGTGTTCCTGGCAGTATGCCGGCTGTATGTCGCAGTCGGCGTCTGCCTCTGTCTGGTAAGTTCGGGTGGCCAATTGGACCTGTTTTATGTTGGGAGTGAACCCTTCTTCTCGGATGGAGAAATATATGTTCTAAACCTTCGGTTGAACCCCCCAATATGTGTCTTGAAATATTGCAAAAATGATGCCAAGTTAAAGAAAATGAAGCCAAATTGATAAATTAATTGTTAAAATAATTTAATATATGCACTATATTGTTTATTGCGGAAGCTATCAATAGTGATATTTATCAATTTAATGCTGCGGGAAATATAAGTAAATTGTGTACTTCGAACTAGTGTTACATGTTATCATCCGGTACTGCGCCAAATGTACAATTCAACATTAAAAACATTTGTGCCGTATTGCATATCATTTTTTTTTACTGTGAAAGAAGTAAATGCATTGCATTATGTAGGGAGAGTCATGCGATGTCCACATTAGAATTGTATTTATTGTAATTGTTTGTAATTTTTAACAGTTCACTGTTCCAATTTTGATAAACATATAAGAAATTTTATGAGTAACTTTATGATTTATCTACCCCTTTAAAATCTAAAATTATAAAATGAAAAACTGTTCGTTTGTTTGTCTGTTTCGTATTCAAATCCACAATTTTTAATGGATGCTATTATTCCCATTTTGTATGATTATTTTCTATTTCACAGCGAATAACCCCATTTAACATTTCAGTTTTTTGAACCAGACGTTATAGTGACAAAAAAAAAGTGAAGTTAAAAACCTTCCGTAGAAATAGCATTTTACAAATGATTTTAATTTCTGAAAATTTATTTGAAAAAAAAAATTATCATCTTGCTCAGCAATGGAAACAAAAAGTGCCTTTATGCAGCAGACGAATTTTATTCAATTTATACGACTGGAATAATACATTGATATAAAAATATGTTTTTTAATTAAGCGGTATTACAATTTTAGTTGAGTCTTATTATACACTGCATACAACTGAAACCGCAATACCATGACGAAATTGATGTAGCCTTATGAAATCTACAGAATATAAATGTAACATGGAGATGTGCAAATGATCAAAAAATCATACCTGGAAAATGAAAGCATGGAACTTTATTGACATTAGATCAATATGGAAGAGTTCCACCGCGAGCGGCTATACAGGATTGAATACAACGAGGCATCCCGTCAATGAGAAGTTCAATGGTGTGCTGAGGGATGGCACTCCACACAGCATGCAATTGGGCTTCTAACTGAACATGGTTTGCTGCAATTGGGAGTTCGCTTAATCGGCAATCCATGAAGTCCCAGATATGCTGAAAGGCAACAAATCCGGAGAATATGCTGGACATGGCAGAATATCAAAACCTTGTAGACTATTCATAGTTACACGTGCAGTATGTGGCTTTGCATGATCCTGCAGAAAAAGCAGTCGAGGCATGGTTGACAGATATGGCTGTACCACAGGTCTCGCAATGTCAGACACGTACCGTTGTGCCGTGATACTGCCAGAAACATGGACCAAAAGTGTTCGTCCACCAAATGTTTTACCACCCCAAACCATAGTACCACTTAGGGGCTGTGTGGAAACTGATAGGAAAATCTTCACGGTGGCATTGTTGAAAATGCCGCCATGCGCGAGAACGGCCATTTCTTGACATATCTAAATATATATATAAATTTGAGTGAAAATTCAGTGGCTGAAGATTTTTTTCGATGCAGCTCGGAATTGGGGTACATATCCCCTCTAATCCTTCTAACGCTTGAATCTCAAGAACATTTCAATCGTAAATATTTCTCAACAGATCATCCCAATGTTTTGTCTCTAATGCAAGACATAGGTTACATCCCATCTCCTAAACCACTTACACTGTACTTTGTTACTGATATTTGACTGAGCACGATTGAATTATTTACTTGTAGTATATAAAATTGAAAATTGTTTATCTAATTTTTAATATACCGGTTGATAGAATAATATCTGCTTATAATAAATGCAGTTTATGTAATTAAAAATCATCATGTAAAATAACATTTATTTTGTTGAAGCGAAACAGATTAACAGAATCGTAATCTATCCGTGAATAGAATGTTTCGCAATTCTGTTGACCAATTGACATCACTGAAGGCGATGTAACCGGTGAAGACGTTGAAACTGTAGGTGTCGAAAAGGTCGTCTACCTCGGAGTCTTACGTCATGCAAACGGTTTTGAATAGTTTGCGTCGAAATCACGTTACCTGTAATGTGGGATAAATGTCATTATAACACGGTTGCAGTGGTAAACGGCTCTCGCGCAACGCTTCTTAGAAACATACGATATTCACGTGGTGTTGTACACATGGAAGCTCCACTACCTGATCTTTGTGTCATTTCGTTGTCTCTCACGAACGGTAACATACACCATTGAATTATGCTCAGATTAAGATCCAATAGTTCAGCGATCCTTCCAGCATTTAGATTACGACTGAAATTTTAATATACACTCTTTTGCAAGAAAAAAAAACACGAAGCACCATGAAGAATTTGACTGTTTTTATTGAAATTAAACATGCGTACATCTCATAGACAGGTAATAAAATGACTACAAAATCATGGCCGCAGGACCCATCATTAGTTAGCAATTGCACATTGAATTTTAAAAACAGTAATTGGTGAAACACCCCTTGGCGGCAATGCATGCTTGTATACGTCTAGGTAAGGAGTAATAAAGTTTCATAATGTCATCCTGCGATACCTTCTGCCAGGCATTCCTCAATTGTTTCTCCAGATTTGCAACATGTGTCGGTGCATTAATCTGGCAGCCTAGCATGTCACATACACGGCGAAAGGTCTATTGACCTTGCTGGCCAAAGGACAGTATCAGCAATAAGGAGACAGTCCCCAGATATGCGAGCCGCATGTGACGTGGCATTATCTTGTTGGAAAACGGCCCCAGAATAACGTGCCACGAAGGGTAACGCAAACAGCCACAGGATTTCATCAACATATCTTTGAGCTTTTAAAGTTGTACGCAGGGTGACTTGGGGCGACCTGCTGTCGTAAGAGATATGCTAATCGACATATCTTGTATATTGTACCCCACACCATCACACCAGGGGTAATGGCTGTGCACCTATATAAAACAAAGGCTCATTGGGACCTCTAGCCCTGGTACCTCCACACACGTACCCGATGGTTATCTGCTGAAAAACTGAAGCATGATTCATCGCTGAACACTGCGCGATGCCAGTCTGCTGGCAGCCATGTTGCTCGACTACGACACCACTCAAAACAACTCTGTCGATGTTGTGGGGTTATGGATAGACGTCTTAAAGGCTGCCTTGAGCGTAACTCTACCTCAAACAAGTGCCATGAGATGGTGGAAGGTACCACGGGTGGTATGGCAGAGTCTGTAGCACGTTGGATGGCGAACAATGATGCCGTTCTGTCAGGTCAGGCCTGTCGTACAATCATACGATCTTGCCTCGCATTTGTGCACCTTAGCCTTCCAGAACCTTCATTCCGCCGATGAGTTCCTTGCAGCAACCATTGCTGACAGCATCTTTGCACAGCAGTGCCCGTTTGGTGCAGGTGGCGGCCTATTGCTCTGTATGACCAACCAGCTTCATCTGCAACGTCGTAACTGCATTATTGGCTGTGTCTACACGGAACTGCAATGCCAATAACGAGCAAAGATAAACCGAACCTTCCACATTTTTTACTTGTTTTATATGATGCTAGTTGCGCAGTAGAAACGCGCGCTATGACTTAAGTTAACACTCATTAACCTTGCAAATTTAATCATTTGCAGTTTGGGCATAAAGTAATTTGTGTGCAAAATGTCGAGATGATTGGATTGTTTTTTAGGGTTGCTTCGCTTTTTTTTTGCAGAAGAGTGTATTTTATATCAAGGGCAACACTATAAAACATTTCCTTGCCATTACTGATAAAGAAATATTGGGACAATTGTGGTGAGGTGAATTTTACACATAAATATAATAAAAAAAAACACATAAATACATTAAAGATACTCACCAATAGTTCCACCAGGCTCAAGCGCGTTAAAGTATAGTGGGGTCCGATTGGACCAAAGTACACTGCGTTTACTACAACAAAATAATCACTCCCATTTTGTGGCCAACTACAATTTATTTATAGAACACATGAAATCTCAATTTTAAACATTAATATACAAAAATGCACATTTACAAAAAAGCATTCCCAAATTACCTAACTTGACCTCGGGATGTACAATTTATTTTGCATGAATTTGCATATTTATAAAATCCAAATTTGTAATTAATTACTTTTTGTTAAGAACACAATATGTATATTCAATTTTGCTAAAACTCCCATTTATCATAACCCTGCCCTTACACTATTGGATTACATCAGTTACTTAAACATTCATGTACACATTTTAAAATCAATATATATTCCATACCTTCATACATAGGACTCTCACTGAGTGCTGTAGCTGACCTCTGCACGTAGGAAAGGGTGGCACAATTAATTGAATGTTTATTAGTTCATTTATTCCGATGGTTCGTGGAAAACACTACCAGTCCGGGAAACACTAGGTTGCATATCATCGGTCATAAGTTATTGAAAAGTATTATTTTGGAGATGGGCACACTGTCCACTTTCCTTCTCCTCCTCTTAAACGATAGCTTGTCCCAGCGGCTCTTGAGTGAGCATGCGTACAGGTTTTGCCAAATATATATATACGTTTTCGTAGAGGCTTGTCTGCTGCTTAGGATCCCGGAATTGCGGCTCCGCAAACCGTCCTCACACGCAGTGTTACAGTTACCACGGCTTAATGCAGCTAAAGGAGCAAGGTCCTACACCGCGCCGTTTTAGTGGTAGAGCTGTGTTGCACTGCAACTAACAAAAACAAATGACGATGGGCATACTGCGCACTTTCCTTCTCCTCCTCTTAATGCGGCTTAGACCCAGCGGCTCTTGAGTGAGCATGCGTACAGGTCCTTGCCTAAAGAGTGGAGATCAGATACTTTATTTGTAGAGATTGACTGCTGCTTAGGAGCCCTGGATTGATGCTCCGCAATATTCCGTGCACACAGTATTTACGTAACCACGGCTTAAATGCAGCTAAAGGAGCAAAGGTCCTATACTGCGCCGTTTTGGTGGTAGAGCTGTGCGTACTGCAACCAATTAACACATGACGACCTTCTTCCATTTTCTGGTCGAACTGCCCGAAGAAAATGCGCCCTCGCTCTGAGTTAGGCTCGGCTTGATTTGGCTACGAGTCGCCTTCTATACCGGACCCACCACGTCGGTTCCTCGGCAAGGCATTGCCGCCCGAGATAGGAATCGCGGATGCCGGCTCAGAGATGCATCAAAAATACATGCCGGGTCGGGCTACACCGAAATACAAGTGCCCCGCACTTGGAGTGCTCTCTACTCGAGCTCAGAAAAGCAACTAACTATTTTTTTTATTTCTAAAACTTTCAAACTTTACAAACAAGGGGAACGACACAAAACAGGGAGGAAATCCCCCCAACTCTCATTCGCTGTTCCCAAACGCTATAAAAAAGGAGGAGGTCCAAAAATGCTTCACCATTGGTCTAGAAGCGACGCTAATTTTTTATGCGTTCCACTAAAATACAAGAACCAGAGGGCATCCAAAACCAGGGTGGTCCAAAATACCGGACACCGACGCGCGCCACACCTGACAGGGCTATAAATTTTCAAAGATTTGTAGCTCAACTTTGACATTTTGCTGCTATTAAATCTCTGAATATTTACAATCCATGTCAGTGCGCACACAACCCAACGGCGCCAAAAAAATCCCAATTCCGTCTGTGCAAAGGCCTAGCTATAAACATAAATCACAAAACATAGTATACATTTCAATATATTTACAATATACATTCCCGTTTTTCCCAGGGTTACGTATCAAGATATGTGATTACAGTATCACATATTTACACCCCCCTGAACAGAAAAGAAGTCAAGCTAGGTTTACAAAATATTACATAGTACACTTTACATCATCATTATTTGTTTATAAATTTTTCATCACTTTTTCTCAACAGTTCACAATTTTTTTTGTTTACAGTACGCATCATATACATTTACGCACAACAAGTCTATCTGATCTACATTTGTATAATTTCACAATTTTACTTTACACATTTTAATTTACAACGCACTACGACCACAACAAAACAACTGTCAGTCCAGGCGTTTCCCCCACTGTTTATCTCAAAACATATGTTCGTCGCCAGGCAATGGCGGAACTAGTTTTTCCCCCGAAGTGCTAGTAGAACCGGAAATCCAGTCGCCCAGCCTTTCTCTCTTCGCACACTGCATTCGATAGAAAAAAGTGCTGGTCATTTGCGCGCGCCCGTTCTCTCAATGTTTCACAAGCCCACAAGCAGGTAAGTAAATTTTGCATGTCTTTTTTTTTTGCATGTTCTACTGTTCACACTTACGCGAGTCATTTGATGTGGAAATGAATTTTGGCTGTCTAATTTTTACAAGTCAACTTCATTCTCTTTGTCATCTGACCATCGTGCTACATTGGCGGGAAATCCAAATCGTCACATACACTGATACTGTGTCCAATAATCCCTGATCTCTCTTTCAAAATGTTATTATTACTTATTTTTAATCTAACTTTACGTCTGTTTTACTGTGATTTGAATTTTTATTTTATGTTTTATTTCGGCGCATTTTTGCATGTATTCACGAGCTAACCCAATTTTTTTTGAATAACCTCTATAGATTTACCTAGGACACCTTTTAAATTTTAATGTTTAGTACTTAAATTGAACGACCCGCGTTTTAAATACCTGTATTGGTTCACTACCATGAATCATGCTTCTAACGCAGCTATATGTTTTATTTATTTATTTATATTTTTATTCTTAATTTATCTTTTATTGTCATTCACTTATATTTACATTAAAATCTGTATATTGTTATTCCTCTGTGATTCTCTAATCTTGTACATATTTATTCATTTTTTTACTATGAGTTCATCACTTCGTATTACTGTGTTTGCTCCATGCCTATTTGTGAACATATGCTAAGCTTCCCCCCGCGTTGAAGAGAATGACCTTGAATTTCCGCCTGCATACTTTGTCTCGGAACCAGTTTTTCTTCCCGAAAGCGTCCGACCTTTTTGGAGTATGTAAAGCACTGGCTTTTTCGATCAGCCGGCCGTCAGCTTTTTTTTTTTTTTGTAAGCGGAGCTGCTCTTATTTTTTAAAGCTTGTTTACATTTCCTTTCCAATTTTTTTTTTATTTATTTTGATTGTATACCTTTGAATGCAAACTTTTTAAAACATCCGTTGTCATGATTTTAAAATATTTTGCAGCGATATCAACGATCTGAATACCCTAATTCAAATGCCTGTCATCAAGGCCGCCCGGTTTGTATATGGTGAAGTATTTATTTGTTGTTATTGTGCTATACATATATGTCTTTTACTTTATTTACTTATTTACTTATTTTGATTACTGATTCTTTTTATTTTTTGTTATTTAGAATTTCCTTGCAAGTTAGTCCCCCCCCCCCTTTTTTTTTTTTTTTTGAAGTTGCAACTGGCCGACTGCCATTCACTACTCTTATGTATATCATTATATCTGTGTATATCTGTTTTGGCTGTATATTATCAGATTCATATAAATTTTCTAGCGATACCTTCTGCCATATATGATGTCCAAATGGACGCTCTTCACCTGAGGACTCTGCCACCCCGCTTTGAAAACAGGTCGTATTTTTTTTTTTTTTTTTTTACTATTTTCTTTCACTTCAAAATTTTCCGAGTCTCCGTTTTATTTTGTTCTCAAATATTTTAATTTCCTGAAATTATCATTGTATTACATATTATTTATACTTCAGATATCTACTATTTTTACGTCCACTGAATTATTTACTTTACTTATATTTTCTAAGATTAAATTTATTTATTTTACTTATATTTTCATATAAATTATTTATCTTTTATCATTGTCCGTTCATTTATTTAATATCTACTTGCATAAAAGGAACGAGAATCTAGAACTTTTTAATTTTTGCTGTACTGCTATCGATGAACCGCTGATAATTTTCATAAAATGGCTGGCGCTAAGACTTTTACGTTGTACTGCTTGATACTCATTTATACGCTGCTGATACCGTTGATACTTCCATATTGTCCCGTTTTTTTTTTTTTTTTTGTTGTTGTTGTTGTTGCATAAATTTAATAATTTAAATATTTCTATCCGCTGGACTTGCCTTCCTCCAGACAAATTTTCCCGAAGTTTTATTTTATTTTGCGATTTTGTTGACTACCGTGCATTTTGGATAACTATCATGCCTATCCTCACACTAATTCTTAAAATACTACACTTTTTTCCTCAATACTACAGTTTACACAATATACAATACATAATATACAATACACAATATACAATAATAACCATATACTTTTGCTGCTCTATGTTTTGCACATATAGTGGCACTATGCTATTTGTAACACACTTGTGCTGTCTATTTACTTATTTATCACTTAATTTTGAAAGTTGCTCTATCTACATAAATTTTCTATTATTATAATTATATTCATTTTCTTTACATTAACCAAAAATATCTATTTGTAGACTACCTTCCAATTAAATTTTACATTTACTGTAGACTACCAAAATTCTTTCAAAATGCTTTCCAATTTAATTTCACAAAATATTGTAGGATACTAAAATATTTTATAATACCATCTAAATTAATTTTAAAATTATTATAGACTGCTACACATCTTGTCGAATGCTTTCCAATTAATTTAAATTTTATTGTAGAATCGTAAAAACCAATTATTGCAGAACAACTTCTAAAATATTCAATACTTATTGTAGACTACTCAAAAAAAAATTATTTTGCAGAATATCATTTGAATTAATTTTAACATTATTGTATAATATTACACCTACTGTAAAACTTTTCCAAATTTTATTTTTAAATTCACTGGCTCTACATCTTGTGCTGCATTTATTTGCATACACTTACTATTTATTTCTGCTTTATAATATTTTAATTTTTCCACTTAATTTAGCAGACAATTTTAATTTTTTACTTTTTTATATTATTTTATTTCACTTAACTAATCACTGAACTTGCTAGTCCAATTTCTGTACATAATGAATCAGCTTAAGTTAATCCTTATTTTTTTGATGATCTAAATTTTGTAATTTTAAAATATTACAGAGAGTTATAGCATTACGCTTTTCACAACATGATTTAAAATTTTCACACACATTATATACTTTCTATACACAATATTTCCAAAGACGAAAACACACTCTTTACCACAGTTATTCATATACTTTGTACATCCTATCTCTGTATATATTTTTTATACAGCATTTATTTTACTTAACTTCTATTTTTTTTTTTATTTACTTGCGTTGATAATTTATTTAAGTACACCCCGTCTATCATTTACACACTAAATATGTATTTAAATACTCAACTTCAGTAACTTCAGTACTGGCCCGCAATTTTGGCTAAGCTTCCCTCACAACAATTTATCTACCAAAAGCCCGTGGTTCGTTTCCGAACGACACGGCACCAAGTACGGGTATCGGTGGTCTATGTGGTGAGGTGAATTTTACACATAAATATAATAAAAAAAAACACATAAATACATTAAAGATACTCACCAATAGTTCCACCAGGCTCAAGCGCGTTAAAGTATAGTGGGGTCCGATTGGACCAAAGTACACTGCGTTTACTACAACAAAATAATCACTCCCATTTTGTGGCCAACTACAATTTATTTATAGAACACATGAAATCTCAATTTTAAACATTAATATACAAAAATGCACATTTACAAAAAAGCATTCCCAAATTACCTAACTTGACCTCGGGATGTACAATTTATTTTGCATGAATTTGCATATTTATAAAATCCAAATTTGTAATTAATTACTTTTTGTTAAGAACACAATATGTATATTCAATTTTGCTAAAACTCCCATTTATCATAACCCTGCCCTTACACTATTGGATTACATCAGTTACTTAAACATTCATGTACACATTTTAAAATCAATATATATTCCATACCTTCATACATAGGACTCTCACTGAGTGCTGTAGCTGACCTCTGCACGTAGGAAAGGGTGGCACAATTAATTGAATGTTTATTAGTTCATTTATTCCGATGGTTCGTGGAAAACACTACCAGTCCGGGAAACACTAGGTTGCATATCATCGGTCATAAGTTATTGAAAAGTATTATTTTGGAGATGGGCACACTGTCCACTTTCCTTCTCCTCCTCTTAAACGATAGCTTGTCCCAGCGGCTCTTGAGTGAGCATGCGTACAGGTTTTGCCAAATATATATATACGTTTTCGTAGAGGCTTGTCTGCTGCTTAGGATCCCGGAATTGCGGCTCCGCAAACCGTCCTCACACGCAGTGTTACAGTTACCACGGCTTAATGCAGCTAAAGGAGCAAGGTCCTACACCGCGCCGTTTTAGTGGTAGAGCTGTGTTGCACTGCAACTAACAAAAACAAATGACGATGGGCATACTGCGCACTTTCCTTCTCCTCCTCTTAATGCGGCTTAGACCCAGCGGCTCTTGAGTGAGCATGCGTACAGGTCCTTGCCTAAAGAGTGGAGATCAGATACTTTATTTGTAGAGATTGACTGCTGCTTAGGAGCCCTGGATTGATGCTCCGCAATATTCCGTGCACACAGTATTTACGTAACCACGGCTTAAATGCAGCTAAAGGAGCAAAGGTCCTATACTGCGCCGTTTTGGTGGTAGAGCTGTGCGTACTGCAACCAATTAACACATGACGACCTTCTTCCATTTTCTGGTCGAACTGCCCGAAGAAAATGCGCCCTCGCTCTGAGTTAGGCTCGGCTTGATTTGGCTACGAGTCGCCTTCTATACCGGACCCACCACGTCGGTTCCTCGGCAAGGCATTGCCGCCCGAGATAGGAATCGCGGATGCCGGCTCAGAGATGCATCAAAAATACATGCCGGGTCGGGCTACACCGAAATACAAGTGCCCCGCACTTGGAGTGCTCTCTACTCGAGCTCAGAAAAGCAACTAACTATTTTTTTTATTTCTAAAACTTTCAAACTTTACAAACAAGGGGAACGACACAAAACAGGGAGGAAATCCCCCCAACTCTCATTCGCTGTTCCCAAACGCTATAAAAAAGGAGGAGGTCCAAAAATGCTTCACCATTGGTCTAGAAGCGACGCTAATTTTTTATGCGTTCCACTAAAATACAAGAACCAGAGGGCATCCAAAACCAGGGTGGTCCAAAATACCGGACACCGACGCGCGCCACACCTGACAGGGCTATAAATTTTCAAAGATTTGTAGCTCAACTTTGACATTTTGCTGCTATTAAATCTCTGAATATTTACAATCCATGTCAGTGCGCACACAACCCAACGGCGCCAAAAAAATCCCAATTCCGTCTGTGCAAAGGCCTAGCTATAAACATAAATCACAAAACATAGTATACATTTCAATATATTTACAATATACATTCCCGTTTTTCCCAGGGTTACGTATCAAGATATGTGATTACAGTATCACAACAATGCAGTGATTTTATTTAAGAATACGCAATGATTTTAGAAATTTCGTATAGCAGTTTGGGTATTCTACATGTAATGGACATTCCGCGAGCTACAAGGCCAATATGTGGCTATACAGTTACCCTGAGGTTGAACTAGAGTCTCGCGGAGGTCGGATTTAACCCAATCCGTCAGTTGTTAGATAAGAAAAACAAGTCATGAGTTGCGTGTGAAATGAAACAATCATAATTAGACGAATGCTAATGGGACATTTAGTGATATCCAATTAGAGTAACAAACCAGCAAAACGAGGCCAAAATGCAAAGGTGTGTGACGATATATATTAGGTCGTTTTGCTATGTGGAATAAGATAAAAATGAATTGGTCTCACACGGATGCTTACTTCTTCTTAAGTGATTCGTATAAAGAAGTAATTGTGGATCACGTCGAAATCACGGCAAATCTTTAATAAAAAATCACGGCTAATCTTTAATGTCGCTATACAAAATCGTCTGCACAGACAGGTCGAAAAATAAAATTTGCTTATCCTGTTTGTAAAGTGATTTACACAAAATATGAATTTAGTTTTACTATACGCAGATCTGAACACCCTAAGAGGCGCGCAGAATATATACTCATACCACTTTCGACCTGTTTAAATGATTTGTCAATCACAATAGAATCTATGTGAGTTTGAAAATTATTTACCAAAGAAAATAAACCGACTTAAAATTAATAATATTGATAATTCCTGTACTTTTATATGTCAATATAAAATTAATATATAAAAAGACTCAACCAACATTGTAACACCGCTTAATTTAAAAAATATATTTTTATATCAATTTATTATTCCAATCACGGCTAATCTTAGACGAAAAATCATGGTTAACTTTTAATGAAAGTTAAATTCGCCACAGTGACCTTGATGACGTACATTGATTTCTTTAAGAAAGTTTTGGAAGTGTTTTTTTAATTATCCAATGTGTTTACTTTCCATATGCAATTCCAAGCAACAAATCTGTTGACATTATTTTCGTAGATCTAGTTTGTTCCATTCACGAAAGAAGATATATTTTGTAATAGTTTTACATTTTTATCAATTGTACTGAAGTCAAAACTGATATTGATTGCAACAGCGAAACGATGCATAGTGGAATGGGAGTAAAATATTATCAAATTTGTTGAAATACTGCTTGTTAGGTTGGTGAATTAAAAAATTAATTTCCTGTTATTAATAAGATGTTTTTCACGACATCCGTTGTGATTTTAAGAAACATAAAAAAAATCCACAATCACATGTTTTTTAAATGTTCCGATGTTATTTTGCTGCAAACTAAAAAAATTACTAAAATGTAATGAATAAATTTTGGGAAGCTTACATAATTATTTTTTTAATCAATATGTTGCTTTTGGGATATTTACATAGACTTTTTTTAGCTTGCAGCATATTAAAATCCAGACATTTAACAAAATGATTGTTAATTGTTATTCTTTAATTAGGTTCCTCAAATCACGCAGAATTTTGTTTAAAAGAATACGCTATAGATTAACTGAATTATTGATTAGAAAAAGAGAATGAATACAGTACACACAATTTTAGGAAAAATGAAAAAATCTACCCCCACCCCCCAAATAAAATAAAATAAACATTATACTATATTTATTTAATTTCCATCTGTTTTGAAATATATTGATGATTGATTTCATAAGCAGATTGAGATGAATTGTTCAAAACCATTATACATTTAATTTAAAATGTTATTTATTTATCGTATGTCATTTGTAATTTTATCCTACTTTTGATTTATTTGCCTTTTCTATTCATTTTAATTTTTATGATAATTTTTAAATTTGTTTGAATAAATAATGTAAAATAAACATGTACAACACATATAAATGCAGTGCAAATTAAGTTGAATTGTTTAAACATTTAAGCATTTCACTTAAACGTTATTTATCTTGCATTTGCAATTTGAAACTCTTGGATTTATTTTCTTTTTACATTCATTTTAATTTGTATGCTTGTTTTACATTCATTTTAATTTGTATGCTTGTTTTACATGAATTTTAATTTGTATTTGAAAACTTCGAAATTTTATGCTTTCTTACAAATTTCAGCATAGAAAAAGTTTGACATAATAATGCATATATGTTTTTTTTATGTCTCAATGATTATCAGATTTAACAGTTTCAATAATTGTAGTGCCAAATAGCGGTAAAGCGATAAAAATAGCAGCGGTATAATTTTCTGTTCCTGACGTCACTAGGTCCCCTCGGTAAAGCCAAGATCGTGGAGTTAGAAAGGAGGAGATAAAACTCCTATGGATGAAACACTTGAAAATGCCATAATGCTTTGAGAATTACATCTAGGTGTCGCTAGTGTTTGCAAAGTAGTTGCTATCGTTAGTTGACACTATAGAAAGGCGTAGTATTTAGTGTATGTATTTTTGATTATTGTTAAATTAAAGGATGCCTTATTATGAGTATAATTAACCAGTATTTTTGCATAGTTGTATGAAAGAGTACAGAATATAGCGAGATAAAAATGAATTAAAAGGTAAAATTATTTTGCATACTGGAAAATATTCTTTATTGCTTCAGCTCTATTTTCCATTGCACTAAAAATTTATTTTTACAAAGACAGTTTAAATAAATGTTTCAGGTCTTCCGCCATAAAAATGCATAAAATACAGGATTAATTATCTTATCCCAGCACAATAAATTATTGTCTCAAACGATATTGGCGTTTTCTTAGTATGAAGATTTAACTCCTTACTCTTACCTCCATGGTCAAGGCTCATAAATATACAGGCTGAAGCAATCGCCGTTTTAACTGCTACCGGTCCAGTCAGTTACCATGTGTCTGTGCTGTTTTAATGGCATGCGCATGTTACATTTCTGATATTTGATACGTAAAATAGCTAGAACATAGGAATTTCATCTTTCTGAAAAATGTACTAAACATTCAAGAAAGAAATCTAGAATGTTTTGATTTTCTCGCGATCCCAAGAATAGGAACCTTAGTAGAAAGTAACCTTATTTTCACCATGTACTACCATCGCTTTAAAAGGGAGCCAAGATGGCCGCTGTTGCGACAGCCTGTATATATATGAGCCTTAGGGGTGTAAGTTAATTCCAAGGGGATACATTATCAAGTTTGGTTTCAATCCGCATCTTTTGTCAAGCCTTTTAAAATGAAGGGTAACACGTCAAATTAATATCATTTGTACCAACACAGATTTAAATTTTTTTCGTGTAAAATTTGTCTAAAATACATCACCTTCTATTTAAAAATCGGATGTATGCAACACATGAATTTCCTTATATAATGCAATGAATTTACTACTTTTACAGTAAAAAAAATAGGTTTTTCTTATAGTAGATATTTATGTTCTTTCCAAGATATTGAATTTTCGTTAATGAGTCGTCATTTTCATTGATTTAGCGTCATTTTTATCCACTTGGCGAGATTTTCGTTAATTTTAGCAGCATATAAAAAAGTCGCCCATTCCGCTAAATTCGTCGCCAAAATCTCGCCAAGCGCTATAAACGGAGAAATAAGTTATTCTTATAGCAGATAAATGACTATTGGTGTTCAAATACAAAAGTATTACTCAAAGTATCTTTTCTCATGAATGGAACGAGCGAGATCCACAAGAATGGTGTCACCAAATTTATCGCATGATATTACATATGAAAAGTGAGCATGTTTCTCAACAGTTAATATATTCTTTTTTAATTTATGGGATTTTTTGGTAAATTTATTTGAAAAATGTGCAATATCTCGAGAACGGTTCATGCTAGCGTTCTAAAGTTTATGTCACTCGTTTTTTAAGGAAATCTTACGTAAGACATGTCTATTTGCGTAACTTTATTGAAGGTTTTGATTTTTTGATGATTTTTTCAGATTTTCAGTAAAATATTTAGGGGTTCTGAACATTCGATTGTGTTTAAAAACAATAGACTTCCAGTATTCACAGATTGTGATTCCTGAACCAAATTTCATTCGAATCGCATCATTCGCTCGTGAAATATCGTCTCCAAAGACTCACTGACACCCCCCCCCCCCACACACACACATACATACTTTCACACACACACACATACTTTCACACACACACATATACTTTCACAACACACACATACACACACACAGACATTATCTTAAAAATATTCGATTCGTGATCAGGGATGCTTGACACGTGCTCTCCCGTCGAAAATACTTTAATAATTACATCGTATATTAGGAGTAATTTTTCATTAATTTAACATAATTTTTTCAATTTTGACGATATTTTTGTCAATCTGGTTCTGTCAATCTGCGTTCTAAAGTTTACGTCACTCGTTTTCTAAGGAAATCTTACATCAGAAATGACTATTTGCGTAACTTTATTAAAAGTTTTGATGGTTTGAAGATTTTTTCAAAATTTCACTCGAAAATTAGGGGAATTCTGAACATTCGATTACGTTTAAAAACAATAGGCTTCCAGTATTCAAGGATTGTGGTTTTTGTACCAAATTTCATTCGAATCGCTCCATTCGTTCGTGAGATATCGTCTCCACAGACTCACTGACACAGGCACACACACAGACAGACACACAACAGACATCACCTCAAAAATGTTTGAATCGTGATCAGGGATGCTTGAAACGTGCTCTCCCGTCGAAAATTCGAATTCCAATTTTCGACTCCGTCACAATACTTTCCTTATTTAATTATGTATATAAGTAAAAATGCATTCTGGTATGATAAAGCTCTATCGAACCACCTTCCATTTAATTTATATTGTATTTGTAATTTAAATCTTTTATACTTATTTACTTTTTATTTTTTTTATTTTTTATTCCAAAAGAAAAATACCAGTCCCGGACTCCTTTATTCAAATCATACATATCTTTTATAGATCAGTATTACCATTATAATAAAAGGGCATGCTTCCTTAATACACGTATTGTACATATCTTAATATAAAAAGGAAAGTGTCTCTTTCTCTTCATTTTTCACATTTCTGAATTCGTTCCCTTTTCCACGGCCGTGGGCTTTTAAGCAACACTATGCCATTCGTGGCGAGTGCCACGGTCAGAATTTCAAATCCCCTTTTCCAATCAGTGATTCAATTATTGGATTCAATTGTTAATGCACCAGCCTCATAACCACTACTGTAATGAATTTAATGTGAGTAATCTTCTACTCTCCTGCAAGTACACATTTTTATCATTACATTATTGGTGCCGTGACCAGGCACCGATTCAAACCTGGGTGGTCACTAAGTCTGTCGATCTGTTGCCACAAATAAATAAATAATGCTAATTTAAATAGTGTTAAATTAAATATTGTTAAATTAATTATAATAATTATAATATTTATTTAATAATAATAATATATTAACAATACAATAATAATAATAATATATAAGTAATAATATATTTAATAATTTAACAATTTTAATACTAATATAAAAATAATTAAATATTGTTAAAATAGCTTTTGTAATTAATAATTAATAATTGCAATACGTTAATTAAATAATGTGTTCACAAATAATTAAATATTGTTTAGTTCTTCATTTATCACGATGTATACTAATTAGTGTTTTTCTACATCACACTGATGCTGAATAGGAATTCGATAAATTTAAGTTGATGTCGCAGATAAATTTGAATCCTCTGGACTCCAGAATTTACGGATCCTTGAAACTTTTCAGAGTGTAATACTGGAACTATTTATATTAAATACAATATTTGAAGCGGAAAATACATCATAGTAATAGCCATAAGAGTCATTTGCAGATGATGAATGATCCACCCGCTTTGTTTTGAAGGAAAACTGTAATTGAACAGATAAATTTCCTGTATTGGGAATCGTTTGTCAAAGTAGTTTAAGTTTGTTTTAAATGCTTTATTGAATAAATGGAATTTAATATATGTCTAATTTAGTTAATGTTTAAAAGTGCTAATATTTTGTTTATGTTTCAAAAGCAGATGCATTACATCTTAAATAATAAAAGGCAATGTCTCTCTCTGTGTGTGCGTGTGTGTTGAAGACCCAGACCGTCCGACTCGTCCAGAGGACTTAGAGTAACTAGTGTGCGTGTGTGTGTGTGTCTTATACACCGTACGTTCAGCGACCGCGGAGAGCTACGAAATTTGGCAATCGGACACCCGGGGGGGGGGCGGGAAGGGGACACGTGAAAACTGATTTTTAAAATTGGAATAATTTTTTTTTATATTTAATGTTTTATGCGATTTCGACCGTTTTTTCCATTTTGATTCTTTTTTCTCCACCATCCAAACGTCGTAGAAAAAAACCAAATCACACCACCGGAAAGAGCAGACAATTGTGAGTAAAAATATATCAATTTTAAATCTCAATTTTAATTTCTAATATTTTTTAAAGATTTTAAAACAAAAGTCACTTTCGGCTAAAAAAAAAAAAAAAAAAAAAAAAAAAAAAAAAAAAAAAAAAAAAAACGAACTTCGGATTTAAATCCTCCCATCGCCAAAAGTTCCGAGAATTTCGACTAATAATTTACATTTTTAGAAAGCTCAAAGATCTGGCATTGCTACAAGTCCAATCTGGTCAAGAAATAATTAAAATTGCCCGCAGGATCGGGATTTTAAGATTTTCCGAATTTCAATTTCTCGGCGATCCGTTAAAGCAGTTCTTCACCGGCGTTCTTCCCCCCGCAGAAGTTTTCTGCCCGGGAGGAGGTGGAGGGGACGCCACGGTTCTGAATTCGCAATAGGGAAGAAAATAACGGAATTAGGAGCTTAGCATATGGTCATTATAAAATTTAAATGATTGACTTATGGTGGATTAAAATGTATCGATGTATTATTGTGGCGTAATGTATTGTTGTATTGTAAAAACTTAATTGTGGCGATGTATTTCACTTTAAACATGTGGGTCCGTAAGCCCTTCCGAGAGGTGGGTGGTAAGGGAAGGGGGGTACGGTCTCTGCGGATACTTCCCCCACTGGGTTCCGGTCTAAATTGGGTGAATAAAAAGAACGTTATGGAGATTGTCGCGGGGGCGCTGTAGCCCAGTGGTTAGCGCGCGGGAATTGCACTCGGTGGGTTCGGGTTCGATTCCCGCCACTGCCAAAACTGCAGCCGTGTTTGCGTGCGGGATTTGCACTCAGTTGGCCCGGGTTCGATTCCCAACACTGCCTCCGTGTTCACGCGGAGTACGATCACGTTAAACATGTGGGTCCGTAAGTCCTTCCGAGAGGTTGGTGGTAGGGGAAGGAGGTACGGTTCCTATGAATGTCTCCCCCACTGGGTTCCGGTCTAAATTGGGTGAATAAAAAGAAAGTTATGGAGATTGTCGCAGAGGGCGCGGTAGCCCAGTAGTTATCGCGCGGGAATTGCACTCGGTAGACCCGGGTTCGATTCCCGCCACTGCACTGCTAAAACTGCAGCCGTGTTCACGCGGAGTACGATCGCGTTAAACATGTGGGTCCGTAAGTCCTTCCGAGAGGTTGGTGGTAGGGGAAGGAGGGTACGGTGCCTGTGGATACCTGCCCCACTGGGTTCCGGTCTAAATTGGGTGGCACTTCCTGGCCAGCCAAATAGTTACCCTACACCTTTCTGATAGGTCGCGCAAGCGAGTTTGCCACGGTCAGAATTTTCAAGGGTAGCGAACAGGCTGGTCACCAAAGGCGACTAGTTAGTAATAAAAAAACAGAAGTAACTCCAATCCGATGAACCCAAAACGATTTTGAATTTTTTTTATTTGTGTGTTGTATGTTTTCTTTAGACATTTTCAAAACTGTTTAAAATATTAAAATACAAAAATTAGAACCACTTTTTCAAAGGAGTTCAAAATATTAACATATTGAAATAATAACCACTAATTTAAAAAATATAATGTGGGCAGCACACGACTTTCCTTATATAATG
This sequence comes from Amaurobius ferox, assembly GCA_951213105.1. Classification (NCBI taxonomy): domain Eukaryota; kingdom Metazoa; phylum Arthropoda; class Arachnida; order Araneae; family Amaurobiidae; genus Amaurobius; species Amaurobius ferox. The sequence continues at coordinate 86,156,717 of OX578151.1, read as the reverse complement.
CAATGAATTTACTACTTTTACAGTTAAAAAAATGTGATTCTTATAGTATATACTTATATTCTTTCCAAGATATTGAATTTTCTTCCATTAGTCGTCATTTTCATTGATGTAGCGTCATTTTTATCCATTTGGCGAGATTTCCATTAATTTGGCAACATTTAAAAAAGTCGCCAGGGTTGTGACATTCCGCCCAATTCGTCACCAAAATATCGCCAAGCGTTTTGTACGGAGAAATAAGTTATTCTTACAGCAAATAAATGACTATTGGCGTTGAAATACAAAATTATTACTCAAAGTATCTTTTCTCGTGAATGGAACTTAATCCACGAGAATGATATCACCAAATTTATGGCATGATGTTACATATGAAAGTGAACATGTTTCTCAACAGTTAGTATTTTTTTAATTTATGGGATATTATGATAAATTTATTTGAAAAATGTACAATATCTCGAGAACGGTTCGTGCTAGCGTTCTAAAGTTTAAGTTAATCGTTTTCTAAGGAAAAATTGCATAAGAAATGCCTATTTGCGTAACTTTATTAAAGGTTTTGATTTTTTGATGATTTTTCAAAATTTCACTCAAAAATTTAGGGGGGTTCTAAACATTCGCTTGTGTTTAAAAACAATAGGCTTCCAATATTCACGGATTGTGATTTCTGTACCGAATTTCATTCGAATCGTTCCATTCGTTCGTGAGATATCGTCTCCAGTGGCGCAGCGACGGGCGGGACCAAGCCCCCCCCCAGAGTCTTAAATAAAAAACAAAAAAGTATTGATTACAATAAAAATAACTACTTTTTTTCTCATTTTTGGTATTTATATTTTTACTTTTTCTCGTACTTCGTTCAAACAAATTTAATTCCCCTAAAATTTTGTTTTTACTCGACACTTCATTTTTGGTTTAAGGGAAATTCCCTTCAGAAGGGAAATTCCCTTCTGAAAAAAAGTCCTTCAGAAAGGGAAAAATCCTTCGGATAGGGAAATTTCCTTTCGAAAAGAATTTCCGGCTGTCATATGTCTGGTCTTGTTTTGGAAGCACGTGTTGAAGCTTTAAAAAATAAAACCTATACGTTTTTCGATCAAGGGATCTTTAATCTGTTCTTTTATATTAGCAATTGTATAATGAATAGCAGCAAAGGTAAGTTATTTGAGAGTAGCATATACAATTTCTTTAAAAGAGAAAAAAAAGTAGATAGTGAATGTAATGAAAAAAATCTGATGTGGGCAACACATGACTTTCCTTATATAATGCAATGAATTTACTACTTTTACAGTAAAAAAAATTGGTTTTTCTTATAGTAGATACTTATATTCTTTCCAAGATATTGAATTTTCGACAATGAGTCGTCATTTTCATTGATTTAGCGTCATTCGAATCCATTTGGCGAGATTTTCGTTAATTTGACAACATTTCAAAAAGTCGCCAAGTTGGCGACATTCCGCCAAATTCGTCGTCAAAATCTCGCCAAGCTTTATTGAGGGAGAAATAAGTTATTCTTATAACAGATAAATGACTATTGGCGTTCAAATACAAAAGTATTACTCGAAGTATCTTGTCTCATGAATGGAACGAGCTAGATCCACGAGAATGATGTCACCCAATTTATCGCATGGTATTACATATGAAAAGTGAACATATTTCTCAATAGGAAATATATATTTTTTTATTTTATATGATTTTTGATAATTTTTTTGAAAAATGTGAAATATCGCAAGAACGGTTCATGTTAGCGTTCTAAATTTTATGTTAATCGTTTTCAAATGAACAATTACATAAGAAATGTCTATTTACGTAACTTTATTATTGATTTTGCATTTTTGACGATTTTTCAAAATTTCACTCGAAAATGTAGGGGGTTCTGAACATTCGATTACGTTTAAAAACAATAGGCTTCCAGTGTTTACTGATTGTGATTTTTGCACCAAATTCGTTTCAAATCGGTCCATTCGTTCGTCAGTTATCGTCTCCACAGACCCACTGGCACACACACACATACTTTCACACACACACTCAGACATCACTTCAAAAATGTTTGATTCATGATCAGAGGTGCTTGAAACGTGCTCTCCCGTCGAAAACTCGAATTCGAATTTTCGATCCCGTCACAATACTTTCCTTATACATTATGTATATGAATATTTCAAAAAGTCGCCAATTTGGCGACATTCCGCCAAATTCGTACCCAAAATCTCGCCAAGCGTTATGCACTAAGAAATAAGTTATTCTTACAGCAGATAAATGACTATTAGTGTTCAATTACAAAAGTATTACTCAGAGTATCTTTTTTCATTAATGGAACGAGCTAGATCCACGAGAATGATGTCACCCAGTTTATCGCATGGTATTACATATGAAAAGTGAACATGTTTATCAATAGGAAATAATTTTTTATATTTTATATGACTTTTGATATTTTTTTTTTAAATGTACAATATCTCAAGAACGGTTCATGTTAGCGTTCTAAAATTTATGTCAATCGTTTCCTAATGAAAAATTACATAAGAAATGTCTATTTGCGTAACTTTGTTAGTGGTTTTGATTTTTTGACGATTTTTTCAAAATTGCATTCGAAAATTTAGGGGGTTCTGAACATTCGATTGCGTATAAAAGCAATAGTCTTCCAGTGTTTACAGATTGTGATTTCGTCTCCACAGACCCTCTGACACGCACACACACACACACGCACACACACACACACACACACACACACACACACACACACACACACACACACACAGACATCACTTCAAAAATGTTTGATTCGTGATCAGGGGTGCTTGAAATGTGCTCTCCCGTCGAAAACTCGAATTCGAATTTTGGACCCCGTCACAATACTTTCCTTATACATTATGTATATAAGGAAAGTAAAAAATATGTTCCAGAATCTAATTATATACCCTTATAAGAGGGCTTCAAAGAGCTATAAATTATTCTCAAAATGTTCATAGCTTTGACTTTCGCTTTCGCTCCGATTTCAAACGGATACATCGGCCATAGACTTCGTCAAAATATCAAATTATTCTGCTTATTTGGCAACATATAATCTAAATTTTTTCAATATCCCTGACGAGATTTAAGATTCATGTTAATCTATAAACTTACCTGGCCGGACATAAATAAGTACTAGAATTTCATAGTTTCATTTCTCTTCCAAACTCATCAATATTTAATTATCTTTAGAATCTCCAAATCCACTTCACACCCAAATATTTTAAATCAAAACAAAATATCTTGCTCTTGAGCACTAATGGGCACAAGCACCATCGACAAAGTGAAAAGACATTGAGTAAAAAACGCATTTACACTCGTGACATTTAAATGTCACAATTGTCTTTTGCATTGGAAAACTTTAAAAGGTCTAAATATTAAAATAACGAAATTCGAATCACTACAGTTCAAAAACTAATAACTTGATCTGCACTTCTATTATATTACCTTATACAGCTTTTAGAAAACTGAAACTTACTACTATACGTTTCGGAGCTTAAACATTTTGTTTTTGAGTTAAGTATTAGAAAACTTTAAAAAGTATTAGAAAAAGTATTAGAAAACTTCAACTAGATAATGCCGATCGCAAACCAACTAAAAAATAATATTTTATTACCACTTTTAAAAACAAAGGTTACAATTATATACCTTTTAAAAAAATTCTGCGCTCTCATGATCAGCTATTGTCACTCTCAAACACAGCAGTCTCTGTTACACATCGGTATTTAAAACTCTTGGACGAAGTATTTTTAATTATAATAAGGCAGGAATATGCACCTATTTGCCAACTCAATATGCAATTGCACTTCAAGCGACTACGTTAATAAAGACCACGGCCACATCATTACCGGCAATATGAATCTAATACAGGACACAGATTTTAGGACAATTTTAAAACTGGGTACACGAAATATCGCACCCAAGATTTTTACAAAATAGACATATTTTTTAGTCAAGAACTCAACGCGTTCATATACAAACTGGCTATAAAGTACAGTCTGCCATTGTCTACTTTTGATGAATGGCGTCATCATGTAATAATGGATTTTAACTATTACTATCACATTGCATATAAAGAATTTGAAAAATACAAAGTAAATAAAAACATTCTGGATCAAGTTGTCAAAAATTACGCTATTACGTATATTGATAAGATGACGTCAAATTATACATTTACATGTATGCAATACTATATTGAGATCCTGCAGAAAAATTACAACAATGATGAGATGTATAACTTGCTGAAAGTACCTCAACGGGAAATTGAAAATAAAATATGCGTCTTGTATAAACGTGCAGGAATGGAGCTCAAACATATCGGATTTCCATACCTGGTTCTTATTCCAAAACTTCCCAAGTCTCCTGTTTCGTCCAGTGACAGTGGGATTTAAAACATACTTGACTCAAGCTAATTCGAAGCTTCTTATACTGTTAAAACCAATCATGAAGACGATAATATAAAAGGGCTCAATCATGGTAAAAAACAGTACGGATGTAATTACTAGATTACGTAATCAACCCGTGAATTTAATATACAAGAGCTTTGATTTCAAGGACCTATTCAATAACATCAATTTAGACGACCTCATCGATATTATGTTAGAGATCCATAGCACCTACAATATGCAAAAATACATAGAACTGCACAAATATAAGGCTATATTGAACGTAGTATTATATGAGAATATTCTAAATAATGGTAAAGATTTCTATCAACAAATAAAAGGTATCCCTATGGGGGGAGGTTGTTCCTCAATGTTGGCGGATCTCTACCTTAATAAGTACGAAGAAGGTACTTTTATTCTAAATGAAATACCTTATTTCAGATTTATGGATGACATTCATTTAGGTTGTATTAAAAACACCTCTGATTTTGATTTCAGTTTCTATCCATCAAGTCTGGAATTAACGGAAACAAAAAAGATTCACGATAATGAGATTAGTTATCTTGACCTATGTATCAATTTCACTGAAAATGAAAAGATATATACAAAACTATATGATAAAAGAAATTATTTTGATATAAACATTAATTGCATCATCGATTGGAAATCGAACTTGAGCGCCAATATTTTCCGCAATATCGTTAGAAATCATTTTCTACGAAACTCAAGATTGCATACTTATAAGGATGATGGTATCAAAAGTAATAAAAAATTCGTAAAGGAAGTGTTGAAACAGTACTATCCAATGGGATACCTCAAACACCACTATAATGCTTTGCACTGCAAGGAAATTAATGCATTTGATAGTGATATTGGCAACACCTATTTTATATAATATAATGGAAACGCATCGAATGGCTCGGCACTTTATATTTGAATTGAGGAATGATCTGTCATTCGGGTTAACTTCTTATTTCAACCTGTCTCAATCCAAAATATTTTTTCTCCACTCAGTCCATGCATTCACTTCTGGCATACGTCTTTTGCTTTGACGTTCCAAGGAAATATGGCCACAGGCACGTAACGGTTCCGTGAGTGTTTCCTCAGGAGTAATAGCTGGCTATAAACGGGAACAAGGGGTCACAATCCCCCTTGGCCATTTGTTATTTCCCTGTTGGCACTTATATCACCTCTCGATCTTTTTTGATTTTCTTATATATATATATATATATATATATATATACATATATATATATATATATATATATGTATATATATATATATATATATATATATATATATATATATATATGTATATATATATATATATATATATATATATATATATATATATATATATATATCTTAAATAGTTAAATAGAAGATATTTCGAGGAAACATAAACAAAGTAAAAGGAAAAGTAGGTCAAACAAAATATCATTAATTTGTTTTTAAAAAGAGATTCAAAATACTTAAATATTCAAATTAATTTTGTGTATTCATAAATGGCACACTATTTACGACAAAACAAGTGACACTTATTTATATTTATATCCTTTAGATTCCGAAATATAAGTCAAGAAATTGTTTACAGTTTTCATAACACTCCTCATTCGGCCAAATATACCCATCTATAGATGTTACTGATAGTAAATTATTTTTTATTCATTAGTGATACCGAAAACGGCGTTGTTGTTTTAAAGTGAAAACGTCATAAATATTTAAATTGTTTTTTATGTCTAATATTTTCATATTAATTGAATACTAACTGTGTTAATGTTCTTTAATATAAGGTTGGGTAATCAACTCGGCAACCAATCAAGTTGTCAGCTTGACATCATGGGAATCAAATTCCGTCATTCGTGATGTCATGCTTCAAAGAAAATTTTGATTGGAGTTGTCCAGACACAAAATATTTTCGCATTATTTCAGTTAAATATTGTTTGTTAATTTTGAAGTTTTGAATAGTTTTCTAAGCGTAAACTATTTGGGCAAATATTTTTAACTAAGCTATGCATGCTGGATCCAGTGACGTACAAGAAAATTTGGTGATGTAAGCGGGGTAAGATGACAATCGCAGTTAAAAAGTTCGGTTCCCCTGGAGAGCCGGAGAACAAAATACGTGAGGTTTTAATCACCATGCCGTCATATGGGCGAGGCCAAGTGAACATAATTAAGTCAGTCATGCGGAAACGGAAACTTCCTGCACTGGATCGTAATTCCATGAAAATAATATATAATATAAAGATACTTAATTCACAATTTATGGTAGACATTTAATGTATAGTATTTCTATTGAAATTTAAAAATAATTCTCACGAAAAGGAAAGTAGTGAATCCTCACATGCTTGGATAATAAATAATCATACAGATAGCAACATGACTTACAATTTTATTTATATAGAAAATAAAAATTTTACAATTCATTGATAGGTTCTTTTAGCCTACTTTTCTGATCTTGGTAGAGGCGGGAAGGAAGAGATATTTTCCATTTATGTTTCTTGAGCAGGCAACATACAGTTGTACAAGTGATGAGCAGCAGATAATTAGGTCTAAGCCCGCTGTGCTAAATGTCCGCTCTTGCTTGTAAAGACTCCGTAATTTTAGAGATAACCGCTCAAACGATGTTCGAGTCATGCTACCGGATTTTTAATTGCATTTATTATGGAGATGCTTAAAAAAGAATATGTTACGATAGTTTGGAGGCTTAAATAATGATTGGGTCTTGTTTGTTGAGAGGCTGATATAACGATTAAGTCACGCTCGACGTGGGGAAAAAATCAGAAAGACATAAATACAGTTAGACAGAAGTTAAGATAAATGCATAAATTGTAAGTGGGACCAAGTCTACTCATCAAAATTTCATGCAATTCGGCGCAGCCGTTCTCTCATGATGTTGAGACAAACGCATATATTTTCAATTCTACTTACATAGATTGTTTTATTACATTTAAGATTAATAACAAATCTGATATATCTAACATGCAACATTTTTTAGGTTTACCAGTTAAATATAGTGGAATAAGTTCAATGAATTTTACGTATAAATACATGCAAATATTTGCAATTACGTAAAAGTCATTTAAAGTTACATCGAGGACAAAGAGAAATATTTAAAAACATTTATTCATTACGTCCGAAATCAATGACATACTTGCGATTAAATTGGGCCTGAAATCTCAGTGATAGTGCATTTATAAACATGAAATGTTATGAAAGTTTTCTATTTATCACTGGTTTTTTTGTTCACTTAGAGACATCACGCTTTTCGTCAGTGAATAAAAAAAATATTTTATAAAACTTTAATCGAAACTGAAAAGTGTATTTTTATTCCATCGTCGAAGTAATTTTATGGCGATAAATAATCCATTTCACCAAGGACATATTTTTCAACTGATAATTTTATTGCATGTAAGTATGTCTTTTTATACGGTTCTTTTAAATCGTGTATTGATTAATTTGAAATGTTTTCAATAAATTCCTCCTTTATTTTATAAACACGAACTCAGATGTTGGCAGCACATGACATTCTCTACATTATGCAAAGACTTTATTTCTTTAACTTCAAAGTTGTGATGTATGAGATACACGTCACAATAATTTTGGCTTTCAACTGTATAGTAGCATTTGGTAGTTTCTTGATGACAACGTGTAGATCCATTTTAAGTACCCAGTTAACTTATATTTTGTAAAAAATTGACTTTGTAATTCAACAACGTAAAACGTCAAATATGAGTCTAAATAAATAAAGCCGTACTACAATGCTGTTGGCATTGAATTGACATCGAGTATATTGAAAATTAGCGTTTTTAGTCCCATATTAATCCAAATGTATTGATTTATTCATACATGCAGAATCCTAATGTGCAACTGGCTTTGAACTAAAATCCCTTAAAATAAATGATTATTGGGGTATTTTTTATCATCAATGTTCAAAACTATGTAAAGTTTATTTGTCTCTTTATCCTCTTTAGATGTGCAATAACTTGTTGATAATAAATTGTTGTTCAATAAATTGTTCAATTATTTGTAGAATAATAATATTTCGACCATTCCGTCCAAGGGCAATAACACAGGACGGCACTGTAAATATAACTCAGTTTATTGGGGACTTCACAGAATTTACAACAGCTTGCTGTTTAAAGCAACGGACAGCATAAATACTAATCATTATTGCACCCGACTAGAATAAATGATAAATATACAAGCTACTTCAATATACTAGACTGGTGATACTGTTTACACGTATACGCATTAATAAAGCTTGTATGCTTACCCCTGCATTCTGTTACTTCGCCCTATATTGTGGCAATACCCCGAATACTAGACTCTTCCTAGTCATTACTGTATCGAATGGGATTTCTTGCCACTCACTACTCGAATCCTCCATCGCCGACTTAAGAATCCTTCTTTCATTCCAAGAACCCTTCTTTCATTCCAAGTACCCTTCTTTCATTCCAAGAACCCTATACTCAAGGAAACTGAAAACCTCATGATCCGAAACATATTCATATTCTACCGTAGGAACGTTGAAAATGCTGATTAGGTCAGTAATTTGTCTAACAACAGAATCAGTTAGGATGGTTAGTTTAAAGAAATATAATTTATAATGCAAACACAGCGGAATAATAATTAAAAGGTTATTTAGATCTCACAACTAGTATTTAAAGTATCTTCTGTCTTGAATGGAACGAACTAGATTCACAAAAATTATGAAATTTTTTTCCTACATAATATTGCATATGGGATGATAATACATTTGAAGAAACTAACATATTTTTTAATTTTATGTTATAGTTTTGATAAATGTATTCGAAAATGTGCAATATCTTTATAACAATTCATGTTAACGTTCCAAAGCTTCTTTCATTCGTTTTCTAACAAACTCGCTGACACATATGAACATATATACACGCACATACATACATACACACATACATCAACTGAAAAAATTTAGCTTCAAGTTCATAAATACTGCAAATCCCGTCCATCCGAATCATACACACTGTGCATTGCAGAGAATGTAAAAATTTCGATGCCTAATTTTGGTATAATATAATCCAGTAGTTAAGAAGACTAATATGTCCCACACATGAAGTTAACTACTATCTAACTATAATAGATATTGTATAATAATAATAATAATATGGAACTCCTTATCAGTCAATCAACATCTTTGTATATCACTAGCTTGAGTGATTTACTATCATTACCAATTAGAATTAAGCGTATCGGATTTCATGGTAAACATATTTTTCTTTCCGATAGATATATTTCTGCAGGTGAAGCAACGTTTCTAGCATCCTTAAAACAGCCCTTGAAAACTCCTATAAATGGTGCTAATTTATCTTTTGCAATAAGTTCTTGCAAAGTACTTATTTGAAAATAGTGAGCTTAATTGTTTGTTTAATAAGTTTTCTTTTCTTTTTAGACCGAACACATGCAATATATAGTGTTACGAACGTATAACATTCCATCACTGCAGTCCCTTTCAAAACCCAGATGGAGAAAATACCCGTACAGACAACTTTTTCTATGACTTGAATCTATGGTTGACATATGCTGAAGTTAACAGAAAAGTTTCCAGATTTGGCGATTTATTGACAATTTAGATGTATTGGGAAAATTTTAGAAGGTTCGAGAATCACCTCGAAACAACGAATATTCTTCGAGATGCGAGAGACTTCTAGAAGTTTCTACAGATAGTATATAAAAGGCGCCATCACTGAGTTGACGAGCAGTTGACGTGATACGAGCTGAATTGAACTATGGTATACGTCAATGTTTTGAGAAGAGTAGCAGCCGTTTTGGGAAATGAGATATGTCAATGTTTCAAGAATAGTATCGGTTGTTTTGTGAAATGAGTGGAGTATTTAAGTTCTGCTTTACTGTATATTGTTCCTGTTTACGCTGTGCTTGTAAATAAATGTGTTAGTTATCCAGAAAATTGGACTCATTCTTGTATCCTAAAAGCACACGCACGAATCCAGAGGATATGTAGAAACAATTGAATTCGAAGTATTTTGGAATTCCATAAAAACCATCATCTTTCAGACAGAAATACGCTATTTCGAATGTAAAAACACAGGATAAAATGCCTATACATTTTTTGCTTAATCCAACGCCCTTTATCAGAATACGGAAGTGGCATAATTACGTATAATTAACCAAGAGCCAAAATTAGAACCAATAACAATTATATAAATGTGTATATAAAAACATATATGTGTATTTAAACATGGGAGGTGCATTCACCTAAATCGAAATATAAAATTTTTATGTTTGGGAAGTTTTATCTTTAAACATGTTGCATTTTGAGTCATCTAAACCGAAAAATAAAATTTTCTGTTTGAGAAGTTTTGTATTTAAACATGTTAGGTGAATTTTGAATCATCTAAACCGAAAAATAAAAGTTTTCTGTTTGAGAAATTTTATCGTTACACATGTTGAGTCACCTAAACTGAAAAATATTTATTTTTGTTTTTTAATTTTAAACATGTTGCATTTTGCGTCACCTAAACAAAAAAAGAAGTTTTTTGTTTGAGAAGTTTTTATTTAAACATGTTAGATGCATTTTAAGTTTCCTAAACTAAAAAGAAAATCATTTTCCGTTTGAGGAGTTTTATCGTTAAATATATTGGATTTTGAGACACCTAAGCTGAAAAATAAATTTTTCTGTGTGCAAATAAGTTTTATCTTTAAACATGTTGCATTTTCAGCCACTTAAACTGAAAAATATTTTTATTCTATTTGAGGTATGCTTAAACGTGTTGTATTTGGAGTCACCAAGAACGATAAGTAAAATTTTCTGTTTGAAAAATTTTATCTTTAAACATGTAAGTTGCATTTTGAGTCACTTACACCGAAAAATAAAAATTTTTTGTTTGAGAAGTTTTATCTTTAGACATGTTAGGTGCATTTTGAGTCATCTAAACAAAAAAATAAAATCTTGTGTAAGCAGCATATGACTTTCGCTATATAATATGTAACACAATATTTGTATTACATGTTGCCACCCCAATTACAAATGCCAACCAAAATAATGAACTATCTAAATGCTGCAGAGGGAGCCAATCACAACAAATGCATATATAAACAGTGGTCATCCCCGTCTGCAGCAACAGCGAATGGTAGATGTGGTAGGGAATAAATGGGGGAAAGAAAAAGCGCCCCAATGCCGTATTTAAAAAAACTCCAGTCGACTTAAAACTTTCGAACGAGTCAGCATCATGTTTCTTGGGTTTGTGAAAAGTGTCTATAGAATGTGAGCAATAAAATGGTAGCGAGTGCAGTTAGATGTGCAACGGTTTTCCTACATCATTGAAATAGCACGAATATGCACGTAACACAAAGAGTAAAGGTAACCAACTTTCAATTGTCACTATTAGCACGGAAGGCACACCTTTAACGATTATTAAACTAATTAACGACCAGTTCGTATGAGTAGATCATATGAACGAGTTCGTAAATATTGAACTATAAGAACTATTCTTTATCGATTGTTTAAAGGAAACTGTTTTTAAGAAATTTAAGTCAAAGTTATTATGTGTGTAAATATATATATTAATGTAATATTGTCAGTATTATGTGTCTTTTAATAATTGATTTAATTATAGTATAATTACTCAAGATTACAATAGATATCTATTAAGTAAAATATTAAAATAAATTGAGCAATTAAGCATGTGTATTTCTTTATGTTTTGTGTGTTCGTATCTCGAGCTTGAGAACCGGGAGCTTACATGCTCCACCCTTAGTGGCGGCATCATAGGTAAGTCATAGAATAATACTTTTTGATTAGAATAAGTTTACCTTATGACATAATACAATAATTTTGCTTCTTCCACATCGAAATAATGATGTACAAGATCCACAGAACAATGCTTTGACATTGATTAACACAACGTTAATTGGCACTTATCACTTTTGGCAACTTATTTGTCCAAGCGAATTATTCATACTCGCGTGCAAAATCCCCACGAATATGCAATTAGCTGTTGAATATCCTGCGAAATAAATGCCTTTTGGCGAATTCTTTGGCGTCAAAATACAAAACCGCTACATAAATTATCACTTTCTCATACGTAGTATTCAGGAATTATTATTTTTTCACGAAAAATTTAGAATTCAAGATTTTGATGCCAATATATATTTTAAGACCTTCTGAACACGGTTGGACAATTTTTGGAGTGGCATCCTTCTGTCTGTCTGTTTGTTTGACTGATGTCTGTGGTCGATTTTTGTGTACACGATAGTAGCCACACATATTAATGGATTTTCACGAATCTTTATATCCGGCTTTTCTCTCAAAAAAATCTAGATCTAATTAATTTTTTTTTCAATTTGATCGAAAACTTCAAAATTGATTCAAAATTTAATAGTGTTTTTTAACGTGGAAGCACAGAACAAAAATTGACATAATCATACATAATAGGGCTTATTTGTGGCTTGTTGATCACGATACTTAATAGTTCCAATCATTGTTGGGACAAATAACCACGATACAATATTTTTTTGTTCTTGACGTAATTGTCCCCCCTTGGGGATAGTTTCCCAAGGGAGGACAATGACGTCATTTTAGGTGAAGGATAACACGTTATAGTTGTAATAAGTTTGATCCACAATACCGATTTTTCAAAAATTTTCTTATAAAATTTGAAAAAATATGTATTCTGGTATGAAATGTCGAGTTGTGCAACACTCTTTTATTGTAATATTTTATTGTAGTTAATCTTTCATTGTAAATGGCATGAACTAGATCTACAAGAATGATGTTAACAAATTTATTATAGAAAATGAACATATTTGATGATACGTATTACTTTTGCAATTAAGTGCAATTTAATAATAATAATTACTAATAATTATTAATAATAATTATTAGTAATTACTAATAATAATTAATAAATATAATTTAAGAATGTAGAATATCTGGAGAATAACTTACGATTGTGTTCTGAAATTGGTGTCATTCATTTTGTTATGAAATATTATTTCGGGAATGATATTTATTTATTATTATTGAAGGATCTGGTTTTCATTAGACAATTTTGGGTAGGGGTATTCGGTGCATTAAATTGCTTTTAATATCCATAATGCATGAGTGTTTACTGATTGTAATAATCGTATCGATTTTATTTTTAAAACACTTAATGTTTTCGTTAGACATCACATACACATACATATATACATACAAACACACAGGCACCATCTCCAAAATATGCGATTTCGGTTCAGCGAATCTCGAAACATGTAATTTCGTCGAAAACTCAAATTTAAATTTTCGACCTCTGTCACAATATTTTTCCTGTATTATACACTACACATGTAGGGAAATGAACTATCGCTGTATCAAGTAAAGAAGAAAGTCAAATTTGAATTTTCGACCACCGTCACAATACTTTTCCTATATATTATACCAGATATGTAGGAAAATGAACAATCGCTGTATCAAGTATCGGTAAAACTGAAATTTGAATTTTCGACCCCCATCACAATACTTTCCCTATATATTATATCACATATGTAGGAAAATGAATAATCGCTGTACCAAATATCGGTAAAACTTAAATTTGAATTTTCGACCCCCGTCACAATTATTTTCCTATATATTATACCACATATGTAGGAAAATAAACAATCGCTGTATCAAGTATCGGTAAAACTCAAATTTGAATATTCGACCCCCGTCACAATACTTTCCCTATATTATACCACATATGTAGGGAAATGAACAATCGCTGTATCAAGTATCGGTAAAACTTAAATTTGAATTTTCAAACCCCGTCACAATACTTTTCCTATATATTATACCACATATATAAGAAAATGAACAATCGCTGTATCAAGTATCGGTAAAACTCAATTTTGAATTTTCAACCACCGTCACAATACTTCCACTATATATTATACTATATGTAGGAAAATGAATAATCGCTGTATCAAGTATCGGTAAAACTTAAATTTGAATTTTCAATCCCCGTCACAATTATCTTCCTATATATTATACTACATATGTAGGAAAATGAACAATCGATGTATCAAGTATCGGTAAAACTCAAATTTGAATATTCGACCCCCGTCACAATACTTCCCCTATATTATACCACATATGTAGGAAAATGAACAATCGCGGTATCAAGTATAGGTAAAACTTAAATTTGAATTTTCGACCCCCGTCACAATACTTTTCCTATATATTATACCACATATGTAAGAAAATGAACAATCGCTGTATCAAGTATCGGTAAAACTCAATTTTGAATTTTCAACCCCCGTCACTATACTTTCCCTATATATTATACCACATATGTAGGAAAATGAATAATCGCTGTATCAAGTATCGGTAAAACTCAATTTTGAATTTTCAACCCCCGTCACTATACTTTCCCTATATATTATACCACATATGTTGAAAAATGAATAATCGCTGTATCAAGTATCGGTAAAACTTAAATTTGAATTTTCAACCCCCGTCACAATACTTTTCCTATATATTATACCACATATGCAGGAAAATGAACATTCGCTGTATCAAGTATCGGTAAAACTCAAATTTGAATTTTCGGTCCCCGTCACAACAATTTTTCTCAATACTACATATGTAGGGAAATAAACAATCGCTGTATCAAGTATCGGTTAAACATAAATTCGAATTTTCAACCCCCGTCACAATACTTTTCCTATATATTATACCACATATGTAAGAAAACGAACAATTGCTGTATCAAGTATCGGTAAAACTCAAAATAAATTTTCGACCCCCGTCACAACAATTTTCCTATATACAATACTACATATGCATGGAAATCAAAATTCGCTGTATCAAGTATTTGTAAAACATAAATTCGAATTTTCGACCCCCGTCTTTTTCCTATATATGATACTACATATGTAGGGAAATGAACAATCGCTGAAATACAAGTATCTGTAATATACAATAAAAATATTTTATGAAAGTCACTTTTGCGTTTGAGAAGTTTTATCCTCAAACACTTTGGTGCATTAAATGTTGAGCCACAAAGACCGAAACAAAAAATGATATTAGATACTTTGTTGGACGAGGAAGAATTTATTTCTCTGGCACTTCAGTCATTTAAAGATGATTAACGAGCTTTCCATTATATTCTCAAAGAACACTCCTTTATTACACTCCGTATTTATTATATTGGGTAAAGATTCTGTCATCATGTTTCTTTTAAATGCCTGGATTGATAAATTATTTTTAAATGTTAGTTTGATCTCATATCGTTTATTTTTCTATATGAAGATAGTTTTATAATTAACTCGATATTGTTTTTTATTTATTTTATTTAAAAGAATGCAAGCTGCTGGACAAAGTCCCAGCAACAGCGTGTAAGATAAAATAAAATACAAAATATAATGAAATACATTAAAATGCAAACTATTGACAGCAAATTATCTCTAAAGACACTTGTATATGAATAAATACATTAAAATATAAAATATTTGCAACAAATGATTTTTAAAAGCAATTTCCGATGAATAAAAAACATCAAGAGTATCGGGGAATCTCTCCCGGCTTTGATCGGGATTTAAGATACAAACCTCTGATTAAGATTACACCAGAGAATTAGCGAATTCTCGAAAACACAGCAACTCTTTCACGATAAAAACGTCATTACTTTGCATAACATCGGATACAGACAGTGACGCCATTTGCAATGATCAATACATAACCGCCAGGGAATTGGAGAATGAGGCGTTGCCCCAGCGAAATGGAAATTATTAAATGTTTATGTTTTAATTAAAAATTCACAGAAAATTAAAAAATAGAGTAATTAAAATAAATATTAGAATGTGAAAATATGCATCCCTATTTTTTGGCAAAGTATAAATTACATTAAGGAAAACTTCAGCAACGAATTTATAAACACAAATAAGCCAAAATACAACATATTGAATTGGATTCAAGTTTTGCAACTTTTGCAAATAAATTAATGAAAAATCTGTACCTTTAGTCCATATGCTCACAATTATAACATGTTACCCTTCATTTTAAAGGGCTTGAAAAAATATTTCGATTGTTCAGCAGTTGGGTGGGATGTTAATGACGGGATGGGAGGGGGGGGTGGAGTGTTAAGGACGTTATGAACGGGTCCGTAGTCAGAAACGAAATTGAAGAGGAGCTGGATTAAAATTCAAGGGGTGAGGTGGGGTGGGGGCCTCAACAGTTTTGAAGAAGGTGCTAAAAACATTGTTAATCATTGACATTTATAAAAAATAATAGTTATTATTATATATTTCAATCGATATAAATAATTAACAAAAAATTGCATATTAATATTTGTTGATTAGGAAAATCCACACAGCTACTATACATCAATATTAATATATAATAATTACAATTTTGAATATAATAATTATATACAATTTTATATATAATAATTTAACATATAATAATGGATTTTAATATAAGCATTTCAGATAATAAATACAAGTTAACACTTAATAGTAACTCTTAACATCCTAACAGTTGATTTTGTCTCCATAGTGTATAACAGTGAACGCCCCTATAATACAAAAGTATTTTATAACAAATTATTACAAAAATATTTCATTACAAAAGTATTTGTACTTATAGTCTTTATTGTTTTAAATTAAATATGTAAATAAATCTATCACCTACGTATAACCGCAGATTTAGCTAAATCAAAAAATCTTTGAAAGGAAGTAATTTATAAAATTCTCATGAAACAATTTTTTATACAAAATTTGGATGGCATGTTGGATAACTTTCATATCACTACTAGGTATACTCAGGAGGGCTGAATATACATTTTAGGGGACTTACCCCCCCCCCCCCCCTCTGGCCCTAACCTGGCTACGGCCCTGGTTACGAATGCAAAGTTGTATCGCAGCTATTTTCGCTATAATGATCGGAATTGTTAAATTTCGGGATTATTGAGACCTAAATTAGCCCTTTTATGCATAATTATGTCAAATATTGTCCTATGCTGCCATGCTAAAGAAATATAAAATTTCGAATTAATTTCGAAGTTTTGCTTTGAGTTTCAAAAAATTCTATCTAGTTCTAGATGTTTCGTTAACAAAACTGGCTCAAAATTTTGTGAAAATCCATTAATATTTATGGCAATAATCGTGTACACAAAAAGTCGACCACAGACTGACATATATGTATAGAATTAAGGTGATAATTATTATGGATTCAGCAAAAAATTCTGGAGGAAGTATGGTAGTACACTAAAAGTTTCCACTTACGATTACTTTTCCGAATCCACTTCCGATTACTTTTCCAAATCCACTTCAATAATTGTCCATGAAAAATCCATTTGTCAAGTCTGGTTATAAATAGAGCTTAGATAATGATTGATATGGTTTCAACATTAATTTCTAGAGGGGATACAATGAGTCAGTAAGATTTCCGCTTTCAGTTTTGGTAATGTCACATTTGATTAAAGATTTTCCTTCTGACATCTATTTTTACTTTCCTTATATACATAATGTATAAGGAAAGTATTGTGCCGGGGTCGAAAATTCGAATTCGAGTTTTCGACGGGAGAGCACGTTTCAAGCATCCCTGATCACGAATCAAACATTTTTGAAGGGATGTCTGTGTGTGTGTGTGTGTGTGTGAAAGTATGTGTGTGTGTGTGTGTGTGTCTGTGAGTCTGTGGAGACGATAACTGACGAACGAATGGACCGATTCGAACCAAATTTGGTACAAAAATCACAATCCGTAAACACTGGAAGCCTATTGTTTTTATACGTAATCGAATGTTCAGAACCACCCTAAATTTTCGAATGTAATTTTGAAAAAATCGTCAAAAAATCAAAACCGCTAATAAAGTTACGCTAATAGACATTTCTTATGTAATTTTTCAATAGAAAACGATTGGCATAAATTTTAGAACGCTAACACGAACCGTTCTCGAGATATTGTACATTTTTAAAAAAAATTATCAAAAAGTCATATAAAATAGAAAAAAAATATTTACTGTTAAGAAACATGGTCACTTTTTATATGTCATATCATGCGATAAATTTGGTGACATCATTCTCGTGGATCTAACTCGTTCCATTCACGAGAAAAGAAACTTTGAGTAATACTTTTGTATTTGAACGCCAATAGTCATTTATCTGGTGTAAGAATATCTTATTCTCCGTCCATAACGCTTGGCGAGATTTTGACGACACATTTGGCGGAATGTCGCCAACTTGGCGACTTTTTAAATGTAGCCAAATTAACGAAAATCTCGCCAAATGAATAAAAATAACGTAAATCAGTGAAAATGACGACTCATTGTCGAAAATTCAATATCATGGAAAGAATATTAGTATCTACTATAAGAAAAACCTATTTTTTTTACTGTAAAAGTAGTAAATTCATTACATTATATAAGGAAAGTCATGTGTTGCCCACATCAGATTTTTTTTTAAATTGGCTATAAATTAAAGCTTAGATGGTGTATAGCATTAAGTTCCCGAGGGATTGGAGGATTCAATAATTATTTCAACTTACTGTTCATTTTTGTTTTCCAAAATCTGTTTTCCAGTACCACTGTGGAAATAGCATAGACGATAACTGATATGGATTCAGCATCAAATTTTCAACAGGTAGAGGTTAATAGCGGATTTCAATACCTGTTTTATCCTATCTTCGATAAAAAAAATGTGTGACACGTCTCTTTTTCAGGATTGGCTATAAATAGAGATTGGATGTTGATTATGCAGATTCAGAATCAATTTCCTTAAGAGATAGACAGGTTTACTGAGGATTAACACTTCGGAATTTCTCCCATTCTGATTAAAAATTGTCATTTTCCTTGAAACATCTGTTTCTCAGAATCGGGTATATATAGAGATTAGATGATGGATGATTTCGATTTAGCATTAAGTTTCTGTGTGGGTAGTTTGGTCCACTAAAGAGTTCTGGATTTGAAATTTTCGGTTCATTTTTATTACCGGTTCAAATATTTCCCTTGAAACATGTATTTTTTCAGAGTTGGCTATAGATAGAGATTAAATGATGACTGATATGGATAAGGCACTAACTAACTTTTAGTTGGAGTTAGGGTCTCACTAAAGGTTTCAACTTCTTTTCCATAAAGTGTTACTTCCGCTTAAAAACTTTTCCTTTCAACATCATTTGCTCAAGATGAGCAAATGATGTTGCTATGATGTTTCAAATGATGTTTTTTCATTTTCTTTTCAACACCATTTGCTCAAGATGATTTTGCTCAAGAAGAAATTGAACTCAGATGATGACCGATATGAATTCAGCATCGAATTTTGTAAGTATTTTGTCATCGGTCCTAAAAAGAAAGCGGTACTCTTCACTAAACACCACACATCGCCAATCTGTGGCTTTCCACGTTGTTCTGGCCCGACACCACTGCAACCGGAGCCGCCGATGTCCCAGAGTTAACGGAAGTACAACTATGGGAAGCTGGAATCACAGATTCCTTTCTTTCAGACGTCTAGATATGGTTTGTGGGCACAGGGGAGCCGCTACGTGTGCATGTACCGCGAATTGGGTCGCCGTGGACTCTATACGTCCCTGCCGCACGATCATTCGATCATCTCTACTCGTTGTATGCATGGTCTGTCCAGAGCCGGTCCCCCGTGTCGGGGTGGCGTCTCGGGACCAGTGTTCCAGACACCGCCGGACGGTATAGTCCGAAGGATCCACATGACGGGTTATCCGGCGAGCGGACCATACTGCGGTTTTCAGCCCGATGATCAGCCTCTCTCGAAGTCCGTCAGTTGCGTATACCGACGTTTCTGGCGTCTACTCACCATTCATTACTCTCCGCACTCATGCTTGCATCAGCCGAAGCTTCTGGCATTGATGGGGCTTCGGCTACACGCCGGTTTATAAGACCGCTGGATCATGCTTGCAGCGCCACTCACGGGTGAATTGTCATGCACAATCACACCAAACTAGGATCATTTGCATACCAGCCCACCCTCTAGCTATTTACAGCATTTCGCGGTTGTACCATGTTTTTTTCTTGGTGCGTAACTTCCATTGTCCTTGAGCGTAATAACTGGTAACATTAGTAATTGCTAACATGGTCGCAATATTCATCATTACTTCTTTATGTAAGTCCCCCTTTACCATAATCAATAAATAAAAAAAAGTCATTAAAATCCACGTGTGTAACGTTAAATAAACTAGCATTTATTAACACTTCCATTATTATGGTAATTAAAATCACATAAAGCTACTATAAAATTGTTTAAGGAGGAGAAAGCACCCATGTGAGACTAGTGCATTTTTATCCTAATCCAATTAGCAAAAACGACCTAATACACATAAGATCGGCACGCCGGTCGTCCAAATGGTTACTCAAGTCCTCTGGATGAGTCGGACGACCTGGGGTTTCCACATAAGATCGGCACATATCTTTGCATTTTGGCATCATTTTGCTGGTTTGTTGATCATTCCTACCCCATCACCATCCGTCTTTCACCCTCAACTCATGACTTGCTTCCTCATATCTAACAACTCTCTCAGATTTCACTTTCTGATGAACCACTTCAATTGTCATACGACTTCAACTGCCTGAAACATTCTGATATCTAGTGCATTCTATTCTCTGATGCATTCTCCAGCTGTCATAAATATTCTTCTATCACTTCGTTGATCCTAATTTCTCCCCACCATCTATTTCGAACACCGCGTGCTGTTGGCACATTTCGGACGCGGTAGCCTGGTGGTTTGCGTGCTGGATTTGCACGCTGCCACAACTGTCGCCGTGTTCATGCAGAGTACGATCACGCTAAACATGTGAGTCCCCAAGTCCTTCCGAGAGGTTGGTGGTAGGGGAAGGAGAGTACGGTCCTTGTGGATGCCTCCCCACCTGGGTTCCGGTCTAAATTGGCTGGCACTTTCTGGCCGTCCAAACAATTACTATACACCTTTCTGGTAGGTCGGACGATCTTGCTCTCAACAACAACACCATCTATTTCACCTTGGGTGCAGATGCGCCCTGTTGCGCCCATTGGCTGTTTCTCAGAATCAGATCGTAACGTTCTTTCATTGGTTTTTGAGTATCGTATGAAGCTTGGTTCAGGTCTTGGCTCTAGGATATTTTTATACCCCAACAACACCTGCAATTTGTGTGATGTGTATTTATTAGGGTCATAACTTTCCAGGCCAAGCCTATTAAAATTGGTGTATATACGAGCCTTTGTTCGCAATATCAAACTATGTATTGTTCGCAATATCAGACTCTGCATATGGAGCACACACACACAGTGCTCTTACAATTTCAATTAAGCGGAGTGCTATTTATATTAACGACTATAGAGTCACTTTCACTAACTAAGGACTTCAGCGTCTGTTTCAATTCTGATTAATACTTGGTACTACAACATTGTCTATACGTTGGTAAGACAATAATGTACTACACTTCTGCAAGTCAATGTTTGTTATATCTTGATAAGTGGAATTAGTCCAATATTGGTAAAATGATTGCATTTCAATATTGGATCACTTTTTTATATGCAACTGGAGAATGGCAATAATTTAAAAAATTACTTAACGCGAAGTTTCTATGGAGATTCAAGTTGAAGTAAATAAACAAGCTGATTAAAAATACATATTTGCAGTCCGCTGCATATAACTTTTTGTACTGCAGTTGTATAAGAGTTAAGCATCACAATTTAAAGCGAAATGCAAAACCAAAAATGATTGAATGATGTGCTTAATATTATTGTGATGTCCTTATACCAGAGGTTTCACGAAAAGTATTCGAAATGAATATAAAATTATTGGTTGGCTATAGAAGTACAGTGGAACATACAAATTAATCAACAAGAAAAGAATTGCTGGTTTCTTGCAATTGAACAAAAAACGTATACTAACAGTAAATGGAACAGGCCAATGAACCTTTCATCAAAATCTACCAGGTAAATTTTATTTACCATAGTGAAGTACGGCAAAAAACTAATATATATATATATATATATATATATATATATATATATATATATATATATATATATATATATATATATATATATATATATATATATATAGCAAATTAAAAAATAGTGGTACCACATAAATTCGTAAACAACTTGATAGGAAATAAAAAAAAAAACCAATATACAATACGCGCATAATGCAGCAGACAAGTACAAGGATAAATATTAGAAATATGTAATAATAAAAAATTCAAGTAATAATAACATCACCCTAGAAGGAAAATCACGGTCATAATGCCGATAAGAGAAGAGAACAGACAGCACCCGCCCAAATTCAATGATTAGACAGAATCAAATTCCTCCTCAGATCTGAGTATTTAACTCTAATATCTATTATCTTAGGAACAGTTTAAATCAATAACAGTCTTTCTGAAATAAATACGAAATATAAATGTTTATACGGTCCCCCGGTCCTACCAGTTATATTTGGGAAAATCATTCTCATATAATTTCATGTAAAATAAAAAAAATCATCTTTGTAAGACCAAAATTCAGCGAGTTATAACTGCTTAAAGTTGGAGCACTTTTGGTGCTGAGAAATGGAGGTTATACACAAAATAATTGGAGAGACAAATATTTCTATACACTCTACAAATTTGTTATTTTCTTGGTGTTATTTTTATATTTTAGGTGTTACTTTTATTATTTTAGATTTAATGTGAGTAATTTTTATTTTCGTCTGCAGGTAAGCTGCAACTGGTCTCATTACTGGTGTATTACTGTATAAAAATTTAAATTTCCTAATTTTTACAGAAATGCTTTTATTGACTTAAGCAACTTTTACGATAATGTGTTACCTTATTTACAATAAAGATCTTAGGAAGACCCCCAGAAGATTTTAGTCGAGCCGTGACTATAATACTCTTCTAAACGAATATATATATATATATATATATATATATATATATATATATATATATATATATATATATATATATATTGCATATATATATAGATATATATATATATATATATATATATATATATTGCATATATATATAGATATATATATATATATATATGTATATATATATATATACATATACATATATATATATAGATATATATATATATATAGATATATGTATATATATATATACATATACATATATATATATATATAGATATATATATATATATATATATATATGTATATATACATATACATATATATACATATATATATATATATATATATATATATATATATATATATAAATATATATATATCTATATATGCATATACATATATATATATCACTATTTAATACTTCTTTTTTGTTGATTTTATACAAAGTTAGGATTTGTTAGTTGTTTAGTTGCAACTTCTCTCTATACTATCATTGGACTTTCAAACTAATATTATATATTAGTTTGAAAACATATTAAAATTATTATTATTAATATTATTATTATTATTATTTGTTACATATTAAAAATTGAAAGATTTTAATCGAAAATTATGCACAAACTACTGTATGTACAAAAAAACCCATCTCTAGCATATCTGTTACAAATGAGTAACTATAGACCAAGACTAAGGATAAAGATAGAAGGTAACATATCACTACAATGGAAAGGGGGATGAGAAGAATATTAGGAATCAAAATTCACAATTAAAAGTATATAAATATAAATAAAAAGAAAACACGGCAAAAATGAGAAAAGGCAATAATAATTAGCTCAAGATAAAAGATTAAGACATAGAGAACAATCAATTGAAATTACACAAAAAATGGCGGTTAGTTCGAAATTGCATTCTCATCAGGACAGCCATACAATTCGATTTAAAACCGATAGAATAGCCAGTTCCTGACAATGGCGATAGTATTTAACTATAGACATCATTGGAACTGTCTACTGGCTAGTGGAAGGGGAAAAATAAATCAATTGAATTACAAATCAGAAAAATAATACCTCCTCGAACAGAAATATGAACTCACAAGCATTGTTACCACGAGTAAGTTGAACAAGCGACTGAGCATTTTACCTCACTTCGTCAATGCGAGAGGGCACCGGAATGAATACATTTGAGCGATACATAATATGTATGGAGACTTTCAAAAATAGTAATCAGTATATGACTCAGGACAAGTGGAAAATAGTCATTCGAAAATATTAAACAGTATTAGACTCAGGCCAAGTGGTAAGTTAGGTGATAAGAATGGGTGAATTCTCAAAATTGAGTTATCCAATCAAAGATAAATAATGTATGTGTAAAATTATTACGTGATATATTTGAAATTATTAATAATATTATTTACAAATACTTCCGAATATTGGTAATTTTGACAAATGCGTTTAAGATTATTGATGTGGAGAAAGTGAGACCGAGGATCAGAAAGTCGATGTATTCGAAATAGCTGGTTCAAAATAATGATGTTTCTAAACAATTGAACAGAATTACATGATTGATATGATAGCAGCTTATGATAGCAGCTTTATAGTGAAGTTGTAAGAATCTTTTTTATCATATAGATTGGTGATTACATGATTATTGAGGGTATCTAAATTTAGGTCTAAAAAATTTACAGTTTGACTAATGCTAGGCTCATTAGGAATTAATTCTAGGTTAGATGGGTAAAAATCAATATTAATTGGATAGGAATCATCAATGATAATACAAATTAAGTCGTCAACTATAAGTCGTATACTATTAAGTCGTAATCTATATAGAATATATGATTTAGAGTTAAAATGACATTCATAATAATAAAGATATAAGTTGGCGAGTATACTACTACTACAGCCACCTTGTGGTACACCAGATGTTTGTAAATAAATGTTATCACCTTGGATAATATAATTGTTGTATAACACAAAGTGCAAGAGCATAGGAAAGTTTTTGACATTAAATGCAACATTATTGGAAGATAGATAGTCATGATAAAGAGAGATAATAACTTTATATAAATCTTTAATGACAATATTATTAAATAGGTCTTTAAAATCAAAGGTATGGAAACCAAGAATTTGTGGAAGCTTGCTAAGGTGATTTACTAAATCAAAACTATTGTTCAAAATGAAATATCCTGAATTCCTAAATTTGAGAGATTCATTAATTCTATTTAAACAGTTAAGCAAGTACTTACTAGCTGTAGTGGTAAAGGTATTATGTCCACAAGTGACTGTTTTTAAACTGAGAGGTGATTTATGGAATTTAGGAACCAAAGTAACATAAGGAAATTTAAAAAACTTACAATTAATATTTAATTGTGTATATAATTTTAGCATTTTAGTTCTGATTTTGATAGACTGATTATTAATGGGTTTAAAAATTTGATTATTTTTTAAGTAATTCTGTAACAGAGAAACATAATATTTTTTACAAATGATGGCATAATTATTAGAAGCTTTATCTACATAAGTTATGACAAAATGTTGTTGTAGTTCTTTAATAGCAGATAGGAGTTGTTTATAAGGATACCTAGGCTTCGTTAATTTAATGTTTATAATATAACATTTTTAAGTAGATGTAAGGTAGTATACTTCCATAGATGGAATGCTTCAATAGGAATGGAATGCGAACAAGCAAGTTGATATATGAATTTATCAAAATCAAATGATATAGACTGAAGAAGTTGTTTAGGGTGATGGCAGAATGGAATGCGGAATTTGGACCCTTTATTCATAATATCCCTAAGTATATCATCCTGAACTATACTGAAATCCCCAGTAATAATGTGTCCATGAGAGGAGTTGACATAAGGGGCAAGATTTTTATTGCTGCATACACATGATGTAAGGTCAGCGGAGTTTAATGTCCTGGAAACTTTATTGTAATTGTAAATAGTTCTACCAATTGGTAAATTATATTTGAAGGATTTTTGTATTTTGATTTCTTTTACGGGTAACAAGTGCTGATGTTCTGCAAATAAATTATTGAAGAGAGTTAAGAATAGGGTGTTTAAAAGAAATTACACAGTAAGCTATTTTAGTATGTGGATTTGATGGATGGAGAAGGTGGTAAATTAAGAAATTTGTACGTGAAAGAAGCAAATCATAAAATAAATGTTTAAAATGCTCATGAGTTAATTTTAATTAAAAAAAATTAGTATAAACAGTACTTAATTTGCATTTTCTGACTTTATATAACCAAGTTCTAACAGGTAGAAAATTGAAAGTTTGAGAATAATTATATTGTAATTTCAAAATGTCTGCATTGTAATCAATAGTTTTACTTAATTACTTTTTCCTTTGCCACGCTTATATCGCTTTTTTCTAGACGTTGATGACTTTGAATATTGAAAAAGATGTTCATATACTGAAGATTTATTAGAATTGTATCAAAACTATTGTTAATATATATATATATATATATATATATATATATATATATATATAAAATATACAATATAAAGAAAGTGGATTATCAGAAATATATGTTTTATAGTAATATATATATATAAGTATATATATATATATATATATATATATATATATATATTATATATATATTATATTATATATATATTATATATATATTATATATATATATATATATATATATATAATATATATATATATAAATATATATATATATATATATATATATATATATATATATATATATATATATATATATATATATTCAAACTCAAATGCATTTGCCACAGATGCGTTCCATCTGTGCTCCTCAAAATTTTCTAGTGAAAGAAAAAAAGTTTCCATATAAACAAAGAACAGTTTTTCAGATAAGGAAATAATAATTTTGTAGGTGGGAGAAAAATAACATGTTTTTCAGATAAAGAAAGAATAACAGCGAAGACAAACTGGTTGTCTTAGAGTTAAGAAATCGTCTATGTTAAAAAACAAAAATTATAAAAAAGGCTCAAACTCTTGAAGAAAATGCGTGTATATTAGAAGCAACATTAGTAAGCAGTAAAAACATATAGCTGTAGGAATAAATTTTAGTGGTTAAATTAGCAAGACTTTTCAATTTAAGAAAATACATTGACCGGTCTTTTTCATATCTCGTTATATTACACTAAAATTAAATATATTTCTTAAACATATTAATAACGTTTTATCTATGTTTCTTTATTTTTCTTTACACCTTTTTTTAAACGATTTCGGTATCAATATATTTCAGCCTAGTTACAAATCTATCGTGTCAATATTGACTGAAACTTTAAACGAACAACTAAATACAGAAATTTGAAAACCGATTGGCATACATTTCATTGGATATGATAAATATGCAATGTTGAGCATTCTAAACATACCACTGCATCTTTAAAGAAAGGAAAGACTGAAAACAATTTGAGTTCCATCGGCACTTCCTTCGAAAACAGACATTTCAAATGACAAATGCCTTTTTACTGTTACATTTGCAACAAAGTATATTTTCCTCAAAACAAAATGTAAAAAGTTTACAGCACACCTCATCTATCGCAAAAAAGAATAAATACAAAAAACAATATTAAAAATCTGATGTGGGCAGCACATGACATTCCCTGCAGACTTATATCCCCGTTCTCTTTATTTTAATTAAATTTATTTCAATTTTAATTCAATTTTCGTTCTCATAAATTTCGTTCTCGTAAATACATTTTTCATACATTTCTGTTACATACACTTTAATAAATATATTTTTCATACATTTTAATAAATACAGTTTTATACATTTGAATAATACTATACATTTTAATAAATACATTTTTTAGACATTTTAATAAATACAATTTTCTTACATTTAAGTTAAATACATTTCAATAAATGCATTTTTCATACATTTTAATACATATATTTTCATACATTTTAATAAATACTTTAATATACATAGTAATAAATACATTTTTCATGCATTTAAGTTTCATACATTTTAATAAATACATTTTTCAAACATTTGAATTTCATACATTTTAATAAATACATTTTCATACATTTTAATAAATACATTTTTCATACATTTAAGTTACATACATTTTAATAAATGCATTTTTCATACATTTAAGTTACATACATTTTAATAAATACATTTTCCATATCTTTTAGTTAAATTCCAATAATGAAAGAGCCTATTTTGAAAAACTACGCTTTTTGCTTTTACTTTTATTGCAAAATTTAGAAAAATAATGAAAAAAAAATAGATTAATGCTATTACTAAATTTACAAAGAAGTATCATTTTAAAGCCTTTCAATCATTAAAATGATAAATGCAGATATTTTTAAATAATTCTTATACATGGAATACTAAACAGTTTAATTAAAAAAGTTAATTTATTTTAAGTATTCAAAGACTGATACGACTAATGAATTTAATGTAGCAAACATCAAATAATATAAGTAATTTAAGTAATTGCGAAATTTACCATTGTTTTCACTTCATTTGGAAATAGTTATTTAAAAGGCTGTTTTACATTACGCAAATCATTAGTAAGATTGGAGAGCAATAATTTATTTCGTGCAATGCAACTCAGAGATTAAAGGGGAAAAGTAATGAATTTTTTCTGGTATTAAAGGAATGAGTAAAAAAAATATTAATCAGGAATAAAAGTATTTATGCAAATACACACATTTTATTTCAAGCAAACAAATGGTTGAGCAGTGTAGTTTCAAAATTGAAATAATTGCTTCTAAAAATAAATTGTTACTTTCTGTCATTATAGAACATGTGAAAAATTATTTTAAATGATTAACCAAGCATAAAGTTACATTTCCAAAATATACATAAAATTACTCTAATTATACAGAATTGCTTAGCGTACATCAGTTTTGCTACAGTGTACAACACGATGGAATGTTCAATGTTTTCAAAATAAGTGTTTCATATAGCGTAACAAACCCAAACGTTTCATAGAATGTTTAGTACATAAGCCTTATATATGTTTCAAGTTTCTTATATTTCAAGTACTTTCATAAAATTTCAAGTGTTATCTCCCTTTAAACATTATTATGAGACATTACTTCATTTCACCTCGGAAATTTATCAAAATACACTTATTTTAATTATGAAAAACTTTTTATTATTAAATTTAGGAATACTTCACACACAGACATAAGAATATCCAAATAATGGCGCAATTCAAAATCCGCTAAAGACGCCAACAATAAAAAAAGAAAACTTTCTAAGAGTGTTTTTTCCGGTCGTTCTGGGGGGTAATTTACATAATTTTTATAATTTTACTTCTATTCTAAAAAATCTGATGTGGGCAGCACATGAATTTCCCTGCAGACTTATATCCACGTTCTATTTATTTTAATTAAATTTAATT
Source organism: Amaurobius ferox (assembly GCA_951213105.1). NCBI lineage: Eukaryota > Metazoa > Arthropoda > Arachnida > Araneae > Amaurobiidae > Amaurobius > Amaurobius ferox. Next base: position 86,127,148 of record OX578151.1, on the reverse strand, counting down.
CACTTTTAATTCAGTTTTCGTTCTCATTTGATAAACGGACTTATTTTCAAAGGTGGCGTGGAGAAAATACGAAAAAAAACTAATATATCTCGAGAACGGCTAGTTCTAGTGTAATGGGGTTGGTCTTATTATTTTTTTCGTTAAAAATTACGTATTAAACACGCATTTAATGGATATATTTGAGCATACGTAGCTTTTCAGTTTAGATTGTGACAATTTTTGCGGGCCATTTTGCAAAAAAAGGCAAGTTATTTTTTTCCGTATCGTACCAAAATCTAATCAGCACCAGAGCAACCCATATCTGACTCATCTACCGAATTTGGTGAAATTCGGTCCATTAGGTTTTCAGCTAGAGTGGATACAAGCATTTGCGGATCATTTTGCAAAACAAGGCGGATTCTTTTATCCCGAATCGTACCCAAAACTAATCAGCCCCAGATTCGCCCACAAGTGACTTACCTACCAAACTTTGTGAAATTCGGTCGATTAGTTTTTTAGTTAGAGTGTATACAAAATCTTCACAGACAGACAGATGGGCAGACACACAGACACATACACAGACATCACGTTAAAAATGGTTTTTTCGTATTCTAGAGGTCTTGAAACGTGTAGATCCGTCGAAAACTCGAGTTGCGATTTTCGACATGATTCCAATACTACGCTATACATTACCATGTATTGCAGGGAAAGTAAAAATTACGTACAGGACGAGCATTTATTTAATGTATTTGAGATTAACATATTTAAACTTTCATTTATGTTGCTGTCGAGTTCATTGGCCATTTTCCAAATAAAAGCCAGTTAAATTTTCATTTTGTACTAAAATCAAATTAGCACCAGTGTACGTGCATTAACTACCGAATTTAATCAAAGAAATAAAGGACGCTAAATGAAGTGAGGCATACAGACGGATACGCACCCGTAGACATTATAAGACATTAAAATACCAAAAAAAATAATAATCTGATTGGTCAGCACACGACTTTCCCTACAGATTCAATTTAATTTTCTCTTTATTTTTTTATTAATTCATTATATTGAGTTTAATTACGCAAAATAACACTCATAATTTCTTAAAATTACACTGAATTTAATTCAATTTTCGTTCTCATTTGGTAAATGGACTTTTTTTTATAGGTGGCGTAGCGGAAATGAGAAAAAACTTAAATTTCTCGAGAACAGCTAGTCCTAGTATAATGGAATTGATCTTATTATTGTTATCGTTAAAAATTACTTCTAAAAGAAGAATTTAATTATTTAATTGATTTATTTAAGCATACGTAGTTTATTATTTTAGATTTTGACGATTTACTGGCCATTTCGCAAAAAGTTCAGGCTATTTTTTTCCGAATCTTACCAAAATGACATCAACACCAGGGTAACCCATGAATGTCTTATCTACCAAATTTTGAAAAATTTAATTTATTAGTTGTTCAGCAAGAGTGTATATAGGTAATATTTGCGGCACATTTCGCTAAACAAGGTTGATTCTTTTATCCCAAATCGTACCAAAAACGAATCATCACCAGGGTTACACCAAAGTGACTTCCCTACCAAATTTTATGATATTTGGTATATTAGTTTTTGAGTTAGAGTGGATACATTCATTGCACAGACAGACAGACACATACACAGACGTCACGCTAAAAATGTTTTTTTCGTATTCTAGAGATTCCAGAAACGTCGAAAACTCGAGTTGCTATTCTCAGCGTGAGTCCAATAATTTCCCTATACATTACCATGTATTTCAGGGAAAGTAAAAGATTGATTAGAGAGAAAAAGAAATTGAAGGAGGATTAAATTTTCGTAAACGTAATAAGACAGTAAGTACAGGAGTAAATACTTCAGAGATTTTTCTATTTAATGGATGCATTCAAAAGATAAAAATCGTGTGTAATCTAAGTATTTATCTAGAGGTCTGAAAACTTTTTACTTTCCCTGCAATACATGGTAATGTATAGGGAAAGTATTGGAATTATGCCGAAAATTGCAACTCGAGTTTTCAACTGATCTACACGTCTCGAAACTTTTAGAATACGAAAAAACAATTTTTAGCCTGACGTCTGTGTGTGTGTCTGTGTGTCTGTGCAATGTGTGTATCCACTCAAACTCAAAAACTAATGGACCGAATTTCATAAAATTTGGTAGGTAAGTCACTTGGATGTGACCCTGGTGCTCATTAGTTTTCGGTATGATTCGCAAGAACAGAACCCGCCTTTTTTGCAAAGTGGTCAGTAAAAATGTCAGTAAAAATTTAATTTCTAGTTAAAATACTAATTGACCAAATTTCACAAAATTGGTAGATAAGTTACTTGTTGGATATTCTGGTGCTGATTGGAATTTGATATGATTCGGAAATGGAAGAACCCGCCTTTTTTTTACGAAAGAGCCCGCAAAAATTTCATGTATCTACCCTTGCTAAAATACTAATTGACCAAATTTCACAATATTAGGTAGATGAGTTACTTGGAGACAGCAGTGCGGACCTGGCCTACCTCTCGGTTTTACAGGATTAGTTCCGCACCCCTGAAGACTTGCGGACCCACATGTTTAGCGTGATCGTACTCCGCGTGAACACGGCGGCAGATTTTTCTTTTTCCAGCGGAGGGAATCGAACCCGGGTCTACCGAGTGCAATTCCCGCTCGCTGACCAGTGAGCTACCGTGCCCACTAGTAGATAAGTTGCTTGTGGGACACTCTGGTGCTGATTAGATTTTGGTACGATTCGGAAAATAACAACCTGTATTTTTTTTACGAAAAATCGCGAAAATCTGAAAAAAAAAAGACTACGAATGCTGAGATGTATCAATTAAATTTTTATTTTATACTCAATTTTTGACGAGGAAAACACTCCATTATACTTTAGGACTGACCGTTCTCAAGATATTTGAGATTTCTTGCATTTTTGTTGCGCTGCTATCGGAAAAATGTCCAATTAGCAAATAGACACAAACATTGAAATAAAAATGTAAATTTAGTGTTATTTGGTGCGATTAAACTCAATCTAAGGAATTATTAAAGAAATAAAGTAAATATGAATTTAAGTGTGCAGGGAAAGTCATGTGCTGCCCACATCAGATTTTTACTTTTTTTGCAGTGCATGGAAATGTATAAGGAAAGTATTGCAATCGTGTCGAAAACTGCAACTCGAGTTTTCCACGGATCTACACGTTTTGAGATCTCTAGAACAACAAAAAAAGATATTTTTAACGTGCCGTCTGTGTGTGTGTGTGTGTGTGTGTGTCTTGCTGCCTGTCTGTGTAGATTTTGTATCCACTCTAACTGAAAAACTAATTGACCAAATATCATAAAATATTTGGTAGGTAAGTCCCCTATGGTTGACCCTGGTGCTGATTAGATTTTGGTACGATTCGGGATATTTTTTTTTTTTTTTGCGAAATGGTCCTCAAAAATTGTCTGTATCCACCCTAGCTGAAAACTAATGAAACAAATGTCACAAAATTTTGTAGGTAAATCCATTGTCCCTTGTGGGTGACAATGGGGCTGGATAGATTTTGGTATGAGTCTGGAAAACAGAACATGCTTTTTTTGGGAAAGGGCCCGTAAAAATCGCCAAAGTCTAAAATAAAAGACTACGTATGCTCAAACGCATAAATTAAATGCATGTGTTATATGCAATGTATGACGATGAAAAGTGTAAGATATGCCCCAGTACTCTCGGACCAGTTGTTCTTGAGATATTTTAGTTATTTCGCATTTTCGCTACGCCACTTTTGAAAACAAGTCCAGTTAGCTAATAAAAACGAAAATTGAATTAAAATTGCAAATTCAGTGTAAGTTAAAATAATTATGGCTGTTGTAAAGCATGAAATATGCTGCCCCCATCAGATTGTTTAATCTTAAAAGTAAGAAACTTTTGTGCAGAAAAAAAAATTGAAGTTAGATCGAAATTTATTTAAACACGGTAAGGTAGCAAAAAAAGTTCATAAATAACTTTTATTTTCTTTTTCTCGAGAAAAGTAGGAAATGGAAGGTTCTTTCCTTTTGCCTAAGAATCTTTTTAGAGATCAAGAAACTTAAAAATCCACATTTTTAATCTTAAAAATCGGATACATTCTATTAGAAAAAAGGTTTGAAGGTGGTTAAAAACTTTTCTACGACATTAAGGGAGTAAGTAAGCCTATAAATGGCCTTTTTTTCTAAAAAAATAAAAGATTAATAGCATCCGGGTTTTTTTTTACCTAGATATCTTTCTAAATGCCAAAAAACATAGTAAATGGTATTTTTTGTCATCACCAAAAAATTTAAATCGTGTTCTGCGATTCTCTAAAGTGCTTAAATCATTGCAAAATAAAATTTTTGTTTTGATATTGTTCCAGAGTTTTCTCCATCTATAGAGAAAATAGTGGAATAATATCATATAATGGAGCAATACTAGTATTGTATGGAAAACAAATATGTTGTCATAAGGATATTTCCTTATGTCAATGATTGAGATGGAGTGTAATTTCACTTCACTTATCGAATTTTATTGGGAAGTTGTTTTCTTTAACAAATAAAACCAGTTTTGTATCTATGTCATCAAATAATCTTCGAAAATGTGACTAATTATATTACTTCAGTTTTAACATTTGTCGTCTATATTTATTGCAAAACAAACATTTTAAATAATCGTTAATAACGTGTATTCAAGTAAAACAATATAACAGAATAATAATCAAAGGTAATGTAAATGCATTTTTTAAGTATTAATTTGCTTAATAAAATACATACAATATCTTTCAAT